>JADLSH010000202.1:0-615358 GCA_016169945.1 Trachythela sp. YZ-2020 | reverse complement strand
TTCGTCTGGAAATTAGTAGCGTGGGTTGAGGAAAAACATGTGCTTTTAAATTGAATACAAAAGCGATCACGCGACAAAAAATACACCAATCAGCTGGATTTAATCAAAACAAACTATAAGCAAAATATGGAAATCACATTACAAAATATATTAGCATGTAAGGAGAAGCGAACAAAACAAGAAAATGAGAAAAAAGAGCTATGTATGAGATGAGGTGATATGTAGAATATCTGCTGATGGCAGGCATATATATATATATATCTATGCCTGCTCTAAGCTATAATGCAAATTATAGCAGATATGTAGAATATCTGCTGATGGCAGGCATATATATATATATATCTATGCCTGGCTCTAAGCTATAATGCAAAAGCTCACTTCCCTTGTGGTCGTTTGAGCACTCTGGCCCCAAGACACTTCACGCATGTCTGGATGCGCATGTGTCTGAGTATTGTACCACATGCGCTTGGTGAGGGCAAGAGTATGGTGTATAAATACGAAGTCACTCGCATCTAGACTGCGTTACAAGCTGCACTGACGAGCCGTTGAACGGCGAAACATGCATGTCTGCAGATTTGACAATATATGCTCCTTCACTTTGTGTTGTTGAGCACTCTGTGAGGTTAATTGGTGGCTCTAAGCTATAATGCAAAAGCTCACTTCCCTTGTGGTCGTTTGAGCACTCTGGCCCCAAGACACTTCACGCATGTCTGGATGCGCATGTGTCTGAGTATTGCACCACACATGCGCTTGGTGAGGGCAAGAGTATGGTGTATAAATACGAAGTCACTCTCGCATCTAGACTGCGTTGCTGTTGCACTGACGAGCCGTTGAACGGCAGAAACATGCATGTCTGCAGATTTGACAATATATGCTCCTTCACTTTGTGTAAAGGTTGAGCACTCTGTGAGGTTAATTGGTGGCTCAAGCTGAGCATGCAAAAGCTCACTTCCTTTGTGGGAGTCGTTTGAGCACTCTGGCCCCAAAGACACTTCATTTCATTTAGTCTGGATGCGCATGTGTCTGAGTATTAATACCACATGCGCTTTGGTGAGGGCAAGAGTATAGGTTATGTCACACAGAAGTCACTCGCATCTAGACTGCGTTACAAGCTTCTGCACTTTGACGAGCCGTTGAACGGCCAGAAACATGCATGTCTGGCAGATTTGATAAATATATGCTCCTTCACTTTGTGTTGTTGAGCACTCTGTGAGGTTAATTGGTGAGCTCTAAGCTATACATGCTCACTTCATCGTTTCCAGCACCGTCCAAGATACCACGCCGCTCGATGGTCACGCACCACATATCGTTCGCGCCAGCAGGCAGTTACAGCGTCAACACTTCGCATCAGATCGTTACGTTTTCACCGACTGAGCGAAACCATGAAACATCACGTTCTGCGATTTGGACAATGTTCTTCAATTTGTGCCGTTGATTCTGGAAAAGCGACTGAATACTTCGTTGGTAATGCTGTGCACTTCCCTTGTTGTGGTCGTTTGTCAGATACTCTGGCCCCAAGACACTTCACGCGCATGTCTGGATGCGCATGTGTCTATATTGTACCAACAAGCATGCTTGAGGTGGCGAAGGGGGCAAAGAGTATGGTGTATAAATACAGAAGTCACTCGCATCTAGGACTGGTGTTGCTAAGTCGCACCACGACGAGCCAAGTTGAACGGCAGAAACATGCATGTCTGCCCGTAAGATTTGACAATATATGCTCCTTCACTTTGTGTTGTTGAGCACTCTGTGAGGTTAATTGGTGGCTCTGGCTATAATGCAAAAGCTCACTTCCCTTGTGGTCGTTTTGCAGGCACTCTGGCCCCAAGACACTTCACGCATACGTCTGGATGCGCATGTGTCTGAGTATTGTACCACATGCGCTTGGTGAGGGCAAGAGTATGGTGTATAAATACTGAGAAGTCACTCGCATCTAGACTGCGTTACAAGCTGCACTGATTGAGCCGTTGAATGGCGAAACATGCATAATCTGCAGATTTGAATAAATATATGCTCCTTCACTTAGTGTTGTTGAGCACTCCTGTGAGGTTAATTGGTGGCTCTAAGCTATAATGCAAAGCTCACTTCCGTGGTCGTTTGAGCACTCTGGCCCCAAGACACTTCACGTACATGTCTGGATGCGCATGTGTCACAGAGTATTGTACCACATGCGCTTGGTGAGGGGCAAGAGTATGGTGTATAAATACAGAAGTCACTTCGCATCTAGACTCGTTACAAGTTGCACTGACTGAGCCGTTGAACGGCCCAGAACATGCATGTCCTGCAGATTTGACTATATATATATATATATATATAAAAGTTAAACAGTTCCCACTCGGTTACTCCAGTTTCACTCAAAATTGTGTTGTTGAGCACTAAAGCCAATTGTGACAAAGTGCTTATGGCTGGTTGATAAATTGGTGAAGCCTATATGCTAAATAAAATTGCTAAAGAAAGCTACAGACTTCCCTTGTAGGTCGCACTTCCGACAAACATTTCCCGCCAATAACCTCTACATAGTCTTCAACCGACGAACACAAATGTCAGCTACAGCTGCATGGGGAATATGGGCAGCGTGATAAGACGCCATAACTCCAAAGTCCAACGTGACGACGACATCGATTCAACTCAACACAATAACACATGCAATTGCCGTGACAAATCCAACTGCCCGTTAGATGGGACAACGCTTCGTATACTCTGCTCTGCAGTAAAAGGTATCGAGTCCTGTCGGACTCAGTGTCAACCCAATATTTATATATATATTTAGAGCACTCTGGATACCCCAATTTCAGACACTTCACGCATGTTTGGATGCGCATGTGTCTGAGTATTGTTACTACATGCGCCCAGGTGAGGGCAAGAAGTATGGTGTATAAATACGAAGTCCTCGCATCTAGACTGCGTTACAAGCTGCATGACGAGCCGTTGAACGACGAAACATGCATGTCTCTGCGAATTTGACTATATATATATATATATATAAAAGGGATTCACAAAACCAGTTTCTACTCAGTTTACTCCAGTTTCACTCAAATGATATCAGACTAAAGCCACAATTGTTTACAAAAGTGCTTATGGCTGGTTTGATAAGTACTAAAGCCTATATGACAATGGAAATTGCTAAAACCTACAGACTATAATTATAGGACGCACTTCGATAAACATTTCCCCATAATAACCCTCTACATAAGGTCTTCAACCGACATGAAAACACAAGGTCAGCTGCAGCTGCATGGGAATATGGGCAGCGTGATGGAACGCCATAACTCAAGTCCAACGTGACGACGACACCGATTCAACTCAACACAATAACGTGCAACTGTGACAAATCCAACTGCCCGTTAGATGGACAGCAGCGTATACTTGCTCTGCAGTAAAGGTATCGAGCTCTGTCGACTAGTGTCGGCAATATTTATATATATATATATATATATGATGTCTGACCCCAAGACCTTCACGCATGTTTGGATGCGCTGTGTCTGGTGTTGTACTACGCACTTGGTGAGAGCAAAAGGAGCATGGTGTATAAATACGAAGATACTCGCATCCTAGACTTCGTTACAAGTTGCATGACGAGTCGTTGAACGGCGAAACATGCATGTCACTGCGGATTTAACTATATATGCTCCTTTACTTGTGTTTTTGAGCACTCTGTGTGAGGTTAATTGGTGGCTATAGCGATAACGCAAAGCTCACTTCCCTTGTGGCCGTATGAGCACTCTGGCCCCAAAACACTTCACGCATGTCTGGATGCGCATGTGTCTGAGTATTGTACTACATGCGCTTGGTGAGAACAAGAGTATGGTGTATAAATATGAACACACTCGCATCTAGACTGCGTTACAAGCTGCACTGACGAGCCATTGAACGGCGAAACATGCATGTCTCCAGATATATATATATATATATAGCATGTGTCTGAGCATGTCTCCAGATATATATATATATATATAGCATGTGTCTGAGTATTGTACCACATGCGCTTGGTGAGGGCAAGAGTATGGTGTATAAATACGAAGTCACTCGCATCTAGACTGCGTTACAAGCTGCACTGACGAGCCGTTGAACGGCGAAACATGCATGTCTGCAGATTTGACTATATATATATATATTTTTTTTTTTTTTTTTTTTTTTTTCGCTTACCTCAAAACTGGTCTGCAACAGGCTGTTTCATCTGCAAAAGAATCAAACAGCCTGTTGCAGACCAGTTTTCAGGTAAGCGAAAATCTATAATTTGCTCTAACTATATGTTGTCGAGCACTCTTTGCGTTTCGTAGACCTAAACCTACACGTATATATAGATTTTCGCTTACCTCAAAACTGGTCGGTAACAGGCTATTTCATCTGTAAAAGAATCATCAGGCATTCAGGCAGTGACAAGTATCGAAAGAAATGACCGCTTATATGCTTCCTGCCGGAACGTGGGGGTGTATATGTGGGAGACAATGTGTCCATTCATGGCTTTGTTTGCGTTGTTTACGCCAAATTTGTTACGATGACGACACCGTGCAATTATTTCATCTCTTTTGTTGAGTAAACAATTCTTGTGTTTTTTTTCTTGTAAATATATTAAATTGCATGTTTTAAAATTTGCCAATTAATACTGAAATCCTTATTGTTTTCTTTCAATGTCCAAATATATTTCGAAAGTTCCGTGTCGTTTGCATGCTTTTTATGCTGAAAAGATTTAGTGTGGTTGGCCAATCGCTCTTTGCATGTGGTTGCAGTCATGCCAATGTCATTTTTTATCGTGATTGTGTTGCTTACTGTGATTGTTGCCTTGTATACTATGTCCCTAGTCATGCATTGTTTTTGAAGCAGGCAAATGGTGTTTTCTCTACAACTGCAATTGGCAGTGTCCCTGTCCTGTGGCTTGTTATTCCTAGATATGCTTGCATTGTGTTTAGTGATTACTGACTTGACATTGTTCATGCAGCTGTAACTTATTTTAACTGTATTTCTGTTAAAAATTTTATGGAGCTTGTGGTGCGGTGGAAAATGTTTGTCAATTAGACTAAGGAAATTACGTCCTATGTTTGTGCTAACACTCTTGCTAAATGGTGGGTTGAACCAAATGATATTGCGTTGCCTATTCCTGCGTTGTTTTTGCGGTGTGTGCTGAGTGTTGCTAAGTTCATGATTAAAGTTGCTATGCCTAAGTGCGTTCTGATATATGGGTGCAGATTCCTGAAAAGTTTGCTCATCTGATGAAAGAAGTGCGATGCGCTAGTTAATTGATGCAGGTAGTTGCCTTGTGATGCTCGGTGGGTGATTAGAGTGCATATTTATGCATAGTTCATCGTCATTGGGCTTCCTATAGGGCCTATGTTTTCCATTGTTAAGGTCGAAAGTTACATTTAAAAAGTTTACCATGCGTAAATTTGATTCAGCGGTAATTTTTAGGTCAAACTGCTCGAAGATTTTGTGGAGATCTTTCCTTGTTTTGTCTGCTAAACGTGCTGACTGACTTTTTATAATAGCCAAATCGTCATCTCTATATAGGCCAATGCTCTTTGCCAAATTTCTTACTCAGGTGGTTTAAAATGAAAAGGTCTACTAACTCACAAATTTCCGCGCCGTCGAAACTGCCCATGGTAACGTCAAACAAACACTTGCTATCTTTTTTTATCCATGAAATTCCGGTATTGAAAAGGAGAGATTTTCTAGCGTGTTTTATTATTGAAATATCGTTTTCAGGTATAGCAGCCAAATTTGAAGACCAAGATAAAGCTTGGTTTTTCAGAAATGGATGGGTAGAAATCGACAATGTGAAACGAAATAAAACTGTGTCTGTCACCTTATCTCTTATATTGCCAAACCACTATTATAAAGAGTAACTCAGCACGTTTAGCCGACAAAACAAGGAAAGATCTCCACAAAATTTTCGAGCAGTTTGACCTAACAATTACCGCCGAATACGCATAGTAAACTTTTTAGTGGTAACTTTCGACCTTAACAATGGAAAACATATGCCCTATAGGAAGCCCAATGACGATCCACTATACATAAATATGCCCTCTAATCACCTACTGAGCATCACAAGGCAACTACCCGCATCAATTAACAAGGGCATCGCACTTCTTTCATCAGATGAGCAAACTTTTCGGAATCTGCACCCATATATCAGAACGCACTTAGGCATAGCAACTTTAATCATGAACTTAGCTACACTCAGCACACACCGCAACAACAACGCAGGAATAGGCAACGCAATATCAATTGGGATCAACCTACCATTTAGCAAGAGTGTTAGAATAAACATAGGACGTAATTTCTTTAGTCTATATTGAAAAACATTTTCCACCGCACCACAAGCTCCATAAAATTTTTAACAGAAATACAGTTAAAGTAAGTTACAGCTGCATGAACAATGTCAAGTCAGTAATCACTAAACACAATGCACGCATATCTAGGAATAACAAGCCACAGACAGGGACACTACCAATTGCAGTTGTAGAGAAAACACCATTTTCCCGCTTCAAAAACAATGCATGACTAGGGACATGGTATACAAAGCAACAGTCACAGTAAGCAACACAATCACGATCAAAAATTACATTGGCATGACTGCAACCACATTCAAAGAGCGATTGGCCAACCACACTAAATCTTTTCAGCATAAAAAGCATGCAAACGACACGGAACTTTCGAAATATATTTGGACATTGAAAGAAAACAATAAGGATTTCAGTATTAATTGGCAAATTTTAAAACATTCTATTTCGTACACAGGATGATCAAACCGATGCAATTTATGTTTAGAAGAAAAATTTTGTATTTTGAAAGAAAAAAACAAGAATTGTTTACTCAACAAAAGAGCTGAAATAATTGCACGGTGTCGCCATCGTAACAAATTTCGCGTAAACAGCGCAAACAAAGCCATAAATGCACACATATATATATATATATATAAGGAGAAAATGTTCTCGAGTGATGTATTTCATAATTTCCAGACCGCGCAAGAAAATGAAATACATCACTCGAGAACATTTCCTCCTTATCATATTACCGAGTGAACAATAACACAACATAATTTATATATATATATATATATATATATATATATATATATACTGGCTTACCTCAAAACTTGTCTGCAACAGACTGTTTCATCTGTAAAAGAATCATCAGATGATTCTGCCTGATGATTATTTTACAGATGAAACAGCCTGTTGCAGACAAGTTTTGAGGTAAGCGAAAATCTATAATTTTCTCTAACTATATGTTGTCGAGCACTCTTTGCGTTTCGTAGACCTAAACCTACACGTATATATATATATATATATATATATATATTTATATATATATATATATATATATATATATATATATATATATTTCGCTTACCTCAAGGTATCCACTATAGCATGTTTTACGCAATAAGCGATCATCAAGTGGCGAGGGATTTCGAAAATATTTTCCATGCTTAAATAGTATTGGTCGAAACGTGGGCGTTCAAACATTCCATGCATACTTTACTTCTGTAGGTTTTTTATTTCAAATCTGCTTTTGCGTCTGCATGTTGAAACTATTTCCGATCTTTTGTTCAGTAAAAATTGTTTGTCTTCTTTCATGATACATGGTGTTTCTTCCTAACATAAATTGCATCTTTTTTATCCCCCCGTATACGAAACTGCGTGCCTTATGATTGACCACGTTATGGTGAAATCTTGTTTGTTTTCTTTCAATTTCCAAATATATTTCGAAAGTTCGGTGTCATTTGGGTATTTTTTCTGTTGAAAAGATGTATTGTGTTACGGTGTCGCTCTTTAAATGTGCTTGCAGTCATGCCAATGTAGTTTTAGTGTTGTCCGTGTTGCTTGTGGTAACAGTTGCCTTGTATACTATGTCCTTGGTCGTGCATTGTTTCTGAAGTGGGCATATGTTCTCATCTCTGCAATTGCAATTGTCTGTAGCTGGTTTTTCCTAATTATGCGTGTATTGTGCCTAGTGATTATGGACTTGACATTGTTCATGCAACTAAAGCTGATCTTAACTGTGTTCCTGTTAAAAATTTTATGTAGTTTGTGGTTAGATGTAAAATACTTGTTAATTAAGCTGAAGAAATTACTAAATAGAGAATTAAACCAAATGATATTGCGGTGCCTTTTTCTGCGTTTTTGTTGTGATTGTTGATGCGTATAGTCAAGTGTGTGGTTGAAATTACTCTGCCTTAGTGCATTTTGATAAATTGGTGCAGATTCTCGGCATATGTCCTCGTCAGAAGTGTGAAATGCGCTTGTTGATTGATGCTGGGAGCTGCTTCATGATGCATGCTGGGTGGTTTAAATGTCTCTTTATGTATAATGGATCATCCTTAGGCTGACTTGCCTTTTATGATTGCCAATCCGTCGTCTCTATGCAGGCCAATATTTTCTTTGCCAAACTTTTTTCCTAGGTGTTTTAAAATGAAAAAGCCTAAACCTAGTGGATAAAAAGAGAAAGCAACAGTCTATTTGACGTCACCATGGGTAGCTATGACGATTCTGAAGTTTGCCAACTTGTAGGCCTTTTCATTTTAAAACACCTAGGAAAAAAGTTTGGCAAAGAAAATATTGGCCTGTATAAGTCAGCACGTTTAGCAGATAAAACGAGAAAATAACTCCACAAGATTTACGAACAATTTGACCTAAAAATCACAGCTGGGACAAACTTAGAAATAGCAAACTTTCTAGATGTTACTTTCGACCTGAATACTGAAAAATACAAACCATAGAGGAAGCCTAATGATGATCCATTATACATAAATAGACATTCAAAAGCACCCACCATGCATCACAAAGTAGCTACCAGCATACAAGGCGACTGTTAACACAAGCTACACGAACGACACTAAATACTAAATTGGCATGACTGCAAGCACATTTAAAGAGCGACACCGTAACACAATACATCTTTTCAACACAAAAAATATTCAAATGACACCGAACTTTCGAAATATATTTGGAAATTGAAAGAAAATAAACAAGATTTCACCATAACGTGGTCAATCATAAAGCACGCAGTTTCGTATACGGGAGGATAAAAAAGATGCAATTTATGTTTGAAAGAAAAACCATGTATCATGAAAGAAGACAAACAATTTTTACTGAACAAAAGATCGGAAATAGTTTCAACGTGCAGACACATGTACCGGGCTCGAGTTTATATCCTTGATCTATTTTCAATTAGAAATCTGTAGAGAATGCTGTAGAGAGAATGAAAGATCGTGTCAATGGCTATGGCTCTGCAATTGCGATTGATCGAGATGGAAACTTCGGAAAGACAACCAATTCAGCTCTGATGCTTTGGGCAAGCGTCAAGGATGACTATTTGGCAAGTGGAATGGAAAAAAGACAAGCTGTTAAGAAAAGTGGGAAGGAGTGAACAACACAGTAATTTCTTAGAACAGTGGTGTCATTTTTTACATTTTAACTATATTATTAGCTATTGCACAGAACTTCCCCATGTAGATCAAATGAATTAGTCACAAGTTGTGATATAGGTACAAACACAATCGGCCTTTTTTAGATGGCTATAAGGTTGTATTCCACTACAACCGTATCGTAGCAAAACGTGGAATATTTATTTGTTTCCTGAACGCTCCGGTAGAACTAAGGACTTTGACACAAAAGAAAATGCTACGGTACGTTACGATTCGTTTGAAATGGAAAACGACCTTAAGGTGGCGCACTCGTTTAATTGCAAGGGCTACAGCTGCACTAATATATCTTTAAGTGGAACAAAATAATACGAGCAATGTGAACAATATATCTTCTGTCTTCTCGACTAAGTTGATGTATCTTAATAGAACTGCAATAACACTGTAATAGTAATTTTAATAACATTTAACTGTAATAGCAAACAGTATTGGTTTAAATTTGTAACGAATTGTTCGTGCATGTAATGCAATTTTAGGTATACAGTATCTGTTACAGCACGCGTATATACACGTTTGCTAACACAAAAAATTCCTTATTTCCATCAATCAATCAATCAATTTATTTTACCACCATTACCAAAAATAAAGAAAAAAAAATTTACAACAAATTCCATAACATTAGTTAATAATAGTGGCAAGGAAGCTTAAAAAGAAACCATAAGGCTTATATATATTTATGCTTCCTTATTCATTTCAGGGGGGAATATTTTATAAATTATTAATAAAAATACATATGATGGACAATAAATACATATTATTCACTAGAATTACAAATTGTAAGTGAAATGCTGCGAGTAAATACTGGAAGTGTGTGTGTCTTTCCCAGTCGTCTCTTGGGTAGTCTTCAGGATAGTAATTGCATGTCCTATAAACTTGAATTTACATTAACTGGGTACATGCATTTTTTATTATGGTTTTGGTGATGAGGTAATGGCAAAAAATTGGTTCCTTTCTATTTCGGTAGGTACATCAGTAGCATTAGGCTCGAAGCTGTGTATGCATGTGAAACTCAACAGGTACAACCTCAAAAATTGACTATTTAACTCATATGAGAGGGAATACAAATCTTGTTCTAGCTTAAAAATACAGTGCCAGCAGCAGTGCCATTTGAATCTGGCATACCACAAACATTTCGTGAATGAGAATCAAACAGATAAATACAATCTGTACGGGTATTTTTTATTAAAGCCATAATATAACCTTCTAATATTATAAATGCATAATTATTGCTTGAAACGCATTCATCAAAGCTGAACGTAAAGTATAGTACAAGCTGTGATTTTCGTGCTCGTCGAACGCATTAATAGTTCTCTCTCGATAAAACTCTTTGTAATCTACTAACCACAAACGTGTGTTGTTTCGCGAATTTTGATCTACCATGCACCGACAGATCAGAATTAGTCACCCTAATAAGCGACTCAACATCCGCCCAGGAAGGCAGATCATTTGTTTTTTATTCAGCCCAAATAAGCGAATCGTTTGTTTGTCTAGTATAAATTTGCATAGTGTTTGCGTCAAGAGGACATCGCATCTCACGGGGCAAGTAGTTGCTTAGAACGAACGTCAGTACAGTCGACAACGTGCTCCAGCTGACGCAAGCAACGTGCATAAGTGCGAATATGAACGCATTCGCATATGACTAATGATGAAACCGCAGCACATACAGACACGTGCTCAAAATCATCGTGACAAACAAAAATCGCACAAATCGAGATACAGGTCAACAATAGTGGGCTGCTCGCTCGCGCTCGCAGCAATTAATAGTAATTCTACACGTAAATGTCTTTAAATGTCTTTATAAATTAATTTTATCACACAATTTACTTATTTAACAAATAGTTTTTTAGTTTTTTCTTAAAAGAGGTAAAGGAAGTTGTGATAGTTATATCAGTAGGTAATGAATTTAAAAAATTTGGTCCCTGGGATCTTATTGCAAATTGTTGAATGTTCGTTCTTCACAACGGCGTTCTAATGGCCATTGCATTCCTTGTATTATAAGAATGAATTTGATTATTTAGTTGGGATATATCATGAAACTTTGCCCGTTTGTAGCAAAAAAATATCATGAACTTTTAGAATAGAACATTTCTTGAATAAAGGATATGTGTGTGCATCAAATTTACATTTATTTAAAATTCTAATTGCACGCTTTTGCAGTAAATTTATACGGCGAAGATTATGTTGATAAGTCGAAGCCCAAACTATATTACAATATTCAATATACGAATAAACAATTGAATAGTATAGTAGGTAAGTAAGTAAGTAAGTAAGTAAGTAAGTAAGTAAGTAAGTAAGTAAGCAGGGGTGCTTATTATCCTTACTTGCAGCTGAGAGCTAAGCTGAATTGCGAAGGACACAGCTCAACGTGACCAAGTCGAAGGCTTTCTAGGGCGCATATGGCAGCCACCTTTTGCTCGCCATAACGGAGCACAGCTACGGTGGAAGGGCCAGTTAGGGGTTAAACCCAACCCACATTGTCAACATTCCCTGTGGGAGGAAACCGGAGTACCCGGAGAAAACTCACGACTTTCGGCAGAGCGTTGACTAACTCTTTTCACATAGCTATCATAAGTCGTCCCCAACGGGACTTGAACCCACGATATCAGAGGTGAAAGGCGCGTGCTCTAACGATTGCGCCACCGAAGCCCCCAAATAAGGATTTTTGAAGTAGATAAAAATTCGCTTTTGAAATTATTCCTATAGACTTTTCCCTGCTATATGGGAAATGTGTGATTTCCAAGATAATTCCTCATCCAATATCACACCTAAAAATACAGTTTCTTTCACTTGCCAATGGTCACTTCCATGCATTGGTCACCCACCTGCAGTATTCCCCTAGCTTAATGAGCGTTTGCAGCAATTGCTCGAACACCATATCCAGTATACTGTTGAATCGCTTTCATTCCTACCGATTGGAAATTATTTCGTAATTTTAAGAATGGAATAGATCGAAAGGTTTTGTCCAAAGTTCGATTCGTCGAATATTTAACAGTTATTCTACGAACTCGAGTCGTATATGAGCTGATTGCCGACGAGGCGAGATAGCACAGAGTCGGCTATCATTCATATACGACGAGAGTGAGTAGAATAACTGTTTTATTATATACACAAGCTCTGGATATGAACAGAACAGTTTTCTATAAATAGGCAGAAGATTGAAATAAATTGATTTAATTTAATTTTCTCGTACAACATCCGCCATGCGTTTTAAAGCGAAAAGCTGAATAAATTATGTCACATGAGTGCATGCAAACTTTGCTTTGGAATTATTGAATGAACACTCAACAGTACGCGTTCTTTACCGATCGAAAAAATAATCGGAAAGTACGTAAGGACTAAAAAAAATCAGTGGTAAATGTTCACATTGCAATTGTGAAAGTTAAACACAGGACTCTTGGTTGTGAAGCTGCTCGGCTGGTTGAAACGAATTGACTGATTGTTGACAACCGTCATCGACTGTTCGTTGTGTTTGGCGAAGGAAACTGAAGGAACAGCGGCTGAACTACTGGATTCTTCTCTATAACTCTGGTTCTCTTTATCTTAGTTTGTTTGGCCAACGATTGTAGAAGTTGTCGAGTCACTTGAGCTGATGTAGGTGCTCAAAATCGAGGACATGACTTGCTGTTGACGTGCGGATGCCCGGTTGCTGTAAGACTCGATTGATGGATCGGATTTGTGGCCGGTTACCGACTTGATTAGACGGGTCTCAACGTTGGCATTGGCCAAAACCGTTACTGATGTTGCCCTGATCGAGTGATTCGTCAAAGGAGGCTCGATACCTGCTCTTTTGGTCATGACACGAAGCAAATTGCCAAGGGTTTTTTCACAAACAGGTGTGTTTGTATACCAGACCACGTCGTTGGCATCAAACTTATTGGCTTTTACTCTTTCGGGCGTTGAAACAGGCTTTCACAGGCTGGATTAAGATGCTTCAAATAATTTTTGATTGTCTCGACAGGACAGATGCTCGATCCAGGGAGACTAAAGATTTTGGCATCAGACTCTTCTTCGGGATCATCGAGACCGCCTTGATGATTTTTTGTGGCCAAAACAGAGCCAGCAACTTCGCGGTTGAGCTCAAAAAATGCTTTGCCATCTGGTGTTGACCTTAGAATGAGCATGTTTGGTTTTAGATTCCGTTGGTTTTCTAAGCCTCTTTTGCCGAAGTAGAAACTTAGGTAGAACCAAACTGTGCGAAAGAGTTGACGGGGTCTACGCTGTGTAATGGCCCCAATTGACCAGCACGGAAAAGGAATTGGATTTGCTCTTTTGAGATAGGTATTTTGTGTACAACTCCAGCTATCTTGCCTGACTTTCTGAAGTCTTTGACCAAAGCATCAAGAACTGCGTTGGCCTCGGCAAAGGTAGGGTCACCAACTATGCTGAACCTTTGTTTGACGTTTTCTTTAAAAACTTTTAGATGGCGTCTCTTATAGCTTTCATTGTTGTTTTTTGGTAGTACGAGCCGTCCTTTTGTCTAGCCGACGTGTAAAACTGCTTTAAGCAGGAATTTAGCTTTGGTTTGGACATTTCTGTTATGTACTTGTCAAATTTTTTTGAACTTGTGAACCACTCTGGAAATAGAACCAAAGAAACGCTAAAATTTTACGTCGCTGTTTTGTAGTCAATATCAAATTTAAAGCGTCAGTTTTTAAAACTCAGTTTTTAACCTACAGTCAAATACTTTTATTCCAAACTTTGGCGCTTTCTGAGTGCATTTAAGCATACGTACTTTTTTCAAGTAAAACTTGAATTTCCTCTTCATTTTAATTGTCCAAATCTGTCAACCATTTTTCTACTTTTCTCTACTAGCAGGATATGAGCTATTATTATATACACAAGCTCTGGATATGAGGTATTCTGCAGTCTGATTGGTTCTCTACTAGTTGGATATTAGCTCATATCCTGCTAGTAGAGAGAAGTAGGAAATTGAACTTTTACTTGAAAAAAGTACGCCAAAATGTTCTGTTCATATCCAGAGCTTGTGTACATAATAAAGCAGTTATTCTACTCACTCTCGTCGTATATGACTGATAGCCGACTCGGCGCTATCGCGCCTCGTCGGCTGTCAGCTCATATACGACTCGAGTTCGTAGAATAACTGTTAAATATCCTGCTAGTTGAGAACCAATAAGATTGCAGAATACCTCATATCCAGAGCTTGTATATATAATAATATGGATTATGCATCGGTCGTTATAGACGAATATTCCAGGTTCCTTGGGGTCGAATTAACAACCTTAATATCTTCCTTAGTTCTTGAGATACTTTGACAGAAACAGTCCTAAATCAGCGAGCTGTTCGCCATCTTGGATTTTAGTGATATGCATGCATGTCACAAGCAGTGAGCTCCATATATATTTGGGTGGTGACGTCCAGTGCCAATCCCTTTCTATTGTTTTCGTCCGCGCTGTTTGCGCAAGCCGGCAAGGGGTGTGCCAAAATTTCGTGTTTTTACTTCGATTTATTAAACTGAACTAATAACTTGATTAATGATCGGATCTGTTAGAAAAAACTGTTTATTACCTTCCTGAGTTGGACGTCAATTGCTGTCATCTTGGCTGAGCATTAGAAGTTATTACTACAGATATATATGGAGCTCACTGGGTCACGAAAGTATTTTACCCAGAAAGCCAATGGTACATCATGAAGCCAAAATTATACTTTGGTCACTATTTCAAATAACAAATAACAAATTAATTGACAACTTTTCAAACATTTACTAATTGCTATTTGGTCACCTAGGAGTATTTTTATATGGCTAACCCTGCTTCTGACGTCACTAAACCACGGTTGATGAGATCGAAAATTAATCCAAAATGGCGGACAGCTAATTGTTTTCAGTCAAAATATTTCAAGAACTAAGCAAGATAGGAAAACTGGGTAAGGGAGACTTATATATATAACATTAATGGTTCTTTCAAGTGAGATAAACTAAATTTTTATTGCCATATCTCTTTCCACCACACATTTCTGACCACACATTTCTGAATGGTCAGTAATACTTGCGACCAAATTTAACCCAGGCTAAATATATCTTTTCATTTTCGAAATATTGATGTTGGCTTGATATGTCAATCACATATTTCTGAATGGTCAGTAATACTTGGAGAGGTATATACAACCATCAATAGAGATGAGATCTGTTGGGAAGTCAGAGTCAAGTCTTGTTTCATTTAAACCTAAAACATGATCAAGTTCCTGTTCATACATGTATATTCTTAACTCATCAATATGCTTAACTAGGCTGGTAATATTAAGATTTGCTATTTTGAAGCCTCGAATCTTTGGAATTAAGCATGTTTGTTTGTTTGTACTCAAAGTAACATCAGATTGGTTCGGGAATGTAGGTTTTGTTTTCCATTGATTTGTTGCAACAGTTTTTCCAGTATTAAATCTGGAGTCAACATGGTGGCTTGGAGATAGAAAGGTATTTGTATTGCTAGTATATTCTACGTTTAGTCAATTAGTCATGCATGCAATTAACTTCTTAGCTAGGGGAGACGTGCCTCTGGCACTTAAATGCAAGCCAGATGCATTTAAATCAGTTTTGTTAATATTGTTATGTTGAATAAAACGCCATTTTCGGGTTGTACAGTTTTTGTAGTAGGTTATTGGTAGCTTCTATTTTACTATTTAGGCGATCGTCACTTCGAATAATTATACTAGAAATAATTACTTTAGCATTAGAAGTACGTTCAATATATTCACCTAATTTAATATTCTTACTTGCAATATCCCCAGGTTCGTCTCTTGGGATGTTGTTTGTTCCTGCATGGATTATGATTTCTTTCGGGTTCTTGCTTAATGTGGGTTTGACATCGTGATCCAAAGTTGCTTAATGTGGGTTGACATAGTGATGGCGGCACTGTTAATATTATATATTCTGCTTGCCGTGTATTTTTTAGTTTCTTATCCGGCAGTATATGCATGCCCTGTAAATTAATAATAAAAAGTAATCGCTACGCTCGGGCTAAAATGAGTCTGACTCGGGCCAAAAACATATTTATGCCCGCGAACATCAACTATATTGTTATATCAAAATTTAAAAAGATTGTGTTCAACATTGTCACTCGCTCATCATATACCATCAGTCCTCTACCAAGCATTACACCACAAAGGTTTATTTACTTCAGGCAAATTGAAGGGGAATTACTGGAGAAGGTGGCTTATTGGAGTAGGGCCTTAATAGAGAGGGGATCTTAATAGACGGGTCATAATGATTTACCAAACCCACGAATTACAGAACGTAGCAAACTAACGTGCTCTATTTAATTAAAAACGGGGTCTTATTTAATGGGTTAAAGAGAGTGCAACAAAGGAACTGTTGCAATACATGCATTCACTAAATTAACTCGAATGAACGCAAATATATTTAGTCTATTTAAACATTAAAATCGACACGTGCGTTATTACGACATGTATTTTATCTCTATACTTAACATTTTCTTGCTCTAACTCTCTAATATTCTTGCCCCTTGACAATAGCGCTCTGGCGAAACAAGCCCAAATTTTGGAACAGAATTAAGGCTGAAAGTTTGTAGTAACACTCTGTTTGTAATAAGAGGTTTACTCTTATGAAGTGTTTTTGCATTTGGAGTTTGTCAATGCATCACAGTTTTTTGAGATTTCAGCCACGCTCTTCTAAATATTCAGAGATTTCATCGCGTCGTTGAGTAAATTTGTGTTAAAGTTCGTCCACCATAACATTCGTCTGTTAAAACTCCAAGAGATTATTTTCTGCAACAAACTAAGTGGACTAGGATATATTTCTGGCTACCATGCCACAGCCGTATAGTCCACACTCGTTCAGATGGAATAATTCTTTATTTCACACGTGTCCACCACCACTGCTTATGTCTTGCTTTTGTTTAAAGCTTGTTTTGGAACAGATAATTATAACTCAACTGAATAGTCACATAATGGCAATGTAATGGAAAGGAAAGAACTCGTGTCTGTGAAAGAAACAAAGTACGTGTACCGGAAAAAGGAAAATAAGAATCGAATGACACACTCCATGAAATGGGAGCTTCGATGCAAGACGGCTATGTTGGCGAAAGTCATGCTGCCCCGATACAACTGAATATTGATGACTCAAGAGACGTAAATGCTTTTAACCGACCAACTGTAAATGAAGCGTTTAATGATGCCTTCAATCACCTAGAGCAAAAAATTAAGGAATCAAATTCCGAAGTCCTTAAGAAACTTAATGACCTGGAACAAATGGTGTCTGGAATAAAAGACAACGAGCAACACCTTTTAGTGAGCGAAAGAGGTGAAAATCAGGATTTGAAGAAAGAAAACCAAGCTCTTTGGGAAAAGGTAACTAATCTTACACTTATAGTATCGGATATGAATACAAAATCTAAAGAAATGGAAAACGAACGGCTCAGTCTTATTACAACGATAACGCTTATGCAAATTGTCCCGCCGCCTGACAAAAAATCACCATGCACTGAATCGGATAATAACAATACAGATGCATGCACTGATTCGGATAATAACAATACAGATGCATGCCCTGAATCGGATAATAACAATATAGACGAATGTATTCAGTCCTTGATAAAAGAAAAGGCTGTAGAAATAAATAATAATCAAGAATCTGCCGCGGTTTTAATGGAGTGCACTGATAACCCGACCGTCAACACCATAAAAGCTACCTACGCGGAAGTTGTGAAATCACAGGTGGACTTAAGAGATTTGTCTAAAACACCTAACACACCTGCAAAGAAGAATAACGATCTAAAATCTAAGGGCGAATTAAATTTCGATTCTCTCGACGGCTTCATTGGAGTCGAACGTAAAAGGAAGAAATATAAAAGTTTTTTCCTATCCGGTATTGCTGAGGGGGTAAAAGAGGGTTGTATACACTCGTACCTTGCTAAAAGAAACATTATCTCTACAAATGTATCGATCTTTCGAAGTAAACGTACAGGAACAATGTCAGCAAAAATTCATATTCCTTCAGCCCTTAGTTCAGCCGTGTTTGGCCTAAGTTCGTATGCTGCAAACCGTGGCAACAAAGGGAAAATAAGGAACAATCTGCACTGCAGAAAAACAGCGAGACCCTAATGGGAAAGCACTCCACTTTAGTATAATGGCGCATAATATTCCAACAAGAATCTCGTCGAGGACGGGGAGGCAAAGAATGCGTAGGGAGACTAGAGGAGTCAATTATAGTAACTTAACTCGTATTCGATGTAAAAGTAATTATAATAACAATATCAATTCTAAGGTTGACCTACCGTCAATTTTCCTGTCAAATGCCAGGTCTTTGGTTAGTAAAATAGAAGATTTGGAGATTGTTGTAAATCAGAATAACGCGGACGTTGTATGTATGACGGAAACTTGGCTAACTGAATCTATTCCAAACTCAGTGGTTGAAATAAAAAACTACTCGTTGGTAAGGATGGATCGGAAGTCAGATAAACTGGGTGGTGGTGTTTGCGCGTATATTAAATCTAACATTGGTTTTACAGTTCTACAGGAATTGCATAATCCTTCATTCGAAGCGAGATGGTTATATCTTCGTCAACACAGATTACCCCGAGGCTTTTCTTGTATTATAATTGGGGTAATATACCACCCCCCGCAAGAAGATGATGCTCTTTGCATGGAATATTTGATTACATCATTGGACTCAGTTTTGGCCCGGTTTCCTAATGCAGGAATTATGTTGGTCGGAGATTTTAACCGTCTGGATTATCAATTCCTTTGTAATCATTCTAATCTACAACAAATCGTAAAAAATCCAACTCGCGGGAATGCAATTCTTGATTTTCTCTTTACAAATCTCTCGCGCTTTTACAGTATGCCCGAAATTTTGCCCGGCATCGGGTTAAGCGACCATAATTCCCTCATTACACGCCCCTCTACAATTACTAAAAAGGCTAGAGCTGAAAAGGTGTTAAGAAGAACTGTGAAACCGAGCTCGAAGACCAGTTTTGGAAGATGGGTTTCAAGTACAGATTGGTTCTTCCTGGAAATGCTGCCCAACTGTACTGAAAAACTAAATGCTTTTAATGAGCTGTTATGTTTCGCTATTGACAAGTTCTTCCCCTTAAAAAGCTACAAGCAACACCCAACGGATAAACCGTGGATCACTCCTGAATTAAATATCCTTATAGAACAACGCCAACAAGCAATATCTAGGGACCCACCAACCTTCAAGAGATTAAGGAATAAGGTAAATAAACTTAACAATAAATTACGGAGCTCCTTCTTCGAAAGGAAAGTTAAAAACTGCGATAATTCAGCGCTCTGGTGGAAGTCTATTAATCTACTTGCTGGTCGCTCGACAAATAGGATCGTATCAAGTATGATTGTGTCAGGAGAAGAAATTCGAGGGACCCAATTAGCAACTCATATTAAGGTGGCTCCCTACAGTTATTTTAGCTTTATAATAAATCGTTTTTAAACGAGTATTATCGGAGATGACGAAGTTTTTTATACTCGAGGGTAATATTCATCATCTATGGAATATTTAAAACCCGGTTCAGGTAGTGTCATCGTTGCCATGGTAACAAGATGTAAGCCTGAAATGTGGTTACTATGCGCATAAAATTGTCCGTATCTAAAAAACAAAGTCGGTGACCCATCTTTTTTATTTCATATAAGTTTTAAGCATAATGTTCTGAAACTATTATGAAAGTTTAATCAAAATCGCCAGTGTGCAATTTTTTTAAACTCGAAAATTTTATATAAAGATTTCTACACTGGCGATTTTTTTTAAAATTGAAATATATAAAATTTACCAAAATTAAAATTTGTGCTCAAAATTTGAAGATAGGTTACCGATTAAACTAAAGAGTAAAACGCATATAAAGGTAAACAACTTCACGAAACTTGCCCTACATAAAAACGTCGCTGACTAGTGAATGATAGTTTGCGGGCGCAAGATGTGCTTTCATCGTGCAAAAACGAGTGATTTATCTGTTGATTTTGACGTTTATTCAATATATTTGAGAGCAATGGACAACCAAGAAATACTGTGAGGGGTTACATCGATTTAAGTCCAATTGAATCCTGCCATTTACTCAGTTCACGAGCTTCAACAGCCGTACAGCTGGACATATTTTTGCCTAGTTTTGTAATTTTGCTGAAGATGAACAAGTCGGTACTTTGCCATAGAACTGTGATATTTTTACTGTTTAACTTGTAAAAAACATGCAAGTATCACTAAACGACTTTTATAACCTTTAACAGCTTTTATACAATAGTTAATAAATGTTTAATGAACTCTTATTAGTGAACATTATATCTAAAATATTTTTGAAAAATTCACTTTTATATTAATACTGTCAAGATTTTTTTATCCAAGCGATATTTGTATCATAGTTAAAATCACTCATCGGTGTTACTGATGCTTTGTCACATAAAACTAAGGATTATTCAAAGGTTTTTTCATTACAAATCTTTCAGAATGGTAAAAATTATTTTAAAAAACCGCGCGAAATATCTTTGTTTTGTTTTTGATCGTCGAATTTGCGTGGGAAAGTCCACGTACTTGCCACGCGTCTTTGACTCGTCCCGCGATCATCTCATGCATTACTGTAGGGAGCCACCTTAACCAAAGTTTTCTCTCCACTACAAATTCCATGGCCCCTTTATCTGAGTTGGAAAATAACGAAACACATTTTGTAGACTACAACCCAACGAAATACCATATATCTGCTCAAGATGTTTACAAGGAACTTTCAAGTCTAAAAAAGGGGAAAGCACCAGGTCCTGACAATATACCAAGCTGGATCTTAAAAGATTTTGCTCTTGAGATTTCCTCACCAGTTGCTGAAATCTTTAATTCGTCTATTCGGGAGACTTTAGTTCCTGATCTATGGAAAGAAGCTGAAGTGATACCAATCCCGAAGAAAAATGTAATCAAAGAAGCTGAAAATGATTTACGACCCATTTCCCTTACCCCAATTCTTTCAAAGACCATGGAACATTTTGTAGCTAACTGGATTATGGCACAGATTAACCATCTCATTGATCGAAGACAATTCGGAGCTTTACGAGGACGATCCACAACTCATGCACTTGTGTCCCTTTTCCACCATCTCTACAGCCTTTCTGAGGAACCTGATAAATGTGTAAGAATTCTGTTATTGGACTTCAGTAAAGCATTCGCGGGGATAAACCACCAGATCCTGATTACGAAAATGGAAGAAATGGAAATAGACCCAATCCTTAGCATGGGTAAGAAACTTCCTTACTGGACGAAAGCAGCGAGTAAGAATAGGGAAATGTTTTTCTAGTTTGGAACCAGTAAATGGAGGTGTCCCTCAGGGAACAGTTTTGGGGCCTTTATTGTTCCTCATAATGATAAACGACCTGCTAACGAATTATCGTGATCGATGGAAATATGTCGATGACTCTACACTATCAGAAACCCTCACTAGAGACCAACCATCTTCGTTACAATCTATTTTGGACGGTATTAACCAGTGGTGCGGGGAAAACGATATGTTGTTGAACATTAAGAAATGTAAGGAACTTTTGGTTTGTTTTTGGAAAAATAAACCAAACGTACCTCCGCTAAAGCTCAATAATCATCCGATTGATTACTGCAAAATTACTTGGAGTAATTCTCAACGACCATTTGAAATGGAATGAACATGTTGGTCAAATTGTTAAAAAAGCATCGAAACGTCTATATATGTTGAGGCTCCTAAAACGTGCGCGTGCTGATACCAAGACTCTCCTATCAGTTTACGTAACCTGTATAAGGCCAGTTGTGGAGTATGGTGCGCAAGTATGGCATTACAATCTTCCTAATTACTTATGCGTGGAACTTGACAGGATCCATTTGAGAGCCATGAGAATAATAGATTCATCTCTATCATACACCGACGTGTTGATAAAATATAATCTACCAACCTTAGCTACCAGAAGAAACCTACTGTGCACGTCCTTTTTCGGGAAAAATATTTTACAACAGTCGGATATATTGTCTGAACTCGTTCAATATGAACACAACTTTAATTATGATCTGAGGTACCAAAATAAATTAATTCCTTATAGATGTAGAACAAACCGGTTTAAAAACTAGTACATCCCATCGTCGATTGGGATTTTTAACGAAAACTGTCAATTGTAAAAACTTCCTATCATAGATATTTAATGTTAGTGACACTTTTTATAGACATTATTATGAATTCTTAATCTTAAATAATTAGTCATTGTAAAAATAATTAGTCATACATAAATTCTAATCAGCTGTAATATTAATTTAATTTCGACGTATTTCAGCCTTTGGTTGCAATGTCAGAAACTTAATAAACACACATTTAATTTAACACACATTGGAGAAAGGAAGTTTAACAGGTAACAGAAGATACACATATTACAAAATATATATTTTGAGAATAATAGCAATATATAGCAACATCTGAACCCATTAAGAACAATTTTAATATACTAAAGATTTTAAAGTTTTCAAATACAACCTGTATTGATAGTTACTGTTCATAGAAGAATCAAAAGGAAACGTTTCATCCATAGACACGGACTCAAACCATAACAACATAACATATTAACATAACAACATAATATAAATATTGACATACTCTAGAACATAAAAACAAATAAACGACATACAAACATGATATGAAATATATTTTTTTCGTTATCTTCTCATTTCTTATTCTCTGTTTCAATCCACGCATTTAGCTATAACATTGCTCCTTTCAGCATTCGTGTGCAGTCAAATCACTACTTAGCCATATTTGGTATGATCTAAACATTCATGCAACGGATAAAAAATGAAGACAAGGACTTCATACATAAAAACTATGAAAAGTCACCTTAAGACGAAGAAAGGATCAGCTCTAAAAATTTCGGTTATGTATGGTAGACTATGCAAATATGAGAAATAACCGGTTGCTACAAACTGTCAGTGACAATATCTAAATTTTCATAGAATATAAGTATACACGAAATATTTTGTAAGTATGCATGGACAAAATAGTTCCTACTTGTACTGTAATCAATTTAACTGACTTTTTAAAAAAAAAGTTTGGGCAAGTGGAAGCTTCGGTTGTGGAAACCAAGATGAACAAACAAACATATTGAAAATTGAAAACAATAAACACTACTGCAAATACCCTGGGGCAACTTAGCTATAGAACATGTCCTTTAAGTGCGAAAACGTTTTCCCTATCTTTCGCTTACACAATACTTAATAATTATTCGCCGAAGGTGAGGTGAATATTGGTGAATAAAAACCGAGACGAAGTCGAGGTTTTTATTCGCCGATATTCACCGAGCCTGAGGCTAGTAGAATTACATAGGTGATATTTACGATAAAAGCGGCTTAAAAACGCTTTAGGTGATTATCGTCTATTAATCCGAGATAGCGCAACCAATCAGCATTGAGAATTTTCAATAATCACCTATGTAATTTTACTAAAGAAAGTTAATCCCCGAGCCGGCGCGACGCGCCGTGCGAGGGTATTAATTCCGCTCGGATATTTACACCCGGGTATGTGAAAACATTGGGAAAGCAAAGTCATCCGCCATTTATTTTGTCATGGACTGGACGTTTTTTTAAGTTATGCGCATGCGCGAGTTCAAGCCAAGAGAAAACTGGCAACTAGCAACATCATGATTGGCTTAGACAACGATTTTGTTTTTATATATGTATACGTCAGAAAAATAACTGCCATTTTGGCATTTTATTTTTGGCATTTATATGAAAACTTTTTTCAAAATTGTACTCTAGACCTGGAGTCGAGACATATTAATTCAGACAAATATTAAGTCCCCAAAACAAGATAAATGAAAATTTTTAGAGCAATTTCACTTACTAAAGTCAATAGGAATAGAAATCAGTCGAAAGGTCGAGAAAGGACTGGATTTTCGAGTTTTAAAGCGTTTTAAACGGGTAAGTGTTTATTTCGCATACTTCCTTTTTGAAAATGCGTAGTTCATCCTGTGTGGTCAATTAAAATATATGAATATAACATTGACTAATCTTAAAAATTGTTTTAGTATTAATTCAAATGCGTTATATAGAATAAGAAACAATATATTTCATCTCAGAAACTTCATAGTATAAAAATACTTTTCAAAAAACAGTTGAAGTTTTATGACAATTTCGAAACGTTTTGTGACATGTCTAAGATTGAATTTTATAGTAGCTAAATCAAAGCTAAAAGAATACAACATAACATACCTACTTTATATAGTTGGGCAATTGGTAATTTTATAGTTAAAAGTGAAAATCTTATCACTATTTTACCAGTTTGTACACTAAGAAGAGAAATAATTATACAGACAATACAGTATTACAGTGTTCGCTTGCGTGTTACCATGGTTACAGTAATCGATTGAGTACTTGGGATGTTCGGGAGAATAATTGTTTGGTTCTAATGGCGAGGGGTTCTGCATGAATGTATTTCTAGTCATACTCTCTATCTTAGTTGAAGCGAACAGAGATGTATTTAAAATTCAATGGCCATCATTAGCCTTTCATTCCCATTGTAGCCATAAACACTAAATCTATTACAGTGTAGCATACATGAATTTTCTATATATTTTAATTGTTTGGTTATAACTTTTTTACTTTTTATGTACAATACGTAATTCAGCCTATGGCTGCTATGTAATAATAATAATTGCCAATTTCCGCTGTACTGTTGTAAAGCTGCACTTAACAAAATCAAGCATTGTAAAAACGAGTGATGTTTTAAAAGCATGTTAAACACACATACCTTTTCACCAGCAATGGATAAGATTAAAAAATTAATATAGTAGTGAGTATCCTTGAGTATTTTTTAGTTGTTATTTGGCATGGAGCGATGGAAAATTTTCAAAAATACAAATCCGTGTCACCATATGGCAACATTGAGCGGAAACGGCAACAACACTTGTTTTTCTAAACTTTAGATATCAACTACTCAGATATACCCTGCTGGTAAATATAACTTGACTTGTAGTATATTTCTTTGTTTTCATTGTTTACAGAAAGTCACGGATGCAGCTGCAGCATTAGAAGAATTTGAAGACTCATGATTCTGATGAGTTGGATGATTCTAATGATCGGATGATTTTGAAAATACTATCAGGATGTCCATTGAGTGATCAGATTGAGGCACACCGTACACGAACATAGATGTTCGGACGAAGAGAGTGATTCGAGTTCCAGTGATGAATCTACCACTGCGTCAAAGATAAAACTCACCAACGCAAAAATATATGTTAAAAGCATCAGTAAAAGAAAATGAATGTGCCAATAATCCCAGAGAATAATTTTGATGGCGTTTCTCTCACATCCATCTGACGAGGTATATTCGCCGTTTACGACGATGGCTGCATAAAACATATCACTGAAGAAACTAACGCATATGATACAGAAAAGTGGAAAGGAATGTTCTATCACCAATGATGAAATAGAAAAGTTCTTCTGCATTATTTTCTATATGGGTGTATTTTCATTCCCGCGATACTCATCAGTTCAAACTTCTCACACTGCTGGATTATTAATTGTAAGAAAAAGTAAAGGAATAAAATATGGACAGGCAAGAGCGATACGTGCTGAATAACCGGAGCATGATCTTGCGTTGGATTTACTTTTAATACAACGCATTGCCGAGGAAATCGTGGTAATCAAATTTCGTTTGCAAAACATAATTGATGCTATGACTTTTTAGCTTGCAGCAAGGAACTCAATGATCGTAAGTGCTGGTCAATGGTACACCTCTCCCCGTAGAAACGATGCAGAAGATCGTCAAGGCCGTGTCGCAAGCTGTCTTTGCAGCGCTCAATGGGTCGAGCGCAACTCGTCTACCGTCATCTTCAGCCTCGGAGACAAGGGAAATACAAATAGTTGAGTCAGGTTTTACAAGATCAGCAGATGCTACTACGCAGCGGCCGGTAGCATCTGCTTTACAACATATTTCAGCTGAGACTAGTTTTATACGCCCGGCTTGGCTAATAGAATTCTATGGTGCCTGGTATCGCATGTCTGTGAGTTTTTAGAATGGTGCCTCCTTACCAACATTGTCTTTGGAAGCAACGCAAAAGCTAAAAGACATTGCCAATATTGAGGCATGGATTTCGGCATGTTAAATATATTAAATTAATAAAAAATGAACATTGAAATTCTTAGCATATGTCAATCAGGAAATATTGCTTTGTGCAAATGAAGAACCAACTGTAAGGTACAATAATTAGTGAAGTGATAAAGGGCTATATATTCACGAAGAAAACAATGGCACACCTGTTTAAACAGCTACATATATATATATTAGCGAAATTGATATTGAAGGCATTTCACAGGACAAATCAACATATCCAATTTTCACATAGTGTGCCCAGAGACATATCTAGGAATTGGAAGAACTTCGATGGTCGAGGAATTCGAAGAACTTCGACAATGTGCAAGGGAGATAAATCAATGGTCTACGAATCAAGAAGGTTGTGGGATAATGATATTCGCGATAACCCTATTAATTGCAGTTAACTAATCTTTTTAAAGTAAAACTTAAGGTCAACTGTACAATCCTAACACACACACACACAACTCAATGGGGTGTGTCCTAATTGTTAATCCCGTATAGGTCCATGTCACGTCAAAATTGCTACACAAAAGTATCAATAGATTTTAATTCAGTCACAAGGGCATTGTGTTTCGGTTTCCAACAGACGCAACCAGTTTCAAGTGTCGTAAGGTCTAGAATTAACTCTCCACTTTACGGAGATGAAAAAGCAACAATTATTTTACTTACAAGAATCATACCTGTTTAGTTTTCATGGTACCATTTTCTCATGTGCAATGAAGAAAATTTGGGTAATCTAAAATGTGTTTGGTGCATTTGCACATACACCAAGAACAAATGGACTCGTTCTATTTTCAGCCATTGGTGAGGGAAAGCTTTAGCCAAGATGCCGATTAAACTGTTTCTGTGCCGTTGAAGATAAGAGTGAACAGTGGCGTGCCCAGAACGTTTCCACTGGAGGGGTGCTCATCGCAAAATTTAGCGACGACGCAGGGCAAAAAAAGGCGCTGTTAGTTGTTAAGCATCAACTAGAGCACAGCGTTATTAGTCTGCTTCGCAGAAAATTGCTATTGGTGGGAGGGACATAGGGGGGTCTGCTCCCCCAGGAAAATTTCTCATTTATGAAACCTCAGTTTTCGTAAAAACTGGGGGGTGCGTCACCCCACCCCACACACCCCCCACTCAGTACACCCCTGAGAGTAAATATGTATATATATTCAGATCAAAGTTGTGTTTTGTTCGTGAGAGATAGTTTATGCCAAGGCCGGAAACCAAGGAGGGTTTTCAAAATTTTATTCGAAAACTTTATTCTATTCCCAAAGGTGAGGAATATTGGGGATATAATGGAAAAATTTAACTATGGAAACGCAAGTAGGTAAGGTATGACTATAGAACACTTAGTCAGCATTTTTTCACGGAGCTCTGACCCCTTGAACCGGGAAAACGTGACATCAGTTAACTGTGTTGTCATTGGTTGGGAGTTAATCAGTTAACTGTGTTGTCATTGGTTGGGAGTTAAACGGAAATATTACATATACGCATTAAGCGAGATATGTACCGCATAATATTTCCGTTTTGACGTATAAGCGGAAACTGTTGAAGAGTGTATTACAATGTTGATACTTGTCTCTTTCCTTGCCTCACTATTCACAATACTCATAATTGTATGCGAGGTACAGACAACCCCATATATGGGCTTGGTGAGTAATAAATAAGCATGTTAATACGAAATTGAATATAAAAAGGCAGATTCACTTGATTTCAGGCTCATTTCATTTAAAGTCGGCAACAAGGGAAAAGGAGGGTAACAGGACGAAGATCGATACAACCGCACGAATTTTCTACGGATGATAATGGCCGAACGGGCCGAAGGCGAAGATTGAATTTCCACAAACGCAAGTTCCACACGACCCAGAGGCAGAGGTTCCGCTCCAACAGGTACCTCCTCCAGCACAGGAACGTGACCAACCTGCTGGGATGGAGGGTGTGGAAAATGCCGACTTAGAGGTATATACGATAGTTATAATGATTTATTTCATCGCAATATGTGGTTTTGTTCTTGTTGTAGACTGTTTGTTTGTATACATTTAGGGCTACCATATTTTCATTACCTATCTGGGGGTTGGGGGGCTTTATTGCCGAACAACAGCGCCCTAGATTGAAAGAACAGTCTAATTGCTTGTTAATCACTTGTGCCTAATGTTTAATATCATGTCTATGTCCATATTATACATGTTCAAGATCTCAGTAAACTTCTGATTTCTATAACTTGCTTTACATTAGTTTTTAGACAGTACATTCTTACTCCGTTTCTTACTCCAGTTTACTCCATTCTTACTCCAGTTTACATTCTTTTTGGTTGTAAAATGCTTGCAAAATGCAGGCTATTGTGATTCTAGCTAAGTGCCGGCGGGAGGAACTGGTCGTTATTCACGTATGCAAACGTAGTTCACGCATGGGATATTTGACCGATTGCCTGTGTGGAGATACAGCCAATTCAATTAAGGTTGTCCTTTCAAAAGCGTAAACGATAAACTATGAGCGCACAATGGATGATGGGTTATTGTTTATTTAGACCAGTAAACTCGAAATTTTTTCTTTTAAACGATGTCTATAGGCATAATTATAGAAAACTTACGATAGAAAACCAACTTGCTACAAAAGCCTTGAGTTTAATGACCTAAATAGGCGATATCCTATCATCGTTTGATCGCTCAGAGTTTACGGTTCACGCTTTTGGAAAGACAACCTTTATTGAATTAGCTGTATACTCTAGGTGAGCGGTTGCCTGTGTGACGTTATATGCCCTAGGTGAGCCATTGCCTGTGTGGCATTATATGCTCTGGCTGAGTCATTGCCTGTGTGGCGTTATATGCTCTAGATGAGCCATTGCCTGTGTGGCGTCATGCTCTATGTGAGCGATTGCCTGTGTGGCGTTATGCTCTTTGTGAGTGATTGCCTGTGTGGCGTTGTGCTTTTAACGAGTGATTAGCGAGTTTACGATTGACGACGCGGTGTGCGAAGACGCCGTAGAACCAAAAAGAAAAATATGAAAACTCACCTTAAAACATACTACGTTGTCAACACGACGAAGAATTGGAAAAATTGCGTTTCGTATAGTGCAATAAGACGCCGCGAGAACTACTCTTCAGTCCTCTTGCGGCGTTTTCGCACACCGCATCGTCAATCGTAAAATCGCTATTACCTGTGTGGCGTTATTCTCTATATGTGAGCTATTGCCTGTCTGGCGTTTGCGCTCTACGCGAACGATGGCCTGTGTGGCGTAAGTGTTCTAGGTGTACGCGGTTGCCTGTGAGGCATTCCATTATCCTTTATGAAATTATGCAAGCAATTGCCTGTGTGGCGTTATATGTTCCATGGGGCAATTTCCCGTGTGATGTAATATTTGCTCTGAAATTATTTGTGACTGTGGAGCGTCAGATGTTTGTGACGGAATTGCCGATGTGGCGTTATATATACATATATAGGTTTATGTGGAATTTCGGTATGTATTATATTTTCTCGGTGCGATTTTTTCTAGTATGATATATGTTAATTTTGGCATGTAGTTACGTGCGTGTACGATTTATTGTTTAGGTTTATCACAGTGCCGTCATATACGGCATTCAAGTGTATTTATATGGGTCCCTTGTGGCGTAGCTTTTGTTTTATTTGGCTCTTATATGACTGAGAATTATGAGTAATTGCCTAGTGGCCGTATTTCTTTGATACGCTTGATTTTTTAGTTTAATTAGTCATTTGGTTTAGGTACTTTTTGTTTATGTTTAGACGTTGAAAAAGGAATTTGCGAGTCTGAAAAAGGCAATGGAAATTTTTTCTAAGCCATCAGTTGAGGCTATACAGAAGAAAATCCTGGCCATGTTGTCCCGTTCTTCAGTGGAATTTAATAAATACGAGGCTTTGGATCTCATGAATTCCTTGATAGATACGGCCAATGATTTGAAGCATGACAAGTATGAATATTACCGTGTAGCCTATCACACTCTTCGTAATAAACTCAGTGAACCGACGGACTATTTTCGAGACTTGCTCTTGGCCTTATTAGGTGACAAAGACCAGGAAAAAGTGATGGAACGTGTTGGCCGGGAAGACAAACGGTACTCGCGCAAGAGGGTTTCCGACGATCGGCCACCAGGAAAGCGTTTCCGATCTTCTCCAACGAATGTACCGACCCGTGTGCCACCAGTTTGTTTCTATTGTCGGCAACCAGGCCATTATCAATCTCGGTGTTTCAAGAAACGACGTGATGAACAGAGCAGCCCACAACAGCCTGGTCCTTCGGCTCCTACGTCTATCGACTCGACTAAAGCGTTGTAATAGCATATCAAGAGAATATTGACTAGACTATTTGTTTTAGACTTCGTGTGCTAGATTGTATATAATTGCAATCAAGTGTGTCATTAAACATTAGTCATGCTCATGTTGTTTGTTTTGGTTTAGTGTGTTTAAATTACATTGGGGTAAATTACATTTAAAATTGATGTCATTGTCAATATTGAATAGAATTATAATGCAGTGGTGGTGTATGATTCAATTTTCATGTTTGGAAACTGTGTACGTTCGTGGATTATTTGGATGATAGCACGCATTGTCTATTGATTTCGTTACATTGTATTCCTCCGCTTGGGTCATCAAAGGTTGACGGTTTTGAAACAGAGTCTCTAAAATACTCCCCCGGCTAGGCTGGGTCAGAACTGTCATCCCTTTGCTGGCTCTTTTGGGTTCGCAAAACATAATTGATGCTATGACTTTTTAGCTTGCAGCAAGGAACTCAATGATCGTAAGTGCTGGTCAATGGTACACCTCTCCCCGTAGAAACGATGCAGAAGATCGTCAAGGCCGTGTCGCAAGCTGTCTTTGCAGCGCTCAATGGGTCGAGCGCAACTCGTCTACCGTCATCTTCAGCCTCGGAGACAAGGGAAATACAAATAGTTGAGTCAGGTTTTACAAGATCAGCAGATGCTACTACGCAGCGGCCGGTAGCATCTGCTTTACAACATATTTCAGCTGAGACTAGTTTTATACGCCCGGCTTGGCTAATATAATTCTATGGTGCCTGGTATCGCATGTCTGTGAGTTTTTAGAATGGTACCTCCTTACCAACATTGTCTTTGGAAGCAACGCAAAAGCTGTCATCCCTTTGCTGGCTCTTTGGGTTTTGAACATTATTTATTTGCCCTTCTTTAGATTCGGACATGTCTTGGCTATGATTGGGAGTATGATCCGCATTTTAATAGATCTATTATGGAGGCCTCCCAATACTTTATGAGTGGAGAAGCACAGATTAAATGGATCGACATTAATGGGAACCCAGTAGAGGCCCGCAAAGGGATGACGGTGAATGAAGTGGATTTAACGAAGATTGTAAATGGGCTGTCTTTGGGTGATCCTACTTCCCTGGTTTTCCGAGATCCTGCGTCTTTTCGTGCAGGGGAGTTACATGCTCATATCGGTTTTGGGGAAAATCTTGTTGGCGACTCTCCTACTGTAGAGCAAGCTCAAGTGTTAGATTGGTTACGGAATCACGTTTCAATTTTCCCTCATTTTCAACATTTTCGAGGGAGTTATAAAGGCGTCACATATGATTCCGATAGACCACCGTCGTGTCATTATCCTAACAATATTTCGTGTCAGCCATTCGTTGAGTTTGTCCGTACCACATTGATTGAGAGGGTCCGTAATGGCGCCGTATCGTTACTTGGTAGAGCTGGCCAAGTGGATATGCCTCATTTAGTCCTTCCTTTAACGGTAGAACCTATTAAGCCTCGTTTATGCTATGATGCTCGATTTTTGAATCTTTGGATTAAAAATAATCCCTTCATGTTAGATCGGCTTCGGGATCTACCTCGGTATGTCGAACGCAACTCTTATCAGAGTGTCCTGTATGATAAATCTGGTTACGATCACATTCTAATGAGCCAAGAGAGCAGGCAATTTTTTGGTATCCAGTGGGGTGGCTGGGTTTTTGTTTATACTTCCCTTCCGTTTGGTTGGAAAACCTCGCCTTACGTTTATCACAATACCGGACTGGTTACATCCAATTACATCCGCTCGATTAATGTTCCATGTTCGCTGTATATTGATGATCGACACAATGCCGCACTTCGCGTTTCTCTGAGCCAGGGTCCATATGCTGCTATTGTCGAGGCTGACCAGCGGCATCTGGCTGCAGCTAAATCTGCTTTGTTTCTGGTACTTTATTTTTTGGTTAATTTGGGTTATTTCCTCCATTTGTCAAAATCTATTTTGATTCCTCGGCAGATAGTTCCTTATTTGGGATTTTTAGTGAATTCTATAGAGGGATTGTTCGCCATGATACCACAGAAGAAAGAAAAATTTCTATTTCTTCTTCAAGATATCTTGAAACAACGGGTAATTAATGCAAAAACGTTACAGAAATTAGTGGGGAAGTGCGTTTCTCTCTCCATGGCGATACCGGCGGCTATTTTGTTTACTCGAGAAATGAATGCTGCTATATCTTTGGCCTTGCGAACGGGTAAACTCGTTCCTTTACGTGGCCCTTTGAGAGAGGAGATTGAACATTGGTCATTTGTGAGTACCTGGTCTCAGCCATTGCTCTGGAGGGATGAAATGCATATTCGGGTAACGCTGGCTTCGGATGCGTCCTCTTTTGCGTGGAGTGGCAGCATTACTTCGCCTGTCTCTCTCAATGTGTCGGATTATTGGTCTAACGACGAACAACATCTGGACATATCCGTCTAGGAGGCTGTTGCATTAGAACACGTATTGTCTTCTTTTAGAACACTTGTGCAAAATGAACATGTGGATGCCATGGTGGATAACCAAGCGGTTGTTTATGCGTGGAATAATAAGGGCGGTCGAAGTGCCTCTTTGAATCGCGTGATGAAGAGATTGTTTTTCTCTACCGTCCGGTTGAATATATGTCTTCGGGTGATTCAAGTTGCAAGTAATGATAACCCAGCGGATGCGCCGTCGCGTCGATTGTCACCTTCCGATTGTCGATTGAGCGAAGCATTGTGGGAGAACGTACAGAACCAGTTTGGTGGATCTTTAGGACATACTTTCGATTTGATGGCCCTTGATTCCAATGTTATGTTTGATCTACATGGACATCCCTTACCTCACTTTACACCTTGGCCGTCGCCTGGGTCCGCGGGGATCAATGTTTTTGCCCAGGATTTATCTTCTAATATTCCATTATTGTCCGGTCCATATGTGTTTCCTCCCCTCATGTTAGTGGATCCTGTGCTTCGATTGCTCAAGAATTACAGAAGGGCATGTACATTCGTAACTCTGGACGTTTTATCCGAGGAAATACTGGTGGCCGTTATTACACGAACATGCCACAATTTCTCTGAAGTTAGCTCAGAAAGGCGACCAGGGAGTTTTACAACTTCCCAGTCGCGATGGTTGGGTGCCGCACCCTGGCCTTCCAGGGGACTTATGGGTTTTTGCTCTACGGTTTACGTCTCAGAATATTGTATAATTTTTGTCTTATTTTCATATTTCTTCATTAAATGTCGTTTCATTGGGTTCTATTTTTGGTTAGTTTATGTATATATTATATGGTATATAGATCTGCAGTTGTTTATTTATCTTCCTAAGTTCTCGTTTTTGCATTACTCGGCGCCACCAGTGTTGTTTGTTTCCGTTTCAGCCTTGTTCACCTACTGCAAAGTTGTATGTGTCATCCGTTCGATGTCCCGATTGTAGTTATGCTAACGATTATGATTTCCGGTTTTGCCAACGATGTGGGTATCAACGGAAATCGAATTTTCAAGCTCAACTGCTACAAGCGCCCGATATTGACCTGACCAGTATTGACTGTCGTTTGGACCATCTTTTGTCGTTAAATCGAACCACGTCTTATGTACGTCAAAAGGACTCCTTGCAGCACGAACTGGAACGTTTTTTGTCTGCATTGCCTGGACATCCTGGTCTGTTAACCGTAACTCCGAGAGATGTGACACGATTCCTCGTTTTTAAAGATAAAATATGTAAAACGCAGGTGCACGCGAATGGTTGCGTTTTCTTAGGACAGCGGGCGTACATACGTGTGGCTGTCCTCTACGGTTGTCTTTTAAGACCGTAGATTCTTACATTGGTAAATTGCGTTCTATTTTTTCTGCCCTTGGTCGAGATGGTGAATGGGACAAGCGTTTAGGGCTTGGAAATCCCGCTGCTGATAAAACTGTCCGTGATTATCTTCGGATGGTGACCTCCGAACAGCTACAAGCTAGAGTGACCCCTAAACAAGCAACGCTGTTTCTTGTTGATAAGTTAGTCAAACTGGCGACACACTTGGATCGGATGGCTGTTAATTCCACTATTTCCCTGACCCAAAAGTTTCTTCTTGCTCGTGATCAAGCCTATTTTAAGGCCGTTTTCTTTAGCGGTGACCGCCCAGGGGATATGGGACAAGTCAAAGTACCGGAAATATTACGATTCTACAACGATGCTGGTCTACTATTCAATCATGTCTGGGGAAAGACTTTGCGTGATGGTGACCACAATGTATTTGGTATACGAAGAAATCCAAATCATATCATCTGTCCCGTGGCTGCTATTGAGACGTACGTGGCTCTGGCGCAGGGAATTTGGGTCGATTTAACAACGGGGTATTTGTTCCGTCCGACTGCTCCTAACGGTGGGATCAAGAATGCTCCTTTTACGTCGTCGGCAGCTGAAGCACGATTGAAGCTGTATTTGGCAGCAATGGATGCGGATAATGGTGAAACTTTGCATGGTTTCCGCTCTGGCTGTGCTATCACGTTGGCCTTGTCGGGTGCGGAGCTGACAGAAATTATGGATCATGTGGGGTGGAATCGTCGTCACACGGCTCGACACTATCTCCAGCTTGCGAAAGTCCTTAACCCAATGGTGCATCAGGAAGGTTGGCATCCCAAGAGACAATGGAAGCCGCTCCCAACTGGGAGGAATTGAACCAGTTAAAACGTTTTGCTTGCGCTTTTTCTGCATCAATGCCTCATTCTGACTAATTATTTGTATATATTTTGGTTGTTTTTGGGAGTATTGGGGGAGGTTTGGAGATGAGATATGGGAGTAAGGTATGGGATTGAGGTATGGGGGTTTTAAGGGGGTGATGGTCAATGTATTTGTTGTTTCGGTTCTGGAAACGGAGAAGGAACGATTGGAGTCCCGCTGACTATTATCTTCCAATACCTAAACAATTGAGCTTGGAATTCGAGTGTTGGGAAATAGAATACTTTTTGGAGTCTGGTGGTGGAAACGTAAAGAGGTAATGGCACATCTGTTTAGACAAATGTATATTGTTGAAATGTGTTTTGAAGAAATTACACAAAGTCAACTGATAGATTTGATTTTTACCGAGTTTATCTATCGAGAGATAGAGAGGCCAGAGACACTTGAGCTTGCAAGTGAGACATATCCTTGGTCAATATGTCGGGATTGTGATGAAATGTTGGACGAAGAGGACCGGTGGTTAACGTTTGGGAATCAGGCCATTGATATGGTCGATCGTGATTGTAGAAGCATGCAAATTGTAGAAGAATGTAGAAGCATGCAAATGCGGGATTATAGAAGCATGCAAAGTTTTAAAGTATCCTGATCCTTCATCTGAGTGTAGAAGTTACTTTGAACAGTTGTATTGTGTATCATGTATGGGACTATCTACAATGTACATGCAGTTGAAAAGACCTCCATATTTCAACACCTTAATGGACTATATAGATTGTGTTTGTAAATTAAAGTATCAGTCAACCGTGCAATTTATTGTGATATTTTAAATAAAATTTTAAACATCAAAGAGTTTCATTTTGCTTTTCTATCGCTGCTTAGCAAGAGAGACTTACAAAAAATGGGTGCTCGTTACAGTAAAAGTGATCAAGTTAAGAGAGACAAGAATCATAATCGACAGAAAATGATTCGGTTTGGTGTTAGTTTTGGTCGAAATTATTTTAGTTTGGAGGGGCATTTGCAAATGGGGTATAACAGTAAGACAATTAAAAAGTATGGACCTATTGAAAATCAGCCGGCACAAAATGACTTAGAGGTGATGTCGAAAGAGGAGATACTGGAGTCTGACGAGACGTGAGGTGAAGCGAAAGGTCAATTCATAATTCGAGTGCGATAGAGTCTTTTTTCATTACAACAGAGAGCGTGACTTTGATGAGAAGCATGAGCGATGTTAATAAATATTTAGCCAGTGTCTATTTTGATCCAAAACGACCTGGAAGTTTTGGTGGTGCTGAACGTTTGTATCGCGATTTAAAGGAGGAGAGAAAGTACAAACTAAGTCGGACGCAAATTCAGGAATGGCTAATGACACAGGATGCCTATACACTACATAAACCTGCTCGTCGAAACTTTAAGAGAAATCGTGTTATCGTAGGAGGCATTGATGAATTGTGGGAGATGGATTTAGCAGACACACAGTCTATGAAACAGTTTAATGATGGTTATCGGTATTTACTTGTATGTATTGATGTATTTTCAAAGTATGTGTGGATAGTTCCGATCAAGTCGAAAACAGGTCCTGCTTTAGTCGAAGCCTTTAAAGTGCTTATGAACGCAAAATGGGTTTTTATTGATTCGGATAGAACATAAAAAGTTAGTTAATAAGTTCTAGATTAGTTTTTGGCTTAGACTTTTAGTTTCGGAGATATAAAGGCTCAAAGTCGCTATTTTGGAAAAAAAGTAGCGTCTTCCGGGGGACTGGGTCCCAGGAACGTGTGTATTTAATTTTACTATAAAAACAATTACCTTTGGATAAATCATCTTGAAAAGTCGGCTATTTCACATTTTTGAACTCAAACACATTTTTGAGTGTGTAAAGTAACCCTTCTAGTGGTTTGCATCGTCAATCGTGGAATATAGACGAAGGAATGGATTTAAATGCGATTTCAAAGTCGATCGTGGAGACGACCATGACACTTGATGACAGTAACTTATGTCTATAAATTCTGGGACATAGATGCCTCTTGCTTATAAAATTCTTTCGAAAGAAGAAATAAATGAACGAATGCAAGGGTTGGAATGGAACTTAAACCTTTTACTGCAATTTATAGTCTTCATGCCTTCATGGATATGGGAATCGGTTGCATTTCATTTCTACACCTGCTTTAAAGTTGGTTCTCACTTTAGCAAGGAAGCTTGTTTCCCTACAATTTTTATATTCAAATTTGCCCAAAATTTGGACATTTTCAAGAATAGTAACTGGTTAACTGCAACTGGCCAACCCACAATCTAATGAAATTGGCCCCCATGTATATTCTCACAGAACCTTTCATAGAAAGATTGGTTGGCAGATTGTCATCTTTGTCCATGTAACTGAAAGATGATCAATACACGGATATCATAAACTGGATATATAGATATATTCATATATATATATATGGAATTATTGTGACGACACTAAACATTAATTGCCACATAAATAGGCTTAGAATAATATTCATCTTTTGAGAATGTTTTAGTGGGGGAAACATATCTAATTTAATAAGCCATAAGGCCAGTATGTGATTTGTAAAACTTCATACTTTCTATTACAGTAGCTTTGCCTGTGTGGGCAGAGCAAACATGCTTCAACTTTCACATTAGATGTAAGATGTGTGGTGTGAGAGTGATGTTTGCTTTACTCATAGTGTACACACATCCAACTTTCTTGGCATGCCCACATAGCTGATTTAAGTAACTCGGAAAGGTGCTTCTCTGTGCAGGTAAACCGACTTCCTCCCCATGGAGGAAAATGGATGTTGACCCCCTCCCCTACCAGATGTCCTTGCACATTTTAGAAGTGGAATCTCTCCTTCCAGATGGGTAAAGTTCTTCCATAGTGGGAGTCTGGCTCTTTTCTAGGTAACCCATTACCCAAAAAGCAGCTAAAGTTTAGCCGATCCAATCAAGCGCAGTTAACCCATTAATTGGCAGTACTCTACCACTGATGAGTAAAATTTGCCAATTAATGGGTTAAGCCAATCCAATCGATCAAGGGGCTGAGCTATTAAAAGTGAACTTGCCCCCAAGAGACAATAGAGTCACACTGCAACATATATTGATAAAGATGTTTAATAAATATTTAATTAAAAATGTTAATTCATCTTTCACTGATGGTTCCAGTTTACTTCACTGATAATCTAGATGAAATCACAAACAAATAGTTTAATGGGCTATACAATGTTGAAGTGTATCTCTCTATTTAGGGAATTTTCTGTTAGCCTCCCTAAGGTTCTTCAACATAGGTGGCTTAGGGACCAAGGCCTAACTGCAGAAATGCCTGATACTCAGGTTAAGGTGGTTCCACTAGTGGGACAGTGCAGCACTTGGTGATTCAAATACATGTATCAATTAAACATATATCATCAGTATCTCACTGTCATATAAAACATGTGACATTGACCACATGTGTAGGATAATACAAGACACTGAAAGTCCACATATAAAGTAGGTTGAAGTCTAAAAGTAGAATGGCCTATTAATTTATATTAGTTAAATACCATAAAGGCATTACAGTTGTGATAATTTCCACATTGAAACATATATGATATATTATTCTATAACAGCAGTATGTAATCTCTCAGAGGTAGAAGCACTTCGATCGATTTGTGCGTTAACAAACACCGTTGTACACCGGACATGTCCGGCGCAGAACCTTTCATCCATACTGGCTTCAATGACATTGTATACTAAGCAAATAATATGCACATTTAGGTGACATGATTCAACGTTAAATATCCAAAGTTCATACGCGCGAATAGACATCATTGCATTTGTTAAAATCACAGCTTACCTGTATGTTGATTCCTGTCCTATGTTGGGACAACTGGGTACATTTGTCTTTGTTTATAGGTCGATAACTATGGCCTGTATTTGCCACCAAATGTCTCAGATCGATGAGTTTCGGTGCCCTCTTTTCTATCGGTTTAAAGCCGCAATAGGTGATTTATCATCCAAAAAAGGTGTCAGATAGCTAGATATATTACTGTTGGTACTTTCTGTGTAAGATCACGCACAAACGAAACATCGTTTAGACAAAATATGCAAAAAACACAAGATATCGATATCTTCGCCATATATTTCTTAGTTGTTTATCAAAGTTGGGTTCCTGGGATCCAGGCCCCTTGGTGATATTTTGGTCGCGCTACTTTTTTTCAGAAAATGGCAAAATTTGCCTGTTTGAGTCTTTATATCTCCGAAACTAAAAGTCTAAGCCAAAAACTAATCTAGAACTTACTAACTAACTTTTCACGCCTTATCCGAATCAATAAAAATTTGCGTTCATAAGCACTTTAAAGTAATTTTATCATCTGGAAGGAAGCCTGAGAAGATTATGACTGATCAGGGAACAGAGTTTTTCAATAGAAATTTTCTGCTTAACAGTGAAGATATTCAACTATTTAACACCTTTAACGAGACGAAGGCCTCTGTTGTGGAGAGAGTAATTCGTACATTCAAGACGAAAATGTGGCGTTATTTTTCAGCACGGAAAGCGATGAGATACATTGATATATTACCTGACCTAGTTTACTTGTATAACCATACCGTGCAGCGTAGTATCAAGACAAAGCCAGTCCTTGTCATGTGGCATACGTTATATGAGGACAACAATCATAGTGTAAAGCATGTAAAATATAAGTTTAAGATCGGGGATCAAGTTAGAATTAATAAAATTAAACGGAGATTTGAAAAAGGTTATTTGTCTAACTTTTCAAAAGAGATATTTACCGTAAGTAGACAGATACCTAGGGAGCCACCAGTGTACAAACTTAAAGATTACGATGGAGAAGAGTTGAAGGGGACATTCTATGATAAAGAGCTACAAAAAATCATTAAGCATGACGACATGTACGAAGTTGAGGAAATTCTTAAGAAGCGGGGAAAAGGAAAAAATGTTATGTATTTTGTAAAGTGGTTAGGTAATTCATGGGTGTATGCTTCTGAAATGAGTAAATATTAAAAACCATTGAATTTGTTGTTTTTTATTCATTCTTACACTGTCATTCACGATGAGCGGCGAACATTTTTACCTTACTCTCCCTAGCAATGCTTCCAAAGTATTTTTTCCTGATAACACAACAACTAGTTATTGAGTGAAACTACCGCAGACAATTGAGTTAAGTGGAGACTGGGAAGTTGGTCTGTATTCCATAACATATCCACGTACATGGTACAACCTTCAAGACCATGATAATCATATTTATTACAGTGATGACGGTTACATTTTTCTGACTACGGTAGTCGACTATGGGTACTATGAGAACATGAAGGATCTTATCAATAGCGTAAATGATACGTTAGCGAAGGACTGCAAGGGGAACATTACGATGACGTTTAATGCACGAACTGAGAAAGTGACAGTTCACTTGAAAAATGGTTACCAGTTAGTTTTAACGGGTAAAATGTCTATTATCCTTGGATTTCGTGGGGAGGAGTTGAAGATTACTAAGACAACCGTCAGTCCTTATGTACCGGATTTGAATGGATCGATGACGATATATGTTTACTGTGATATTGTGCGACCACAAGTTGTGGGGGACACAAACGCTAAGCTTCTTAGAAATATTCCAGTTCAAGGAAAATTGGGTGCAGTGGTTAGCAAGACGTTTTCAAACATACAGTATGTACCTATGCAAATTAAATCGTTTGAGGATGTGCAGATTCTTTTAAGAGATGGTACAGGCAATCCAATGTCATTTGAACGTGGAAAGGTGTTAGCGACACTCCACCTTAGGCAAAGAAATTCACTTTACTTTACCTAGTTAAAAATGACCCACGAAAATCAATACGTACGTTATTATTTGGATCAGCAACAGGGAAATGGGATGCCTGTTTTCAGTGGGATGCCTGTTTTCAGTTTCAGTGGATTATTTCGAAGTGTGGCTAGAGCTGTAATGCCTATGGTTAAGAGTGGAGCGAAGATGTTGGGGAGAGTTGCTTTGAATACGGGTGCGAATGTTTTATGAGACGTTTTGTCAGGTAAAATGAATGTAAAAGATGCTGCAAGGTCTCGGATGAATGAGGCGGCGAATGTCGTGAAGAAAAAGGCTGTAAATAAACTGCGAACATCAAGTCAAACAGGAAGTGAGAAGCGGAGAAGAACATCCGTTCGGAGAAAAGCTAAAAAGAGGAAGGCTTCGCGCTCAACCTCCAGAAGGAAACAGGTTCAAGAGACATAAAACAACTCAAGTTAAAGACATATTTGGTTAATTATGAATTTTGTGCATTCAAAATCGTTAGAATGTACAAAGGCTGAGCTCGATAATTTTAGCATGCCTCCAACGCAAGTGAGCCTCGATAAAAGCCTTTGGATCGACCACCAACCAGTCTCAAGTATCAGGGGCCATGGACCCATTACTTTTTTGTCCGTAGGTACTGAAGAGTACATTGACTTGTCAAAGACAATTTTGGTAGTTAGGGCGAAAGTAACAAAGGCCGATGGCACAGATCTTGATGCGGACACAAAAGTGGGCCCTATTAACAATTTTTTACACAGTTTGTTTAAACAAGTCGACGTGTTTTTGAAAGGGAAGCAAGACACTCAAGTAACTTGGACCTATGCGTACCGCGCTTATCTTGAGACACTTTTGAACTATGATTCAAGTGCCAAGAGATCTCAACTTACGGCACAAATGTATTATAGGGACAGCCCGGAAAAAATGGATGTTGCTGACACATCTTTAGCCGGTGCAGCAGCAAATCATGGTCTAAATGCAAGATATGAGTTTAGCAAGGAGAGTGGTACTGTGGAAATGGCCGGTCCCGTGTTTCGCGATGTGTTCTTTTCGGAGCGTCTGTTGCTCAGTTATGTGGATTTAAAAGTTGTTCTGAATCGTGCTAGCGATCAGTTTTGCCTCATGTCGTCCGTGGCAGGTGCAGCCTTTAAAGCTAGTTAAACTGACAGATGCGTGCTTGAAAGTGGGTAAAGTGAAAGTTGACCTAAGCGTCTCGGTGGCTCATGAAGTGGCACTGAAAAAGGGACCAGCTATTTACCCCGTTCGACGCGTTGATTGCAAAAGTTTTATTATTCCTGCAGGCAACCCTTCTTTACAGTAGGATAACATTTTCACTGGTTTAGTGCCCAAGTCGTTCGTCTTTGGACTTGTGGAAAGTGCCGCGTTTAATGGGGCATTTAAGAAAAACCCGGTGTTCCAGATGTTCCATATCGCGTTTTAGACAATGCCCGTTTAGCGAGCCGTATATTCGCCTGGTTTATATTTTCACCGCTCGTACTTTCGCCACTCATAAAATTGCTGTTATTGTATAGTTTTCTGAATATTTTTGTCACAAAATTTGATTTGGTATAAAAACTTTAAAAAAAAACTTTGCAGAATATAATGACATTCGCGTTTGTGCACAACGTACGAAGCCGTCCATGTCATACATTTTGTTACTCATTTTCAGAACTTTGAACTCCGCTCTGCTATGCTCGCATTGCTTGGGTGTAAATAGCTGGACGGAATTAGTACCCTCGCCACGCGCTTCGCGCGTGCTCGGGCATAAAGTAAGTCACAAAGGTGTCTGGTCACTTATGCCAGTGATTCTACCTTGTTAATCTAAAATTAGTAGCTTTGAAACTAAAAAAGATTACCGCATTACGTGCTTTTTTCCTGAAACACAATGGTTGAACAGAATTAAAACCGTAGCCATTGGCACATTAATTAGGATTTCTTCAACAGCAAACGCGACTAATTAACAATTAGACAACGAGACCGAATTGGCTATTTAACAATTAGACAACTCGGCCTCGTTGTCTTTTGGCAAATAGTCAACGAGACGAAAATTGTATTAGTACTAGAAATACATTCATACAGGACCCCTCGCCATTAGAACCAACAAATATTCTCCCGAACAAGCAAACACTGTAATACCGTATATTTATTTTATTTTCACTCTACAAACTGGTAAAATAGTGATACGATTTTCACTTTTAACTATAAAACTAGAAATACATTCATGCAGAATCCCCTCGCCATTAGAACCAAACAATTATTCTCCTGAACAGCCCAAAAAAGTTATTGTAACATGAATTACTAAATCGATTACTGTAACCATGGTAACACGCAAGCGAACACTGTAATACTGTATATTTCTTTTATTTTCTGTACCAATTGGTAAAATAGTGATAAAAATTTTACTTTTAACTATAAAATTACCAATTGCCGACTATATAAAGTAGGTATATGTTATGTTGTATTCTTTTAGCTTTGATTTACTATAAAATTCAATCTTAGACATCTCACAAAACGTTTCGAAATTGTCATAAAACTTCAACTGTATTTTGAAAAGTATTTTTATACTATGAAGTTTTTGAGATAAAATATGTTGTTTCTTATTCTATATAACGCATTTGAACAATTTTTAAGATTAGTCAATGTTGTATTCATGTATTGACCACACAGCATGAACTACAGGTATACGCATTTTCAAAAAGCAATTATGCAAAATAAACACTTACCCGTTTAAAACGCTTTCAAAGTCGAAAATCCTGTCCTTTCTCGGCCTTTCGACTGATTTATTTTCCTATTGACTTTAGTAAGTGAAAGTCCTCTAAAGAATTTTTATTTATCTTGTTTTGGAGACTTAATATTTGTTTGAATTAATATGTCCCGACCTCAGAGTGCAATTTTGAAAAACGTTTTCATATAAATGCCAAAAATAAAATGCCAAAATGGCAGTTATTTTTCTGACGTATACATATATATAAACAAAATCGTTGTCTTAGCCAGTCATGATGTTGCTAGTTACCAGTTTTCTCTTGGCTTGAACTCGCGCATGCGCATGACTTAAAAAAACGTCCAGTCCAGTTCATGACAAAAAAAAATGGAGAACGACTTTGCATTCCCAATGTTTTCACATACCCGGGTGTAAATATCCGAGCAGAATTAGTACCTTCGCACGGCGCGTCGCGCTTTTTCTAGCTTTAATTTTAGGGAAATTTAAAAGCATTCATGAGCATTTAGGTGGCTTCCTTCGACTTTCGTGGTGGCTTCCTGTTTACAAAACGGCAAACGCACGAGTAACTTCACTAAAAATATACGACTTGTAAGTTTAAATACTGAAAAAATATATTTAACTTTACGAAATAGCTTTTTCAAAAGAACTCCTAGAACCTATAATTGCTTACCACCTCATATCCGCGAAGTTGACGTTACCATTTGTCAATTTAAATCGTATTTGTTGAACTATTATTGCGCCATGACTGAACTTATATATGACATTAATGTCCCACGACAAACGTTTAAAACTGTCCATTTGTTAAATGTCACTCATGTTGTCTATTGTCCAGACCCTGTGAATGGGGCAATAGGCCATATAGGGATGACCAGTCATTTATGGCAAAGCTTGTAAATAAATAAAAATGGCTTAAAAAGACCAAAACGTTAGTTGTTTTTAAACTGTAAACAATATGGCGGGAAATTTCGAAGTACATAAAATATAACATTAATACGGGAAAAAATGTTGAAATTTTATAGCTATAAATGGATGAAATCATTCTTAAATCTAGAAAATGCTTTAAAGGCGAAGAAAATATAGGTAAATAATTTTAAGCGAATGTGTTTTCAATGATTTTGCTCGAAATATAAGCAAAAATCGTCCATGTTCATAAATTTGCCCGTCAATTTCAAGTTCAAAACTGTAAAAAATAGAGTTAAACGTCAAAATTATACCGTCCTTTTTGCATGGAATTTGCAAGATTGTTTGCAGTCTTTATTCTGGAATAAAAAGTAGGACATTTTGTGAAGTTTTTTTCTTAAAAGGCAACTGATTCACAAGTTTTTTCTCCTTCTTCGCTACTAGTAGAGCAGCCAATCAGAACGCTGAATTTGTAATAGCCTAATAGTAGGTTTATACTAATATAATATAGCCATAGTGAATATGCTTCGGCGATGCGAATTAGAACAATTTTACCGTTCCGTTAATGAGGCCGGCTACTCGTTCGTATATGTTAATTGAAAGTCTCTCGTCATTTCATAAACAATATACTGTTTAACTTAAGCTTTTAGCAGCTTGCTTTATTAGCCATATTACTGTTACTAATGCTGCCGGGAAACCAAATTGATTGAGAAAACACTGCTCGCTGTTTTTGCAAGACAAATTCAGTACTCCATCACAGACCTGCTTGAATTGTTCAACATTAACAGCAATGATGATATTGGTATTAACTATAGTGAGTCTATAGACCTTATGCATAATTCGCAATCCGGGTCCCGTATCCTAGGAAACGGGAATAAACGCGGGAAAACGAGCAGAACCGGGGGTTTTCCCTGTGACCTTGACCTACTTGCTTGTCAAGCAAAAGGACGTCATTCTGTCGCGGGCGATGTTGAAATGGCCGTTTCTTGTTGTTTATTTAAAGTTTTTGCAATTTTTGTGTGTATTTTGAATTTTGTGTGTATTTTAAACGAGAATATAATGAAAAAGACAAGTCTTTTGCGATTTTTCAGTGTGGAAATGTGACAACGTAGCGACGGTGTTTATCCAAAGGTGAAAAACAGTATTTTATTGCGATTTTAACGATAAATATCAGATAAAAAGACTAAAATAGATGTGGAAAGCTTATTCTGTGAAAAAATCAAGAGATTCATGCAAGGAAATGTTTATTTTTTATTAAAATTTGGCAAGAACATGAAAGACAGAAGGACGGTGAGAATCACGAGATATAAAATTTTAATATAAAGTCTTCGCCTTAAAAAATATTTTAACTATGAACTGTTCCTGTGGTTCTGCAAGCAGTTAAGAAGTTTGAACTTTGAAGACATGAAAGCTACATTAACTGCGTGAGTTGTAATATCAATTATTTAATACACAAGTTTTGTTGCCTTGTTGAATGTTTGTTGTTGATATAACTTTAATACAACAAAACAAAAGTTTCCTTTGCCGTTTGGCTTTGTCCAATTGACTTTATAGCATCTTTTACTGTAAGTATTTTCACAAAAGCAGTTCTTCAACTTTCATGGTTAGTTTTTATACATAATATATTTTATAAGTCGATCAGTGTGTAAATTTTACCAGATCCGTCGTCGTTATAAACAGTATTTCAACAAATATAACCTAAGTAAAAGTTATGGTTCTGCAACAAAATTGAGACTGGAAATTCTATTTTGTTCACCTTTTTTGTCACTCCTGCGATTGCCGGCAGGAAAAAGCCTTTGTCAGTGGTTTTCCCGCGTTTATTCCGGTTTCCTTGGATACGGAGCCCGGTTGGGAATTATGCATAAGGTCTATATTTGCTCACTTTTACAGCAACGGCGTCAAAAGATATAGGTAATTACTTGATTGTTTTCATATATGCTCGTCCTTCTTTTCCAACTCACGAAACAATAAGCCATTTTAGAATGAATTTCGCACGTGTGTCAGGTGTTGCAATAGCAACGAACTATGTGTTAGAAGGTTTAGGTGGATGGATATTTCGAGTGAGATAATATATACAATATTTTAGAGGTAAACGGGAACGGCTGCGAAAAATGCAACTCTAAGTCCTCCGACAGGAATTGAACCTGCGGCCCTGCGATTCCGGTGCGGCGCTCCGACCACTGAGCTACAGAGCCCAGCCGCTAAGCGCCAACAGCAATGCTGCACATCTGAATTTTTTGAAAACTGTATCGAGCCCCCTTAACGGTCATCGGATTTTAATTAACTCCCAAATGCTAAAGGGTTATTTTTGCCAACCGCATTAAAAGTGTCTTGCGCACAAAAATGGATGGTTCAAAACGAGATTTGTGTTCATAGAGGGAAGTTCAAAATTGGTTTTATATACTCTCAAAGTGCAAAATAATTTGATGTACATTAAAATGTACACGTTTTCAAGTCGCGAATGGGCAGAAACAGCCATTTCCCCCTTGGAAATTCAACAGTACAGATATTCTAGTGTTATCGACGACCGGCCCGATTTTTAGTTTTGAGGTCATTCAAAAATCGCTTCTTTATACACCCTCATTAGTGCGAACGTTAACCAATCAGAATATTAACAAACTGTAGGGAGTCCGGAAGCATCCTCCCCCGGACAATTGTGAAATCTGGAGTCTCTGAAATGGCATTTTCTGCGTTCTGGGGAAAAGATTTGACATGCAGAAACCAAGCCATTTGAATCATTTTGCTTCTCAGGCAGTGACAGCAAAGAATCTGATATTAAGTTTTCCCGCTCTGATCTATATATCTGCATGCCTCCTCTCGCTTCTTATTCTGAGCCCTAGCCCACCCCCCCTGTTCCCAGGGACGTCCCGAATTAATTGATATTGGAAACATTGAACCTTTTGACCAACTATCTGAAGCCTGGCTTTATATAATTCGTAATGCAAGACACTTGTTATCAACAGTATTAGCACTAGGTTTATTGTATATTTTCAATTTAGTATCACAGAAATATATTATTATTAACAAAATATAATCCAACAATTAACCCCCTCCCCTTCTCCAGTAGCGACGCCCCAGCCTGTTCCGCAGCCCTTGGAAGTACTATAGGCATAATCATATATACTCAAATCAGTAATCTTAAATGAGGAAAAACTCAAGCAAAAGTCTAATTTCTGGTTGTAGTAATGATCTGGAAGCCTAGGCAATATTCCTAACAGCTAAGCTAACTGCTAATATAAGCACCTGAAACCAAGTATACTTGTGATTACAAATCACACTCCTTCTTCGCGGTCTTGACTCAATTTTCTCACGGTTCAATTAACGTTATAGAGTTGGATTTATATTTTTCATACCCCCTCATGTATATACATATTTTTGCATCACAATAAAACCACTCATTTAATTATATTTGTTTTTATGATTTGATGTCAATTATATCAGCATGAGATATTTGCACATACTGTGAATTCTTGTGGTTTCCTAGTTCACTGGAAAGTGAAAGTTTATTGATCAGAAATTTATACATGTTTATTGAAACTTTAAAACATTCAGATATACGGCTATTTCTATACTATGTGGTTTTTAGGTTATACTACTGGTAACCTTTAACAAACAGCTGCAATTATAAGTTTCGTTGAAATTTGCTTAATTCGAATTTTCGAGTAAAAACCGGCCGGACTTTTCCCGATATTAGCATTATATAATACTATTAGGTTCATAATAGGTTTAGACTTAGGGTCAGATAATGGTCAACAGATTAAACGTTAGATTAACACAAGACCGAAGGGTTTGGATTTTTTTTAGTTAAAGTTTGAGGTTGTTCAAAATGAATTTCATGTTGCGGGTGCCCTGCTGAACCGCCAGAACCGGGTAAACAGTAAAACGCCGACCAACTGAATGAGCTATTTAGTATAAAATAGATAACAGGAATATAGGCAGCTCTATAAGGTTCTAATTTGTACTTTAAAAACAAATGTTACTTGTTAGCGTTTATACTGATAATTACCATTCTAAAACCTTTCAAATAATGAAATGTATCCCATCTCCTTTTGCTATTAATCAAAAAAGCAGACTTTTGGATATTTATATACACATTCATAATAAATTATTGGTATGTAGCGGCTGGCATATACCAATATAACTGTCATGCTACTTCACCAGTCCTCTCTAATCAAGCTGTAATAAAATTATGCTTTTTTAAGGGAAGAATAGAATGGTTACATTAATAATTATTGGAATAAATCCAGAGACGTCGGGAGGGTGAGTTTGAGGGTTGACCATTCTCCAACTCTGAAACGACAGGTAAAATGTGGTAAAAATGTACTAAACGTAAGTTTACTGTACTTCCATAAGCTTTTAAGCATATCAAATCAGAGTAGGTAGCCATGCAATAGCATGTTCAACTATATAGCAGCGCGGTAAACGGCTTAGCTAACTGCTAATTGCTATACCCGAATTTACCTTTTATCAAGATGCAAAATGATCCCTTACAAACTTCGGTATACGTGAGACATAGTAGGTAATGTACAAATTATTAGAAAAAATATGATTTGATAATGAATGCATACTTTTGGAAGCGGAAAAAATAACACAAACAATAGGGGGTGATTGGTCCAATTAAAACATTCTAAATCCAAACATTCCCCTTCATATTCTTCAAACTGTCGTCGTTTCAAAACCAAAGACGATCCAGTAAAAGTGTCGAACTATTGAAGTATTCACAGGAAGTTACTAGGTATTTATATATACATATATATATATATACTATATAATTGTATAACTGCATCTCACAGTTTGTTAATATCATACACATTTTAGGCCTTAATCATGACTGACATACATCAATAACTCGCTATTGACGGGTCAGATCCATGCATATCTCAATTTAACACAACGTTCTAAGGCCAGATTGTGGACTTGTGGTTTTGTGACATCTCCGCAATTTACATATAGGAAAACAATATCTGTAGTTTTACAATTCGAACGAATACGGAAAACGTTGTAATTGTACTAAAAAGATTTAAACCATTGCTTTTAGCATGGATCGACTGCTCTGTAGATATATTATACCGTGTCTGCGGTCGGGCATGTTAATTCTTTCCTGCCGGAAAAAGACTAAAAATCTACAATACGACTACTTATGCCAACGTGTTTTAGTCTAGTTTTATTGCGCTAAGCCGTTGGCGTTGGTTTTAAATATTTGACGTGTGAATTCATAATGATCTACTATATCCATCATATAAACTAGTGACCCCAGTGACCCAGTGGTTCGTTATGATGCACTTTCTTCTTATATTACAGACATTGCAGAAAATCCAACATCACCACAGACAAACGCAGAAAAAACAATTAATCCAAGTAAAATTTTTATTAGTTTTTGGGATATATCTTAAAGTTCTATGGCTTATTTCAGACGTTCTTGGCATAAAATTAATTTTTTTATACACTTCAAACAAAACCTAAGCTTCATTTTAAACCTAAGTAAACCCTACACAGAATTCTTAACCATAACTCCAAACCCTAATTTAGTGTAATAGTGTTATACCTATCGCTAATTCCAGAGGCTATTTCGTTTTTGCATCCCTCAAGAAATCGCAGTTTCTGCTTGCAAAATGGCAACAAGAACTTTCTGCGGGACTTACAACAGCGTATTATGAATATACTTACAGTATTGTGAACTATATAAAGCATAATAGAAATATAACCCTATCACAAAAATGGTTTGAAAAGTGTTGGAAAACATGTATAAACTTCGAAAAAAGAGTATCACTTTCAGCATAGCCATTTGGGCAATTTCCTGTGAATTTGCAATCAATCTTCCAGGAAAACCGAATAAGTTCACAGTATGCGCATGCAGTGATATTTAATGCTGATACGGATGACTTATACACAGTTAATTAAAGTGCACAGTCATGAAATAATACCTATAAGTATGTATGATATGTCAGAAAAGAATAATTCAAGGCAGTTTTCAGCTACTAATAAGATATTTTGTAAGATGACAGTGATAAATCAATAAAATTTATAATAAAAAACTGTTTTCTACTTTGACCAAGATTTGATTGCCATTTTGACCAACTTTTAATCCAAAAACTATTGGGGGTGTCAACCCACTCCCCCACCACAAACGCCCCTGCCTGTTCCGCAGCCCTTGGAAGCACTAGACATAATCATAATTATATATACTTATATTAGTAATCTTCTATCAGGAAAACTCAAGCAAACGTCTAATTTCTGGTGGTAGTGAAGATGTGGAAGCTTAGGCACATTTCTAAGAACTTTACTAACTGCTATTGCATTCTTGCTTCGCGGCCTTGACTCAATTTTCTCACGGTTCAATTAACGTTAAGAGTTGGATTTATATCTTTCATACCCCCTCATGTGTACGTATTTTTGCATTACAATAAACCCACTTATTTAATTATATTTGCTTTTATGATTTTATGTCAAGTATATCAGCATGAGATATTTGCATATACTGTAATTAAACTCTTGCGCTTTTCTAGTTTATTGATAAGAAATTTTATACATGTTTATTGAAACTTTAAGACATTCAGATATACGGCTATTTCTATTCTATGTGGTACATATATAGGTTACACTACTGATATTGCTTCCCTTTAACACACAGCTGCAATTAAGTTTCGTTGAAATCTTCTTGATTCGGATTTGCGAGCTCGGATTCGGATTTGCGATATCACAACTGAAATAACATTATATAATACTACTAGGTTTATAATAGGTTTAGACTTAGGGTCAGATAATAGTCAACAGATTAAACGTTATATTAAGACAAGACCGAAGGGTCTAATTTTCTTTTAGTTAAAGTTTAAGGGTGTTAGAAATTAATAAATTTCATGTTGTGGGTGCCCCGCAAAACCCGGGTTAAAAGTAAAACGGCGACCGGCTGAATGAGGTATTTAGTATAAAATAGATAACAGGCATTTAGTCAGTTCTAAAAAATTCTAATATGTACTTTAAACACAAATGATACTTGTCAGTGTTTATACTGATAATTACCATTCTAAAACCTCTAAAATAATGAAATGTCTCCCATCTCTTTTGCTATTAATCAAAAGAGCAGACTTTTAGGTATATGTAGCAGCTGGCACATGCCAGGTCATGGTAAGGATGCCAATCACCTTTCCTTGTACCCGAGAGTTAAATAGCGAAGGAGGCAGCTTAAAAGACAAAGTCGAAGTCTTACTATAGGGCACCCCTGCATGGCTGCCACTATACGACCCGTGTCTGATCACGGAGCTAAGGTAGAAAGTTTAATATTTGATGTGGCAGGAAAAGTCCAATCTGACGGCTAACCTGTCTGACTTAATTGAATCTATCCAGAAACGCGTGCGCTTAGGATTATTTTCCCTCTATTATCCTATGGAACTGCTTTGTCATACTCTGGTTTGGAAACTCTTGAAAGTCGTAGAAATAATCTTAGCAAATCATTCATTAGTAGATTAAGGTCTGTTCAAGATATCAGTCACAATCCCTTAGCACGTATTTTCAATACTTGTTCTGCAGTTTATGAACATAAAATTTATCTAAGGACAGAACAGTTATTATGCCTTTTACGAACACGGATAGATTGAAAACTTTCATTACAATATAAATATACTCTTGATGCATATAATTATGTATATAGTTTAGGTAATTTAATTAGGGTATTTTCCTATGAATACCGTGCAATTCAGTTATACGGCAAACCTGTTAATTAAACAGATTATTATTATTATTATTATTATTATTATTATTATTATTAAAGACAAAGTACACGGGAGAAACCATGGAAGCGCTGGAAAGAACCAAACACAACTTTAATGTACTTCTATGAGTTTTCAAACATATTAAATCAGCGCTGTAAACAGCTTATAGCTAACTGCTAATTGCACCCAAATTTATCACTTATCATGAAGAAAAATTATCCCTTTACAAACCTCGGTATACGTAAAACATAGTAGATAATGTACAAATTATTAGAGAAAATATAATTTGATAATGAATGCATATTTTGGAAGGGGAAAAAATAGAACAAATCATAGGGGGTGATTGGTCCAATTAAAACATTCTAAATCCAAACATTCCCCTTCATATTCTTCAAACTGTCGTCGTTTCGAAACATAAGAAGATCTAGTGAAAGTGTCGAACTATTGAAGTATTCACAAGAAGTTAAGTATTTATATATATATTATATATATAACTGCATGTCACAGTTTGTTAATATCATACATACGTCTAGTTTTATTGCGCTAAGCCGTTGGCGTTGGTCTTAAATCTTTGACGTGTGACTTCATAATATATATTTGATCCACTATATTCGTCAGATAAACTAGTGAACCCAGTGACCCAGTGGTACGTTATGACGCCGTCTCTTCTTATATTACAGACATGGCAGAAAATCCAACATCAGCAAAGACAAATGCGGAGATAACACTTAATCCAGGTAAAATTTCTATTAGTTGTTTGGGATATATATATTGAAGTTTCTATGGCTTATGTCATACAATCTAGGCATGAAATAAGCTTGATTTTAAACTAAGTAAACCCTACACAGAATCCTTAAATAAAACTCGCCCACTCTAAATTATTGTAATAGTGTTCTATCGTTTTGCAGAGGCTATTTCGTTTTTGCATTTCTCAAGAAATCACAGTTGTTTCTCGCAAAATGGCGACAATAATTTTTTGCCGGACTTACAACAGTGCGTTATAAATATACTTACAGTATTGTTAATTATATAGAGCATAATAGAGATAGCCTTGTATAAAAAATAGTTTGAAAAAGTTTGGAAAACATGTATAAACATCGAAAAAAGACTTTCACTTCAGCATATAGGCTGGCATAAAATGTATGAGATCTAACTCTCGTAGAGCTTTCGATTTAATAAACCAACCCACGTTCACCAGACTTTCTTCTTTGACTGCTCCCTGTAACCGCACGATTTTATTTCAACAATGACTGACCAGACGACTAGACGGGAAACAACAGACTGTGGAAACCTAGATATTCGGCCTGGCAAGCCGGACAATTTAGCAAATGGAAAACATGTTTAGGCCGGGATTTTAACACTCGAGAAATGTTAAAATCCCCGCATACTCCCGAGGATCGGAGGGTCGGGGTTTCAATTGACTAGTGCATTACCATGGCTACAATGATTGACTGAATACTTCATGTTACAATAACTTTTGGGAAGTGTAATTGCTTGGGTCGAATTGGCCAGGGGATCCTGCATGCATGTAGATCGATCTAGTTACAAGTTTCACTACGCACGTTAACCATCTACTGGATAGGAAACGGCATTGGCTGAGTTATCGTAAAATATGTTAGAGGTGTCGGCCCTTCGCGATAGCGTAGAACCACGTTATTTACTAACTTCTATATACTGCCCCCCTGCATTGTTAATACAGTGTGCATAAAAAATATATACGATTTAAAATGGCACTAAACTGAAAATTGTTAAATTTTTGTGGAAATTTTATGAAAATGGGTATAAAGGTGGCTCGATACACTAATAATATTATTATTATTATTATTCTCATAAGATGCCTTGTGCAACAATCTCGAAAACAAAACGTTATGCTATTTGAAGTAAACTGTGTGACTATTTATGTGCGCGGGAGCTTGAGTATTGACGAAAGTACTTCGAAAATTACCTGACGTGGCAAGTTGCTCACGCCATCTCGCGTCATTGCGCATGTTCTATAAAGCGTTTTCCATGCCAATTGCTGACGTCATGAAAAATATCAATTTTTGAAAAACAGTACGCTATGTCTCATTATTTTGTCCCGTGACCTTTTTTAAAAAAATGGCATTACAGATTTTTTGCTTATTGTTAGTTTGTGTTCTAGGTGAAATAATGCACGAAAAAATTGGGGCCACAGTGCTTCTTTTTCAATTTTACGAAGTATACATTGAATTTCGCACGCCTGTGTTGCAATAGATAGATAGATAGATAGATAGATACACTTTATTTAAATAGGGTACGTAATTACAGTGAGACTGTATTCTCCCTTACGGCCCTATATTTATTTAAGAATAGATATTTACATATATAAATACAGTACAAGACAAAGCCCGAACCACAGATATATGACTAGTATAGCTATAAAATAGTTGCAACTTTAAAACTGTCATAAGTATATACAATTACTTTATGGTTTCCGTGTTTGGATGGCCTGATCCAAACACGCGGGAATGTTGCGAGAGTTAAGAAAAGCGAGCGAAATCTCGAGCCGAAGGCGAGTGATTTTGCGCGTTTTTCTTAACTCGAGCAACATTCCCAAGTGTTTGGATCAGGCCATCCAAACACGGAAACCATAAAGTAATTGTTTTATAAAATAACAACAACACGTAGTGTTCCGTGTTTGGATGGCCTGATCCAAACACGGGTTTCGACCAATCAGAGCACGCGTTATATACATGTTATTTTATAATAATTATTCATCATACTTAGTAAATGTACCTTTTGGTATTTGCAAGAACGAATAGTGGTATCTAGATTAATTGCATTGTAAAAAAACGTTCTTTTTAAGTTATTAGTTTTTGAAATAGGTAAGTGGTACCCGGACTTTAACCGAGTGTTATAATCATGTGAATAGTTAAAGCTTTCTAATTTGTTTATCAAGTAATCACGAGCCGATTATTAATAATTTTCTATAATAAGTGTAGGCGGCTAGCTAGGCAGAGCTTGTCAATGGGATACCAGTTTAATTTAATGAAGAGATCCAAGGATCTTGATTCGAATGCATCATCCAGCATGATTCGAGCGCAACGTTTTTGTAATTTGAATATATCATCGAGAAGCCCAACATTACAGTTCCCCCAAACAGATAAACAGTATTCCATTACTGGTTTAATTGTAGCATTAAATAATTGCGTAGACGGTGGCATCATCCGCGTACAATCGCGAATTATTTTGCCAAACTATTGCTAAGTCATTGATAAAAAGCAAAAAGAGGGTGGGACCTAAGATGGAGCCTTGAGGAACTCCATAATGCAGTATTTGTGCATCTGAGAGAACCCCGTCCAACATAACCCTTTGGCGTCTATCTGCCAAATAGCTTTTAAACCATTTTAAGTATTGGGTAAAACCATACACCGCAAGCTTTTTCAATAAAATGCCGTGGTGTATTAAATCAAAGGCTTTGCGGAAATCTAAGAATAGGAGACCCGTATATTGACCCTTATCCATCGCTTCTATCCATTCATCTGTCATGTTAATCAAAATGGATTCTGTTGAATGTAAGGACGGAATCCTGACTGAGTTGAAATAATCAATTTGTGGGAAACGAGAAATTACGTCAGATGAACTGTTATGTGTCGTTCAATCAATTTGGATATTATGGGGAGTACGGATATAGGTCTGTAGTTATTGGGATCAGATCTTGAACCACTTTTATAAACTGGTGTGACACGAGCAATCTTTAAGATATCTGGGCATATTCCTGATTGAAGGCTACAGTTTAAAACTTTAGTAAGACTTTCAGAGATGTACGGTGCTATCAGTTTTAGTAGTGGAGTACACATGCCATCAAGTCCGGCAGCAGCTTTCGCTGGTAAGGAGTTAATGTAATGCATCAACAAGGTTTCGTCAAGTGGTGGAATAACAAATTCCGCAGAAATAGGTTTGTTCATTTCGACAAAGGATTTCAAGGTTGATAAATCAGCATCAGAGGAGCTATTATTGTCACCAATAATTTTCGATGCAATGGAAGCAAAGTGTGAATTGAATTATTTGCTTCATGTCTCGCATTGTATTGTTCGTCACGGTGTGTATTGATTGTATTGTTTACTGCTGGAGTTTTTGAACGCCTTTCCATAGTAAGTGTGGTTTTCGACAATTTTCATCAAGCTCACGTTTTATAGATTCTGATTTGGCGTTCTCAATTATACGTACAACTTTATTTCTGGCAGAATTGTAAATATCGCGTGAAACTTTCCCGAGATCAGCTTGTCTTTTTAGATAATCGCGGTGTTCAATTGCATTCCGATTATCCTCGGTGAACCATGTAGGCATTGTTTGGTTTTTAACTCTTTTTTATTTAATTGCAGCATGTTCATCAATGACAGCAAATACAAGATTATTCCAGGACTTAAGCATTTCATCAGGATCGTCGGAGAACATATCGAGAGCCCGGCCAAGAACTGTTAAGCCACGTTTCGGTTAGAACCAATATATCAACGTTATTAGTTTGAAGAATCAGCTTAATTTGGTCTAATTTATTCCCAACAGATTGAACATTTAGATGCATAAGCTTCAATCCTTTCTGTGGGAAATTTAGAATCTTTAAGTTATTTCCAATATCAGCTGCTTGTGGGACAGGGTTTTCTTCGATATCCATAAAAACGGATAACTTCGTAGGTGGAATGATATCCGGAGAAGCCATGTTTTTTCAAACAGTAATTTCCCGGCGAAGGCGATAATATGTAGGTGACCGTAAAGCGTGACGAACGCTTATACACAAATTTATACACAAAAAGACGAAATATTAAAATATACAAACAACTCGATATTTGCTGCATAAAACCTAAAAATATGAAGTGTAAAAATGTCAAAATGTTGCACACATGAATTTTTTGAAAACTGTGTCGAGCTCCCTTATTAACGGTCGTTATTATTAATTAATTAAAGGTTGTTTTTGCCAACCGCATTAAAAGTGTCTTGCGCACAAAAATAAAAGGTTCAAAACGCGATTTATGGTCATAGAGGGAAGTTCGAATTGGGCTTAATATATTCCCAAAGTACAAAATAATTTGATATACATTATAATGTAAGCTAAATTGTCTTTTACTTTTTCGGTTAAATTAAATCGCATTTTCAAGTCGCATTTTAATGGGAAGAAACAGCCATTTCCCCCTCGGAAATTCAACAGTACAGAAATTCTAGTCTTATCGAAATCGGAAGACTTTAAACTAACATGTAACATCTATTTAAATTTCAGACGTTCCCCAGCCTGATTTTCAGTTTTGAGGTCATTCAAAAATCGCTTCTTTATACACCCTCATTAGTGCGAACGTTAACCAAACAGAATATTAACAAACTGTCGTGAGTCCGGAAGCATCCTCCCCCGGACAATTGTGAAATCTGGAGTCTCTGAAATGGCATTTCCTGTGTTCTGGGGAAAAGATTTGATATGCAGAAACCAAGCCATTTGAATCATTTTGCTTTTCAGGCAAATAATCTGATATTCGTATTAAGTTCTCCCACTCTGATCTATAATTGCCCCCTCCCGCTTCTTATTCTGAGCCCTAGCGCGCCTTCCTGTTCCCAGGGACGTCCCGTAGTCATTGATATTGGACAGGGGGTGTACAGGAGCTCTCACCAACTTTTGGAAACATTGAACGTTTTGACCAACTATCTAAAGCCTGGCTTTTTATAACTCGTAATGCGAGACACTTGTTATCAACAGTATTAGCACTAGGTTTATTGTATACTTTCAATTTAGTATCACAGGGATATATTATTGTTAACAAAATATGAACAACACCCATATCTCAAATAGTTGAGCCATCTTTGCTGTATATAATATCTATATCTATATACATATACATATTATGTAAGAAATATATATACGTGTCCTTAATCTATTTTTAGGGGGCGTAGCTCCCTGTGAGAGATAAACTGTTAACTATGACTGACTATTTTCTACTTTGACCAACATTTGATCTTTATTTTAACCAACTTTTAACCCAAAGATTACATAGTATAAATAATAACCTACATAGTATCTCGTATTATGGTTTTATTTTCGCTCATGTGCACCGAACATACCGGCTTTAACCTATTTAGACTAGAGCAAAACTAGAGCTATTTGACTAGATCATTTTGTAGTAAAGTTTATTTGAATTCTCTATTCTTGGTCTGCAAAACTAAATAATTATTTCACACGGATATCAAATTTACTCCTACATTCCTGGGAACGAGTACAGCCTCGTTAAAGAGCCCATTATACGCGCGGTCAACGGAGCGCGAGGAGGGGCTCTTGTTAAATCCAAACCGCATACCACAAAAACATGGTATCCGGTTAAACACAGCGCATACTCGAAGACATGACACGAATAAAATTATATTACAACCTCATAAACAAAGTTTATCTGCGAATAAATAAGCCGCGGCCCGTGCATAATATAAATAATGATTCGCTTATATACTAAACAATGCACCTAGGAATTGTAAAAATTCAAGTAAAGTTGACTTTGCATTTGTAAATATATAGTAGTTGATTTCACAAACACTATATCTATTAATAGATTTGGAAATGTTTTGGTGTTGTTATTGCTTTAATTGTACAGCATGTGCAATACACGCGCCCCGCATGTAGCTGTAACTCCATGTGATTGGTTCTCTATTAAACACTACACAATCTAGAAAAAGAGTAAATGGTATTTTGACATGTTTTGACAAAATATAATAACATTCGGCGTGGCCAATCAAGTTCATTGATGATTTGAATTTACCCACAGCGCCTCGTCGCGCTCCGTTGACCGCGCATAAGACGGGCTCTGGGAATGGGGGTTTTTCTCCTTCCCACTTCCTGTCATTCCCATCCTTCTCAAAAACCCTCTGACAACCTGAGTTACATATTAAAACAATAAAACACATTAAAGCAAACCTATTTGCAATTGGGTTAATGTTTCTTGCCGTTCTTATATCTCACTGTTTCTTTCTTCCAAAATAGAAGCGAAGCAATTTGCTTCACCGGTCTTTTCTTCAAAGTACTTTCTCATATTATGTTTCTGAAAAATCTATTTCTTTTTAAGTAACGGGAGAAGAACATGAAAAAGAAAAGACTCCGCGAATTATTGTTCAAGGTGGTGCGTACTACATTTTATTCTTTGGTAAACGTCAAGAAGAACTTATGGAAGCAATGAGGCAAGCTGCTGAAGTAGGATATGATGTTATGAAAGTAAGTGTTCATGCATGTCTTCATACAACTGCATGTATATTCGAGTTCTAGCCTTAACCAGAACTCATTACTCTGCGGTCAGTGACGCCCTCTGTAGCAGGCAACGACAGCTAAAGAATTTCATTATTACAGTATAACATTATACAGTATATAGCAAATTATTTTACCAGCGTACCCATTCGGCTCCCTGTGGTCTATTTAGCAAATAGTCCAGTCATTGATACACAGTATGTTCTTCCCACGTTATGACGTCCTCTGTGTATCTATAACTGCACAGTCAACGATTTACTATGTTTTATAAAAATAAAGAGCAAAAAAGCAAAGTAAATAGTAAATAGGATATTTTTAATTGTCCAAACTTTTGGGAAATCGAAAGAGTTGAAACTTATCAAATATCTCATGATCTATAAATATAAAGCGACGCTATTGGCTTATTTAGTCACGTGAATTGTTATAGGCTGCCCACTACGACGGGAACATACCGCTAAGCTGTGGCATTAAAATTTTCAAAACTTTGGGAAAAAACAAACTATATCCAAACAACATAATTTTCTTTTGTCTTTGCTTTTCATACTCGTCAACAGCTTGTACTAACTCTTTCCAAATTCTTCATTTGACCATAAAGTGCGCAGAATATGCAAATATTTTCGCTATTTTTATTGAAAAAAAAACACAATATGTTTGTGTGGCATAATTCCGTGCGTCTGTCCTCTAATAGATCATAGCTCTCTCATTGAATTCTTGAGATTATAAAATAATTTGAAATTTCTTTAATAAAATGAATATTGCAAAAAGTTGACAGCAGTTATTAAGGTGTCTGGGTTACCTAATATTACTAATCGTTTTTCTCAGAGAAATGGCTGTTACCGAAAAGTATGTTTAGAAGAATGTTTTTTTCTCAACGGCAGTCTCAAAACGTTCATTAGATGCAAGGGCTGACTATCCCCATTAACAAATGGGCCCCAGGTTTCGGTATTAATTGCATGTACTGGGATCCTTTTAAACTCTCTCGTCCGTATAGTAGTCGTTCTAGATACATTTCTTTCAGCTCTTTTTGAAGTGCTGGAATTGATAATGAATATGCTTCAGTTTTAGTAGCTTTTTCTTCGTGATAATTGAAAGTTAAACGAGACTTACCTGAAAGTGTAAGTTGATGTTTGACGTAGATTCTACGAGTTGTTGGTTATTGAGCTAAGGAGTCACGTGAGATATGCGCGCGAAGCAAGCAAGATCACACTTTAAAGCTATAGGATCATGACATCACAACCTGGGCGGGAGATTTAAGTGCAATGTGTAATATATATCCCAAGCTGGGAGGGAAGGTTGACTCCTTAGCTCAATAACCAACAACTCGTAGAATCTACGTCAAACATCAACTTACACTTTCAGGTAAGTCTCGTTTAACTTTCAATTCTACTTCGTGATTGGTTATTTTCGCTAAGGAGTCACGTGAGACTTTAAAGCGTCATGACCCTTAGAGGCGAAGTTCACAACAATAAACCCATACCATGTATTCATAATACAAATAGCCATTAAAATGACATATTAAAACTACAATATAAACTCAACAGTTAGCTGTGGCTTACTATGGCCGACAACAAGTCTTGACCATAATTCTTAGTCAAGGCAATTGTTTTGTTGTAAAACTTACTAAAAGTACTTTCACTAGTCCAACCTGCGGCAGCAAGGATTCTATTGGTATCAATGTTCTTGCTATGTGCTGCAGAGGTAGATGCTGCTCTGGGTCTGTGGGCACCATATATGTTGGTGTTTACTCCAGCTTTGCTCATAACAGTTTTTATCCATCTAGCAAGAGTTTCAGTTGAAACAGGCTTGTGTGGCTTCTGATAGCTCACAAATACTTGAGTGTGCATTCCTCGCAGTGTTGATGTCTTTCCCAAATAGGCCTTGAGATGTTGTACTGGACACAGGTTTTTGTTATCTGGGTAAGCTGCTATTTCCAAGTTAGTTAAATGCTTCCCTGGCTGGGACGTTTTTAACAATACATCAATCTTAAAACTACACTTGTCTGCTTTTAAGTTCATATTGGTGATGGATAATGCTTTGAGAGTCTGAATCCTCTGACTTGTTATAATTGCTAGTAACATGGCTAATTTCACAGATAAGTCCTTAAGAGAAATGTCATTAATATCCCAGTTTTCTAGTACTTTAAGCACTACAGTGACATCCCAGGTATCTTGGTATTTAGGAAACGATGGACGCAGTTCAAATACTCCTTTAAGAAATCTTGTTACAAGTGGGTGAGAACCAAAACTGACATTTCTTGGTAGCACAATGAGAGACGATAGAGTATAGATAGCACTATAGCCCACTCCAGAATCATACAGCGATGACAGAAAATTTATTCCATCTGATAAAAGGGGCGAATTGGATCAATTTCCCTCTCGTGACAGTAAAGTTCCCATTTTTGGAGGTAAGATCTACATTGTTTGAGGGTACCTTGTCTCCAAGCTTGGATGATAATAGTGATAGCTGCTGCTGAAAGGCCTTGATTTTCGAGGGATTTCCAGACAAGTGGCAGATAATTAGCTCCAGATGAGGGTAAAGTGGATGAGTTGCTTCCGGATTGCTTGGAAGGATCAGCGTTCTCTTTGTCTTTGGTAGTAGTATTGGATACGCTCTTAGTTGACTCATTAGTTTTGGCCACCATGTCTATGTTGGCCATCGTGGAGCTACCACAATCACCGTGCACTGTTCCTCTTGGATTTTCTGTAAAATTCTAGAAATAAGACAGAAGGATGCAAAAATATAAGCTTGGTATCCCTTCCATGACATATGAAAAGCGTTTACAGCCATAGCTCCTGGATCAGGGTGAAAAGACACATATGGTTTGATTTGGTGATTGATTCGAGACGCAAATAAGTCAATATCAGGAGTAAACCCTAGTCGGAATATTGCATCCCGAAAAATCTGTTGATTAAGGGACCACTCAGCACTAGTATTAGAGAGTCTGGACTGTTTGTCCGCGTCTACATTATCCATCCCGGGGATATGGACAGCCGTTAGCCAAATGTTCCGTTCGTGGCACCAAAGCCATATAGACTTGGTGAGATTGTTCCGTAGTACTGACTTACTGGTCCCCATGTGATTAATATCAGATAAAGCAGTCATATTATCAATCATGACTTTCACATGCTTTCCGGTTAAGGAATCTGCAAAGGTTTTGAGTGCCAAAAATACAGCTAATAACTCTAAATAGTTTATATGCTGCTGTGCTTCATCTTTAGTCCAGTGCCCCCCGGTCTTAATTTGGTTTAGGGTACAACCCCAGCCGGTAGTAGAGGCATCTGTAGTCATTACAATTTCTGGTTCCCCATGACTAACAACATTGTAGCTGGTTGGGGCAGATTTTACCCACCAGGTCAACTCTCCTTTAGCTTCCTCATTCAGTACCATAGGGGCATCAAAGTTGCCTCTGTTCACCTTAAGCGCTTGGGATTTTACTAGGTCCAAATGTCGAAAATAGAGGGGCCCTAGCATTACCCCTGGGAAAGTTGAAATTATGTATCCCAGGACTTGGGAGGCCTCTCGGATTGTTGGTGATGTGCTCTTCAGTAATTTTGAGCACATCTCGATGACCTTGGTCACTTTTTCAGGTGACATGTAAATGCGCATTAAGATGGAGTCCAAGATAAATCCTAAAAATATTAGTTTTTGTGTTGGAATGAGTACAGACTTATCAGGGTGAATAACGAATCCCAGAGTGTATAGCAATCGAACAGTGTCTATTATGTTCTCTAAACACATCTCATAATCATCTCCTTGCAAATATGAATCGTCAATATATGGGGAGGAAGGGTGCCCCAGTTGTCTGAGCACTGAATAAACTGGTTTGAGAAGTTTAGTAAATTTCCGTGGGCAACTAGCAAGCCCATTTGGAAAACAGGTAAATGCATACAACGAGCCTTCCCATTTGAATTTTAAATATTTCTGATGTGGCTTGGCAATAGGGAGGGAGTAATACGCGTCCTTCAAATCAACAGAACCCATGAAGCAATTAGGGGTCATAAGCCTAATAGCATCGATAAGCGTTTCCATCTTAAAATGGTGGTATTCTACATACTGATTAAGGTTCTTAAGATTCAAAATCATACGACTTGTGCCATCTTTTTTAGGCCTGACAAATATAGGGGATATAAATTCCCCAGGTTCGTGTTGTGTACGAACGATTACACGTTTGTTGAGTAGTTTTGTAATTTCACAGCTTATAACAGCCTGTTCGGCTTCAGTATATTTTGAATGTGAACGTGAACAGTTTTGAAGCGGCTCTGTGTCAAATTCTATACGTTGGCCGCGTACTATGTCAAGTATCTCTCGGTCGGAGGTAATTTTTTCCCATTCATGGTAATAATCGGTCAACCGACCACCTTTAAAATTTTTTATTTGGTGATTAAAGTGCTCCTTTAGCACAGGTAAAAACGTTGAAAATTCGTTTACCTTAACGTTTGTTAGCTGTGTTATTATTTCGTCTGTGGCAGCCACCTCTTGTTGTTGCCCCCTCCCCGTTTTTTCTGGTAGTTGTTTGGCCTGTTGTTCGACCACCGCGGGTTGGGGCTTTTCGATAAAAAAGACTTCTCACGATCATTTCTTGGTCGTTGGTTGTTGAACGACGATTTTTTGTAGCTGCAAGTGTTTTGTCCAGACTGAGTAGCTGTTTGGCTGATTCGATTCGACGCTCGAATTGCATTTAGCTGGCTTTGCAATTCATCCCCAAACAACAGCGATGTCACAGAGGTTTGGGATGAACATAATGATGCATAATCTTTATTTAAGATTGGTTTCATCATTTCACGACGACGAAGTGACAGGTCGTAATTTGTATGCCCCAACAGGGCAAGGGCGTCGATTTGAAGTGTGAGGACTTCATTGTTGTTGTTGTTGACGCCGTCATGGCGCCGATTGCTGCCAGTTTGGCGCGCATCCATAAGCAATTGGGTAGACTTTGTGAGAGCTGCGCCAACAGCCACCAAGGTTTTTTGAACAGCAACTAGTTTTAAGTCTTGGCGTTGGCCAATGTTCGAGATACGAGACCATATCTCTGGGTTTACCTTGGGGGCAGACAGGCTTTTGCAGTTTTCTGGCCGGTCATATTTCGCTGTTTTCTCTTTGAATTTGTCATCAGATAATTTTGACGACCAGCGTTTATTAACTATGTCAGCCAATTGAGTGGACACAGGACCACTTGTTTTCTCGTCAGTCGAGTATTCCTGGGCGAGAGTAGTGAGGAACTCATCCTCCTCATCGCCAGCTGTAGCGTTTTCACTTGGCTGGCTTTCTCTTCTCTTTTTCCTGATGCCCGGCGCTGGCTCCACCGCCCGAGAATCTCGTTTGGCAGTAGCGGGAGCCTGGCCATGTTTCATTTCGGCGATAGTCCCCTTCATTTCTGCCATTGAGTCGTACATCGTGTCAAACCGATTGTTGAGCGACTGAAGGACTTTTGCCATGGTAGGTTCCCCGTCATCAGTCGGTGGATCATCCTCTTCCTCCAGTATCTCGTCGCTTATTGATAAAGCTTCCTTTTCCGCCATTTTCCTAGAAAACGTGTGGTCTTCGCAACGTTTCGCTTGCAAGTGATCTTGCTTGCTTCGCGCGCATATCTCACGTGACTCCTTAGCGAAAATAACCAATCACGAAGTAGAATTGTGTATGAAATAAATTTTGCAATAATTTCAATAAAAGAATGAGGCACTATGCATTGCTCCGTCTATCACTACTGTCTAACGAACAATTTAATCATCAGCGTCAGAAAACACAAAGGTTTCACTTGTAAGTTTTTTTTCATGGAAAGAAGTTGACATGTAATTATCATGGGATGCTATATGGTGCTTATTGTCTGATCTGTGTCAAAGTTATCTTAATAGGATCCATGGATAAATGTTCTCATTTCAAAACACTGGCTAAATTGTTTTCCCAATATCTACAGCTCATTCTGCTTAACTGCAAGAGCACCGCCATCTAAGTACAAAGTATCATAATTAATTTTAGTTGCTTGCTCTTTGTTGAGTTGTTCATTTCACCGCTGTAATATTAGGTATACTAAGTTTATCGCCAGATGATAAATAATACATACACACAAAGATTGCGTCGTATAAAGCTGCTTAGACCATTCATGAACGCATGCTTAACTGCTCAATTAACCAAATAGATAGGTATATAATAATTGAGGTTGCATGTTCCTTAAAAATATGCTGTGTGTACACAAGCAGGCATGCGCAATCGGGCCTTCGCAGATGGCATAAAACTGCCCGAAATTGTATATACGCACATGATCGTTTGCTCAATTTATTACATCCACTGCAAGGGGTTTTACTCAAAATGTCATACGGGACTGAGAGAACGCATAGTCAACGCGAGTGTGCATGGAAACTCAGCAAACTTTCTATAAGCAAACGTCTCTTTCTCAGCAAACGTCTATAACGAGCTACGATTTTATGTTGAGGCGGCTTCACCGCGCACAAATCTTATAAAATTTTGCTTATTGATGATTCGATGACTTGATGCCATTGGACGACTGCCTCGTTATTCCAAAATTGATGCCCTCACCCAGCACAAGTTTGCATCAACTGGAATAAAAAAGATAGAACAAAAACATTATTTGCCCGAGTTCCCAGAAAAGGCCTTGATTGACTATGGTGCACGAAATGTTAAGTTTAACGACAACATTTCCTCCTGAATAGAAATTTTACCCGGGAATGTTACAGTATATGAGATGGTGTGCAACCAAAATAATGCAAAATATTTTCTGTGCTGCTGATCAAAACAACTCAAAGCCCTTAACTTCAATTCTACGATATTTTAAACAGAAAGACGGCGGAACGGCAGTTGATGCCGTAGAAGCAGCCGTTTGTTTTTTGGAGAGCAATACGTATTTTAATGCCGGTCGTGGGTCATTATTGAACAACAGTGGTGACGTGGAATGCGATGCAATGATTATGGATGGAGATACAATGAACACAGGTATTGTCATTAAACAATATATAATTATCAAATAAGATGTATGTGCGAATGTGGGCTCAGATATTCAGGACATAGTTAATAAAGATAACATGGTTAGGAAACTCGTCAAATTACAAACCAGGTAAGAACTGAATGAGATTTATGTTGAACGGTACCTAACCGTGCACACATCTTTTGTCTTATTATTAATATTTCAGAAATACGGTTTGGAGATTAAGCCCAAACATTTCTATTGGTCGATTCATAAAAATACAATATATACACTAACAGTGACCCGAGTTTCTTAACCACTTTTTCTCTATTAACTATGTTCAGGAATGCTGTGTCGCGTTATAATTTTATGTCAATAAGCCATTTTCAATCAGTGGCGTGCTGGCTCGTGTTCGTCAGGGGAAGCCAGCTGGTAATTTGGCGCCCCCTTGTAATTTGTGTATGGGCAAGTGTCGTAGACGCGAGACCTTGAAATCGAGATTTTGAAATCTAGAGTCCCTGAAATGCCATTTCTTGCGTTTTGGGAGGCGATTTGACGGAATTCTGAGAATTATAAAACATCGTATAAGATAAAAATGCGCGGAAAACAACACATTCAGGAATTTGAATAAATATATAATTCATAGAAGGAATTAGTTTTTTCTTAAACAAGGAAAAGTAGACGGCGAACATTCATGAAGTAGACGACGAACTTACCAGTGATCGTAAGCCAAATCACTTCACATTTCACGATTAGAAATTTACATCCTTTGACATATTACAGACTGGACAGTAATGCTTGTAGTTGTAGGTAGGCTGGTAAATTTTTAATCCTCGTATAAGTCGTATTCCGAATAACAGAACTCAAATTAAGCGCGCGTATTCTAGCACTTTGAACAGCGTCTGCGGCAGGACGATCTTTAAATCTGCGATATCGGGAGATCACGGAGATCATCAATATTATCAGACAATGTACCAACTATTAATCATTAACACTTTTTCTCTCGTTGGCTCATCGAATCTGACACCCATTCGGCGCCCCGTTTATGTTTTGGCGCCCCCTAAAATTTTCGCTGGTGGCGGGGGGGGCATGGTCCCCAGCCCCCTGCCAGCACACCACTGTTTTCAATTAACAATCTACCTTTATATTGGTGCCTTTGGAAGACAACACAACCACTAATCCTGTACGTGAATTTCTAGGCGCAGTGACGGCTGCACGCCATTTTTTAAATCCAGTTAAAATCGCCAGGAAAATCATGGAAGAGTCGCATCATTGCGCCTTAAGTGGAGATGGAGCTCTGGAATTCGCTCAAAGAATTAACTTTCCCACTTGTGATCCCAAAGATCTTATAGAAGAAGCGACAAGTTTGAGACGAAAATTTACCTATGAGGATTTTCCCAAAGTAGTGGAATCTTACTTTGGCGCAAACGGAATACAAGAAACAGGTTCAGTCGACTACGACTCAGTCTCGGCTGTTGCCATGGATACAAATGGTCATTTCGCATGTGCGATCTCGACAGGTAAAATAGCAACACGTTGTTGCCCATGCCAAACTGTTCTTATTTTTCGTAACACTTCATTCCTACCTAGTCCATACTGATATTTGTGAGAGTAACGTGAGGCAATCGCGACGGTTAGAGGATACCGTGATAAAGATGATAAAGAATAGAAATTTTTATTAGCAGTGTAAACATCCGTGATCGCATAAACAATACTTACGAATGAAGAATGGACTATGCCAAAGTTTATGATAATTTTGTTTCTTTTATAAGGTGGTATACCAGGGAAATTGAAAGGCCGTGTCGGTGATGCTCCACTGGTTGGCTGTGGAGGTTACGCAAATGAATTTGGAGCAGCGACAACAAGTGGACATGGAGAGCAGTTGATGAAAATGACTTTAGCAAGAGAAGTTGTTTATAACATGGAAAGAAAACACGATGCTCAGGTATATTTTAAATTTGTAGCCATCACTTGAATTTGTCTGTTAATCAATGTACTCTTACTGGCGCTATTGGGAAACCGTAAATGATCTAATATACACGCCCATTCTGTGATAACCGCCTCGTACCTGATAGACGCCGGATCAAATGAGCGTTTTTTGTGAGAAAGGCACCCTCTATTTAACGGTCCGTATCTAATAAACGGCCCCTCCCTAGGGGCATTTATTAGGTAATATAAAGAGTCGAACGCGTTGTGCCAGTGTAGGTAGAGTATAACGAAGATTCGGCGGCTAAAACTACCTGAAAAATACAATAAGATCTTCGACATTTCGAGCGAAGGCCCTTCGTCTGGAAATTAGTAGCGTGGGTTGAGGAAAAACATGTGCTTTTAAAATGAATACAAAAGCGATCACGCGACAAAAAATACACCAATCAGCTGGATTTAATCAAAACAAACTATAAGCAAAATATGGAAATCACATTACAAAATATATTAGCATGTAAGGAGAAGCGAACAAAACAAGAAAATGAGAAAAAAGAGCTATGTATGAGATAAGGTGAGATGTAGAACATCTGCTGATGGCAGGCATATATATATATATATATAAAAGTTAAAACAGTTCTACTCGGTTACTCCAGTTTCACTCAAAATGCGATCATCAGACTAAAGCCACAATTGTTTACAAAGTGCTTATGGCTGGTTGATAAATTGCTAAAGCCTATATGACAATAAAATTGCTAAAACCTACAGACTATAATTATAGGGCGCACTTCCGACAAACATTTCCCCGCCAATAACCCTCTACATAAGGTCTTCAACCGACGAAACACAAAGGTCAGCTGCAGCTGCATGGGGAATATGGGCAGCGTGATAAGACGCCATAACTCCAAAGTCCAACGTGACGACGACACCGATTCAACTCAACACAATAACACGTGCAACTGCCGTGACAAATCCAACTGCCCGTTAGATGGACAACGCTTGTATACTTGCTCTGCAGTAAAGGTATCGAGCTCTGTCGACCTAGTGTCAACCCAATATTTATATATATATATATATGATGTCTGGCCCCAAGACACTTCACGCATGTTTGGATGCGCATGTGTCTGAGTATTGTACTACACGCACTTGGTGAGAGCAAGAGCATGGTGTATAAATACGAAGATACTCGCATCTAGACTTCGTTACAAGTTGCACTGACGAGTCGTTGAACGGCGAAACATGCATGTCTGCGGATTTAACTATATATGCTCCTTTACTTGTGTTTTTGAGCACTCTGTGAGGTTAATTGGTGGCTATAAGCGATAACGCAAAGCTCACTTCCCTTGTGGCCGTATGAGCACTCTGGCCCCAAAACACTTCACGCATGTCTGGATGCGCATGTGTCTGAGTATTGTACTACATGCGCTTGGTGAGAACAAGAGTATGGTGTATAAATATGAAGACACTCGCATCTAGACTGCGTTACAAGCTGCACTGACGAGCCATTGAACGGCGAAACATGCATGTCTGCAGATATATATAATATATAAATATATTTTCGCTTACCTCAAAACTGGTCTGCAACAGGCTGTTTCATCTGCAAAAGAATCAAACAGCTATCTATATATGTTGTCGAGCACTCTAATTTTCGAAAACCTGATAACCATTAACTATATTGTCGAGCACTTTTTCGTAAACCTGAAAACACACGTATATAAAGATTTTCAAGCCATTTCAAACTGGTCGGTAACAGGCTATTAAAAGTCTGTAAAAGAATCATCAGGCATTCAGGCAGTGACAAGTATCGAAAGAAATGACCGCTTATATGCTTCCTGCCGGAACGTGGGGGTGTATGTGGGAGACAATGTGTCCATTCATGGCTTTGTTTGCGTTGTTTACGCCAAATTTGTTACGATGACGACACCGTGCAATTATTTCATCTCTTTTGTTGAGTAAACAATTCTTGTTTTTTTTTTCTTGTAAATATATTAAATTGCATGTTTTAAAATTTGCCAATTAATACTGAAATCCTTATTGTTTTCTTTCAATGTCCAAATATATTTCGAAAGTTCCGTGTCGTTTGCATGCTTTTTATGCTGAAAAGATTTAGTGTGGTTGGCCAATCGCTCTTTGCATGTGGTTGCAGTCATGCCAATGTCATTTTTTATCGTGATTGTGTTGCTTACTGTGACTGTTGCCTTGTATACTATGTCCCTAGTCATGCATTGTTTTTGAAGCAGGCAAATGGTGTTTTCTCTACAACTGCAATTGGCAGTGTCCCTGTCCTGTGGCTTGTTATTCCTAGATATGCTTGCATTGTGTTTAGTGATTACTGACTTGACATTGTTCATGCAGCTGTAACTTATTTTAACTGTATTTCTGTTAAAAATTTTATGGAGCTTGTGGTGCGGTGGAAAATGTTTGTCAATTAGACTAAGGAAATTACGTCCTATGTTTGTGCTAACACTCTTGCTAAATGGTGGGTTGAACCAAATGATATTGCGTTGCCTATTCCTGCGTTGTTGTTGCGGTGTGTGCTGAGTGTAGCTAAGTTCATGATTAAAGTTGCTATGCCTAAGTGCGTTCTGATATATGGGTGCAGATTCCTGAAAAGTTTGCTCATCTGATGAAAGAAGTGCGATGCGCTAGTTAATTGATGCAGGTAGTTGCCTTGTGATGCTCGGTGGGTGATTAGAGTGCATATTTATGTATAGTTCATCGTCATTGGGCTTCCTATAGGGCCTATGTTTTCCATTGTTAAGGTCGAAAGTTACATTTAAAAAGTTTACCATGCGTAAATTTGATTCAGCGATAATTTTTAGGTCAAACTGCTCGAAGATTTTGTGGCGATCTTTCCTTGTTTTGTCTGCTAAACGTGCTGACTGACTTTTTATAATGGCCAAATCGTCATCTCTATATAGGGCAATGCTCTTTGCCAAATTTCTTACTCAGGTGGTTTAAAATGAAAAGGTCTACTAACTCACAAATTTCCGGGCCGTCGAAACTGCCCATGGTAACGTCAAACAAACTCTTGTTATCTTTTTTTATCCATGAAATTCCGGTATTGAAAAGGAGAGATTTTCTAGCGTGTTTTATTATTGAAATATCGTTTTCAGGTATAGCAGCCAAATTTGAAGACCAAGATAAAGCTTGGTTTTTCAGAAATGGATGGGTAGAAATCGACAATGTCAAACGAAATAAAACTGTGTCTGTCACCTTATCTCTTATATTGCCAAAACACTATTATAAAGAGTAACTCAGCACGTTTAACCGACAAAACAAGGAAAGATCTCCACAAAATTTTCGAGCAGTTTGACCTAACAATTACCGCCGAATCAAATTTACGCATAGTAAACTTTTTAGAGGTAACTTTCGACCTTAACGATGGAAAACATATGCCCTATAGGAAGCCCAATGACGATCCACTATACATAAATATGCACTCTAATCACCTACTGAGCATCACAAGGCAACTACCCGCATCAATTAACAAGGGCATCGCACTTCTTTCATCAGATGAGCAAACTTTTCGGAATCTGCACCCATATATCAGAACGCACTTAGGCATAGCAACTTTAATCATGAACTTAGCTACACTCAGCACACACCGCAACAACAACGCAGGAATAGGCAACGCAATATCATTTGGTTCAACCTACCATTTAGCAAGAGTGTTAGCACAAACATAGGACGTAATTTCCTTAGTCTAATTGACAAACATTTTCCACCGCACCACAAGCTCCATATTTAACAGAAATACAGTTAAAGTAAGTTACAGCTGCATGAACAATGTCAAGTCAGTAATCACTAAACACAATGCACGCATATCTAGGAATAACAAGCCACAGGACAGGGACACTACCAATTGCAGTTGTAGAGAAAACACCATTTGCCCGCTTCAAAAACAATGCATGACTAGGGACATAGTATACAAAGCAACAGTCACAGTAAGCAACACAATCACGATCAAAAATTACATTGGCATGACTGCAACCACATTCAAAGAGCGATTGGCCAACCACACTAAATCTTTTCAGCATAAAAAGCATGCAAACGACACGGAACTTTCGAAATATATTTGGACATTGAAAGAAAACAATAAGGATTTCAGTATTAATTGGCAAATTTTAAAACATTCTATTTCGTACACAGGAGGATCAAACCGATGCAATTTATGTTTAGAAGAAAAATTTTGTATTTTGAAAGAAAAAAACAAGAATTGTTTACTCAACAAAAGAGCTGAAATAATTGCACGGTGTCGCCATCGTAACAAATTTCGCGTAAACAACGCAAACAAAGCCATAAATGCACACATATATATATATATATAAGGAGGAAATGTTCTCGAGTGATGTATTTCATAATTTCCAGACCGCGCAAGAAAATGAAATACATCACTCGAGAACATTTTCTCCTTATCATATTACCGAGTGAACAATAACACAACATAATTTATATATATATATATAAATTATATATAGATTTTCGCTTACCTCAAAACTTGTCTGCAACAGGCTGTTTCATCTGTAAAAGAATCATCAGATGATGAACTGCCTGATGATTCTTTTGCAGATGAAACAGCCTGTTGCAGACAAGTTTTGAGCTAAGCGAAAATCTATAATTTTCTCTAACTATATGTTGTCGAGCACTCTTTGCGTTTCGTAGACCTAAACCTACACGTATATATATATACGCTTACCTCAAGGTATCCACTATAGCATGTTTCACGCAATAAGCGATCATCAAGTGGCGAGGGATTTCGAAAATATTTTCCATGCTTAAATAGTATTGGTCGAAACGTAGGCGTTCAAACATTCCATGCATACTTTACTTCTGTAGGTTTTTTATTTCAATTCTGCTTTTGCGTCTGCATGTTGAAACTATTTCCGATCTTTTGTTCAGTAAAAATTGTTTGTCTTCTTTCATGATACATGGTGTTTCTTCCTAACATAAATTGCATCTTTTTTATCCCCCCGTATACGAAACTGCGTGCTTTATGATTGACCACGTTATGGTGAAATCTTGTTTGTTTTCTTTCAATTTCCAAATATATTTCGAAAGTTCGGTGTCATTTGGGTATTTTTTCTGTTGAAAAGATGTATTGTGTTACGGTGTCGCTCTTTAAATGTGCTTGCAGTCATGCCAATGTAGTTTTAGTGTTGTCCGTGTTGCTTGTGGTAACAGTTGCCTTGTATACTATGTCCTTGGTCGTGCATTGTTTCTGAAGTGGGCATATGTTCTCATCTCTGCAATTGCAATTGTCTGTAGCTGGTTTTTCCTAATTATGCGTGTATTGTGCCTAGTGATTATGGACTTGACATTGTTCATGCAACTAAAGCTGATCTTAACTGTGTTCCTGTTAAAAATTTTATGTAGTTTGTGGTTAGATGGAAAATCTTGTTAATTAAGCTGAAGAAATTACTAAATAGAGAATTAAACCAAATGATATTGCGGTGCCTTTTTCTGCGTTTTTGTTGTGATTGTTGATGCGTATAGTCAAGTGTGTGGTTGAAATTACTCTGCCTTAGTGCATTTTGATAAATTGGTGCAGATTCTCGGCATATGTCCTCATCAGAAGTGTGAAATGCGCTTGTTGATTGATGCTGGGAGCTGCTTCATGATGCATGCTGGGTGGTTTAAATGTCTCTTTATGTATAATGGATCATCCTTAGGCTGACTTGCCTTTTATGATTGCCAATCCGTCGTCTCTATGCAGGCCAATATTTTCTTTGCCAAACTTTTTTCCTAGGTGTTTTAAAATGAGAAAATAACTCCACAAGATTTACGAAAAATTTGACCTAATTATGTTTGAAAGAAAAACCATGTATCATGAAAGAAGACAAACAATTTTTACTGAACAAAAGATCGGAAATAGTTTCAACGTGCAGACACATGTACCGGGCTCGAGTTTATATCCTTGATCTATTTTCAATTAGAAATTTGTAGAGAATGCTGTAGAGAGAATGAAAGATCGTGTCAATGGCTATGGCTCTGCAATTGCGATTGATCGAGATGGAAACTTCGGAAAGACAACCAATTCAGCTCTGATGCTTTGGGCAAGCGTCAAGGATGACTATTTGGCAAGTGGAATGGAAAAAAGACAAGCTGTTAAGAAAAGTGGGAAGGAGTGAACAACACAGTAATTTCTTAGAACAGTGGTGTCAGTTTTTACATTTTAACTATATTATTAGCTGTTGCACAGAACTTCCCCATGTAGATCAAATGAATTAGTCACAAGTTGTGATATAGGTACAAACACAATCGGCCTTTTTTAGATGGCTATAAGGTTGTATTCCACTACAACCGTATCGTAGCAAAACGTGGAATATTTATTTGTTTCCTGAACGCTCCGGTAGAACTAAGGACTTTGACACAAAAGAAAATGCTACGGTACGTTACGATTCGTTTGAAATGGAAAACGACCTTAAGGTGGCGCACTCGTTTAATTGCAAGGGCTACAGCTGCACTAATATATCTTTAAGTGGAACAAAATAATACGAGCAATGTGAACAATATATCTTCTGTCTTCTCGACTAAGTTGATGTATCTTAATAGAACTGCAATAACACTGTAATAGTAATTTTAATAACATTTAACTGTAATAGCAAACAGTATTGGTTTAAATTTGTAACGAATTGTTCGTGCATGTAATGCAATTTTAGGTATACAGTATCTGTTACAGCACGCGTATATACACGTTTGCTAACACAAAAAATTCCTTATTTCCATCAATCAATCAATCAATTTATTTTACCACCATTACCAAAAATAAAGAAAAAAAAATTTACAACAAATTCCATAACATTAGTTAATAATAGTGGCAAGGAAGCTTAAAAAGAAACCATAAGGCTTATATATATTTATGCTTCCTTATTCATTTCAGGGGGGAATATTTTATAAATTATTAATAAAAATACATATGATGGACAATAAATACATATTATTCACTAGAATTACAAATTGTAAGTGAAATGCTGCGAGTAAATACTGGAAGTGTGTGTGTCTTTCCCAGTCGTCTCTTGGGTAGTCTTCAGGATAGTAATTGCATGTCCTATAAACTTGAATTTATTTATATTCGCATTAACTGGGTATGGATTTATTACCGTGGTTTTGGTGATGAGGTAATGGCAAAGAAATTGGTTCCTTTCATTTCGGTAGGTACATCAGTAGCATTAGGCTCGAAGCTGTGTATGCATGTGAAACTCAACAGGTACAACCTCAAAAAATTGACTATTTAACTCATATGAGAGGGAATACAAATGTTGTTCTAGCATAAAAATATTGGCGAATTTTATAACAGCAGCAGTGCCATTTGAATCTGGCATACCACAAACATTTCGTGAATGAGAATCAAACAGATAAATACAATCTGTACGGGTATTTTTTATTAAAGCCATAATATAACCTTCTAATATTATAAATGCATAATTATTGCTTGAAAACGCATTCATCAAAGCTGAACGTAAAGTATAGTACAAGCTGTGATTTTCGTGCTCGTCGAACGCATTAATAGTTCTCTCTCGATAAAACTCTTTGTAATCTACTAACCACAAACGTGTGTTGTTTCGCGAATTTTGATCTACCATGCACCGACAGATCAGAATTAGTCACCCTAATAAGCGACTCAACATCCGCCCAGGAAGGCAGATCATTTGTTTTTTATTCAGCCCAAATAAGCGAATCGTTTGTTTGTCTAGTATAAATTTGCATAGTGTTTGCGTCAAGAGGACATCGCATCTCACGGGGCAAGTAGTTGCTTAGAACGAACGTCAGTACAGTCGACAACGTGCTCTAGCTGACGCAAGCAACGTGCGCATAAGTGCGAATATGAACGCATTCGCATATGACTAATGATGAAACCGCAGCACATACAGACACGTGCTCAAAATCATCGTGACAAACAAAAATCGCACAAATCGAGATACAGGTCAACAATAGTGGGCTGCTCGCTCGCGCTCGCAGCAATTAATAGTAATTCTACACGTAAATGTCTTTAAATGTCTTTATAAATTAATTTTATCACACAATTTACTTATTTAACAAATAGTTTTTTAGTTTTTTCTTAAAAGAGGTAAAGGAAGTTGTGATAGTTATATCAGTAGGTAATGAATTAAAAAAATTTGGTCCCTGGGATCTTATTGCAAATTGTCAAATGTTCGTTCTACACAACGGCGTTCTAATGGCCATTGCATTCCTTGCATTATAAGAATGAATTTGATTATTTAGTTGGAATATATCATGAAACTTTGCCCGTTTGTAGCAAAAAAATATCATGAACTTTTAGAATAGAACATTTCTTGAATAAAGGATCTGTGTGTGCATCAAATTTACATTTATTTAAAATTCTAATTGCACGCTTTTGCAGTAAATTTATACGGCGAAGATTATGTTGATAAGTCGAAGCCCAAACTATATTACAATATTCAATATACGGATAAAAAATTGAATAGTATAGTAGGTAAGTAAGTAAGTAAGTAAGTAAGTAAGTAAGTAAGTAAGTAAGTAAGCAGAGGTGCTTATTATCCTTACTTGCAGCTGAGAGCTAAGCTGAATTGCGAAGGACACAGCTCAACGTGACCAAGTCGAAGGCTTTCTAGGGCGCATATGGCAGCCATCTTTTGCTCGCCATAACGGAGCACAGCTACGGTGGAAGGGCCAGTTAGGGTTAAACCCAACCCACATTGTCAACATTCCTGTGGGAGGAAACCGGAGTACCGGAGAAAACTCACGACTTTCGGCAGAGCGTTGACTAACTCTTTTCACATGGCTATCATAAGTCGTCCCCAACGGGATTTGAACCCACGATATCAGAGGTGAAAGGCGCGTGCTCTAACGATTGCGCCACCGAAGCCCCAAATAAGGATTTTTGAAGTAGATAAAAATTCGCTTTTGAAATTATTCCTATAGACTTTTCCCTGCTATATGGGAAATGTGTGATTTCCAAGATAATTCCTCATCCAATATCACACCTAAAAATACAGTTTCTTTCACTTGCCAATGGTCACTTCCATGCATTGGTCACCCACCTGCAGTATTCCCCTAGCTTAATGAGCGTTTGCAGCAATTGCTCGAACACCATATCCAGTATACTGTTGAATCGTTTTCATTCCTACCGATTGGAAATTATTTCGTAATTTTAAGAATGGAATAGATCGAAAGGTTTTGTCCAAAGTTCGATTCGTCGAATATTTAACAGTTATTCTACGAACTCGAGTCGTATATGAGCTGATTGCCGACGAGGCGCGATAGCACAGAGTCGGCTATCATTCATATACGACGAGAGTGAGTAGAATAACTGTTTTATTATATACACAAGCTCTGGATATGAACAGAACAGTTTTCTATAAATAGGCAGAAGATTGAAATAAATTGATTTAATTTAATTTTCTCGTACAACATCCGCCATGCGTTTTAAAGCGAAAAGCTGAATAAATTATATCACATGAGTGCATGCAAACTTTGCTTTGGAATTATTGAATGAACACTCAACAGTACGCGTTCTTTACCGATCGAAAAAATAATCGGAAAGTACGTAAGGACTAAAAAAAATCAGTGGTAAATGTTCACATTGCAATTGTGAAAGTTAAACACAGGACTCTTGGTTGTGAAGCTGCTCGGCTGGTTGAAACGAATTGACTGATTGTTGACAACCGTCATCGACTGTTCGTTGTGTTTGGCGAAGGAAACTGAAGGAACAGCGGCTGAACTACTGGATTCTTCTCTATAACTCTGGTTCTCTTTATCTTAGTTTGTTTGGCCAACGATTGTAGAAGTTGTCGAGTCACTTGGGCTGATGTAGGTGCTCAAAATCGAGGACATGACTTGCTGTTGACGTGCGGATGCCCGGTTGCTGTAAGACTCGATTGATGGATCGGATTTGTGGCCGGTTACCGACTTGATTAGACGGGTCTCAACGTTGGCATTGGCCAAAACCGTTACTGATGTTGCCCTGATCGAGTGATTCGTCAAAGGAGGCTCGATACCTGCTCTTTTGGTCATGACACGAAGCAAATTGCCAAGGGCTTTTTCACAAACAGGTGTGTTTGTATACCAGACCACGTCGTTGGCATCAAACTTATTGGCTTTTACTCTTTCGGGCGTTGAAACAGGCTTTCACAGGCTGGATTAAGATGCTTCAAATAATTTTTGATTGTCTCGACAGGACAGATGCTAGATCCAGGGAGACTAAAGATTTTGCCATCAGACTCTTCTTCGGGATCATCGAGACCGCCTTGATGATTTTTTGTGGCCAAAACAGAGCCAGCAACTTCGCGGTTGAGCTCAAAAAATGCTTTGCCATCTGGTGTTGACCTTAGAATGAGCATGTTTGGTTTTAGATTCCGTTGGTTTTCTAAGCCTCTTTTGCCGAAGTAGAAACTTAGGTAGAACCAAACTGTGCGAAAGAGTTGACGGGGTCTACGCTGTGTAATGGCCCCAATTGACCAGCACGGAAAAGGAATTGGATTTGCTCTTTTGAGATAGGTATTTTGTGTACAACTCCAGCTATCTTGCCTGACTTTCTGAAGTCTTTGACCAAAGCATCAAGAACTGCGTTGGCCTCGGCAAAGGTAGGGTCACCAACTATGCTGAACCTTTGTTTGACGTTTTCTTTAAAAACTTTTCGATGGCGTCTCTTATAGCTTTCATTGTTGTTTTTTTTGTAGTACGAGCCGTCCTTTTGCCTAGCCGACGTGTAAAACTGCTTTAAGCAGGAATTTAGCTTTGGTTTGGACATTTCTGTTATGTACTTGTCAAATTTTTTTGAACTTGTGAACCACTCTGGAAATAGAACCAAAGAAACGCTAAAATTTTACGTCGCTGTTTTGTAGTCAATATCAAATTTAAAGCGTCAGTTTTTAAAACTCAGTTTTTAACCTACAGTCAAATACCTTTATTCTAAACTTTGGCGCTTTTTGAGTGCATTTAGGCATACGTACTTTTTTCAAGTAAAACTTGAATTTCCTCTTCATTTTAATTGTCCAAATCTGTCAACCATTTTTATACTTTTCTCTACTAGCAGGATATGAGCTATTATTATATACACAAGCTCTGGATATGAGGTATTCTGCAGTCTGATTGGTTCTCTACTAGTTGGATATTAGCTCATATCCTGCTAGTAGAGAGAAGTAGAAAAATAGCTGCCAGATTTGGACAATTAAATGAAAAGGAAATTGAACTTTTACTTGAAAAAAGTACGCCAAAATGTTCTGTTCATATCCAGAGCTTGTGTACATAATAAAACAGTTATTCTACTCACTCTCGTCGTATATGACTGATAGCCGACTCGGCGCTATCGCGCCTCGTCGGCTGTCAGCTCATATACGACTCGAGTTCGTAGAATAACTGTTAAATATCCTGCTAGTTGAGAACCAATAAGATTGCAGAATACCTCATATCCAGAGCTTGTATATATAATAATATGGATTATGCATCGGTCGTTATAGACGAATATTCCAGGTTCCTTGGGGTCGAATTAACAACCTTAATATCTTCCTTAGTTCTTGAGATACTTTGACAGAAACAGTCCTAAATCAGCGAGCTGTTCGCCATCTTGGATTTTAGTGATATGCATGCATGTCACAAGCAGTGAGCTCCATATATATTTGGGTGGTGACGTCCAGTGCCAATCCCTTTCTATTGTTTTCGTCCGCGCTGTTTGCACAAGCCGGCAAGGGGTGTGCCAAAATTTCGTGTTTTTACTTCGATTTATTAAACTGAACTAATAACTTGATTAATGATCGGATCTGTTAGAAAAAACTGTTTATTACCTTCCTGAGTTGGACGTCAATTGCTGTCATCTTGGCTGAGCATTAGAAGTTATTACTCCAGATATATATGGAGCTCACTGGGTCACGAAATTATTTTACCCAGAAAGCCAATGGTCATCATGAAGCCAAAATTATACTTTGGTCACTATTTCAAATAACAAATAACAAATTAATTGACAACTTTTCAAACATTTACTAATTGCTATTTGGTCACCTAGGAGTATTTTTATATGGCTAACCCTGCTTCTGACGTCACTAAACCACGGTTGATGAGATCGAAAATTAATCCAAAATGGCGGACAGCTAATTGTTTTCAGTCAAAATATTTCAAGAACTAAGCAAGATAGGAAAACTGGGTAAGGGGGACTTATATATATAACATTAATGGTTCTTTCAAGTGAGATAAACTAAATTTTTATTGCCATATCTCTTTCCACCACACATTTCTGACCACACATTTCTGAATGGTCAGTAATACTTGCGACCAAATTTAACCCAGGCTAAATATATCTTTTCATTTTCGAAATATTGATGTTGGCTTGATATGTCAATCACATATTTCTGAATGGTCAGTAATACTTGGAGAGGTATGTATAACCATCAATAGAGATGAGATCTGTTGGGAAGTCAGAATCAAGTCTTGTTTCATTTAAACCTAAAACATGATCAAGTTCCTGTTCATACATGTATATTCTTAACTCATCAATATGCTTAACTAGGCTGGTAATATTAAGATTTGCTATTTTGAAGCCTCGAATCTTTGGAATTAAGCATGTTTGTTTGTTTGTACTCAAAGTAACATCAGATTGGTTCGGGAATGTAGGTTTTGTTTTCCATTGATTTGTTGCAACTATTTTTCCAGTATTAAATCTGGAGTCAACATGGTGGCTTGGAGATAGAAAGGTATTTGTATTGCTAGTATATTCTGCGTTTAGTCAATTAGTCATGCATGCAATTAACTTCTTAGCTATAGGAGAGACGTGAGTAGCAATGGGGGGTCTATAGCTCACTTTTGCTCACTCATTTTAATAAAATATTACGCAACAATTTACCAACCACGTCCCGAACACGTCCCGAACACGTCCCGAACACGTCCCGAACATATCCCGAACACGTGACGAACATATCCGGAGCGACCCGGGAACAAACATACCACAAACTCCACATGTATGGAAGACAAGTGGAGCGACCCGGGAGTAGTAATGTACACCTCGGGAGAGTAATGTACACGCGAAGCCAACCTCGGGACACTATTGCACAACCTCGGGAGACATTACAACAACCTCGGGACACTATTGCACAACCTCGGGAGACATTACAACAACCTCGGGACACTAACGCACAACCTCGGGAGACATTACAACAACCTCGGGAGACTATTGGACAACAATGGGAGACATTACAACAACCTCGGGACACTATTGCACAACCTCGGGAGACATTACAACAACAATGGTGTGGGGGTATGGAGTATAAAAATGTTGCTACGCGGGACAAAAAAATGTTTAAAAAAATGTTTAAAAAAATGTTTAAAAAAAATTGTTTTACACTAACATTAAAACACAGTAATAATAAAAAATGAATCCAACACAAATTAACAAATGTGCAAATTTTGTTGCAAAAATTAAAAAAACGACAGACATTACTTTTAGGTTCCGCCACAACAAGTTAAAAGAACTATTAACTATGTTACAAGTGGTTTGTAATAACAAAGACCCTGTAGGATTAACACAGGGACTAAGAGGTTTATGGATTACATTATTACATGAGGCTGTAATTAAAGAAGAAGGGACATGGGTTTGTGTTATATATCTTTCCAATTTAAATGAACCTAATTTTCAACGTAAGGATAAAAAACAGGCTAAGTGGGTTAATAATCAAGAATGGTATAATTATAAATTTGGTGCACCATATAAAAAGTTTGGTGGTAATAATAAATTGTTAATAAGTTATTATTCCAGTAAAATATCACCTAATTTAACACTCGAAAAGTGGAGACACCAAATAAAAAACTTTGACGATGAAAAAAACGCTTCGCTGGGTAAAGGTAAGTAAAAAAAATGTTTGGCTACAAAATAAATAATGGCACTTAAATTTGGATACAATGATGAACCAAAAACTACTCGTGTGTTACAATACAACTTCTCATATGCGGCTACTTTTTTTAACTTATACAGAAACCCAACTTCCCTTAAATCAGGTTTTCCACCACCTTATATTTTTGGAAAGGGGATTACCAATAATACAAAACTAACCCTCCTTACACACATATTTGACAACGACAGCACACTTGTTGACCTTAAATTAAGATATACGATGCGCGTAATAGACGCAAGCGGGGGTGGTACTGATGTAACTTTAAAAGATATAGACATGATGACCAAAAGAGTTGGACCCACATACATATTTTCCTTAGATGAAAGTTTTCCAATTGGTAAACTTATATTGGACACTTCCAATGTAGTTGCACTTTACATAAAATTTAAACAACTTAACAGTGCCACCTATGGTAACGAGTCAAGCTTAGACCTTATTGTGGAGTTTTAGGTACTTGTGTTTTCTAACACCTTAACAAAAGTTAGAAAACACTACAAAATAAATACAATATGGCACTTAAATTTGGATATTCGAATGATGAACCAAACTTCATCCATAACCAAAAACCTATTAAGACAGACCCTTCGTACTTACTAATACCCTATAATTACGCCTCAATCCACACTGAGATAAAAAAGGATGTATGGTGTCATCCTGTTAGTACCAGACCATACTTTATGCCTACTTACATATACTGTCACAACTTTTTTTCAGAAAAATCAGGCTTAACTCTCAAAACCCACATGTTTGACGACGACTCAAACATTACATCGTTAAGAGTGTTATATTCTTTACACTGTATAATGTCAGACGGAGCTTACAAGGGACCTCATCGAAATAAATTTAGCTACAAAAAAAATACCCTTTTACCGAAACTACTTCATTTTAGACGAGGAATTTAACATACCCGAAGTTGTTCCCGAGTATAGAAACATGGAGCTTATGTATGTAAAATTTAAACAAATTTCTGATGAAGTCACAGGTAACGAGTCCAGTCTCGAAGTTAGTTATTACACTGTACAACCAAACACTCTTTTTGATACTTAAAATAAATACAGTATGGCACTTGCATTTGGATATACAAAAGATAATAGATACACAACGAAAGCTGGTCCTGTTGGCCCCCGGGGCCCAACTGGTTTAGAAGGTAAATCGATTGTAAATGGTCCAATTGGCCCTCGCGGTTTACAGGGTTTTGTTGGTTTAACTGGTTCTAACGGTTTTCAGGGTATAACTGGTCAACAAGGTATTCCGGGTTTGTCAATAACTGGTCCAAGAGGTTTGAGGGGTTTTAAAGGTGCTTCTATAACTGGACCACAAGGTTTGTCAATAACTGGTCCAAAAGGCGATTCAATAACTGGTCCAAAAGGTGACTCAATAACTGGTCCAGTTGGTCCAAAAGGTGACTCAATAACTGGTCCAAAAGGCGATAAAGGTAACTCAATAACTGGTCCAAAAGGCGATAAAGGTGACTCTATAACTGGTCCAAAAGGTGACTCAATAACTGGTCCAAAAGGTGACTCCATTGCGGTTTCTGTAAATTATAACAAGAAAACGGGAAAACACTCATACATAACCGGGGATGACAATATAGCTTGTACAAGAAATAATAACAAAATATTTAATGTAGTAGTTACACAACAAGGAGACTACATAGTTAAATACAAATTAACCGTAAAACCAACCAAACTCGAGTCAGGTGATCCAATAGCTATCACCACAGACAGTTGGTACTCGACAGATTTCGGTGGTTACGCTGACATTTATACCAGCATCTATGTAGAGAATGTCAACAAGACAGCCTTCCAGGTTATAACTGATGGTGCCATATATAAGACCACACTACATCACATTTACATGGAAGGTCTTCTAACCATTGCAAAAGGAGCAACCGTGGAGTTAAAATCTTTCACAGATTATTTTGGTGACTTTTACAGCTATCTCCTTTACGATGTTTATGATCCTGTCTTGGTTCTTACTAAGGTTGGATAAGTTAAAATAAAAATGAACACACCATTTAACATGCTTATAGTTGGCGCAACAGAATGTGGTAAAACATATTACCTGTTGGAAACATTAGCCAACGACTATTTTCAACACTTCCAATACATATTTTTGATATGTCCAACTTATGAGTTTAACAAGACATACCAAGATTGGAAGTACAAAGACTCCACCAATTTTTTTGCAATACAGTGTGACCAAGATCAAGTGGAAGCTTTCCTAAAATACATTTCCGATACATACAAGGGTACTAATTCCCTAATAATTATCGATGACTGTGCGAGTTCTAAGTCTGTTAAAAACAGAACATCCGAGCTTGTTAGACTAGCTTTTTCCGCCCGCCATTACAACCTTAGCACGATAGTTATCACCCAAAAATTAACAGCCATCGCACCATCTTATCGTGAAAACATAGCCAAGCTGGTAGTTTTCGATACTCCCAGTGCCCTTGCATGGAAAACAATAACGGATGAGTTCCTAGATATACCAAAACAAGAACAAGACGCCCTCCGAAAAGCTCTAAAAGAAAACAAATATGCCAGGTTGGAAATTAACCTTAGGTTCCCGCGTACACACAAAATAATATTTTACAAATGACCCTTAGGTACCCTATAATTGGGGTGTAATACTCTTTTTACAAATGACCCTAAACAATATTTTAAAACATAATTTTTGTGTTTGCTACGCGGGTAAAATAAACTATGGATACCCCAGATGACATTGAACAACTGCGTGAGGAGTTAATAGACCTCTCTGAGAAAGGTTACATTAACCAGACTAAGTCATATCTAAAAAACAAAAGAAGGGCAACACCTTTCGTGTTAAAAAAAATAATGGACGAGTACATTAAACACAGGGACGATGCCAACAAACATAAGATGGCCATTAATTTTGTGATGATTGCAGTGTCCATTGGGGATACTTTTTGTGATAGTTACTTTAAAATTAATGAAAAGCAAAAATTTATGGAAAAAATACTAGGTGACGAAAACATAATGTTTGTTATTAAGGATCTAATGCCAAGTTATGCGCCAGATGACTATTATAGTAAATATTTATTGGCCGGTATCTCATTAGGTACATTATGTTATAATCACATAAACATGGTACCAGACGACAAAGTACCCGAAAGCCCTGAAATATTTTGTAATGATCCTGAAGTACCAACCACCAGCCCTGAAAGATCAGAAAGTGTTACGACTGAACAAAGGACCGACTAAAATAACCAATATATTTAATGGATTGCCCAAGCATATGCCTATATGTGCCGGGTAAAAAAATTAATTTGTAACCAACAAAGGTTACAAATTTACAGGATTACTAGTCCTCTGCAATATTTGTAGACACAAACTCACCCACTTTCCTTAGTTTTTTCACTGTAAAGTTTAGGTGTTTTACATTGTCCTTTTCAAACACAGAATTACACTCAAAAACAACATGAACCATCATTCGACCCATTTTTAAGAGTTCTTTTTTTTGCTTTTCAGTTAGGCCACCTACTGACAAGAATATTGTGGTACCATTTTTACCTTTCATAATTTTTTTTGTGTTGTGTTCACTTTCCAGACTTAAAAGTTGTTGTAATATATCATCGTCCTCTATGGCAAGTGGTATATTATAACCGCCATTTTTAAACTTTGACTTTTCGACACCCCATGTTAAACAACTTGGTATTTCAAACACTTTTGGACTTTCAAACTTTACCATACTACTCATCTTTCCTTTATTACACTTTAATTATTTTTTCCTTTAAACCTTAATTTATTTTGTTTTTACGCTTCGCTTCGCTTAGCTTGAATTTCGTTGTATGCAAAATATGCCAATGCTATCGCAAGGAGCCACATGTTGTCACCCAACCACATTAATCCTTTTGCACCAACACTTAGGATACTTGTTATTATACTACCGATAGCACCAATTACAGGACCCATCTTATCAAATATTTTAGCAACTCCCTTAGCAAACTTTGACACACCACGAGCACCAGAAACAACTGCACTTCTACCTGCCATGACAATTGTGGTTATCACACCTGCGATACTTATACTTACGGCCGACACGATGCCCATATTTTTCTTAGACCATTCTTTAAATTTTTCAAACTTTGTTAAGGGACTACCATCTGCCTCCCTTTCTAAAATTTTTATTACCTCCTCAAGTTTGGGTATTATATTAAGTTTTAGTCTAATTCTGTCCTGTTGTAACTCCTCGATACGAACGACCGCTTGGTAAGCCTTTTTCTTTACAGGATCTTGTTCGGCCTCTGCTTTGTCACGCCAATGTTTAAGGTCTGTATCTAAAGTTTTTATTTTTTCCACTGGAGGTTGTCCTTTTTGCTTGTTAATATTATCCTCTATAACACCACCCATCTCTCTGTTATCGTCAAATGAAAAACCCTCATGTTCTGAAATTATGTCATCGATAAGATCATCCACTTTTTCTTGCGTATTTTTTAACACCTCGGTATTTAATTCGTCATTGGTAATACCAGTTTGCTGTTCTATTTTATACTTTGCAGTGGTTTCATGCTCTAACTTAGCTTTTTTTAGTTGGTCTTTAAACTCCTTGACTATGGCCACCACAGAAGCCGCTGTGTTGTACACTAACCCTCTTTTCTTTAAAAGTAGTATTTTTTGGCCTTTATACTTTACATTTCCAATAACTTTTCCCTTTTCATCGGTTTCTAATTGTAACTTATCGTATAGTATTGTTGAGTTTGGACCATCATTTTTGTTAACAACTGCCTTAAGATACTTCCGTAAAAAATTTCTTTTATTCCGAGTGTTACGCATTTTTATAGTGCCATCAACCTTTCCATCGGGCCCAAAGGCTTCTTTTAAACCATCGTCAAGGGTTTCTCCTTTTGGTCTTGTAGTTGATCCATCAATAATGTGGATACTTTCATTAATTGGCCTAGTAGTCTCTTGATCATCGAGGTTAGTCTCTTGATCATCCTCCTCAGGGTTGTTTTCCGGAGAGTCGTCAGGCTTATCAGGGTTTAAGTCCTCCATTTGTACTGTTTCTTGTTCCATATTTTATTTTACACGGAGCGTAGCGACACTTCACTAAGTTCTCGTTCGTAAAATCTGCCGTGGATGTTTTCACCTGTGTCAATGTCCTGTATGTCGTACATAACAGGATCCCCTCTATACACTTTTTGTATCCTAAATGTTTCCTCCGTAAAATTAACAGTGTAACCTTTAACAAACCTAGTGCCTGTGTGATATTTTTCAACCCTAACAGTGTCACCTACTTTGTACCTTGGTTCTTTAGGCTTGTTACTGGTACCATACAAAGTTACCCAAACATCATCCTTGTTTTCCTCGTTGACATCTGTTGGTTTCATCTTAATAGTTCTATGTACACTATGGTTGTAATTAAATGTTACATCCTTTAGGATATGCAACCACTTTTGTGTTTTGTGCTCAGTGAAATACTTCCACATCGTTGTTTTTAGAGTCCTGTTTAACCTTTCCACAAGAGCGGCCTTTCTGTTAAAAAAGGCCTTGCCGCCTCTTTTAATGAGCGTTGTAAAATGTTTTATCCCAAGTTTGTCCAGTAACGCATTGACATTTTTGTTTTTGAACTCGTTACCATCATCATATTGGACGACATCGGGATACTTACCGAACCTAACTTTAAACTCACCTAATATTTTTTCCATAGCTTTTGAGACATCGACGCCCCCTTTTGTTTTGCTTGGTTCCGTAAAAGCATATCTGGACAAAATCTCTATACTTGTTAAAATCCATCGGTAACCATCGTTACTACCCTTACGACCCTCTGTCATATCAACCAGGTCCAATTGTAGTTGTTCCCCGAGATCACTAACCATAGTTTTACGATAGACATGCTTCCCAATTTTTGGCTTCGTAGTTGTGTAAGTATCTTGTGTTAGCAACCATTGTTTTACTTGCTTACGGGTGACATTTAACGAGTCCTCCTGTGCTTTGCGGTACAACCTCTCTATAGACTGATAACCTGTTCCAGGTGAATGATACAACTCTCTAAGACCTTGTTCTGTTTCAAAGTCCATATTTTATTTTAACATAGTTTAAACTATTTCCAAGTCTAACAATGCACTCATTTTTACAGGGAAGTCACTGTTAGTTGTAATTTCGAAGGATAACGCATTAAAATTTTTAACGATAGGGGTTTTTAAGTTGATGTTGTCGTAAAATGATGAGGTATCTATTAACGGTTGCGTTACGGAAACAGGTAACGAAGCTATTACTTTGCTCTGTTTCCCGTTAGTGTCGAAGTTTTGGTATGTGTTAACAATACTACACTCGATGTTGACATATTTTAATCCATGGTTAACATCGACATGGTTTGGACTTGTATGCCAAACATTTTTGGTTAACACTGTGTTGTGACCAAAACCTAATAGGGGACCCAGACCTTTTAAGCTCAAAGATTTTGGTGCTCTTATCGAACATGTACTGTCGTGATTATTTGCAACAAGGGTGATACTGTTGTCTTTTAGTTGCTTTTGGATACACTGTACCTGCAAAGGACCAATATCCTTTGCTTAAAATAATTACCTCGGTTCCGAGGTGTATTTGAGTTCGCATGACATTCTGGAACTCCCAAAATATGGTTGCCGATCTAAGGTATATATAACTTTTGTTAGTCTGAAATATATCCAAGTTCACATCTGTTTTGTTGTTTGGTACAAACACTCTTAGCTTTGACATTTTTATTAATGTGACAAAATAAAATGACAAACCAACAAGCATTCAAAGAAAAATACCCTTACGCCAATGTTGACGAGTTTATGTTTCAACCCGTAAAGGATTACAAAGGAAACACACTATTCGTTAGGACGATGTATGTCCACGAAGGTAGGGCTTACGATATAAAAGCCAAAAGTTTTCCCTTTGGATGGGCACTGGACTGGCAACCTAGAATATGGAACATAAAAGGGGTAGTACAACCCTTGTCGCTTCGCTCCGCTTCGCTTTTGTCACTTTTAAAAAGTCCATTCGTTAGTAACCCAAAAACCATGAACATTTTTGTAAATAATACAGATAGTTTTGACTCCAACTTTCCAGATCTGGTTATAACTTCTAACATGGATCTCTTTAACAACTACACAGAAAACATATATATGGCTGCCTGTTTGGCTGCTTACATTACAACCTATGTTTGTGGTATTAGTACCAAACATTTTGAGTCTGAAGTACCTATTGTTGCTTCATTGGCAAAATACCACTTGTATTACCACATGCGAAGGTTCATTAGAGACCCAAGTAAGATGGACAGGTACTTAACACAAAGTATAAAAAATTTAGTAAACAATAACATACCTGTTGTGTACGAGTGGACTACAGAATTTCATCATGGTCAGGAACAGATAGGTACTTGGTTAGCAAAACAACCAAGGGGTACCGTAAGAAATTACAAACCAGAGATTACCAAGTATGGACAGTCAGGGATTAGATACGAAAAGCGGGGTGACAGGACAATACAAAGTCTAGATGACTACAAACTGTTCGTTGCCACAGAGTCAACAGGATTAACACAAACAGGACAACTGTTATTCCAACAAAGTTTAGAGTCTTATGTGTATTGTGTACTTGGTGCGCAGGCAAGTACCAGATGGGCTATCGTTGGGAAAGGTGCTAAGTCCTTACAAACACAAGAAGTCTTTAAAAAACTAGTAGAGGACACTATTATACAGGACGATCAATCAGTGACCATATCTAACATGCGAAAGGCTATAAAAAGTACAAATGTAGTTTTAGACTTTGCTATTAGTCCTGGGTTGGTCCTTATTCCAAGTGATATGATAATATTAAAACAAAAAATACCAGGATACAACAACATTTTAACAGTCGTTGGTGAGGGTATGACATTTGGTCATAATGTGAAACTTAACTATTTACCAATTGTCGCTCCGCTCCGCTCCGCTGTACTTCCTGTTGTGTTACCTGTGGTACCACAAAACACACTAGTTAACACTAACACTCCGGTGGTACCTCCAAACACTCCCATTACCACTAACACAAACACTTTACCAAACCCAGATTATTCCTCTGACTACTCAATGTCAGCACTATTAGTATTATCAGCGGTAACAGGCTATATTATGAAGTTTTTACTTTTACCATAAAATAAAGTATGAGTGATACTATAACAGACCCTATTACAGAAACTAACCCTGAAATAAAAATTGCCTGTGAAAAACTAAGTGATCTGTCAAAAAAAGCTAAGAAAAAAAAGCTGTCAAAGCCACCAGCGTCATGTGTAGTGGATAGCAACCCGGGTCCAGATATAAATTATTCTTTCATTATTAATGTTTTGGGTGTTATTTTTGGGTTAGGTTGTCTTTGGAGTTATTGTCAGAGGGTAAGTCCAACAGTAAAAAAAGTGGAACCACCTAAAGTAGTAGAGCCATCCAAAAAAGAACCACAGTCCAATCTCGTAAAGCTGGACTAATGCAGAACTTGTTGTGGTGTCACCCGCGTAGCAACATTGTTACGAACATTGTTGTCACCCGCGTAGCAACATTGTTCCAAACATTGTTCCAAACATTGTTCCAAACATTGTTACAAACATTTTTACAAACATTTTTACTTTTTCTAAATTAAAAATTTAGAAAAACTTAATTTTAACACCCTAAAACTCTATGCTTTGTAGTTGTTTTCCAACAATGTTTACCACACCATCGGATACAATGTACACATAACATGTTAGGTCCTTAGTTGTAACTCTTTTCTTAATTTCCAAGAGTACTCCATCCTGTGTGTTGAGGATTTTTCGTCCTATCCCTGCTACAGTTTTGTCACAAACTGTTCTCATGTCTATTACCAAGGCAAACTTGTTGTTAGTGTAAAAGTTTTTTATGTTTAAAGTGTCTGTGGTGTAATCCAGGAAAAAGTTTTCCGCAGACTTAAAAAGTTGGTGTTCCTCGAGACCTTGGGAGTACAAGGAGTTTGGAACCCCTTCGATGGCAACTTTTACAGATGAAATGTTCGGATACACGAAGTGTTCGGAGTCCATTGTGTCATCTCGAAACAGAAGTACAATGCCTCTCATTGACTTTCGTGGTACATTAATGTTTAAATTTACTAATGTCGAGCCCTTGCTCCATGTTTCTTTTTTCATCAGCATAACTTGCTCGTAAATGAGAGACCTTCCAACATTGTAAGAATTTAGGGACTTCTGGTACATTTCGGATGATGTTATTGTTTCATATTCTAGATGCAAGTCCTCGACTGTGTAACCAGCGACTTTTTGACCAGATTGTGCGGCCATAATTTCTGTGCCTGGTGGTAGTGTAATCTTGTACCGGATGTTTGACTTCATACCGTATGAGGCATATAGACCTTGGTCTTTCAAGATTTTACCCAGTGGAATGTGGACTTTGGTTTTGAAAAGTTCACCAAAGTACTTGTCAGCAGCTACATTTTTGTCACCGCTGTCATCCCCATTCATTATTTTACGAGTGTTCTCGTCGGCAACTCCTTGGGAGATCATACATTCCCTTTTCTTTTCGGTTTCCCAAAGTGCTCTGTAAACCTCAAAATGACTCTCGCCTGTGTTATCGTACACAACCTGGCCATCGATGGTGATCTCTAGACTTTTTTGTAGGAGGCTAGCGAGGTTGTTTAAAAACCAGGATTTGGTGTTTTTACTCTTAAATGAGCCCACAATGTATAACGAACCGGGGACCAAACAAACATTCTCATATAGTTTTGGAATGTTCACATAAAGTTCTTGACCCTCGGATATTTCCGTTGGTGTTAATGTAAATACATTTTGTTTTTTAGGCCCACGAATTTGCGAATAAGTAATCTTTTCAAAAGTTGGTAAAAGTTCATTGACTTTGTACATTATTTATTATTACGCAATAATAAATATAATGGCAGGTGTTTTTAAAGATTTACCAAAGGAACTTTATGATTCACTATTGGTTGTGTTAGGAGCAGTCGCAGTGTCGTATGCGAGTAAAAGACTATTAAAGGATTCTTTAAGTATCCCAAGTACAATGGAAGGACTATTAAAACTGGCAGCTGCATTCGGTATCAGTACTTCTGTTATTAAAATGCTGGAAACAAAGAAAATGCTACCTGAGAATCCATTCAAAGGCGAGGACTAAATAAAAATGGCGACAACAATAGCGTTATCAGGTATATTTAATGCAGTGGCATTTACAGGAGCCAGTTATCTGTTTAGACTTTTGGACCACAAAGGATATCAAGACGAAATTAAAAGGCATGACATTGCAATGGAGGACTTAACAGCAGCAAAAAACAAATGGTACGAAAACCTGGCTGTGAAAAAAAACCGGATAACAGCAATGCGGCGCCAACTTTTGGATGCTAATAGCGATATGGTGTCTGTTAACAAGTCCTTGGAGGACCTCCAAAAGATCACACACAACGGAAAAACATTCGTTAAAGAACCAGTGTTATCGGATTATTACCAACCATCAAAAGATATGGACGAGTACAAACATGTGGCAATAGGGTTAGTAGGTTTAGGAACCGGTTGGTTGTTATACACAGTGTTGTAAGCGAGAGTGACGAACGAGAGTGTAACGAACGAGAGTGTAACGAACGAGAGTGTAACGAACGAGAGTGTAACGAACGAGAGTGTAACGAAGTAAAATTTCATTTTCCTCGTGGAAAATGAAATGTTCCGAACTAATAAATGGAGAGTAATAACAGTACTTTATCTAAGTGTAATTCTGAAAAGAAAACCCAAAGTGGTGAGTTTGAACTAATTAAGGTGTCAGACCTTATCAACGCAAAATTTACTACACACACTGTACAGTACAAAATTAAACTTGATGGTGGTTATGCTGACCCTGAGGATATTTTCCTTGACGCTTTAAACAAAGTTATTAACGAAAAAAATTTAAACCATGGTGATAAAATTAGGTTAATAATTAACCATTTAGATTGGTATAAACCATTAAGTACAAAACTAGTTACAATACCCCAAGATGGTATCATTACTCCTGGTTTTTTAACGAAACTCATAGACTTTGTGGATTACAAGGATGTTCCTTTAGAAGAGCTTATCATGGATGTCCAAGGTGTAAAAATACCTAGAGGGTCCGGACGATTAAGAGTTACTAAAAACAATACCAATATGAAAAAATCCATAATTACAATAGTCAATGATGATGGAATGTGTGCAGCCTGCGGTATCATGACTGCGCTTGCTAATATTAATCCTGGACTATGGACAAAGTCCCAGATCAAGAACGGTTTTAATGGCTCTAGAAAACTACAAAAGGACCAAGCCATAAAACTTCATGAGGAGGCAGATGTTGATATTAACGAGTTTGGTAGTACTCTTGAAGATATTAAAAAGTTTGCCATACATCTTAGTGTTCGAATTAATGTAGTTGATAGTGATAATTTTAACAGGGTCATTTTAAGTGAGGGACCTATTGATGGCGGTGTGATTTACTTACACAAAGACAAAAACCATTTTAATGTAATTACGAAAATGGCGGGCTTTTTAAGTAAAAATAACTACTGTGATATATGTAATAAGTCTTACAGTAACAAAGACAAACATAAGTGCCCAGGAAAATGTTTGAGTTGTTTTAAGTTTAAAAGTTATTGTAAAGAGAACAATAAGGATGTTATAAAGTGTAATAATTGTAACAGGTCATTTTTTGGACAAGCTTGTTTTGACGAGCACAAAAGAAATAGGGCTACAAAACCAGGTAATGAAAATATAGTGTGTTGTACTGTTCAAAAATGTGATACTTGTAAGCGGACATTAACAGACACAATACTTCTAAATGATCACATATGTGGTTTTTCTGTTTGTAGTAACTGTAAAGAGTACAACGACCCAACAACCCACCAATGTTTCATGGTAAAAAAGGAGGCTAAGGGTGGTAATTGTACAAATAAGTACAAAAAAGAGTGTAACGACTTATATAACGAACGTAAGGATTGGTGTAAATGTTGTAAGACGCGCACAGAAAAATATTTGCACTACGACTTTGAGACAACCCAGGACACTGGGACGCACATAGTTAATTATGCACACACCATTGACTTTGATGGTACCGAGAACAGTTTTTATAACATTAAAGACTTTTGTGAATTTATACTTTTACCAAAGTTTAATAATTATACTTTTGTAGCTCAAAACGCAAAAGCATTTGATAACCAGTTTATACTAAAATATTTGATTGAAAATTACCCTTCCGAACAACCAGATTGCATTTACAATGGTACAAAGATAGTGTACATGACTTTTTGTGGAAGAAGGTTCATTGACAGCATAAACTTTATACCGTTACCCTTGGCAAGTTATCCCAAAACATTTGGCCTCCAAGAACTAAAAAAGGGGTACTTTCCACATTACTTTAATAAGCCTGAAAACCAGGACTACATAGGACCTATGCCTCCTATCGAGGACTATAGTCCATGCACAATGAAACCCCAAGCTAAAGAGGCTTTTGGAAAATGGTACAATGACCAAGTTAAAAAAAATTATGTCTTTGACTTTAAGAAGGAGATGCAAATGTACTGTAGGTCCGATGTTGACATTCTTAGAAGGTCAATGATGAAGTTTAGGGAGGACTTTATGGACTTGTGTAACATTGATCCTTTACAGTACATTACCATTGCATCTGTGTGTATGGAAGTGTACAGATGTAATCATATGCCTAAAGACACAATAGCAGTCGTTAAGGATGTTAAAAAGTCTGAAAATTATAGTTCAACTAGTATTAACTGGTTGGAATATATTAAAGAGACTCAAGGTATTAATATTCAACATGCTTTAAACGGCGGCGAGTATAAAGTTGGTACTAAGCATAAGGTTGATGGCTATTGTGAAGAGACCAACACAGTGTACGAATTTCAAGGATGTTACTGGCATGGTTGTAAAAAGTGTTATCGTGGTCAAACAATTAATGTTAATAACCAACTAAGTATGGATGAATTACAGCAACGAACTCTAGAGAAAAACAATAAGATCACAGATGCTGGTCATAAGCTTGTGGAAATATACGAGTGTGAACTTACTAACGACACTAAGTTTAAAAAATGGACACAAAAACATAAGTCCAATCACATAACGCAATTAAACCCTAGAGATGCCTTCTTTGGCGGTCGTACAAATGTGACAAAGCTCAAATACGACTTCAAAGATAACGAATGTGGTAGGTATGTGGACTTTTGTAGTTTGTACCCCTGGGTGCAATTCATCTCTCGTTATCCTATCGGACACCCTGAAAAAATCTTTAATCCTAAGGTGCATGATCCAGACTGGCTTGGATATATTAAATGTAAAGTGGAGGCACCTCGGGAATTATACCATCCTGTGTTACCGGTTAGAACAGAGTGTGTCACCCAAAAAACTGATAAAAAGGGTAAGTTAAAAACTGAAAAAGCTGTAAAGTTGTTGTTCCCCTTGTGTAAAAAGTGCTCGGTAACACAACAAGCGGAGCGGAGCGGAGCGACACAAACCAAGTGTAAACACACATCGGAGGAAAGAGCATTTGTTGGAACCTGGTGCACAAATGAATTTAATAAGGCCCTTGAAAAAGGTTATAAAGTAAGTGAAATTTATGAAGTCTGGCACTTTGAGGACTCCTCAGAGTCCTTATTTAAGGATTACGTTAAGAAGTTCATAAAAATTAAAATGGAGTCATCTGAACCACCGGTAGTTGGTCCAAACTGTACATACAAGTCGTTAGATCACTACAAAGCGGTAGTCAAGGCAACCCTTGGAATAAGCTTAGGTGAAATAAAATTTAACCCAGGGCAAAGAATGATAGCAAAGTTATGTTTAAATAGTTTATGGGGAAAGTTTGGTCAAAATACCAACAAAACAAAAACCACCTATGTAAATGAACCCCGCGAGTTTTACGCGTTGTTGTTAGACAACGAAGTTGATGACCTTTACATTCATTTCATTAATGATGACCTTGCCCAGATGAATTATAATCTTAAAGATCAGTTTGTTAATAACCATAATAATACTAACATATTCATAGCTAGTTTCACTACAAGTCATGCACGAGTAATGTTGTACAATGTATTAGACAAGCTTGGTGATCAAGTACTTGGTTTCGATACCGATAGTGTTTGGTACATAGACAGACCTGGTGGTGAAACAGTAAAAACTGGTGACTCTCCAGGAGATTTAACCGACGAGTTAAATGGTGCTTATATTACCAAATGGGCTGCCACCGGTCCTAAGTCTTACGCATATGGGTTGAATAATGGTAAAAATGTGTGTAAAGTTAAAGGTTTCACATTAAACAGCAAAAACGGTAAATTAATACATCTAAATGCAATGTCTGACCTGGTTACTGGTAATATTGATAGTGTGACAACAGTCAACAAAAATGCTATCACTAGGGACTTTAAAACCAAGGAGGTAGTTAATAAGTACCAAGAAAAGAAATTTTCACTAGTTTACAACAAGCGGGTTGTTTTAGAGAATTATGACACATTACCTTATGGGTACTAAGTGGTTAGTTTTGTTTTTTTAATCCTTGTTTAGATTAAAAAATTATTAGTTTACTCCTGTTCGTTAATAGTATCAATAACAACAGGTGGTACCTCTATTTGTAGTTTTGTGGTTGTTGGTAGTTGTTGTGGTACATTAGCCACTTTTTCATACCTTTTAACTCTGGATGTGGCAAATGCAATCTGGATGTTACCTTCAATCCCATCTTTTCCTCTTGCTATCTGTACTCCTGTAAGGAATCTTTTTCGAACATCGGTGTCCTCGTTAAATAGGTCCCCGTTGTGCTGCATTTGTAATTTACTTGGTTTACACCCCATTTAGTGTATGTCAGAAAAAGGTAGTTTTGTTTTCTAATCCTTGTTTTAGGATTAGAAAAATTATTAGTTTACTTGGGAGTACAACAATCATACTCACATTCGCTATCACTACATTCATCCTTGTTACGATGTTCGCAATAATCACACCCACATTCGGGATCATTACACGAGTCACAATACTCACAATTTATATGGCACTCATTACACCATTCACAATCACATTCACCCTTACAAGATTTATCACCTTTACAATAACATATATCACCACACGACTTATCGCACTCATCACACTTGCATTCACCTACACACAAGTCACTTCCAGCACACTCGCATTTACACTTATTATCTTTATACACAGCTTTACATACACTACAATCACAACAACACTCCTTATCACCTTTTTCATGACCTAGGTCACAAGTAGTACACCACTCACACATACACTCATCATTTTTACTAAAACTAATATTTGCAAGTTCTAGGTCTATGTGTTCAGTATACTCGTTAAGGTCATGGGTTTTGTACCCACAGTATTGGCAGTAAAACTTAACTTTACCATCGTGTGTATTTTTTACATGGGTTTGTATCTCACTTAAGTTTCCAACATAATTGCAGTGAAGCGGAGCGGAGTGACAACCGACACACATGTATTTGGACTTTCCAGCCTCTTTGGACTTTTCGACTCTTACTACTTATATAATATTCATTTTTATTATTACTATGTTTTAATGTTTGTGTAAAACGATTTTTGTAAGTCCCGCGTAGCAACATTTTTTTTCAATGTTTTAGGACCACCCATTGTCTGTGCAATAGTCTCCCATTGTTGTGCAATAGTCTCCCATTGTTGTGCAATAGTCTCCCGAGCGAAGCGAAGCGGAGCGACAGGTTGTGTGTTAGTGTCCAATACTCTCCCGGGTCGCTCCACTTGTCTTCCATACATGTGGAGTTTGTGGTATGTTTGTTCCCGGGTCACTCCGGATATGTTCGTCACGTGTTCGGGGTGTGTTCGGGACGTGTTCGGGACGTGTTCGGGACGTGTTCGGGACGTGTTCGGGACGTGTTCGGGACGTGGTTGGTAAATTGTTGCGTAATATTTTATTAAAATGAGTGAGCAAAAGTGAGCTATAGACCCCCCATTGCTACTGACGTGCCTCTGGCACTTAAATGCAAGCCAGATGCATTTAAATCAGTTTTGTTAATATTGTTATGTTAAATAAAACGCCATTTTCGGGTTGTACACAGTTTTTGTAGTAGGTTATTGGTAGCTTCTATTTTACTATTTAGGCGATCGTCACTTCGAATAATTATACTAGAAATAATTACTTTATCATTAGAAGTACGTTCAATATATTCACCTAATTTAATATTCTTACTTCCAATATCCTCAGGCTCGTCTCTTGGGATGTTGTTTGTTCCTGCATGGATTATGATTTCTTTCGGGTTCTTGCTTAATGTGGGTTTGACATCGTGATCCAAAGTTGCTTAATGTGGGTTGACATAGTGATGGCGGCACTGTTAATTTTATATATTCTGCTTGCCGTATATTTTTTAGTTTCTTATCCGGCTGTATATGCATGCCCTGTAAAATTATAATAATAGTAATCGCTACGCTCGGGCTAAAATGAGTCTGACTCGGGCCAAAAACATATTTATGCCCGGAAACATCAACTATATTGTTATATCAAAATTTAAAAAGATTGTATTCAACATTGTCACTCACTCATCATATACCATCAGTCCTCTACCAAGCCTTACACCACAAAGGTTTATTTACTTCAGGCAAATTGAAGGGGAATTACTGGAGAAGGTGGCTTATTGGAGTAGGGCCTTAATAGAGAGGGGGCCTTAATAGAGTAGGGGATCTTAATAGAGGGGTCATAATGATTTTACCAAACCCACGAATTACAGAACGTGGTAAACTAACGTGCTCTATTTAATTAATAACGGGGTCTTATTTAACGGGTTAAAGAGATGATCTATGGTGGTATTATTGTTTTATTATCTGTTATTTTTATTATCAACCAATGCAACAAAGAAACTGTTGCAATACATACATTCACTAAATTAACTCGAATGAACGCAAATATATTTAGTCTTTAAACATTCAAATCGACACGTGCGTTATTGCGACATGTATTTTATCTCTATACTTAACATTTTCTTGCTCTAACTCTCTAATATTCTTGCCCCTTGACAATAGAGCTCTAGCGAAACAAGTCCAAATTTTGGAACAGAATTAAGGCTGAAAGTTTATAGTAACACTCTGTTTGTAATAAGAGGTTCACTCTTATGAAGTGTTTTTGCATTTGGAGTTTGTCAATGCATCACAGTTTTTTGAGGTTTCAGCCATGTTCTTCTACATATTCAGAGGTTTCATCGCGTCGTTGAGTAAATTTTTGTTTGTCCTTAAAATTCGTCCACCATAACATTCGTCTATTAAAACTCCAAGAGATTATTTTCTGCAACAAACTGTAAGTGGACTAGGACATATTTCTGGCTACCATGCGACAGTCGTATAGTCCACACTCGTTCAGATGGAATAATTCTTAACTTCACACGTGTCCATCACCACTGTCTACGTCTTGCTTTGGTTCAAGCTTGTTTTTGGAACAGATAATTACAACTCAACTGAATAGTCACATAATGGCAATGTAATGGAAAGGAAAGAACTCGTGTCTGTGAGAGAAACAAAGTACATGTACAAGGAAAAGGAATATAAGAATCGACTGACACACTCACATACAACACACATTTGAAAAAGGAAATTTTAACTGGTAACAGAAAATACACATATTACAAAATATATATTTTGAAAATAATAGCAATATATAGCAACATCTGAACCCATTTAAGTACAATTTTAATATACTAAAGATTTTAAAGTTTTCAAATACAACCTGTATTTATAATTACTGTTCATAGAAGAATAGAAAAAAACCCGTTTCATCCATAGTCCAAGAATTTCAACCATAATCACATAACATAACAACATAATATAAATATTGACATACTCTAGAATATAATAACAAATAAACGACATACAAACATAAGATGAAATATATTTTCGTAATCTTTCGTATTTCTTATTCCCTGTTTCAATTTACGCATTTAGCTATAACATTGCTCCTTTCAACATTCGTGGTCACTACTGATCCTATTTGGTATGATCTAAACATTCATGCAACTGATAAAAAATGAAGACAAGGACTTCATACATAAAAACTATGAAAAATTTCCGTTATGTATGGTAGACTATGCAAATATGAGAAATAACCGATTCCTGAAAACTGTCAGTGACAATATATATATTTTCATAGAATATAAGTTTTCACGAAATCTTTTGCAAGTGTGCATGGACGAAAGAGCGCATGGACGAAAGAGTTCCCACTTGTACTGTAATCAAATTGTTATGAAACAGTTTGGGCAATGGAAGCTTCGGTTGTGGAAACCAAGATGAACAAACAAATATATTGAACATTGAAAACAATAAATACTACTGAAACTACTCTGGGACAACCCAGCTATAGAACATGTCTTGAAGTGCGAAAACGTTTTCCCTATCTTTCACTTTCACAATACAGAAATTTAATCATACTTTCTATCATTGTTGAATCGAAAAGAGATGTATTTAAAATTCAATAGTCATCATTAACCTTTCATTCCCATTGTAGGCACATTGGTAACGCTAAGTCTATTACAGTATAGCTTATATAAATTTTCTCTTATGACCTTAATTGGGCAATGGGAGTATGCCTTTGATGCGGGTGTGGTTGATATACCTCAATTCTGGGAAGGCAACAAAATTTTGAAATAAAAAGTGCTGCTACATTTTTATTATGAAAAGTGGTCACTATTTGCGTTTGTACGCAATCATCACGAGAACATTTGTAAGAGGTTTCTCCGGTCGATTGTTTCTGATAATAGTCACAGTCTTAGCAACCTTTTGCCACCGAGACGCGCTCCTGCACATGATCTGAGAAACAATCGGCTGTTTGATGTCCCTTAGCTATGGATTAATTGTTGTCATTTTACCTTTGTAAATTTAAATTAGTTTTACCTAATGTGGTTAGATATATTGTTTCAATTTTAACATAAGAAATGTATTTTTATCGTTTGAATCACTAAAGACCAAAATGATAATAATAATAATAAATAACACAATATATAATATTGTACAATCATTATTATACATTCAAACTCTATCCTCGTTCCTGATTGGTCAAAAAGCCACGGATAATTCTCATTATTATATACACAAGCTCTGGATACGAGGTATTCTGTAATCTGATTGGTTCTCAACTAGCAGGATATTAGCTCTTATAATATAGCCAACCACAATGCTGCAATCTGATTGGTTGTCTACTAGCAGGATATTTTGTGATATCCTACTAGTAGAGCAATATCCTACTAGTAGGGAAAAAAACAAAATGGCTTCCAGATTTGTAAGCATGAATGATGAAGAAATTGGAGTTTTGCTTCAAAATAGCACGCCTAAGAACACAAAAAAGGCAACAAAATTTGGAATGAAGGTTTTTGACGGTAAGCCAAATGTAAATGTGTATAAAATTTATACTTAAAAAGAAATTACGAAAAGTAAACATGTATCGCAAAATAATCGCTTTTTAATTTGCATTTACCTGATTTGGCCATAAAAACAAAACAAAACATGAAAACATCTTTTATTTTTCGTTTAATTTTATAGAATGGTTTACCAGCTCAAGGCTATATTATAAGTGAAATATTATATTCGCTCTCGTCGGATATTGGCTGATAGCCAACTCGGCGAAGCGCCTCGTTGGCTATCAGCCAATATCCGACTCGAGCTCATATAATATTTCTTACATATCCTGCTCGTAGAGAAAAGTAGAAAAATGGCTGGCCGATTTGGACAATTAAATGAAGAGGAAATTCAAGTTTTACTTGAAAAAAGTACTCACTCTCGTCGTATATGACTGATAGCCGGCTCATATACGACTCGAGGAGGCCGTGGCTCGGGAGGATTTTGACAGGGAAGATATAAGTGACTTGTACATTGCAGAGGAACTTTTCCAAGTGTCCATTGAAGTGTATTCAATTGATGAGAACGGTCAGGCATTTTGTATTCGGCGTTCTGCGAAGGATTTTTCTCAAATGTACGTGAATCTTTACAAAAACCAGTTTTATTAAAGCTTACTGTGACTGTTTGGCATGCACCAAATGTTATAAAAATTTTAACACACCTTACCGATTAGATAGGCACGAACGCACTTGCAATGCCAATGTGAAACATAAATCCCTGAGTGGAACTTTTCGAGTAAAAAAGACGGTATTTGAGGAGCTTGAAGATCTAGGTTTTGAATTTGAATTTAAACCAAGCGACAAATTTCACCCTTATTTTTCTACCTGGGATGTTTCTACCACAGGAGATGAAAAACAGCTAGTTAGTGATTTTTCGGCTTATTTATTTGAGATAAGTGACATGAGCTACCCTCTTCTTCGAGAAAAGTATGAAGATGTATTTTCTCAATTGGAAATGATGATTCGAAATTTACCCAAGGATGATGAGAAAGGACATTTTGAGGCTCAAAAAACAATTTGATTTTTGCCTTTTGGAATTACCGGCCATAGATTTTAATTCGTCTCGTTACGATATAAATGTTATTCGAAAGTATTTCTTTAAGGAACTCGAAAGTGTTGAGTCAGAGAGAGATCTACAAACAAATGGAATTGATTTCGTGGTGAAACGAAATAACGCATATATGTGTTTAAAATCATAACAACGCGTTAAAATTTTGTGGATATTTGCAACTACCTCGCGCCGGGATACAGTTATGATGAATTTTTGAAAGCGTGCGGTTGCAGTGCCCAAAAAGGTTTTTTCCATACGAGTGGTTTGACAATGTCGAAAAGTTAGAGTTTGACTGTCTTCCACACGAGGCATTTTTCAGCGCTTTAAGAAATTATAATATTACTGTAGACAAATGAGTACTGTTCTGCTATATGGCGCGAGAAAAACATGAAAAGTTTTCGCAACTACTTGATTTGGTACAACAATCTTGACGTTGAACCATTTGTTGAAGCCATAGAAAAAATGTTCGAGTTCTACCAGGCAAAAGGGTTAGATCTATTTAAAGACGGAATTTCTGTACCTGGTTTGGTTATGAAATATAGGTTTACTGGGATTAAACCCAACACGTTTTCAGTTTATTTCGAGAACATGATAAGGATTTCTACTATACTTTCAAAAACAACATTGTGGGAGGGCCCTCCATTATTTTTAATCGATATCATGAAAAAGACAAAACTTTCATTCGTAATGGCACAAAACCTTGTAAAAAAGTTTGGGGGGCCGATGCAAACGCCTTGTATCTTTGGGCGTTAGCCCAAAAGATGCCGTGCGGTTATTATGTTAGGCGAAAAGGGAAGATAATTTCAAACGGCGGGGCTACTACAATAAGTGGAGTATTGAATGGTTAGACTTTTTAGCTCACCGCTTTAATGTTGTTATAAATCCTTCAGCTATACTTGCTTTGGTCTCACTGTTAGTGGTAAAAAAACTGAATGCTGTATTTTCGCATGAGATTTCAAAATTGGGAATTCAAAAATTCTGTACCTAGATCTGTATGAAGATAGTTGGTAATCGACCTTCTTCTAAAATGACACGAAAAGCGCGCGTAACGACTGTCTGGGCCTGTCTTATTCTTTATGGGCCTAACCCAGGCATATTTACAAAACTAGCTTCGTGCTTAGGGTTGTAGTAGATTTTGTTGAGAAGCGTTTCCTTCCTCTTTTCCATCGAGTTCTGATTTATATATCAAAACTCGTCCACCGCAACAAGTACAAAGACACCGAATGCGTTTGAAAATTTCACGCAGTTCTATACTAGGTGTTTGCGGCTGTCCGAAGCAGTTTCCCATGTTAACATGACATGTGTTGCGTGGCAAATGGATAGGGTGTCGTATTACAGCACGCTTTTGAGGCATTCTTCGATCTTCACTGATCACAGTGGTTTGTTTTACATTGGTCTTCCTTTTGTTGAATTTTTGGCTGTTTTGGCGTGTCCGAGGTCTTGCTAGAGTTCCGGCTAAAAAAGCCAAGTTAATAAATTGCACGAATGGAGGTTTCACGCACTTTCCGCACAGGTTGAAAGGCATTATTGGAGAGTATGATATTTTGATACTGACTAACAACAAAATAACGGAGCTATTGGAAAATGGAAAAGGACTTAAAGTTGTTAAAGGGGTTCAAGGAAGTCGATAAGAGGGACAACCCATTAAACTGCACTCTTAACGCTGGAATTTCAAACGGGACTGTCATACTGAATGACTGCAACGTGCGTACGGAACCGGTGAAAAAGACAAAACCAAGCGGATCTAAAGAAAAATATATGCCACGAAGCACAACCCAATCTGGACCAAAACAAGTGACAAGCAAACCGAAAAGCACAACCCCACCTGGACCAAAACAACTGACAAGCAAACCGAAAAGCACAACGCTAACGCTAACCCAGACCATCACCGTTGTGGGAACAAAAAATGTTTTGGCTGGTTGCCATTCTGCCAGTGATAATGTTGTTGGCAATGTGTGCGTTCACAACGGAGGCACCGCATTACCCGTCACATCCCTACGGAACTCTGTACGCTGAGGCATGTAGGAAAAACAGTTCTAATTTATTTATAGCACCATAATGGCACGTTTACACAATAATTCACTCTGCACTATAGCTACATATTAAAATGTTTGAACACAAAATTTCACTCACTAGGTTACATGTTTTAAAGTATTTGCACAAAATGTCACTCACTCACTAGGTTATATTAAGTGTTCTGTTCTGTTCGGGTTATTATAACAATGTTTTAAATAGATTAATGATAGTCTCTTCATAGTCTATCAGTGACAGTTTCTCCACAGCCTTCGTAAGTGAAGAAATAGGTAATTCTCCCATATATTCACCATAGGCATCATGTAGATTTTCCCATGCACTAGTAAAGGTAAGTCCAGTTTCAGCTACCATGTATGTGTGCAGTGATCTTTCACCAAACGCGCCAATACACCAACTCTTTCCACGTGAGGAAAATGTTCTTGGTTGAACGGGTTTTCCGCTTCAAGTTTACATTCAAAAAAGCCACACGATCATTCTCTATCGTTTGGGCAACGGAAGAAAAGGCGGCCTTGATTTTCCGCTTTCTTTTTGACTTTCTGTACGCAACAACTCAATCCGTGTTCGCACTTGGGTTTTGGTAGCTCAAGTCTGTCACCCCGAAGTTACATGGGTTCCTACGGCCCCTTCCAAAGTTGCGTTTATTGACATCTTTGACGACATTCATCCTGGCTGGTCTTTGGTGGGTATCATACACCGGATGAATTGGTCCATTCGTTTTCCACATCATCATAGCCGTTTCGTACAACGAGCGATCTTGATTAGGGCAAAATAATTTACAACTTTTAGTGTTATTTTGGTAGAAACCGTGGACGCTGGCAATCCATGAAAGCACTCCACTGCTGTGCATATGACAAATACTGTTTGGTGTGCGATACTTATGTACAATCCCTCGTACAAAATCAGGCCTGTCCTGTCGTAAAGCCTGTTTCTTACAAGCTCAGCATAAACGCGTTTGGGCAATGTTGTAAAATTATCTTCGAAAAAACTCATTATAAATGCTCAATAATATCCATAACTCATGAATTATTACCCTTGAATAAAATGGGTCCATTTAGCCCGAGATATAACTATTGATGATGGCTGCATAAACATATCACGAAAAATTTATACTTCGAATATGGAAATAATTTTATATTTCAAGATTGAAAAGTTGGATTTTTCTATACATTTTTGACAGTTATGTTTGAAAATATATTATCATCCAAGTCAAAGACAACACGATGGACGAACATGAAAGATGGCAAATGTATGGTTTACAAGCAAATGAAAGAGTGAGAGAAAGGCCTACGGTTTGGAATAAATTCGCTGAGGCCACGAGAATGCTAAAACTGAAGGTTGACAGAGATGCGCTTGTACATTTGCAGCAATCCCCGGACTTGGAAAGATACAAAGTTGGTGGAACGTTACAACGAATAGAACAAAAGGACAGAAGTTACGCGAACACGATACACTTGAACTTTTACAGAAGCCATTTTAGAAAATATAATGTAGAATAAGATACTCTATAGTACTCTAAGTAGCCCATTTGAAAGGTAAAATTCATAAATTGCAAAAACATGAGGGGAAGGAAAAAAGACATGCCGTCTCCACTTTAAGTTATTGTATTTCACTGAGGAATTCTTTTTTACTTTATTCTTATTCCCCAAGACGTGACATTTACCGTTGAATTTTGTGCCAATGCTAATATATTGAAATTTTGCTACCTGACTCTTTAAGATATGGAAAGGTTATGTAAAACTTATTTTACTTAGAATATTCATTTTGACGGCAGTGTTTCTGTCTTACTTCATACGGACAGCTGTATCTGAATATAAAGAAAGAATGACTAATGATAAATCAACGTATATTCAATGTGTAGCTAGGAAGACGTGTGGTATCACAAAAGAAAGACCTGGAGATTAAAGATTCTTTCCAAGCGATATCCTCCAAATGATAAAAAACAAGACAGCGAGCCCTGCAACTTGTTCACAGTTTGCCTCAGTGAACCTGGTGCAGGGAAATCCCAGGCTTTTGAAATAGCCGTCGAGAAGCCAATACGAGAATTAGATCAGCCCGCCAAATCGCTGATAGGCCACCATTTTACAAGGAAAGGGCTTTTGCAGCATTCAGTGGCCCATAAAGGGAGAGCCCTGTTAGCTCATTCAGAAATGAGCTCATTTTACGAACTAATACTGACAAAACAACAAGAAGGGTTTGGGGAGCGCCAACTGTTTTGTCCATTGTATGACGGCCTGGCTGAGCGGGCACTCACAAGTGCCACAGGCACAAGCACACGAGGTCCGGAAGGCAAAAAGAGGGATCTCAGCCTAATCCCTTCTTGCAATTGTGCAACCATTGGCCAAAACCTTGGACGGGTTCCTGGACGGGATATTGATGTGTTCTGCCAAACCTCACCCGCTTTGTTGGCTTCCAGATGGGACCCGGAGGGTTTTTAATTATTGCTGACCCTTTTATCAGTATCCCCTGGGTCTTTCTTATCCATAAGCGCTTCCCCGGGGTTGGCCGGCAAATGGGGTAAGTGTATAACTTTCAGACTATGGTGTATAAACTTCCCAAGGACACTTTCGGACTCAAAAATTTAATTCCTAATTTAAAATTTGTGCCATTACCATTTCACCGATTGACTTGAAACTTGGCACACTAGTGTTATTTTGAACGCCCGTTCCAATCCGCTGGGTTATTTTCTGAAAAACCTTAATCTTCTGGTATTTTGGCTGATTGTATGTGCATATATTTGTTGGTTTTTTAGTACTTCTCCTCGATGGAATTTGTTGATACCTCAGTATCGAATGTCTCTTGGTACGCTCTATCGAGTGATATGTGTTTCATAAAATTTGATGGACGTGGTCAAAAGTTATGAAGGTTTTTCCGATCTTGGCCTTTTTTTCGTGTGGGCGTGGTAATAGAGTTTAGGGGCCAACCAGCCATGTGGTTATGTTGCCCATGTGAGGTGCTATGAGGTGTCTGAATACTATTACGTGACACGAATACTACTAGGTACCAGACCCCATAACGAAAATTTCATTTACCCCCCTGGAATGGGGTTCAGAGTACCACGTATTTTCGACCACAAATTCGTATGTAGAATCTTATTGTCTACCAACACGTACGTTTTGGCCGTGTTATCGATTTTTCTCTACTACTTATTAGAAACCGCTCGATTTCAGATTTACTTATTTTAATAAAACAATCAGATTTGAGCAGGCTGACAGCTACCTGGAAAGTGTTCAATACATCTTGGAAAGACTTGATCAATATGGTGATGAAATTTGTGGCCTCAGAATTGAAACTTCCGTCGTCGGTAAAACCTTAGAAGGAGCTGTTCGAGAGTACATGAACGAGGGAACATACGATTTTGCTAATTACATCCTTCCACACCATGTCAAGGTGAGGTGCATGCCGGTAGCTCGTTTTGTTGTGGATTGTCAACGTCTTTTCGTCCTGGCAACCAACATCCTCAGACAGAGGGGAACAATAACACACCATCGCAATCATCGCTTGTTACAAGACATGGAAAAGAGAATTCTCGGGGACCTCAAGTTAATGTTGGGTTTCACTCACACTGGTGGTGTTCACACTGATCCAGTTGACCCCCGTTAACCCTAACCCTAGCCCACCAAGAAGTGCTCTATGGAACCATGAAAAGGATAGGGCATTAGCCATGATTATTCGCCCTTACGTCCAGGGAGCACGAAGAATATCCTGGCAACAAACGTACGCTTCCTTCCATCGCAGATTCCCGGGAAGGCATACCAATGATTAAATTTTGAACAGATTCTGAGATTCTGGCAATAAAGCCTATGAATTATAAAAACATTCTATATTTTAACTTTTCTACACATTTATTCATATCAACGTTTTGTAAATAGTTTATATTTTAGGGTAATAGTTGGGATGTATTTAACATTTTCGTAAATACTTGCGATAAATATATATATATTATTAAATTCATGTTACAGCCCCTTTTTTAATGACCTTCATTTTGACCTCGACCTTAACAGCTTAGTACGATGTGTATGCTTATGACGCTGAGCGAGTTTCATACATTTTGCCATAATAGCCGCCTTACAAGCAACAAAAAGGCTATTTATCACATAACTCATGAAAGCGATACTAATCATTTAATTTTCCTGGAATCGAGTCTTCCTTATTAGATGTTAATAATAACTGTGAAATAGTCATATGATTTCATTATAAATTCAAAAAATATATCTTAGGGTAAACTTTTCGAAATTTATCATAACATTTCAGAGCCACCTTAAATCTACCTGTCATGTACATGTAATGGTCATAAAGTATGATTAGCACTTATTATTCACATCATTTTAGTTAAAATCTAACTGTAATACAGGCATCCAAACATGGCCCAGAAATTTATTTTTTTTATCGCAAAGATTTCTGGGTAACCCCCTTAACAAAGATAACTCTTGTTCGTTTTAACCAAAACCTTTCATACTTGGAAACGATGATCATCTAGTGCGTCTACACGAAATATCATCACAACGGCCAGTCAGCCCCGAAACAAATATGAAAAAAATTGTCTTCTTTCGGCTCTAAACCATTTTTCAAGCCAAGTGAAGACAACGCAAAAACATGCCAAGACAAAAATAGAAATAGATCATTGTTCTTACGCATCCATTAATAGCCTTAATAGCCTGACAGAATCGTATAAAATGCGTGAAAGGTATGCACTATCCACTCAATTCCGCTGCTATAAGACAAAACTCTAAAAAGTCAAGTCTCGACATCTATTCCGACCGTTTTATCTTTGAAATGTCTGCGCAAGATTATTGTAATTGCTGCAAGGAGCCCGTGAGAGCGCGACAAGAAGGACTACAGTGCGATGGCTGCGAAAGATGGCAGTACCGGACGCGCAATAGCGGGATCTCTCAGATCGACTATCGGACCGCTGTTAGACGCGGCCAAGACATAGACTGGCGCTGCGATGATTGTCTTAAGAGCGCAGGATTTCTCTTGCCTGTTGCCGAGAGCACGCGAGTGGTCCAAGAGGGTAAGTAGTTACTTCATATAATAATAAGACTTTCAATGACTATGCAGGTTGTATCAAACTTTTAATAAACTCTCAGGTGCTCAAACACGGTTAATAACATTTTTTTATAATTTGAATTGTTTTCTAGATCAACATGCACGGAGATAGTAATGTTGAAGTCGACGAAGAGTTTATAGACATGTTACTTGACATGCAGGCAGCTGCTAATGCAGAAACACCAATGGTAATGGATTGCAGCCCTCAAGGTATGTATTTTAATGAAATATTAGTTACTAGAACACTGAGTTAATTAGATTACAAGTTCCCAGATAATTTAATGGGAACTTAGTCTTCTGATAAACTATAGTATTCTGGTAAACTAAGTATTCTAATTAATACCAAGTTTACTAGAACTGAATTTGAAAAAATGCATAAATCGATTAGATTTGGTCAGTAAATTCTTATCATAATAAAAAAATTTATTATAATATTAATGTAGGTTTTTTGTCGGCTTTTTTACGTTTTTGTATCTGCGTAGCAGATATAATGCTATCGACTTGTTAATGTTTATGTTAATGTTAGTGTTAACTTTTAGCCATTCAGCGACCAGCTTATATAAAATAGGCAACGTTAGGCAAACAGCAATTGGCTTACAACCAACAATGACGTAATATTTCAATCACCATTCTTGTCGGTCTGTTGTGATGAAAATTGAAATTCCTCAACTGAATTAAAGGATGCTGTGAAGTTATCATCTCATCCTACCTCTTTTTTATGGAATGAAAATAAAAGAGAAGAGTTACAAAATACCATGTTTTCAGATGATGTAAAAAATAAATTAGAATTATTATTTTCTCAGCATACTGCCAACAAGGCAACCAATGTTAATGTATTTATGAAAAAATTTTCAGAAATTTTGCGAGACTCAACCAAAAAAGTTTTACTTATAAAAAAGCAAAAGAAACCGACAAATAAGAACATAAAATCAAAGCAAAAATGGTATGATGAAAATTGTTATGCACTAAAGAAGAATTTGCGGATGTTGGATAATTTACTAGTAAAGTATCCAACAGATCCTTTTATACGTCATACATTCTTTGCAAAAAGAAAAGAGTACAAGAGGTTAATTAAAAAACTCAAAGACAATTGCAAAACATTATATTAAATAAAATTCAAAATCTATCTGATAGTAATCCTAAGGAGTTTTGGAAATTAGTCAATTCGATTAAAACACATCAATCTTCTGCAATGCCAAATGAGATACAACCTTCTGAATGGTTTAATTATTTTGAAAATTTAAATGGACTGCACTTTAGCAGTGAAAAGAATAGTCATGAAGCTCAAATTATCACAGATTATGATAGATGGGCAATTTCTAATAATGACATACTTGATAAGCCAATCTCATCTCAGGAAATATATACATTGTCAAAAAAACTGAAGAATAAAAAGGCCAGTGCTAGTGACTCTATCAAATGAAATTATTAAGCTGGCAGTTAAAACCTTACCATCCTACTTTACAAAACCTTTTAATAGTATTTTAAATCATGGGGAATTTCCGTCACTATCGACCAAAAGTTTTATTGTTCCAATACATAAATCTGGTGATACAACTGATCCAAATAACTACAGAGGAATTTGTATTGGTAGCTGCTTAGGAAAACTATTTACATTGATAATGAATACCCGTTTAAACAATTTTTGGAAGAAAACAAAATAATAAATGCCAAATAGGTTTTCGAAATAAACATCGAACAGCTGATCATATACTCGTCTTGAAAACCATAATAGACAATTATAAGCTAAAGCGAAAACCAATCTTCGCTTGCTTTATTGACTTTAGGAAAGCCTACGATAGTGTATGGAGAGAAGGCCTTTTTTATAAATTATTGCTATACGGATGTAGTAAAACGTTTTTACGATGTGTTTTAAGTATGTATTCCACTTTTAACTATTCAATTAACTTATTGACATACCTAACTTATTTAATCATTCATGTGTCCCGGTAAAGCTTGGTAACACGGAATTTAACTGTTTACTTTATGCAGACGATTTAGTGCTATTATCGGAATCGCAGGAAGGTTTGTAAAAGTGACTCCTAAAACTAAAGAAGTACACAAAAAGTGGAAGCTAAACATTAATAAGAAGTCTAAAATTTTATTATTGGGAACATCAGCCCAGAGACATACATATGTAACTTCAAATTGGGTATTTGAAAGTAATATTCTGGAACAAGTTGATGAATATTGTTATCTTGGCATTATAATCCATTTTTCTGGAAAGTTTAAAATGAAAATGTACCAATTAAATTACTTTTAAAGTTATTCTCAACAACAGTAATTCCAATTCTATTATACTGTACTGAAGTTTGGGGACCGTATTTGTTAGGCAAGATAACCTCCTTCGAAATGTTTAAAAGCAAACTTTTCAAATTAACAAATGAAATACAAAGATTTCACTTAAAATTTTGTAAACGAATTCTTGGCGTACATTCAAAATCTACAAACGTAGCTGCTTATGCTGAATTAGGAAGAGTACCATTAATCGTGTTAATCTCCATTTAAATTGTTAAGTATTGGTTAAACATCACAGATACTTCTTTTGACATCACTTTGACTGGTGAAGCAGCCCGAGTGTGTATGCAACTCAACTTTCAACCAGTAGTTTTTGTAAATTACTTGCTGAGAATGTGTAATACCAATGTCAAAAAATCAGTAAATCTTAGTACAATCCCTCACGATACAGGAAATTTTTGCCATTATTTAAAAAATACGCTGCATGAAGAATTCTCTACATATTATAAAAATCATATTCAACAAAATAAATTAAGAGTATTTAATAAAATCAAAGTGAACTTTGATTTTGAAAAATAGCTTTCGGAAATCCACAACGTTAAACACCGACAAGCAGTTACAAAGTTGAGAATTTCAGCACATAGGTTACCAGTTGAAGCTGGTCGATATAATAATATTTCTTACTGTGATAGAATATGTAAACATTATGATCTGAATGAAGTGGGGAATGAACAACATTACCTAATGTCATGCAGAAATGCAATGTTTGTAACCCTAAGGAATAATTTCATTGAGAACTTGTATAAAATTAATAAATCATTTATGTTTTAGACCTGTTTCATTATGTTATTGATATGCGTGATAGAAATATTTTAAAAATTTCTTCCAAATATATACTGTTATGACATATTAACAACTTTTAATTTGATCTACTACAATCATACAACTAGATATATTTATGTAATTTAGGCTAGTATTTAACAGTTATTCTACGAACTCGAGTCGTATATGAGCTGACAGCCGACGAGGCGCGATAGCGCCGAGTCGGTTATCAGTCATATACGACGAGAGTGAGTAGAATAACTGTTTTATTATATACACAAGCTTTGGATATGAACAGGACATTTTGGCGTACTTTTTTTAAGTAAAACTTGTATTTCCTCTTCATTTAATTGTCCAAATCTGCCAGCCATTTTTCTACTTTTCTCTCCATTTATCTTATCGTTCCCTTGATGCGTTATTGATCTGGTTAAAACACAAGTTCGTAACTCAAAATACGCAAGTATTTTAAGATGCACACAAAAAAATTGCATGCATTTTGTCGGGTGACTTGGGTGACCGAGGAAGTGCAATTAAGTTTGTGACACCCCCAAAAGCCAGGACGACGACGAAGAAAACAGGCAGGGGTATATTAATCCTTGGCTCTGCCAACCGTAGTAACTATATACAACTCGTCCCAATGGGAATACTTATCCCAAGTAGAGTCATGGTATTGTTGCTTTATTGAGTTTGCCCGTCTTTGTAAAATGGCGCCTGTAATTACGAAATTGCCTATTGTTCCTTCATGGGCAACTGTGGCATCACCATGAGCAGATACATGTACGCTTAGCGTACCTATTTTTTAATTTGTTGGCTATTGACGTTTTTTATCGGTAATTAGTATGACCGGATTACTAAGTTCCCAGATAAATGACTGGCTGGAACTAATTAGTCTCCTAGTAAACTTAGTATTCTACTAACTCTAGTAAACAAAGTATTCTTTCTAATACTAAGTTTGCCATATTTCTATGTTTACTAGAATACTACGTTTATTAGAATACTAAAATCCCATATAATTATTAGGATATTATAGTCTTCTAGTAAACCTAATATTCTCGTAAACTACGTATTCTAATTGTTTTTTATGTCTTTGTAGATCATCCATCCCATGATGAATCTGCAGCTTTGTTTCCGGATACCGAAAACTTGCCAAGGTCCGTAGAGGCAGATCGTGACACACCTATGGAGGAGGACTCTAATGATAGCATGCCCAGTTTTTAAGTTCCACTGCAGTTAATGGAATATTGGAATCCTTTATTGAAGATAATACTCCGAGGCAATATGATGATGCGAACGTACCAGCAGTGCTAACATATCAAGTGATAGAAGATGGCTCACAAAAAGGGAAAGAAAAACTGGCCGATAGCTAGGGCTACACCTACACAGTCAAAGTAAGGAGGGCCAATGGAAATAAAGTTTGTAGAAATAAATCCATGTGGTGCAAAGCAAGTGTACTAGAGAAAGCTGATGGTTTCACACGGGAATCGCAGCCCCATATACATTCGGCACAACTTGGAGCAGCAACAGCCACAAGAATCTCAACGTCGGTCAAGAAGATTGCAGCTACTGAAATCTTCACATCAGCAGCCGAAATTGTAAACAAGGTACCCACATAACAAGGTACCCACATAACAAGGTTGTCTATAGCTGCTAAATAGAAAATATCTTATTATGTAATTAGGTAATGTTGGAAGAGGGTATAGCTACCTCCACAGAGCCATTGCCTGCTTTGAGGAACCCAGAGTACCTCGCAACGGCTGCGAACCGCCACCGTCAGAGAATGGGACCAGCTGAGCCAACAGACCTAGAGTTTGAAATCAGTGAAGAGCACATACCAGCAGATTTACTGAAGTCAGATGTGAAAGTAGGCGAAAGACGACACCTCATATTTGCGACCAAAAACATGCTCGATTTGCTGTCAAAATCCAAGACATGGTATGTTGATGGGACTTTTAAAGTGGTTAAAGCACCTTTTACACAATTGTTCACAATTCACTCATTTGTGCGAAGTGGCGAATGTGTGAAACAAGTGCCTAAAAGTTCCTGGCTCTGCCATATTTACCAAAAGACCACATACCAGCCATGTTCGAGAACTTTGCCACAAAGGTCACTACGCCAATGTTGACTGAGCTGGTGATGTATATTCGTGTGAACTGGATAGAAGTTACTTAATTGGCTATAAGGAATTATCAGTTTAGTTGGCACGCTGCAAGGTTCTTGATAGGTAACCGTGACTAGTTCAGGTTTATGGTCCTTAATATGCTCATCTCGGTTTAGCTTGTCTTAAAGGAAGTCTAATTATTATACTTAAAACATCTATATTTGTGATAATCACAAAATACTAATATATTTGTTATTGTTATTGAAGGTGAATTATGGAAACCAGAGACCTGGAGTGTGTTCAACCAAGCTGTCCGAACCAACAACGATGCGGAGGGTTGGCACGGCATGCTCAAGCGACATGCGAAACGTGGAAACCTAACCTTTTATTTGATGGTGCGACTCCTCCACGAACAAGCCCAACTTGTAGACATGCAAGTTCGATTGGTGTCTGATGAAAAACTGAACTTTGGTAATTGGGCTCAGTACATCGCTGGAAGATTGTCAGCCATGAAACTACTTTCAAAGTGTTCTTATCTTGCCTGTCCAGTGCGAACTTGACACTTGGTAAATGTATAGAGATGTTGGTATATATTAAATATATTGGCTATATATATTGTATATATTAAATTGGCTATAAGATAATTATAAGAGGCAGCTCAATCATACCCTGTAGAAGGAATTCCACTCGCGGAATTTTATATTATAACAATTATTTCATGGACAAAATATATAATAAAACATAGTACAGTTTTTCTTACCTCAAACTTACCACTACACTGTGTTTCATCCGATAATGCATGGAACCACCTGAAGATTCCACTATTGGATGAAACACAGTGTAGTGGTAAGTTTGATGTAAGAAAAACTGTACTAAACGGCAGTAGAATAAAGTGCTTGTATAAATTCCTGATTGTGCATCTTATATTGCAAGTTTACTCTGTCTAATGCCAGACAACTTCACCTGCTAAGGAAAATTGTTAGTTGTTAATGGGTTAAGCATTGGAGTGACATAGAATAACTCTTCTGACATGCTCCTAGCGTGGTACTAGAATTGCTTGGCATTGCCCAGGGTAAAATAATAGATGTACCTGGTTTTAATAGGTAATTGGTGAGAACATTGCATGAGCATGGCAAGATTTGCCTAAATTTATTACTATTTTAATGTTCAGCTGCAAAGTAATTTTGGAATCAGCAAATATATTATTATAAATTCAATTAAATGATGTTCATATATTTTCAGATTGTGTTGTCTCTTTGTTAAAAAGTGGAGTATATATTTTGGATTTGCTTTGTAGCAATGAGCAAGTCTTTGTTCACACTAGTGCTAAAATAGCACCTAAATCAGGTGCTATTTTGATGAGAATATTCGGGTGTTAAACCAACTCCTAAATCAGTGCTATTTTAACACTACAAAAGGTGTTGTTTTAAGCACCGTAACTAGTGTTAAATCAACACCATCAACGGTGGTGTTAAAATAGCACCCAAAAAAGGTGTCATTTTTTACCTAATTTTTTAGCACCACTTTTTGGTGTTAAATTGACACCCCAAAATTAACAGTGCTTTAATTGGTCAAATGTCTGAATGTCACACCCCCCAAAGAAATCTGTTGTCCGTATTAAAATCTGATTGAATTTTTTCTTTTCACATAGGATGATGAATCCATTGATGATGCAATTGTGGAGTCAATAGCACCAAGACTTGTGGGAGCAGGTGACATTGTCGAAATAAGTCTCCTTTATATTGCTGGAGAAGGAAAGATAATAGTTAAATAGAACTATTCAATGACAATTTTAAATGCGTTGGAGGTACTAGTAGCTTGCTATTATGTATTTAATATAGAATACCCCACATCAACCAGAAATGTATTCCTTTTTCCAGAAGCGGCCATGCTGGAGAAAACGAGTGAGATGAAAAAACGGGTTGCCATCAACAAGTTTTTGCAAGAACTTCAATGACATTGATATATATATAGACGTTATATATTAAATATATATCTTCTTATAATTATCTATAAACATTCCATTTATTAAAAATTCCTTCCTTTATTTGTTGCAATTAATTTTTTTGATGCTTTAATACTTTCCAGGAACATTTTGTTGCAAGTAATGCAGTTGTCCACTTCAACCATTTCGTGACGTATACCGTAGCGCTTATCCAGGTCATTTGTACTGTTCAAGTTTGCGGTTCAAAGAAATACGCTATCTACCGTGTGATATGGTTCAAATGAAAAACATGCCTAAATGAGGTTACTTTATATTTAGGCAGAGTAGTTTTTGCTCTAGATTTGGATTGGAAATATTACTATTCTTACTCTAATTGTAGAGTGATATTTACTCCTATTGGAGTAAAGTTTATTTGTGGCATATTATTTCCTCCGAAATGAGAGTAAAATTTAGAAGTGGAGTAATTTTCACTCCCGTTAGAGTAAATATTACTCTAATTTTGGCATATTATTTCCTCCAAAATGAGAGTAAAATTTAAAACTAGAGTAATTTTCACTCCCGTTAGAGTAAATATTACTCCATCATAAAGGTATTAATTACTCTAAATATAGAGTTAAAATTTGGGCGTAAAAATTACTCCCAAAATAGAGTCAAACTGGTACCTTTTTTTACTCCAATTTTGGAGTAAAATTAACTCCTTGAAATTAACGAACAGTGTGCTTCGCGGTCTTGACTCAATTTTCTCACGGTTCAATTAACGTTATAGAGTTGGACTTATATTTTTTATACCCCCTCTTGTATACGCATTTTTGCATCACAGTAAACCCATTTAATTATATTTGTTTTTATGATTTGATGTCAATTAAATCAGCATGAGATATTTGCACATACTGTGAACTCTTGCGGTTTCCTGGTTCACTGGAAAGTGAAAGTTTATTGGTAAGAAATTTATACATGTTTAATGAAACTTTAAAACATTCCGACATACGGCTATTTCAATATTATGTGGCATATAGGTTAAATAAGTAACAGGCATTTAGGCAGTTCTATAAGGTTCTAATTTGTACTTTAAAACAAATTTTACTTTTTAGTGTTTATACTGATAATTACAATTCTAAAACCTTTAAAATAATGAAAATAAATATATGTATACATAAACATGGAAATGACTGCCATGCTACCTTACCAGTCGTCTGTGATCTGCAGCTGTAATAAAATTATGAATTTTTAAGAGAAGCATAGAATTGTTACATTAATATTTATTGGAATAAACCCAGAGACATCGCGAGCTAGGGTGTATTTGATAGAAATATTTTAAAAATTTCTTCCAAATACTGTTATGACATATTAACAACTTTTAATTTGATCTACTACAATCATACAACTAGATATATTTATGTAATTTAGGCTAGTATTTAACAGTTATTCTACGAACTCGAGTCGTATATGAGCTGATAGCCGACGAGGCGCGATAGCGCCGACTCGGTTATCAGTCATATACGACGAGAGTGAGTAGAATAACTGTTTTATTATATACACAAGCTTTGGATATGCACAGAACATTTTGGCGTACTTTTTTTAAGTAAAACTTGTATTTCCTCTTCATTTAATTGTCCAAATCTGCCAGCCATTTTTCTACTTTTCTCTCCATTTATCTTATCGTTCCCTTGATGCGTTATTGATCTGGTTAAAACACAAGTTCGTAACTCAAAATATGCAAGTATTTTAAGATGCACACAAATAAATTGCATGCATTTTGTCGGGTGACTTGGGTGACCGAGGAAGTGCAATTCAGTTTGTGACACCCCCAAAAAGCCAGGACGACGACGAAGAAAACAGGCAGGGGTATATTAAACCTTGGCTCTGCCAGCCGTAGTAACTATATACAACTCGTTCCAATGGGAATACTTATCCCTAGTAGAGTCATGGTATTGTTGCTTTATTGAGTTTGCCCGTCTTTGTAAAATGGCGCCTGTAATTACGAAATTGCCTATTGTTGAATAATACTCCTTCATGGGCAACTGTGGCATCACCATGAGCAGATACATGTACGCTTAGCGTACCTATTTTTTAATTTGTTTTTTATCGGTAATTAGTATGACCGGATTACTAAGTTCCCAGATAAATGACTGGCTGGAACTAATTAGTCTCCTAGTAAACTTAGTATTCTACTAACTCTAGTAAACAAAGTATTCTTTCTAATACTAAGTTTGCCATATTTCTATGTTTACTAGAATACTACGTTTATTAGAATACTAAAATCCCATATAATTATTAGGATATTATAGTCTTCTAGTAAACCTAATATTCTCGTAAACTACGTATTCTAATTGTTTTTCATGTCTTTGTAGATCATCCATCCCATGGTGAATCTGCAGCTTTGTTTCCGGATACCGAAAACTTGCCAAGGTCCGTAGAGGCAGATCGTGACACACCTATGGAGGAGGACTCTAATGATAGCATGCCCAGTTTTTAAGTTCCACTTCAGTTAATGGAATATTGGAATCCTCTATTGAAGATGATACTCCGAGGCAATATGATGATGCGAACGTACCAGCAGTGCTAACATATCAAGTGATAGAAGATGGCTCACAAAAAGGGAAAGAAAAACTGGCGGACAGCGAGGGCTACACCTACACAGTCAAAGTAAGGAGGGCCAATGGAAATAAAGTTTGTAGAAATAAATCCATGTGGTGCAAAGCAAGTGTACTAGAGAAAGCTGATGGTTTCACACGGGAATCGCAGCCCCATATACATTCGACACAACTTGGAGCAGCAACAGCCACAAGAATCTCAACGTCGGTCAAGAAGATTGCAGCTACTGAAATCTTCACATGCATCAGCAGCCGAAATTGTAAACAAGGTACCCACATAACAAGGTACCCACATAACAAGGTTGTCTATAGCTGCTAAATAAAGAATATCCTATAATTTAATTAGGTAATGTTGGAAGAGGGTATAGCTACCTCCACAGAGCCATTGCCTGCTTTGAGGAACCCAGAGTACCTCGCAACGGCTGCGAACCGCCACCGTCAGAGAATGTGACCAGCTGAGCCAACAGACCTAGAGTTTGAAATCAGTGAAGAGCACATACCAGCAGATTTACTGAAGTCAGATGTGAAATTAGGCGAAAGGCGACACCTCATATTTGCGACCAAAAACATGCTCGATTTGCTGTCAAAATCCAAGACATGGTATGTTGATGGGACTTTTAAAGTGGTTAAAGCACCTTTTACACAATTGTTCACAATTCACTCATTTGTGCGAAGTGGCGAATGTGTGAAACAAGTGCCAGTTGCCTTCGTTTTGATGTCGGGAAAACGTAAACGGGACTACCGGAAAGTACTAAACGCCATCAAAGACAAAACGAAGGACAGGAAACTCGAGAAGATTGTTCTCGATTTCGAGAGTGCGCTGTGGCGAGCTATCCCACATGTTTTTCGAGGTGTGCTGATCCATGGTTGCTCATTCCATTGGGCGCAATGCATCTGGAGGAAGATTCAAGACATTGGTCTGGCCCCAGCTTATGAGAACGACAACGCCACCCATAAGCTGTGCAGAAAGTTCCTGGCTCTGCCATATTTACCAAAAGACCACATACCAGCTATGTTCGAGAACCTTGCCACAAAGGTCACTACACCAATGTTGACTGAGCTGGTGACGTATATTCGTGTGAACTGGATAGAAGTTACTTAATTGGCTATAAGGAATTATCAGTTTAGTTGACACGCTGCAAGGTTCTTGATAGGTAACCGTGACTAGTTCAGGTTTATGGTCCTTAATATGCTCATCTCGGCTTAGCTTGTCTTAAAGGAAGTCTAATTATTATACTTAAAACATCTATATTTGTGATAATCACAAAATACTAATATATTTGTTATTGTTATTGAAGGTGAATTATGGAAACCAGAGACCTGGAGTGTGTTCAACCAAGCTGTCCGAACCAACAACGATGCGGAGGGTTGGCACGGCATGCTCAAGCGACATGCGAAACGTGGAAACCTAACCTTTTATTTGATGGTGCGACTCCTCCACGAACAAGCCCAACTTGTAGACATGCAAGTTCGATTGGTGTCTGATGAAAAACTGAACTTTGGTAATTGGGCTCAGTACATCGCTGGAAGATTGTCAGCCATGAAACTACTTTCAAAGTGTTCTTATCTTGCCTGTCCAGTGCGAACTTGACACTTGGTAAATGTATAGAGATGTTGGTTTAAATATATTGGCTATATATATTGTATATATTAAATTGGCTATAAGATAATTATAAAAGCAGCTCAATCATACCCTGTAGAAGGAATTCCACTCACCTGCTAAGGAAAATTGTTAGTTGTTAATGGGTAAAGCATTGGAGTGACATAGAATAACTCTTCTGACATGCTCCTAGCGTAGTACTAGAATTGCTTGGCATTGTCCAGGGTAAAATAATAGATGTACCTGGTTTTAATAGGTAATTGGTGAGAACATTGCATGAGCATGGCAAGATTTGCCTAAATTTATTACTATTTTAATGTTCAGCTGCAAAGTAATTTTGGAATCAGCAAATATATTATTATAAATTCAATTAAATGATGTTCATATATGTTCAGATTGTGTTGTCTCTTTGTTAAAAAGTGGAGTATATATTTTGGGTTTGCTTTGTAGCAATGAGCAAGTTTTTGTTCACACTAGTGCTAAAATAGCACCTAAATCAGGTGCTATTCTGATGAGAATATTCGGGTGTTAAACCAACTCCTAAATCAGTGCTTTTTAACACTACAAAAGGTGTTGTTTTAGCACCGTAACTAGTGTTAAATCAACACTATCAACGGTGGTGTTAAAATAGCACCCAAAAAAGGTGTCATTTTTTACCTAATTTTTTAGCACCACTTTTTGGTGTTAAATTGACACCCCAAAATTAACAGCGCTTTAATTGGTCAAATGTCTGAATGTCACACCCCCCAAAGAAATCTGTTGTCCGTATTAAAATCTGATTGAATTTTTTCTTTTCACATAGGATGATGAATCCATTGATGATGCAATTGTGGAGTCAATAGCACCAAGACTTGTGGGAGCAGGTGACATTGTCGAAATAAGTCTCCATTATATTGCTGGAGAAGGAAAGATAATAGTTAAATAGAACTATTCAATGACAATTTTAAATGCGTTGGCGGTACTAGTAGCTTGCTATTATGTATTTAATATAGAATACCCCACATCAACCAGAAATGTATTCCTTTTTCCAGAAGCGGCCATGCTGGAGAAAACGAGTGAGATGAAAAAATGGGTTGCCATCAACAAGTTTTTGCAAGAACTTCAATGACATTGATATATATATATAGACGTTATATATTAAATATATATCTTCTTATAATTATCTATAAACATTCCATTTATTAAAAATTCCTTCCTTTATTTGTTGCAATTAATTTTTTTGATGCTTTAATACTTTCCAGGAACATTTTGTTGCAAGTAATGCAGTTGTCCACTTCAACCATTTCGTGACGTATACCGTAGCGCTTATCCAGGTCATTTGTACTGTTCAAGTTTGCGGTTCAAAGAAATACGCTATCTACCGTGTGATATGGTTCAAATGAAAAACATGCCTAAATGAGGTTACTTTATATTTAGGCAGAGTAGTTTTTGCTCTAGATTTGGATTGGAAATATTACTATTCTTACTCTAATTGTAGAGTGATATTTACTCCTATTGGAGTAAAGTTTATTTGTGGCATATTATTTCCTCCGAAATGAGAGTAAAATTTAGAAGTGGAGTAATTTTCACTCCCGTTAGAGTAAATATTACTCTAATTTTGGCATATTATTTCCTCCAAAATGAGAGTAAAATTTAAAACTAGAGTAATTTTCACTCCCGTTAGAGTAAATATTACTCCATCATAAAGGTATTAATTACTCTAAATATAGAGTTAAAATTTGGGCGTAAAAATTACTCCCAAAATAGAGTCAAACTGGTACCTTTTTTTACTCCAATTTTGGAGTAAAATTAACTCCTTGAAATTAACGAACAGTGTGCTTCGCGTTCTTGACTCAATTTTCTCACGGTTCAATTAACGTTATAGAGTTGGACTTATATTTTTTATACCCCCTCTTGTATACGCATTTTTGCATCACAGTAAACCCATTTAATTATATTTGATTTTATGATTTGATGTCAATTAAATCAGCATGAGATATTTGCACATACTGTGAATTCTTGCGGTTTCCTGGTTCACTGGAAAGTGAAAGTTTATTGGTAAGAAATTTGTACATGTTTAATGAAACTTTAAAACATTCCGACATACGGCTATTTCTATATTATGTGGTATATAGGTTAAATAAGTAACAGGCATTTAGGCAGTTCTATAAGGTTCTAATTTGTACTTTAAAACAAATTTTACTTTTTAGTGTTTATACTGATAATTACCATTCTAAAACCTTTAAAATAATGAAAATAAATATATGTATACATAAACATGGAAATGACTGCCATGCTGCCTTACCAGTCGTCTGTGATCTGCAGCTGTAATAAAATTATGAATTTTTAAGAGAAGCATAGAATTGTTACATTAATATTTATTGGAATAAACCCAGAGACATCGCGAGCTAGGGTGCGTTTGATGGTTGACCATTCTCCATCTCTGAAGCGAAAGGTAAAATGTGGTAAAATTTTGTCATTCTCAGTTAAAATAGAACTCGAGACACTAGGTAAAGCAATAAAAACAAAAAGATCAGAGATAAAATCACCTGGTCAAGGTCAAGGTTATGGTAGGGAAGCCAGTCACCTTTCCTTGTACCCGAGAGTTAAATAGCGAAGGAGGCAGCTTAAAAGACTAAGTCGAAATCTTACTCTATAGGGCACCCCTGCATGGCTGCCACTATACGACCCATGCCTTGATCACGGAGCTAAGGTAGAAAGTTTAATATTTGATGTGGCAGGAAAGATCGAATCTGACGGCTAACCTGTCTGACTTAATTGAATCTATCCAGAAACGCGTGCGCTTAGGATTATTTTCCCTCTATTATCCTATGGAACTGCTTTGTCATACTCTGGTTTGGAAACTCTTGAAAGTCGTAAAAATAATCTTAGCAAATAATTCATTAGTAGATTAAGGTCTGTTCAAGATATCAGCCTCAATTCCTTAGTCACTTAACATAAATATCATCTAAGGACATGCAGAACCAGTTATTATGCCTTTTACGAACACGCGGTAGATTTTAAAATTTCATTGCAATTAAATATTGTTGATGCATATATATGTATTTAGTTTAGGTAATCTAATTAGGGTATTTTATATTTTTCCTATGAATACCGTGTAATTTAGTTACACTGCAAAGCGGTTAATTAAACAGATTATTATTATTATTATTTTTAAAGACAAAGTAGGCCTACTCGGGGAAAACGACAATCGAAATGCTGGAGAGAACCAACCACAACTTTAATGTATTTCTATGAGCTTTCAAGTCTATCAAAACAGAGTATAGGTAGCCAGTATAGCTGGCTTAGCTATATAGCATCGCCTTAAACGGCTTAGCTAACTGCTATAATTGCCAGCCAAATTTATCATTTATCATGAAGCAAGATCATCCCTTTACAAACCTCAGTATACGTGAATCACACTGGATAATGTACAAATTATTAGAGAAAATATGATTTGATAATGAATGCATATTTTTGGAAGGGGAAAAAATAACACAAACAATAGGGGGTGATTGGTCCAATTAAAACATTCTAAATCCAAACATTCCCCTTCATATTTTTGAAACTGTCGTCGGTAACGTCGGTTCGAAAGCTAAGAAGATCTAGTGAAAGTGTCGAACTATTGAAGTATTCACAAGAATTTAGGTATATTTTTGTTATATATTATATAACTGTATGTCATAGTCTGTTAATATCATACACATTTTAGGCCTTAATCATGACTGACATAGCTACAGCAATAACTCGTTATTGACGTGTCAGATCGATATGTCACTTTAATACAACGTTCTAAGGCCAGATTGTGGACTTGTGGTTATGTGACAACTCCACAATGTAGTTTTCAGGTCGAACAAATACAGAAAACATTGTAATAGTACTAAAAAGATTTAAACCATTGCTTTTAGCATTGATCGACTGCTCTGTAGATATATTATACCGTGCCTGCGGTCGGGCATGTTAATTATTTCCAGTCAGAAAAAGACTAAAAATCTTCAATACCACTACCTTTCTTGTCATTCTTGACGAAGAACTTTACTCACGTTGCCAACGTATTTCAGCCTAGTTTTATTGCGCTAAGCGGTTGGCGTCAGTTTTAAATCTTTGACGTGTGATTTCATAATATCTCTTTGATCTACTATATCCGTCAACTAGTGAACCGAGTGACCCAGTGGTACGTTATGATACAGTTTCTTATTATATTACAGACATTGCAGAAAATCCAACATCATCACAGACAAGCGCAGAGAGAACACTTATAATCCCGGTAAAATGTCTATTAGTTGTTGGGATATATCTATATATATATATCATAAGGCTTATATGTCATACATTCTTGGCATAAAATTTATTTTTTTATACACTTCAAACAAAACTTAAACTTGATTGTAAACTTGAAAGTAAACCCTACACAGAATTCTTAACCATAACTCCCGAAGCCTAATTTAGTGTAATAGTGTTATATCGCTTTCCAGAGGCTATTTCGTTTTTGTATCCCTGACGAAATCACAGTTGTTGCTCGCAAAATAGCAACAATAACTTTTTACTGGACTTACAACAGCGTGTTATGAATATAATTACAGTATTGTGAACTATATAGAGCATAGGCCTAATAGAAATAACCCTATAACAAAAATGGTTCGAAAAGTGTTGGAAAACATGCATAAACTTGAAAAAAACAGTTTCATTTTCAGCATAGCCATTTGGGCAACTTCCAGTTAATTTGCAATCAATCTTCCAGGAAAACCGGAAAATTTCACAGCATGCGGCATGCAGTGATATTTCATGCGGATACGGGTGACTTATACACAGTTAATTAGGCTAAAGTGCACAGTCATAAAATAATACCTAAGTATGTATGATATGCATGGTCTTGTATATCTTATAACTTGTCCGAAAAAATAATTCAAGGCAGTTTTCAGCTAGCAATAAGATATTGTGTAAGATGACAGTAATAAGAAAAAATTAATATATTTTATCAGTTGTCAGTGAAACATGCAAGAGGCATATCTTATCCGGATCTAAAACTCTGTGATGAAAATTACATTTTGTATTTAAGTATAATAGTCCCGAGCCAAAGGCGCAAAGCGCCGTTCCGGGCGTAGACACATGTTATCAATAGTATTACCACTAAGTTTGTTGTATACTTTCAATTCACTAGCATGAACAGGAATATTTTATTGTTACCAAAATATGAACAAAACCCATATCTCAAATAGTTGAGCAATCTACACATATTATGTAGGAAATATATATACCACTTAATCTATTTTTAGGGGGCTTAGCTCCCTATGAATGATAAACTGTAAACCCTTTATCAATAAAAAACCATTTTCTACATTGACCAACATTTGATCGCAATTTTGACCAAATTGTAACCCAAAAATTATTGGTGGGGTGTTAACACCCCCCCCCCCCCACACACACACATGCCCCTGCTTGTTTCGCAGCCCTTGGAAGCACTAGACACAATCGTATATATTCATATTAGTAATTTCATATCAGGAAAACCCAAGCAAACGTCTAATTTCTGGTGGTAGTAATGATGCGGAAGCTTAGGCACATTTCTAAAAGCTTTACTAACTGCTAATATAAGCACCTGAAATAAAGTACTTGTGATTACAAATCGCATTCCTGCTTCGTGGTTTTGACTCAATTTTTTCACGGTTCAATTAACGTTATAGAATTGGATGTATATCTTTCATACCCACTCATGTGTACGTCTTTTTGCATCACAGTAAAACCACTTATTTAATTATATTTGCTTTTATGATTTGATGTCAAGTATATCAGCATTACATATTTCCACATACTGCAAACTTTTGCGGTTTTCTAGTTCACTGGAAAGTGAAACTTTATTAATAAGAAATTTATACATGTTTATTGAAACTTTAAAACATTCAGATATACGGCTATTTCTATATGTTTTATATAGGTTATACTATACTATTGATATCGCTTTCCTTTAACACACAACTACAATTAAGTTTCGTTGAAATTTGCTTGATTCAGATTTGCGAGCTCGGATTCGGATTTGCGATATCACAACTGAAATAACATATAATACTATTGGTTTTATAATATGTTAAGACTTAGGGTCAGATAATGGTCAACAGATTAAACGTTAGATTAAGACAAGACCCAAAGGTCTAGTTTTCTTTTAATTAAAGTTTAAGGGTGTTAGAAATGAATTTCATGTTGTTGGTGCCCTGCACAACCCGGGTTAACAGTAAAATGGCGACCGGTTGAATGAGGTATTTAGTATAAAATAAATAACAAGCAGGCATTTAGGCAGTTCTAACAAGTTCTAATATGTACCTTAAAGACAAATTATACTTGTTAGTGTTTATACTGATCATTGCCATTCTAAAACCTTTAAAATAATGAAATGTATCCCATCCCTTTTTGCTATTAATCAAAAGAGCAGACTTTTAGATGTATATATATACAGTAGCGTAGGCAGCCCGCTATGCAAATTTGTTCGTGTTCATTGACGGTGAAAACAATGAATTTCTAAAGAAATGAATAATGATAATGATTTGAAATTTGCATAGCGGATAATTTCAATAACTTTAAAAATTAAATTAAAATGAAATTAAATCGGCGGGCTGCCTGCGCCACTGTATATATATACACATTAATAATAAATGTTAGGTATATGTAGCAGCTGACACATGCCAATAACTGTCAGGCTACCTCATTTGTCATCTGTAATCAAGCTGTAATATAACTAGAAATACATGCATGCAGAATACCCTCGCCCATTTGAACCAAACAATTTACTCCCCAAAAGTTATTGTAACCATGTAACCATGGTAACAGTGTAACACGCAACACTGTATATTTTTTATATTTTAATTTGTACGAAATATTGTTATTTTGTTTTTAACTATAAAATTATCAATTGCCCAACTAAAAGCCCAACTATATAATGTGGGTATGCTATTATGTACTCTTTTAGCTTTGATTTACTGTAACATTCAACCTTAGACCTTCACAACTGCTTTTCGAGAAGTATTTTTATACTTCGCACTTGCTTTTGAAATGAAGTTTTTGAGATTTAATATGTTTTTTATTTTTCTATAACGTATTTGAATCAATACTAAAATACTCTTCAGATCAATCAATGTTGTATTGACCACACAGAATGCTCTACACATTTTCAAATTCACAAACTATACTGCATGCTATAAATCGGCAAAGCAAGCATGCAAAATAGACACTTGCCCGTTTAAAACGCTCCTTTTTCGGTCTTTCGACTGTTTTTCCTCTTGTTAATTTGTCCTCTAAATAATTTTCATTTATCTTGTTTTGGAGACTTAACATATAAACTTACTTACATAGAGACTTGCTTATAAAATGAGTCCAAAACTATTTTTGCAAAAAGTTTGCAAAAAGGAAGTCTTCTCTCTGCTTGAACTCGCGCACGCGCATAACTTACAAAACCGTCGAGTCCATGACAAAAAAAATGACGGACAACTTTGCATTCCACAATGTTTTCACATACCCGGGTGTAAATATCCGAGCGGAATTAGTACCCTCGCACGGCGCTTCGCGCCGGCTCGGGGATTATGCATTTTAAGAGAGCATATAGAATGGTTGCATTAATATTTATTGGAATAAATCCAGAGACATCGCGAGTTAGGGCCTGTTTGAAGGTTGACCATTCTCCAACTCTGAAGCGAAAGGTAAAATGTGGTAAAATTTTGTCATTGTCGGTTAAAATAGAACTCGTGACACTATAGGTAAAGCATTAAAAACAAAAAGATTAGAGATAATATCACTTTGTTAAGGTCAAGGTCATTGTAAGGATGCCATGAAATCACCTTTCCTTGTACCCGAGAGTTAAATAGCCAAGGAAGCAGCTTAAAAGACTAAGTCGAAGTCTTACTATAGGGCACCCCTGCATGGTTGCCACTGTACGACCCATGTCTGATCACGGAGCTAAGGTAGAAAATTTAGTATTTGATGTGACAGGAAAGGTCGAATCTGACGGCTAACCTATCTAACGCTTTAGATAATTTTCCCTTTATTATCCCATGGAACTGCTTTGTCATACTCTGGTTTGGAAACTCTTGAAAGTCGTAGAAATAATCTTAGCAAATCATTCATTAGTAGATAAGGTGTGTTCTAGATATCAGTCACAATCACTTAGCACTTATTGTCAATACTTGTTCTGCAATTTATCTAAGGACAGAACAGTTATTATGCTTTTTACGAACACGGATAGATTTAATAATTTCATTACAATTAAACACTCTTGATGCATATATGTATATAGTTTAGGTAATTTAATTAGGGTATTTTACATTTTTCCTATGAAACCGTTCAATTCAATTATACGGCAAAGCGGTTAGTTATTATTAAAAACAAAGTACCCGTGAGAAACCGTCGAAGTGCTGCAGAGAACCAAACACAACTTTAATGTACTTCTATGAGTTTTCAGGCATATTAAATCAGAGTATGTAGCGAGTAGTTGGCTTAACTAGCAGCGCGGTAAATGGCTTAGCTAACTGCTAATTGTCACTCAAATTTATCATTTATCATGAAGCAAAATGATCCCTTTACAATCCTCGGTATACGTGAGACATAATAGCTATTATTATTTATTGAAAATAATTCAAGAGTTTTGATTGGCTAAGAGCTGTCGGTGAAATCGTCATACCCGCTCGGTAGCTACCCAAATTTGGAGTCATGACATCACCGTGGAATATTGAAAACAAATATTAAATACCACGTTTGACGTAATTTCGTGGTATATTGAAAACCAATGTGACACGCTATGACGTCACGCTAATTTATGCGGCTTATGCCAAAAGCGGGAAAATTCAAATGGCTTCCTCAAAGGAAAGGTGAAATTAAAAAATTGCTCGAAGAAAAAGACTAAAAAAACACAAAAAAAGCTATAAAAGGAAGCAAAGTGATCTTTGAAGAGTATCTACGAGAAAAGCAGCTTGACCATCCACAAAATAGCGAAGAACTTGCTTCGGTTCTCACAGCATGTTGCGAAGTTGATCGATTATTTAAACTGAGTCCGAAATATTTACAAATAAATAATAAAACAACTATTGAATTCGGTTCTCGCAGGATATGCACCTGGGAGTGCAATTTGTTAGCATTTCCATTTGATAAAGTTGTGGATATAATTGTCTTAAAATGCATACGATTGTCTGTTTAGTTCCAACCATAACCATAATTAAGTTATGACAGGAACTGCAAAAGATACATGCTTGGAAACGTTTTGTACAGAATTATAGGGTGTCTGACCGTAGTCCAACTCAAGCATGCTATGTCTCAGGGTCTGTTTATATGATCCCGCCTAAGCGGGACAGGACGTTTTCGTCCCGCATAGCCGGGAAACTTGCCTAGATGGGATGGCGTGTTTGTATGGACAAAGACATTGCTGGGATGAGGCCAGTTAAGTACTTCAGGTCATACTATGCATGCCCAGAAGGCAAGGTCAATGAAACGTCATCCCGCCTAGCCTTATATGGGATCCCAGCTAGATTGTTCATCCCGCCTAGAACAGATTGCCAGGATCCCAGCTAGGCGGGATGGAAGCAGGATCATATAAACACTCAGTAGAGTTTTTATATTGCAAGCAGGATCTCGGCAACTGTCCTGTCCCGCCTAGCCGGGATCATATAAACAGGCCCTGAGACATAGCATGCTTGAGTTAGACTGTCAGACACACTATAATTCTGTAAAAAACATTTCCAAGCATGCATCTTTTGCGGTTCCTGTCATAACTTAATCATGGTTATGGTTGGAACTAAACAGATAATCATATGCATGCCACAACTTAAGACAATTATATCCACAACTTCATCAAATGCACTGTTAACAAAATTGCACTCCCAGGACAAGAAATGAAGAAGCCACACAACACTTGAAGAAAAACTTCTCTTTCTTTGACCACCAATCATATAATTACTACTATATTAGTCACAATTACTATATATCAAGTATATTTGATTGTTGAATAATATTGGAAATTTTGTTAATAGGTTATTAACTTAATATGTGTTCATTTCAGTACGTGAATATTGAACCAGTGTAGTACTGTTCCTAATTCCTGTTTTAAAAACTTACCACATTCACGCTTTTGTTCATACTGCAGCTGAGCTGGTTCATTTCATCAAATTCCTAGAGTGCCTTCGTCCAGTAGCAGTAATTCTATATTTTGAGTGGGTTTTGAATTGAAATATCATAAACAAAACATCGCAAACATGGGGCTGTTCACTCCTTCGAACTTGTAAATCCAGTTTCACGGCGTTATAAAGCCATAATACTCCAATGCTACAAGGCAAGAAAGCAAAAAAACTAGGATTCTGTAATACTATCTATAATAAAGTAGGGCCTCAGAATCGGGTGGCGGCACTGATCGGCCGCTTGACTTCCGGCTTCACTTTTTTCCATCAAATTATTAAGAGATGCGTTATCCAGCCTATATTCAGATCAGTGGTGTGGCTATGTTTCATGGGTGTCATGGGTGAACGTTTTCGCGAATTTCGTGAACTTTTCGTGGACATCGCGTGGGCTGTTATTGTCAGGAGCGGAATGAGCGAAGATTTTAAACATGAGAAATTCTGAATATTTCAAAATCTTTTAAGAACTTTATAAATAGGAGCTGTGAGGCGAATTTTATCGCTTTTGCTTTATATAAGAGGATAAGAAGAGATATATGAGCGAAAAAAGTAAAATATAAGGCGAGTTTGTTATAATTGTTGATGTATTTGTTCATGGCATATCATTGTTGTTTTAAAAACTGTTGCTTTATATAAATAGTCAGTCTCGTTTAATTCCAGTTTAAGTATCCTATTTTTTATGTTACAAAAAGCTATAAATTAAAAGGAAAGCGGAACCATTTTTACGAGAGAATTGTATACTTTCAACCGCAAGATTTCATTTCAAAAAGGAATTTATAGGTAAATGCAGTTTTGTTTTATGAACTTTACGAAACGTTTTATATTGAACGGACGGTTGAATTTTTCAATTTTACATTAAAATAAAATATTAGAATGCATAATAACATACCTACATGATATATTTCAGTATTCTATTGTTAAAACCATTAATATTTTAAATACAGGCCCGTTTACACTACGCACGATTATTGGCACGGCACGGATAAAACTGGTACCCGTACCATTTTTATCCGTGCTGAGACTACCTAAATAGGTAGTCTCAGCACGGGTAAAAGTGGCACGGGTAACATTTTTATCCGTGCCGTGCTAATAATCGTGCGTAATGTAAACGGGCCTTACATTGCCGGTTTTGTAGTGTAATTGACCAGTTGCGTAATAGCGATGCCCGCTAGGGATGACGGTAGGAGGCTGTATGTTGCTTTCGAACGAAATGGCTGTCGCATGAGCGGGCGATTTTGTTCGGGAGAAGAAACAGCAGATTTTTGACAACATTTCGCATTGATTGACAACTTTTTTTGTATGGAAAATTGCGAGGGTATTTTGCACTGCTCGTAGAGAAAATTTAAAGAAAATCGGCGCGTTATTGGCGAAGAAATTTTGTTGAGAAGACGACAAGTTGTGAACACGCTTTCCCTAAATTTGCTCGCGAAAACTTAACTGCAAGAACAAAAACAGGTGAGTTAGCTTTTTCACTCGCGATCGGCTAAATTATTTTAAAAAATAAGCTCAACTGATAGTTCTTCTCATTGGATCTCAAGTTTATTTTAATCCTATAGTTTTAAAAATGCCATTTTGAGCTTCATGAAAATGCCAAAAGTTAGCCAAACTTTTGTTCGAATTTGCCATTGAAAGGTCATAGTCTGACAAAATGTTTTGAAGTTGTATTGGCGCGAAAATATGTGAATTTAAATGAGTTGAGTTTAACAAGAAAATATAAGTTGAAAGTGTTTTTCATCGTTTTCTGCTGTCGTTTGTCCTTGAGTTGGAGTTTGCTTTGGTTCCTTTCCTCCATTGTAATTCAATAAAATATTCGTGAGTTATAGAATTAATATTTAGATAAATAAATTAGGTATATTTATAGGATTTTTAAATTAGCAAAGTCATATAACTTGTATTAATAAATTTTTAGCTAGAATATAAACATTGAGAGAGAATTAAATTAATAGTGAATTCATTTTAAAATTGTGTAAATAAATTATATTGTAAATACTAGATAAATAAATAGAATTAAACAACTCACATAGGTTGGGAAAATATTTAAAATTTAGTCTAGAATTTTATATAATATATGGAGGGTGAAACAATCACTTCACATGAGGCAAACAATGGTACAGAATTTAAAAGGTGGACAAATGATTTACATGGCCTTCCAGCATTTACTTATGAGCTGTTAACTAAGCATTTTGGAACTGAACATTCTGGTGCTCAAAAACACAAGAAACTAGGATAACAAATGTTCAAAGATAAATATGTTGGGAAAGTTGAGGTTAAAAAAAATGTCACCAAAGGCAACATCTCATGTTTCCTAGTTAAAGGCTGTGTAAATGCTACTATGAAAAACAATGTATATACTGTATATGTTCATGTAAACGAAGCTAATGGGGAGGTTGTGTATAGCAACTGTACATGTACAGCAGGGAAAGGTGGGCAATGCAAACATGTTGTTGCTCTACTATTTCAAATAATCGAGTATAAACAATTAGACATGACAGAAATCCCAGATCAACCTACTTGAACCCAATTGCTACAGCAATGGCATGTACCAAGGAAAGATGAGTCAGACAAGCCAGTTCTTTATGAGAACATTGCATTTAAAAAGGCCATGTATGAAAAAGATGTCAAGGGTAAAAAGAGGAAAAACAATGAGCAACCCAACACATGACCCCAACACATGACCCCATCCCACATTTTGCACAGAATATTGGACAACATGAAGTACAAAAGTTGGCTAATTCTTTGATAAATTTAGATGAAAAGAGCTATTTGGGGAATTTGTTAATGTCAAACGACTGTAAGCCATACCCTTTTGAAAGTATGCATCTAGATATTCCATCTAAAAAGAGACATACTCAATCAATGCACCTTAACATTAATGACTCTAGTGTTCGTGATAAAATTTAAAAAAATATACAACCTACAACAGCTGAGGAAACACAATGTCAGACCATTAACAATTTAAAATCATCTATTAAAATTTCATATGAAGAAATAGTTGAAATTGAACGAAACACTAGGGAACAATCATCGCAAGATAGGTGGTTTGAGGAACGTGGAAAAAGACTCACTTCCTCAAATTTCGGAGCAGTGGTTAAGCGAAGGCGGCAAAGGTATCCAAAAACATTAATGTCGAACATCAAATCTAGTCGGTCTAAGTGCCCAAAACCATGCCAGTGGGGAAACGATAAGGAGGGTGAGGCTATCATGGAATACACAAAAACCAAAAAAAATCAAGGAAACATTGATGTGTGTGCACATTGTGGTTTTGTAGTAAATTCAAGATTTCCATGGTTGGGTGCCAGTCCTGATTTTTTAGTTTTCGATGATGCAGAAGCTACATCATTTGGTATTGGGGAAGTCAAATGCCCATTCTCAAAAAAAGATATGACCATTGATGAAGCATGCAAAGACAAAAACTTTTGTTTGCAAAAACTAAATGGAAAGATCCAGTTAAAAAAGCACACAATTATTTTTACCAAATTCAAGGGTGCATGGTCACACTTAATGTTAGTTGGTGTGATTTTGTTGTGTTTACAAATGTTGACCTACACATTGAGAGGATTTATTTTGACAATGACTTCTGGAATAAAATTGTTCCAGAGTTAAACAGTTTCTATACTGAATATATGTTACCAGAATTGTAATAAATAAAATAAACAGCATGATATAATTTGCACATTGAAATAAATGCTACGTAATAATTCAAGACTCATTATAACCAACAGTTTAAGGTTGTTTATCCTTAATTATAGGTGGTAAAAACAATGTTAAATAGGAGCAAACACTCCAAATTTGTTCTAAGTTTTCAGCCAGTGTCAAGGGAATAACTTGGCGCAAGATTCTGTAATTTTTTATTCTGGCTATTGCACGCTCAACATGAACCCTGACCGATGCAATTTTGCGTGTTTTAGCTTCGTCTTCTGCGGATAATTGAGGCTGTCCATTTAGAAATGGTGGAATGTTTAACAACACTCCGCTGGGAATATCGGCCTCAATATCGAATCCCCTATCTGCCATTATCTCATCTCCAGGCTCCACCAGATTTAGAATGCCACAATCATGGGTAATTTTTTTGTCACTTGTTCGCTCCGCATATAAACAGGAAACAAAACTTGGGTATCCACTGGGTGAAATACCAATCAGGCCCTTGGCAGTGTTGTGGTTCTTATAACTCGAAAATGTGATGGACTGACTTCTGCATGATGAGGGCATTTCAATAAAAATTTCAGTACAATCGATAATTACTCTGGTTTTCGGATAAGCTTGTTTAAAGCAGGGGGGCATGTTATCATCAATAAATTTGCGGCTGGGCCAAATTGGTAGGGAACGAAGGCGGTGATGTAAAAAAATAATCCAGGTTTTAAAAATTCGAGACACATGACTTGCTGAAATGTTAAATCGATGTGCAATATCTTGCAGAAGTAACCCCAAACGTAACCTTACTAGAACAAGAAATAATTCTTGTTCTGGTGACATGGATCTTGGTTTGCCACATTTGTTTTGGGATTCTGAAGTTACAGGGGTAGTGTGTGTGCCAAAGTACATAAGATGTTCACAAGCTGGAGAAAGGTAATCGTAAAATGCTTTGAAACATGAATAATTGGAAAAGCCAGTGTAGAACCTAAAGTCACTGTTACTGCTTATAAATCTTTCAATGCGAAATAAACCAAATTTTAAGTTTTCTACATCTTTATCAAATTTTGCTTGCAAATCCATTTTCTGAGCCTCAAGTAAAGATATTTTATCCTTTAATTGACAAATAGTATCTTCAGTGTTATCAATGTCATTGTTATCCTCGGGTATTTCCACAAGGGATGGTTTTCAGGAATAACCGGAACAACCGTTATCCTTACAGCTGGGCTTTTCCTTGGTTTACTGGTTGTACATGTAGTAAAGATTGTTGGAATATTGTTGTTGTATGTTTTTTTACCACCCACAAAATGCATTGAACATACTCTGTGACTAGGACCAGGGTCCCTTACACCTTTCCTTTTCAACAATTGTACCCATTTTTTCTTTATTTCAGGATTTTTTGGTATTTTATGAAATGGTAACTCTGGATTCTTTTGGTTATTGCTCTGACATTGTGGTATACAACAATATCTTTTCCACAATCGAGTGACCCCAATAGTTTTACCATTGTTTGCCTCATGTGAAGTGCTTGTTCACCCTCCATATATTATATAAAATTCTAGACTAAATTTTAAATATTTTCCCAACCTATGTGAGTTGTTTAATTCTATTTATTTATCTAGTATTTATCAATGTTTATATTCTATAGCTAAAAATTTATTAATACAAGTTATATGACTTTGCTAATTTAAAAATCCTATAAATATACCTAATTTATTTATCTAAATATTAATTCTATAACTCACGAATATTTTATTGAATTACAATGGAGGAAAGGAACCAAAGCAAACTTCAACTCAAGGACAAACGACAGCAGAAAACGATGAAAAACACTTTCAACTTATATTTTCTTGTTATAGCTACAAGCAACTCATTTAAATTCAGATATTTTCGTGCCAAAACAACTTCAAAACATTTTGTCAGACTATATGACCTTTCAATGGCAAATTCGAACAAAATTTTGGCTAACATTTGGCATTTTCATGAAGCTCAAAATGGCATTTTTAAAACTATAGGATTAAAATAAACTTGAGGTCCAATGAGAAGAACTATCAGTTGAGCTTATTTTTTAAAATAATTTAGCCGATCGCGAGTGAAAAAGCTAACTCACCTGTTTTAGTTCTTGCAGTTAAGTTTTCGCGAGCAAATTTAGGGAAAGCGTGTTCACAACTTGTCGTCTTCTCAACAAAATTTCTTCGCCAATAACGCGCCGATTTTCTTTAAATTTTCTCTACGAGCAGTGCAAAATACCCTCGCAAGTTTCCATACAAAAAAAGTTGTCGATCAATGCGAAATGTTGTCAAAAATCTGCTGTTTCTTCTCCCGAACAAAATCGCCCGCTCATGCGACAGCCATTTCGTTCGAAAGCAACATAAAGCCTCCTACCGTCATCCCTAGCGGGCATCGCTATTACGCAACTGGTCAATTTGTACCATAGATATAATAAACCTAGATTGCTGACTCATACCTAGCGGACGCGTGACCTGCATGATAAATCCAAGATGGCCGCCATTCAGGGCAAAAAGACTATAAACTCTACGGGGAAATCCATATTTTTTGCATTTTGCGTCGTCCCAGTGTTTCGAATCCACTTCGATCAAACTTTTTTGGCGATAACTACTTATCGTGAAGGTTTTAGACGCAAACTGGACAGCTGAGGATGAATTGATGTAAAAATATCGCTCGCCGAAATTTGTACGAAATCGTCACTTGGTCAGTTCGAGTGAATTACTCTGGTTTAGAGTATTTTATGAAGGAAATTTGTGGTTTTCAAGGCCAAAGACGTGTACCTTGAAGGCTTTGGATGCAGAGTGGACCGTTTGGGATGAATTATATTAAAATATCGCTCGCCGAAGCTTGACATGAAAATGTCACTTGCTCAGCTCGAGTCATTTACTGCAGACAAGTACTTTAAATGTACTTGGTTTAATACATTTAGTCATTAGATATTTTGAGGAATATTCGGAACATTACTTAGAGGATAAAAGTAATGTCTGTAACAGGCTTTACTTGCTGAGACGACTGGAATTACAAAAAAGCAATTAAAATTGGGAATGGAAATGAGATTATGGTCCCTCCCCCACCTCTTACAACCCTCTGACTTCTTTTCCCAGTTTTTTTTCCTTTTATAGTATTTTGGGGCTCACTTAAATCTGGGGCCCGTCGAGCAATTCCCCCTCTGGGCAGCCTTGGAAAATATAGCTTGCTAAATGTCGTGTTAAAAAGAACCATAAATAGAAAACACTAACATATTGTTAATCTGGACATTCATTCTCACTAGATGACATGTCAAGAAATTTAGTTTTGGACACGCAAGAAACTTCATGTTAGTTTTATTGAGGTTCAACAAAGTAGGAAAATTTGGCATTAATTACTTGAAGGATTAATTATTCTATGAATAATTATACAAAGGAAACTCATGACCCGTAGCGGATCTATATATTTGATATAGACTTGCTCAAATTTTCTCCTTCAATTTTTACAGCGTAGATAACATCAATCTTCAAAATTCCAACGCCAGTGAGCGTACAAAACGAGTAATTTTAGAAGTCATATACAAACCTTACAGTTCGGCCTTTATCAGATCTAAAACACTCGGCTGCGCCTCGATGTTTTAAATCTGATAAAGACCTCTTGTGCGGTTTGTATATATTACATATATATACACTGTTAATTTCAAGGAGTTATTTTAACTCCAAAAGTGGAGTAAAAAAAAAAGGTACAGAATGACTCCTTTTCTGGAGTAAATTTTACTCCAGTTTTTTAACTCCAATTTTGGAGTAAATTGTACTCCATAAGTGGAGTGAAATTTACTCCAGTAGGAGTAAAACTACTCTAAGAATGGAGTAAAAATTACTCCAGAAATGGAGTTAAAAAACTGGAGTAAAGTTTACTCCACAAAAGGAGTCATTCTGTACCTTTTCCCTTTACTCCAATTTGGGAGTCAAAATAACTCCTATAGATTAGAGTAAGGAAGGGCTCTTAATTAAGGTTAGAAATCAATAAAAACATTTTAAGGTCAAAATAATATATTTTCTCAGCAAAATATGATATACACAACAGGCATGCAATTTGCTCTAGTTATTTACATTGTTAGGCTCGACATCATTCTTCGAATGATATCATGGTTATAACATGCTTGTAGTGTTCACAGCATTATCATGTTATGTGGGTCAATTGGTAGAATTTTAGTACTAAACAAGTTGTATACCACTAGTTGGCCACTCATCTCCTTGCTTTGCTTGGTATTCCATATTGTTCTCCAACAAATGAATAACATTTCCAATATTGACAATGAAGTAGGATGCCATGATATTGATTTGATTATAGTGGTAGTATTAAACTTCAATCAACTTCAGCATCAGGATATTACTGTATGAATTCATTAAAACAATCCCTAAGAAAAAATATAAGGTTAATAAAACAGCAGCAGAAGATTATTGGTTAGCCACAAATAATTTGAAAAATCTCAAGCACTTATATTGATTTGTGAGCTAATGAATCAGCAAACATTTATTAAAAAACTATACTGACACATGGGCTTTGACAATAGGGATGCACCGAATAGTTGAAACAGATCTGACCTGATTATCCGGCCGGATACTGCATATAGTTCATATGACATCTAGTGGCCGAGCCAGCTGTAGCGTGCATAGCAGACCATCTTGGAGCAGAAAGAGGAACGAGGGTCTCCTGTAATACCCGGCTTTCATGTTTACTCTTTCAGCTTCAATGAGGGCTTGCTTTACAGGCTAAGGCAGCTGCGAAGATTAAACCTCACATAAGTTTCCGACATCAATGATTTCAATGATGCAACTATAGTTCGCAGGAATTGAATCTGCGGCCCTGCGATTCCGGTGCAGCGCTCTAACCAACTGAGCTACAGAGTCCAGTTGTCAAGCTCTAACCACAAGTTCATGTAAATATACTAGGGTACTGCCATGTTAAGTTGTGGGTAAATATCTAGATTTTGTTGGCATCTCACTCGATAGAATAATAATTGAAGGGTTTTGTAGATGGAAAATTATTGAGTGTAAATTATATAAATTTATTACACCTAACCAGGAACAGCTGCGAAAAATGCAACTATAGGTCCATGGCAGGAATTGAACCTGCGGCCCTGCGATTCCGATGCAGCGCTCTAACCAACTGAGCTACAGAGTCTAGTTGTCGAGCTCTAACCACAAGTTCATGTATATATACTAGGGTACTGCCATGTTAAGTTGTGGGTAAATATCTAGATTTTGTTGGCATCTCACCCAATAGAATAATAATTGAAGGGTTTTGTAGATGGAAAATTATTGAGTGTAAATTATATACAATGGACAACTGGACTCTGTAGCTCAGTTGGTTAGAGAGCTGCACCAGAATCGCAGGTCCGCATGTTCAATTCCTGCCAGGGACCTATAGTTGCATTTTTTTGCAGCTGTTCCTGGTTAGGTCTAATAAATGTATATAATTTACACTCAATAATTTTCCATCTACAAAACCCTTCAATTATTATTCTTCGAGTGAGATGCCAACAAATCTAGATATTTACCCACAACTTAACATGGCAGTACCCTAGTATATATACATGAACTTGTGGTTAGAGCTCGACAACTGGCCTCTGTAGCTCAGTTGGTTAGAGCGCTGCACCGGAATCGCAGGGCCGCAGATTCAATTCCTGCCAGGGATCTATAGCAGCTGTTCCTGGTTAGGTCTAATAAATGTATATACTTTACACTCAATAATTTTCCATCTACAAAACCCTTCAATTCATATATTATATTTGGTATGAATGTCAATATGGTATGCATATCAACCTGGTGAATATTTTAAGCAATATCACCTAAGCCGTGTCATTTTCAAATACAGCATGCTTCGTGACCATGCAGTGTTTTCCTTAACCGAGGTAACATAACTGTGTCAGTAGCATCACCCTAAATCATGTAAACCCTTGCTTTCTATGACTCTCTTGGTCACTAACCCTGCTAAAGGAAATCCTATCTCCATGTATAAAGCAAGGTCATGTTATTACAAAAATATTCTCAAATATATAATGAATTAACTTCAATTTTATGCAAAAATCATCTACTATTAAAAATTATTACATATACAGATTAGTCCCAGTAGATCACTGGTTATAAAACAATTTGAATACCTAACTATTCGCCATACGAATACTAAATCTTATATACAAATTAAAATGGCAACAAAACATGGGAATATTCGTCTTACCTTCAGGCACTTTAACCGCGTTTGTCTTTACACAGCAGCGGCAGCACTCCTCAATCAGACCGTCAATTGCCTAAATCAAAATTTGGGAAACAATAAACTAAGTTATATACTTCTGCTAGAAGAAATTACTCGAAAATTTACTGTATACAACTCAAGACGATTTCATTTTGACCTCAGTGCGTCGAAGTGATTTGTATACAGTCTTCAATAGAAAATATAACCACCTATCGAGTAAATAATCGTACACAAAATAGCAAATAACAATAAACATACCTTCGCAACAAAGTCCGTGTAATTTGTCCGGTTTTCGTGAATATATATAAAAGAAAATTTGGGTAAAACTCTCCTCTCCTTGAACTTTTGTAGCAAAATATTAAAAATATCGAATTTGGCGCATGATGTGAATATAGAATCAAATTACTATAACACGTGATACATCCCTAACGCGTTGATTGGTGCAGACACGAGTGTTTCCACTTGTTTAGTTAACAGAGGGAAGCATTCTTCTCAGCAGAAAAAATATCAATCCAATCCAAAAATGTAAATAAATCCTTTGACTTTGAGTGAGAAAAGTACGTTGGCGATTCACGACAGACCCGGCTTCGATTACCGCTCGCGGTTTAACAGTAAAGAATGTATAAAGCCAATTGACTTGGCGACGTTACCGGAGCTAAATTTTATTTTATTTAATTGATTTAATTAATAATAATAATAATAATAATAATACTTCGTCAGCTAATTAAATAGCAGGAACTTCTTGCTTCTTAATTTTGTATCACTAGCAAATATCTTAACTAGTCCCTACGCCCAGTGAAAGAATCTCATAATGTTGGAGTTAAATAACTTTGGCCGCGGTAAAATTCAGGAGTTAAAGCGACTCCTAGAGTAATATTAAGGAGTAAAAATTACTCCATTATTTCTACTCCTTTGCTGGAGTAAGTTTTACTCCTTCAGTGGAGTTAAAATGACTCCCAGTGGAGTAAATTCTGGAATGCGTACCGAAATGGAGTAGTTTTAACTCCATTTTTGGAGTAGATTTTACTCCAAAATTTTTACTCTCCCACATGGAGTAATTTTAACTCCTATGGCGGAGTTAAAATAACTCCTTGAAATTAACAGTGTATATTTTTATATATATATATAGTTTTCGCTTACCTCAAGATATCCACTACAGCCTGTTTCACGCAATAAGCGATGCATTCTGTGATGGTATAGGGATGTTTTTCAATGAATAGTCAAACCGAAATTGTCTCATTTTAAGGTAAAAAAAGGTTACGTAAACAAAAGTGCATATATGAATTTTGCTTACCTATATATATATGAGCGTGTGTTGGTTCACGAAGCCAAAAGAGTGCTCGATATCATATAGATAGGGCAAATATATAGTTTTCCCTTACCTATATATATTTGCTCTATCTATATAATATCGAGCACTGTTAGTTTGCATTTCGTGAACCAAAACACGCTCATATATATCATACGGATGTTTTGTTACCCTAGCACTGACGAGTGTAAAATCATCTGGCATTAGGCAGAGTAAAATACTAAAGTATATAGGGCACATCTGGGCGTATTGCCAGCTAATGGGTTAATAGATAATCTAAAGCAAACTCACTGGACATCTAATCATTGTCTTGACTTGGCTGGTCGTTGGTCTGATTCTCTGATTGTTTTCAAATGTTTTTCACTCCTTTTCATCAACAAAAATTTAAAAAAAACAAACTCTTTGGACCACGGTCAAATATCGTAAAAATCTATCCGCTCACGCAGTCAATCAGATTGCAGGAAATCCAAAATTATCAATAGCTATACACAAATAAAAAATGGTCATATTTCTGAGATATTTACAGTGAATTATCAAAGGATGAGTTGATGTGACTTTCATATCTTCCAACTTCTTAACTGCTTGCAGAACCACAGGAACAGTTCATAGACATAGTAAAAATATTTTTATGCAAAGAATTTATATTAAAAGTTATCTCGTAATTCACCCCATCTTTTTGGATTGTGTCTTTAATGTTCTTGTCAAATTTTAATAAAAAATATACCATCCTTACATAAATCTCTTTACAGAATAAGCTATTCACATCTATTTTATTAATTTTTCCGTGGTATTTGTCGTTAAAATCTTATTAAAATACCGTTTTTCACTTTTGGATAAACACCGTTTCTACGTTGTCACACCACACTGAAAACTCGCAAGATTATTATATTCTCATTCTAACTTTCGCTAAGGGCAGAAAAGTTTAAAATACTTATAAAACATTAGCTAAATAAACAACGAGAAAAAGCCTTTTTAACATTGCTCGCAACAGAATGCCGTTCTTTTAGTATTGCTTGTCAAGCAAATGTTTCTGCATTTTAAACTTTTCTGGCTTCTGCCCTTAACGAAAGTCAGAAACGAGAATACAATGAAAAAGACAAATTTTTTGCGCGTTTTTAGTGTGGAAATGTGACAACGTAGCGACGGTGTTTATCCAAAGCCAGGCGAAAAACAGTATTTTATTTTGTGTTCCTTCGGAATGCGCGGTCGGACATGCAGAGTTTTAGCGATGTCAAAGACCGAAACTAAAGTACATATTCTGGGTCACTCTTTGTAAGACGTTTTAAACGCGATTTATGTTCCTATTTTGATCCAAGAGCTCGTAACTATTTTAATCTAAGCGGCACAGACTCGGTTAGACTTCATAGTGTTGTGCGGAGAACTGTCAAGAAACTGTGGCGTTTGGATTTGAATTTTGTGAAACAAAACTGTCCCTGTCCAGCTATCCTTATTCTGGAAATAGGATGTGATTCCTCGGGGCGACTCATATCCGGATGCAAAAAAATATTTCGAAAAAGCAAAGACTTTGAACCAGTATCTGCGTGTTGTATTCGAGCAGTATCCGAACGTTTTCTTTTGAAAACACACACAGTTTAATTGTATGTTAAAGATCTATATTTACCTGATGGCGTTCACCTCCATAAATTAGGCCAGTATTTTTTATACCGCAGTTACGAGGCACCATAGTGAAAGCTTTAAACATGTTGTAATTGTTAGATTTCAATAGTTATAGTTTGTGCATATCGTCTCCAATGGGTAGCTGTAGCGTCAACCTTGTGTCTGACATAGCCAGCTCACAGGACACACTTTTACTGCTATGTTATCACAAATTTATTTTCTTATTTTTTCCCATCAAACTCGTCACCGAGCTTGTGTGTATTGTTCCACAGTGCCAGTGGGGTTCATTCTTATCCTCTTGGTTTGTGTTTATTGTTTAATGGTTTATGCCAGTGTGGTTTTTGAAACAATTCGGCTTGTTTTATATTGTTTCACACTACGTGCCAGCATAGTTATTGGAGGGGGATGGTTAGGAAAGCCGGCAATCTTCAAAGAGATCATCTACGGGAGGTCGAAAAGAACGTCACGTGACTGCTAACCCTGCACATAACACGAAAACAATGGCGTCGCTGTTGAAGGGTGATCAAGATAATGATGTTGGCGTTGTTTTGCACGACTTGTTATTCTTTAATGACAATTTTGAGTCGATTGGTCAAATTTTGGACGGGGATACAAGTATCCAAGATGAATTTCTGGCGAGCGAATCGGAGGTATATGATGTTTTTGTGTATTTAGAATCAAGTGCTCACGAGTTATACACTTATACTGTATAAATGGCGCATCGATTTCTCATGAACTGCTTAAACATGGTTTGAATTTATTGTTAGCGGTGACAATTTGGCAACTTTTAAAGCAAAGCATTGTTGTTTTTTTCACTGCAGTTTTCTATTAAATAAACAGTTCTGCGAGTATATAGTGTAATTACTCGATAGTGCATAGATTTTTGTCGCGTTTTTTGCAAATTTATTATTATATACATACGTTGTTTACATAAATTAGATTATAAGCCATAGTATTTTTATATTTCTAGATCCAGAGTGGTACATTTGTGTGTGACATTTGCAAAAAAATATGCAAAAGCAAAGGTGGACTTACGCGTCATGTCAACGCAAAGCACAAAGCTGGAAACACAGCAAACAAAGAATCAAATCCGCAGGTTTTACAAATGAAATTCTCAAATCTGTTGTACGCAATGCGCAAGAAAAGATTGCTGGAAACAAATGCCTTGAAAGTTCTTTAAAAGAAGAATTGGCGTCGTATGACTACCAAACATCGGTTAGCATGATGGCAAAAGAGAGATTTACAGAAATTGCTAAAATATCCTCCAAGTTCGAACGGTCTGGAAATATAGAAAAGTTCTACTCGGATTATTACTCCACAGTTTGTCTTATGGCTACAAATTATTTTATTAACTTGTCTGACAATGCTGCTACTTTGTTGGCGACTACAGTTGCAGAGTTTATATTGGTTTATTACAAGAGAAAAGCTGCAGAAGTCAATGATCAAATTTTGCCAAGAGATTCACCCTCAAAGTCAGTGCTCTCAAGCATGGAAATTGCTGGTCTACAATATCTTGGTGGGTATGTATTGTACAATTTGTACAGGAAACTGAAAAACTCAAGTCTGTGGGATTCACAAGCAAATCGTAATCTGTCGCAATTCTTCAAGCTGCGAAACTTGATAACATTACAGTAGAAACTCATGAATTAGTTGGGTGTCTAAATCGAGGAAGTTTATGGGCTGTAACATCTCATGCTCAAAGAATTTTTGAAGTTGTTGAGAACCACTTTAGGGCATGCACAAGCAAACCTAATTTAAAGAAAATTGATCTTGAAACTATTGTATCGAAATCCCTTACAGACAGTGAATTACTGTCAAATTATGACTTAATTCTTACAGAATCTGATTCTGATAAGTATGTAGCCACTGATCTGTTGCAGAACATAATTACACTCTATGTGAAAGTCCGTTCATTTTCATTTGCGAAGGACATTATTCAGAAGTTTAAACTTCAAGGAAAGACACACTCTAAAGCCAAAGCACTGCGAAAGGAAATAAAAAAAGCCAGTGACAAAAATTGTGAAACATAAGTATATATTTTATTTAATGCTTCAACTCAACTAAGTACCTTGGAATGGGATGATTTGGTCATTTAGGACAATTTTCTGTTTTTAATTATATCTGAATTTTTGGCAAAAGTAGACTTATACATATTTCTTCTAAGTAAATGATAATGGGCATAACTTTTAACAACAAAACTTATTCCATGACAAATGTTTATGCTAAAATTCTAACAGTTTACTGTCCCACACTGTCCCAATCACCCCATACACATTATAGCCAACTAATGTTCAAATTATGTTCAATAACAATTCAAGTAACAATTACTGATTCAATAATGTCAACAAACAACAATAATATCAATGTCTTATTGGCATTTCTTGTTAAAAGTTCAATGTTCATTGTTTTTTCATGTCTGTTTTGTTTTTTGCTTCTTTCTCTTTGGAAGTTTGTCTTCCACTACATTTTCCCATGCTTTACTTTTGTCTCTGCGACCTTTTGTGTTCCCAGATGTGCATGAGACTGATCTCTGAATGTGCAGAACATTTGCATTATAGCCAAATACTTGCAAGTCTGGGTTGTCACATCGCCTACCAAGCTTTCGTTGGTTGCCAAAATATTCTTCAACTGGATCCTGACAGAACCTTTCTGTCAGAATAAATTCTACACCCTGATTCAGTAAGAATTTGGTCGCCTCTATTACAGAGTAAGTTGTTATTTGGAAACCCTGGTATGTCTGCAAAGAAATAAACATTTTACCTCTGGCATCCGGTGGAAAGTTACCAGAGCGAGAATCAATGCTTGCTTTCCAAGAATGTAGATAACCAAGGAAAGTTTTCTCTAACCATCCAAACCTATCATCATCTGCAGATCTGAAAGGTGCTAAGAAAGGCTTATTTTTCCTGTTATATTCAGTGGTACTTCTGACATTTAAGCAATCAAAAAAACATGTCAACCATCTCACAAAACCTAGCTGTGGCAGCTGCCTCAGGAGGGCCAAACCTTTTTAATACTGCTGCCATGGATGCACTCAGAACTTGTGCGGCAAGATTCACACGCATAACAGAGTATGGAGTAAGATTTATGTGGTCAGAGGTAATTTTTGGCAAAAGTTTCAAACCATTATCAGCATCATTGTAAAACATCTGTGCTACATGGCTCCACAGGATGTACAAGCCATTATTCCACATCAATCTGGTACACTTGCCAGAACCAGAATGTGCCAAACAATTTCTGGTTGTTTTAATTAGATGTGGTGCATCAGAAAAAAAATATATATACCGATGCCTTGCATACAGATTAACTACACGATAAGAAACTGGTTTACCACTATTCCCATCCAACCCTTTATTTAACCCAAAAAAGCTCCTGTTGGGAGATGCACCATCAGATGTTGTTGCAATAACCCATAATTTGCATGTTAGCTCTAGTATGCAGACAGCTTGCCAAAATAAGGGCATAATTTGTGCACCTGTCAAATTATGTGTAGCAAAATATGCAAGGTTAAACTTCAAGTTTGTGGAAATACCTCTGACAAGAAAGACAAGGGCATGGCTAGCAATTGAATCGACCTCCTCTAGGGAGCAATAGTTCACTTCAGAGTCACCGAGATCAGTAAAACCTATAAGCTCACCAGTCACCTTATCAAAAACTAAGTTTGCCTTTATCTTCATCTCATCGAACAACAATACAATATACCGTTGAGTATATGAATAGTCGGAAGTCTGCTTTTTAAGCTCTTCAACAACATCATGGTTAAAGCCAACTTTTGGCTTTATATAGTTACGATAATCTCTTAATGTTCTCTGACTAGGAAGCACTAAGATCCCACTATTCCTTAACTCCTCATAACATGATGAAGATTTGGCTGCCAAAGATAAGCAAAAGCGAATCACCATAGGATGATACCGAACACCTTGTGAACATGAAGAAAACAACTGCTTTTGTTGTTGCCAGAAAAGCTTCATAAAGGGTGACATATTTTCATTTGCATTAGAGAGTATTTTTACAAAATCATTACTCATTTCATTGTCAATTTCAACACTTGAGTTTGCAAGCTCATTTTTCATTTTTCAATCTCGCTTTCTAGTTGGGAACAATGTAGTCGTTGATTTTGAAGGGTAAGTTTTATTCTAACTGCTGAAGTTTGGGAAATTGGGGCAAAAAGCTTGGCAGGCTGTGACATTTTCTGACTTGTTAGGTTTTGACTTCTAAAATATGCTTTGTTAACAGATTTGCATGATTCACACTGACTGCCAGCATGAAGTACCAAGCAGTCTTTTGAACGTTTATTGTCCAATGACTGGAAACTACTAGTACATTCAGACATTAAAGGGTCAAACACTTTAGGAACTACATGGTGAACTACTTCTCCTAATAAAGCACCAACATCACCAACTCCTTGGCAAACTGAAAGTGTCTTAACTAAGTTAATCAACTCAGAAATAGTGATATATCTAACAGACCTTAGGTGCCTTGTGTAAAGGAAATGGTTTTCTGGCAGAAGCCAACCTAGAATTATAATAGTAAATCCAAGGCTATCATCTACTATGATTTCATATTCTGCTAAAAGCAAAGATGGATTAAGTTTTCTGAAGACAACCCTATCATTAGTCTTTTCAATATTCCACTCGGTAAGACTTTTGAGCTGAATTATTCTATTACAAAAATCTGAAAAGTGTTTGTAGTATACATGTTTTTTTGTCGTTACTTGCTCTTTGACTATTACCCTTGATGGCCTTTCCAGTTTCGTTTCTTTTTCATAACTTCTGCTTGGCATGTTCAGAACTGGTAGCACGCCAAATTTAGGCTTTTTCTTGGTCATTTTCTCCGATTGAACTGCAATGAAACAACAAATATTTAAATAAAATATGTGCACAGACCTGAACAGGCTAGTAAATTGTAAATAAACACGTCGATATAAATGTCGTACGAAGCGAATTATATACAACTCACTACATTACAAGAAACATTCATTAATACTTACAGGTCTCAATGTCTTCAGGTCGAAAGTGTTTTTCACAGGTGTATACCGAATCTTCTTTTATCTGCATTCTGAACGACTTATCTACAACTCGAGTTCGCACGATTTGACCAAGCCAATCCTCTCTCCATTTCTTGTACTGTTCGTTTTTCGCGGCGGGTAGCTTAAATATACCGATGCCTTTTGTTCGTCTACATGTTCCACAGCCATAAACAGAACAATTCTCCCCTGGCATAACTTAATGTTTTCTAATCTCTCTCAAAATACGAATTTATTTGACTTGAAACACGATTAGAAGCCATATTTGCTTGTGAAATGTGCAGGGTTAATACCACGTGACTCGCCCTGAATTGAAACAATGACCTGAAATCCCGATTCCTTTGAAGATTGCCGGCTTTCCTAACCATCCCCCTCCAATAACTATGGTGCCAGTGAGGTTCATTCATATCCTCTCATTATCGTTTTGGTTTGTGTTTATTGTTACGTCAGTGTGGTTATTACAACCATTTGGCTTGTGTTTATTGTTTCACAGTGCCAGTGGAGTTCATTCGTAACCTCTTGGTTTATGTTGAACTATTGTCATGCCAGTGTGGTTTTTAGTTAACCTGCACCGTAGCACGAGAACAAACGAATATGCAAGTATGCAAATGTATTTGGGTAAAAATCTGAAATCTGATTGGCTTGCATACTTAAACGCATGCACATATATAATATTATATAGACGAGAGTACAGACGAGAGCGAGCGAATATGTGTAGAGAGTACAGTGTCAGTGATCAAAAAGAGCTAATTTGCATCATCAATACATTTTCAACAAATTATAAGGTCCAAAGAGAATAAAAATATTAAGGATTGAGCATAAAGGCGATGTAATACCAGACAACTTTGAACAATAACTCCTAAAGCAAATAGGTTATACGAAATTTGATTGGTAACGATTTGCATTGAGAGATGTTGTTGAAAGTTATCCCGTGTAACATCGCCTTCGTACGTGTCGCTGGTTCTAGGCTTGAGACTTGGGCGTATTTTGGTATAAAATTTATGTAGTTGCAACCGTTAGCGAAATGCCACAGACGAAGTAATACATGAATGCTGCTTTGTTAATAACTGAAGCCCGCTGTAGCTTTCAGTCTGTTTGTGGATAAGGCCAGACTTAGCGATTAACTCTATAGCTGCTGTTTACCGTGTTACACATGCCTAATTCCCATAAGGTACCATAAGTCATAACACTGAGGCCACAACAGAGATAAATTCATCGTCATCTGGCCGCCAGGCATTTTTAACCTTCTACGGTTATTTCTGGTGGCCAGAAACCCTACAAAATTTAAATTCAATATGTAAATAGCTTTTCAAAAAGGGATAAATAAATACTCTTCTTCTTCTTCTTCTTCTTCATCGGCACCTTATTAGAGACCTTACGATTTAAGACGGCAACGTGACGACGACGGCTATAAATACAATGATATTTATAGTATTTAAGAAAATAAATAATAATTAAATACCATGGGAGTTTTAGACATTGTCCTCGCTCTGTTTACAACGGTAAACCACAGATTTTTACGTCTTGTGTACAACCTCTGCACTTCAAGCTGCGAGAAGTGCACGGTACTCAGCAAATTAGCTCAGTACTGATGTAGAAATCTTCTCTACCAAAAAGCCCTTATCTCAACTTCCACAAACTGTATTAAATACATACGATTGATAATACAAGACAACACAATCACTTATTTCAATGCATTTATTTTGCCCGTCTTCGTTGGCGTTGCCGCCCTACATCATATAAACTCTCTATTAGTATTCGCAAACAACGAACGAGTATTATGATGAAGTTTGTCTTAGCCAATACTATAAGTCGACGATACGAATGCACACGATTTTATCGTTCTATTAATGAGGCTACTAGTTCGTTCTCGTGCAGGTTAACTATTACAACCGTTTGGCGTGCTTCGTATTGTTCCACAGTGCCAGTGAGGTTCATTCATAACATTTTGGTTTGTGTTTATTGTTTGATTGTTATTCCAGTGTTATTCTTGTTTCATGTTGTTTCATAGTGCCAGCGAGGTTTATAACTTCTTTGCGGATTATGGCATAGATTACATAAATTTGATAACCGTACCAGGGGAGCTTTTCCTATAATTCCTTGGTTACCATATTATTTCCTTACAATGTAATTTGACTTTTGAATTTTAGTCAACTCGTCGTCAACATGCCACCAAAGAAAACGCCAAGAGCTAAGCGTCAGTGTCAGTCTGTGGAGGAATATCGTGCAGCTAAAAGGCCGAAGCGAGCCTCTGCAGTTGCTACGAGAAAAAAGGCAGGAAGAAAGACAACAGCGCAGTCTAAGAGTTCGGCATCGCTTCCAGGCAGTTCGACTAGTCACCCCACAAGTTTGATGGAGCAACCGGTAACCTTGACACCAGAGTTGCTTGAGCAATTGGTTAATTGGATGGCAGACGAAGTTACCAAACGTATATCAACCCCCAATGAAGAATCTGCTACTACATCGGGCATACCCAACCAAAGCCAGAAACCCTCAATGGTACAAGTCAACCATGTTCAGGATGAAACTGCCCAAGGTTCCATGCAAGACGTCTCCGGTGCAATCAATTCTCAGGTCAATGAGGCAATTGCAGGTATTACTCAGAATTATCCTTTCCTTACCAAGTAATGTTTTCCAGCCATGTAGTGTGGAAATTGATGCTTGTGTGCCTGATAAATTAAGGCAAAAATTCGGAACAATGAATTTGTGGATTTTAGTTTGCTTCTATCCGATAACAACAATAACACTAAGTTCCAATTATCATTTAGAAATTTGGAGGGTACCAATTAATTGTCTTGAGCCAATTAACCGGAACCAAAAGATTTTTAATATCGGTGGTTGGCTCCAGGCTTAATCTTTTCATGTTCTTGTTGGCGTCTAAATTCGCCGTTTTCCCGGTTCCGCCGTTTCTCCTGGGTTAATGAAGTATGGTGAAATTATTCCAAGATTTAGCTTGAAAGGGTTTCAACTGGAAATTCTATGATGAGAATTTTCGACTTTTACGACAAAGTGCAGCTCCAGGCAAACCTCCGGGCAAAACCACACAATCTATCAGGCAAGCAGCTCCCCACCCCAATAAAAATTGATCGCTGAGTACTTTTCCTTGAAGGATATAATATCTCGTTAATTCAATTTCTTTCTGGTTTCATTGAAGGTTTTCCTTCGCACTATACGGGTACCCGTAAACCTTTGTTTTAAAAAGGTTGCTGCTTTGAATAATCCCATGGCCTGTTGATGCTAAAATTTTCAAAGAGTAGGCAGCTTCACGTCTATCTGGTCCTTATTCTAAACCACCCTTTCCTGAATTCCGGCCCTCTCCAATTGGAGTTGTTCCCAAGAAAACACCTGGGGGAGTTTCGTTTTATTCACTATCGTTCACACCCACAAGTGGAATCTATCAATGATGGCATAGCTCACGAGCATTCAACTATGTCCTATTCCACTATTGATGATGTTATTAAAGAGATTTAGAGATTTATTGAGATTCGCACATTTACATAAATACACACAAAATACATAAAATATTACAGAAAACTAAATATCAGGAAAAATACATTATAAACAGTTTATGAAAGTGACAATTGTGCGCAGTGCAATTTATTAAATTAATAATTAAGCTTATTAAACAGTTAGGTCTATGGTGTTTTTTAGCAGAAGCAGATATCAAGAACGCTTTTCGGCTATTATCCATTCATCCAAACGATTATCCATTATTAAGAATAGTGTGGAAAGGGCTTTATTATTACGATCGTTGTATGCCAATGGGTTGGTCCAGTTCCTGTTTAACATTTGAGAGATTTAGCACAGCAGTTTAATGGATAGCACAAAACAAACTAAGTATTCAGCACATGCTACATATACTTGATGTAACATCGCTGACTGAGAAATTGTGTGGGGATCGATATCGTTTGCACCTGTTTCTAAGTTTGTGCACGGTTATCTGAGCATTCCCTTGGCACCAGATAAAACTTGTGGTCCTTCAACAAAGTTGTGTTTTGCCGGAATACAATTGGACTCATTACTTTCCGTAGCACGATTGCCACGAGAAAATATTGATAAATGTATTGCGACTATTTCAAAGGTCACACTGAGAGAGCCATGGCCTTCTTAACTTTGCATGTTCTGTTGGAAGGCCAGCTCGAGCATTCCTCTGCAGATTAATTGACTTGGCAATTTGCATAAAATTAGTAAATCATTTGATTCGTCTTAATAAAGAGGTAAAGAAGGATTTGAAATTTTAATGGAAAGTACTTCTTTATAGATAATAGATGGTTGTCGTCAGACACCTTAAACCTCCTTACCGATGCCTCAGGGCCTTTAGATTTCCGAGTAATTTTTGCGAATCACTTTTGCTATGGGAAATGGCCTGATAATTGGGCAAACATCAGTAGTGTGATTTTTTAGTTTTATTCAATTGTTTTAGTCTGCACTTGTGGGGAGCAAATATTTGCAATCGCTCAATTCTTTCCTTCCCGGATAATTAAGCCTTAGTGCATGTTATTAACAAACAGTCTTGCAAGAACAAAACAGTAATGGATTTTGTTCGAAAGCTAGTCTTGATTTGTTTGGAATTTACTATTGCTTTAAAGCAAAACATACACCAGGGGCCGGTTGTATAAAAAAGTAGTTAAAGTTAACTGTAGTTAGTGCGAAAGTAAACCAATCAGAATCGCGAATTTTAGAGTTAACTACTATTTAACTACAAAATGAGTTGTTAAAATGTAGTTAAGATTTTTATACAATCGACTCCGGGAGTTAAGAACAATATAGCTGCAAATGCTCTATCACAGAATAGAGATGAGCAGAAAGTTCACTCAGGGGTGCAAAGTGTGCCAAATTATCAGCCGACTTCCGGTTTGGCCGCCTTGTTAAAAGAAAGCCTCCTGAGTTAATTTTACTGGAGTTAATATGGCGGAAAACGAAATGGAACCGCAAAAACCGCTGTCGCTGCACGAATATTTGGACGATACTCCTTTTACTTTGACACCATTTAAAGAGAAGGTAGGCGATTGATTTAATTGTTGCTGGAAGGCAAACCAACAACTTTTAGCGTGGAATTTCGCCAACGTATGGCGATGACTTGCCAACTAAACTATAAAAGTAATCTTATTCTACACTATAGACTTTTTAAATGTAATTTTTTTTTTAGTTTTAGTTGGTGTCTTTCACCCACACCTCTTGAGAGTAGGAAACTTGCTGTCCATGAAAGAATTCCAATTCAGTGTAAATTCAGTCAACAATTAAATAAATTATAGATCTATTTCAAGTGTTTGAAGTATGTTGTCTGGTGTTGACTACTTTTGAGGTGTCCAATGGTCTCACAAATGCTTTACATAATGGAATATAATACTTCTTCCATTGCAATATAACATATTGTCTCCTGCAGTTTGGAAGAAATTACTCAAGCAAAGAAACTGGTCAAGATTCTTTTAAAATGCGTAGAAATTACAACTTGTTTCACTTTACTTCTACTTCATAAATATGAGAAAATTGAATAAAGAACTGGTGAACATTTTCTAACTGTAAGTTTTCTAAATATTTTCCAATAAATGGTCTACAATATAAATATTCCTAGTATGGTAAATATTGTCAACTTCAAAGTATTGTCAACAAAATCTCAAAACTCTATGGCTACACATTTTTTATCTTTTGGAGTGCTTTATGGGTGGAGGTGTCTATTGACTTGTGCTTCACCTTGACCTGTGTGAAGCCTTAGCGACCTAAATGATACATTGTGGCACACCTTTAAACTGTTGTAATGCCAAAAAAATAACTGCCAAAGCAGGTTTTAGGCCACCCAAAATGCTTGACCTGAAATCATGGTTTCAGGTCAGTCACAAGTCTGTCCCATCTAACTGCTTTAAGTCGGTCGTAGCTCAGGTATAGTATTGTAGTGTAAACACAGCTTAACAGACAAACAAAGAGATATAATGATAGCCTTACTAATAACGAGATATAACAAATCAATATACCTGCAAACGACATCCCCTGTGACAAGGGAACTTCAGCCATCATTTATTCATTTTGCCCACATCTTAAATTATTACTATTTGCATTTAAAGAAAATTAGGGTTGGTGATCTTTTATGAAAAGGGTTGGTGAGCTTCTACTTCTGGCATTAGACAGACTAAAAACAATGTTAGGCACATTGCGACTTAGTGGATTAGCAAAAGACATGGGGATATTTTTTAGTTAACCTATTAACACTCAAAAGGTTGCCCTTAGCAAGTAAAGTCGTATGGCATCACAGAGTAATATAACAAAGTTGAGCGCATTGGGCAATATTGCAGCGTAATGTGTAAAGAGAAAATCTACATTTCATCATTTTCATGTACTTGTGAATAGAATATTATATTGAGGATCAACTAGAATTCAGTTTATTGTTGACGAAACTTGGCATCTCTTGATAAAAAACATCAGTGACACACAAACACTAGAAAGATATTCAAATCCTTTTATAAGAAGTACAATATACATGTATCATGCAATAGTCATTGTACTATACAGAAGTTCTCTTTCATTATTCATCAAGCTGCTAGACAGGAATGTCTTGAGGAAAATGTTTCTATGTTCATGTTGAAGTTTACTCAACATTAATGCTGTCTTATAAAACAGCTGGCAAGGGAACTGAAGATTAAACTTCGGTCAGTTCAACAATTGTAGGCTGAAAATACACTATTGATGCATCAAATGTTAACTAACAAGCAATATCCAAAGTACATTACAGTACAACTGCAATGCCTAGACAAACGTTGAACACACCGTGGAAGGCTTTCTTTCAACATGGTGACGGAGATGCGCGGAGTGACATGCGCGGGCACAAAAACGTCAAAGGTTCCGACGTGAGTGAGCTTTCTGCTCATCTCTATTCTGTGTCTCTATCATCTCTAATTGTCATTATTGACAATTTCGTCAAGTTATAAGTCTTAGTCATGATCAACTTGAGGCTTTGCCTAGGTTTGAACACTTCTAGCTGATTTACATCATAATTTTAGTTTAATAGGCTTATCCGAAACTAAGATAAATGTTTATAATGACCCATTAACTCATTTAATCATCCCGGAATACCAATTTATTTCTCAGCCATGTATGAGTAATGCTGGTGGCGTTGGTTTTTATGTACGAGATAGTATTGAATTTCATTTTCGTGAAGATCTCAGCTCTTTGACTGAGGATTTTGAACGTTTATGGATTGAAGTACACAGTAAGTCCCGCAACATTCTATTCTCCGCAGTTTATCGCCATCCCAATAGTGATGTTGACAATTTCTTTAACTATTTTACTGCGGTTATTGATAAGATTTCAACTGAATCTAAATTGTGTATTTCGATGGGAGATTTTAATCTAAATTTATTAAATTTTGATTCTCACTCAGCTACTGATGAGTTTATTAATACTCTGGCATCCTATTGCTTTCAGCCTCATATACAAGAATTACTGATCATTCAGCTACGTTAATTGGCAATATCTTTTTTAACTCAATCGAGCATCAAACTATTAGTGGAAATGTGCTGAGTGACTTGACAGATCACCTCCCAAATTTCCTTATTATTAATGAGCTTTCTAGTATCTCTTGTAAATATCCAATATATAGAAGAGATTATTCAAATTTTAATGAGGAATCACTTTTAGCTGAAGTTCAGTCGATTAATTGGGATGATGTGTTACCTGTTGAGACAGATGTAAATTCGTTATTTGAATCGTTTTAGGCTACAATTTCTGAAACAATTAACAGACATGTTCCCCTTAAGAAATTATCCAAGAGAGAATCGCGGTTAAGAGCCAAACCATGGATAACTAAGGGTCTTAGGATTTTTATTAATATGAAGAATAAATTATACAAATCTTACCTGAAATCTAAGAATAATGAATATATTTCGTCGAAATATAAATACTACAGAAATAAACTCAAGCATCTACTAGTAATTAGTAAAAAAATATATTACAAAAGGTATTTTTTTTACTAACAAAGACAACATTAAAGGAATGTGGAAGGGAATTAAAGAGTTGATAACCTTGAAACATACTAAAAATAATATATCTTCTACACTAGAAGTTGGATGTTTAAAAGTTACAGATAAACATAGCATTGCTACTGCATTTAATAATTATTTTTCATCCATTGGCCCAAATTTAGCAAATGCAATTCATGTGGCTAATACTCCTATTGGAGCGTATATGAACAACCCCTTGTGCAATAGTTGTGCTTTGTTTCCGGTGACTATTAGTGAAGTTGTAGAAGAAATTAATAATTTAAATTCGTCTAAATCAGTTGGGCCATCCAGTATTCCTACTAAACTGCTAAAGATTGTTAAGTTTCTTGTGGCCGGCGTTTTAGCATATATATTTAACTGCTCTTTTTCCCTCGGCATTGTCCCAAGTAAACTGAAAATAGCTAGAGTTATTCATGTAAACAAGAAAGGACCTAGAACTGTTATTTCGAACTACCGTCCTATTTCTTTACTTTCTGTATTTAATAAAATACTTGAAAAACTAATGTACAATAGACTTACAAAATTTCTTGAAAAACATGAAGTGCTTTTTAGTGTACAATTTGGCTTTCGTTCTAACCGTTCTACTTCTCATGCTATTCTTCTTATTACAGATAAGATACAAAACGCTATTGAAAACAAGTTATTTTCATGTGGTTTATTTTTGGATTTAAGAAAGGCATTTGACACTGTCAACCATTCAATTTTAATACGAAAAATGGAGTATTATGGCATAAGGGGTGTTGTTAAGGACTGCATGGTTCTGCTCTTATCTTTCTGATAGAGTACAATACGTTTCTATCGGTGATATATCATCGGACCTGAAGACAATTACCTGCGGTATTCCACAGGTATCTGTTCTAGGCCATCTCTTATTCTTATTATATATTAATGACTCAGCAACTATTTTAGATTTTAACCTTTTTGCTGACGATTCTAATCTTTTCTATTCACATAAAAGTCTTCAATGTTTAGAAACCAACTTGAATAATCAACTTTACAATGTTAACGAATGGCTTTGTGCCAATAAATTGTCCTTAAATATTGAAAAATCTAATTTTGTCGTCTTTTGCCCTCCGCAAAAGAAGATAAGTTATTCAATAAACCTCAAAATTAACAATAAAACTCTAGAAGAAAAGACTAGTATAAAATATTTAGGTGTCATTATCGATGGTCATCTAAATTGGAAGGATCATGTGCACGAATTGTCAAAAAAAATATCAAGAAGTGTTGGGATCTTACTAAAGCTCCGTCATTTCGTTCCTATCAAAATCCTAGTACAATTATACTATTATTTACCCTTTCCTCTCGTATGCGGTTTTGATTTGGGGGAACACATATAAGTCAAACATCCAACCATTAGTAATTTTACAAAAGAAAGCTATCAGAATTATTAATTACGTTTTCTGAATATCGGTCTCACACGTCACCTCTTTTTAAGAGACTGAACTTGCTGAAACTGATTGATATTGTCTATTTTTATACATCATTTTTTATGTATCAGTTCAACAATGGCAATCTACCTAACAATTTTAATGATTTCTTCACCTCGGTTAATACTAGACATCAATATGGAACACGTTTGGCTACCAAATCAAAATTCGTACCAACTATGGAAAATTCAATATTAAATTTTTTGGACCAAAAACCTGGAATGATATTAACGAATCGCTAAAATCTCTTAGTAAATTATCTTTCAAACGTAAATTAAAACAACAAGTAATTTCTGGTTATGATGACTAGCCTTTGCCCGGAAAGGTAAATTGATATTTTTAGTAAATGGGTTATACATTGTTTAGTTTGTAATGTTTAATGTACTTTTGTTGTAATTAGTTGAGCTTTAGTTAATTGTTTGTATTTTTTATTTTGTCAAATCTGCCTTTTTGTGCTTTATGTTTATATACTTGTCGATTTAAAGGTCAACTGTCTCGATTAGCCCTATGGTTATTACAGTTGGCCTGCACTATGTTGTTATTTAATTTTTATTTGTAAATATTTCCCTTGTAATTGTTAATAGTGCTTGTTGTCGTTGTCGCTGTCGCTGTCGCTGTCGCTGTCGCTGTCGCTGTCGCTGTCGCTGTCGCTGTCGCTGTCGCTGCCGCTGCCGCTGCCGCTGCCGCTGCCGCTGCCGCTGCCGCCGCCGCTGCCGCTGCCGCTGCCGCTGCCGCTGCCGCTGCCGCTGCCGCTGCCGCTGCCGCTGCCGCTGCCGCTGCCGCTGCCGCTGCCGCTGTCGCTGTCGCTGTCGCTGTCGCTGTCGCTGTCGCTGTCGCTGTCGCTGTCGCTGTCGCTGTCGCTGTCGCTGTCGCTGTCGCTGTCGCTGTCGCTGTCGCTGTCGCTGTCGCTGTCGCTGTCGCTGTCGCTGTCGCTGTCGCTGTCGCTGTCGCTGTCGCTGCCGCTGCCGCTGCCGCTGCCGCTGCCGCTGCCGCTGCCGCTGTCGCTGTCGCTGTCGCTGTCGCTGTCGCTGTCGCTGTCGCTGTCGCTGTCGCTGTCGCTGTCGCTGTCGCTGTCGCTGTCGCTGACGCTGTCGTTGTCGTTGTCGTTGTCGTTGTCGTTGTCGTTGTCGTTGTCGTTGTCGTTGTCGTTGTCGTTGTCGTTGTTGTTGTTGTTGTTGTTGTTGTTGTTGTTGTTAGCTCTATCTTAATTGCGGGTGCAGAAATTTCAACAAGTGGCACCACCAACTATGGACAATGCCTCAACCGAATTGTCGCCTACAGTAACTAATTTGATTATAAAATTATCTAGTCTCCAACTATCTTTAATACCCACCTTCGAGCACGGAAGCTATTCACACATATTTTTGTTTATCTTTTTCTGGCTTAACATCCCTGTTTCCAATTAATCACCGATATTTGCTTTGTTTGTGGCATACCTTTATGGTAGAAGCTATGCTGCATCCATGCACAGTTAACACCTACGTGTCTGCTTTAGGTTACATTCATAAATTAGCGGAATACTCTGATCCCACAAAGGTTTTTTATATCGATCAGATGCTGAAAGAGTATAATACGTTAGGTTCCCGTCTTGGCGCCAGGTTGGCAATAATATTGCCAATAATTTTACACAGGTTAACTTTCCTGTGTTCGCGAGATGACAGTTGCAAAAAGTAGTGGAGCTCAAGTTAACTTAAGTTTGTCGCAGTTAACTATATTGGTTGACAGCTCAGGCATCGCCGTGTCCTTAAAAATAACATTTTTGAGCTACAAGCACAGCTACAACCAGCATCCATTTTCATATTGCAGTATTTGAGCATAAGGGATTCAAATCCGGGGCTTTTATTTGGGTTGACAAATGGAAATCCAGTCCTCGTGCCCGTTTTGCAACACAGCTGACCTTAGCTCTTAAATTCTGCAATGTTAGCCCGAATTTTCATAAAGGGCACAGCTTCCGGATAGGGGCGGCTTCTCACGCTGCGGATCGTAGTATGTCGGATGCCCAGATACGTGCACTAGGCCTATGGAAGTCTAATACATTTCTTAAATATATTAGAATGCCTCCCATTATCATGCAATTAAGTATAATCTCTAGATCTGTAGGGTGGTCAAACCTTTATCTCATTTATATGTACCATGTTTTAGATGTGTAATTTTTCTTTGGGTGGGGCAGCATGACCGGAGTGATGCTTTTGGCGTTCTTGTGCACTTCACCTTTACTGGGCAAAACTACATAAATTATATATTATAGAATTACATTCTTGTCAGTTCAGATCAGTTCAAAATAAATAAAGCAGTTTTGGGGGTTTCTTCTCCGAAATGCCAATTTACTCCAAAAATGAAGTCTATTTGTGCCTTTTATATGCCAAGTAAAACGAGCCCAGAAAAATACATATCTTATGACAGCACCCACAAAGGAAAATCAGAAAATAATTTTAGTTTTATACAAGGACCATACATATTCAGAAACATGCCGTTTCTCCCATAAATCAGATTACAGGTTAGCATAATAAACTTAGCAAACAGGTTAGCTTTTGTACTTTCCAGTAGGTCCTTTTGAGTGCAACTCTAATCTCAACTAAACATAATCATAATTATGCCAAACTGATATGTCATCGCCACTGAACTAATCTAAATTAACAGAACTAATAGACATTCAAATGTAGCAATACTTCATGTAATTGCATGTTACTACCTGATTCTCTAACGAAACAGTATTATAATGCTTTCCAAAGGTTATTTCGTTTATGCATCTGCCATGAAAAAGCCAGTTGTTGTCCAGAAAAGTGGAACAAGAACATTTAGCTGGACTTACAACTATGTCATATCAGAGAGCTTAAGATATGACGGTTTCAATTCACGGTAGCAAGGCAGAATTAGTACCCCCGCCCCCGACCAACATCCGGAACGGCGCTTCCGTGCCGTCGCCTCTGGGATAGTATTAACTTAGCAAGCTTAACACTCGTCATTTAGGATAAGTAGTCACTTACTTGTTTGCTTCAATGGGCAAACGAAAAATTGAATTATATTTGTTGAATCGTTTACAAGCATATTCGAATTCATTTATTTTTTATGTAATGGAAGAACACAAAAATCCGCCGCGAATTATTGTTCAAGCTGGTGCGTACTATATTTCTTTCTTTGATCGACGTGAAGAAGAACTTACAATTTCAGTGAGTGAAGCTGCTAGTAATGGATATCAGAAAATGAAAGTACGTGTTCATTCTTGACATATACAACTGTATATATATATACGATTTCTAACCTTAACCAGAACTTGTTATATATATATGCGTGTAGGTTTAGGTCTACGAAACGCAAAGAGTGCTCGACAACATATAGTTAGGGACCGGTCATAAAGTATGTGTACTGGGGGGGTGGAGGGTATTCCAAAATACTACCATAAAATTTGGTACCCCCCCCGAAAAGCGTCGGAAAATATTTAATACCCCCCTCAAAGGTGATGAAATGTTTCGTACCCCACCCAACCAATCACCCTCCCCAAAAAAAAACATGAAACAAATATAAATGCCAAAGAACGTAACATAATCTGTTACAAATTGTTATTGGTAATCCAAGTTTTGAGCATTTCCATAAATTTAATAGTGCTCTTTTACACCACATGTATCCAATCCGTACTTTTGTATGCTTGCCAGTATTCCATTAATAGGACTTGCTTGACTATCTTTTCCGTACCTAATAATAAAGTCGAAAGAGGTCCCGGCCATGCGCATTATTTATGATATATCAACAGAACGTCGTGACGTATTTCATATCTTTTTCAATATTTAAATCATTCTAAACGAGTAGGGGAGCTGCCCGACGGTAAAATTACGTAATCAAAGACTGTTCAGGTTGCAGAGATGTCAAACTAATAGGTTCCGATCGAGACACTTTCCGATAAATGGTACTGTGCTACAGGGGCGTAGAACGTATTAAATATTGGGGGGGCCCAAGCTCACGAGGCGCCACCATGGTTTGCGCCGAGCGAAATTTTTTTAAAATTTGAAGCCCCCAGATCGCCGGAAACGGCCGTTTCAGAGTCTTATCTACCTCTTTTAGTGTGCTAAAGTTTGTAGTTTTAATCATAGACATAGTATTAGACTCATTTTTTGTTTCGTACCCCCCCACAAATGTCGTAATTCGTCTCATACCCCCCCAAAGGTTAGATAATTTGTTTCGTACCCCCCCAACTTACCCTCCACCCCCCCAGTACACATACTTTATGACCGGTCCCTTAGAGCAAATTATAGATTTTCGCTTACCTCAAAACTTGTCTGCAACAGGCTGTTTCATCTGTAAAAGAATCATCAGGCAGATGAAACAGCCTGTTGCAGACAAGTTTTGAGGTAAGCGAAAATCTATATATGATTTTTATATCTATATCTATATACGAAAATCTATATACGCATGTCTGGATGCGCATGTGTCTGAGTATTGTACCACATGCGCTTGGGGAGGGCAAGAGTATGGTGTATAAAAATGAAGTCACTCGCATCTAGACTGCGTTACAAGCTGCACTGACGAGCCGTTGAACGGCGAAACATGCATGTCTGCAGATTTGACTGTATATATATAAAAAGGTTCAATTACCCAACAAATTTTACTGGCATCTTTATTACAGCCCCTTAGTACCTATATGAGCGCTCTACAGTTTTGTATTTTAAGCACTGTACGGCTTCCGTGTCGCAAACCTGACTGGTAAATAATATCACGAACGTGCGGTGCCAGTGTGCGTAGAGTGTAGCGAAGATTCGGCGGTTGAGTTGTGTAAAACTACCTGAAAATACAATAAGAACGTCGACGTTTCGAGCGAAGGTCCTTCGTCTGGAAGTCGAAACGTCGAAGTTCTTATTGTATTTTTCAGGTGCGTAGTTTTACACAACTCAACCTCTAGTAAATAATATCGAGATTTTGTTGGCATCTCACTCGATTGAATAATTATTGAAGGGTTTTGCAGATGGAAAATTATTGAGTGCAAATTATATACATCTATTAGACCTAATGAGGAACAGCTGCAAAAATGCAACTATGGGTCCCTGGCAGGAATCGAACTGCGGCCCTGCGAGTCTGGTGCAGCGCTCTAACCAACTGAGCTAGAGACTCCAGTTGTCGAGCTCTAACCACAAGTTCATGTATATATACTAGGGTACTGCCATGTTAAGTTGTGGGTAAATATTAAGATTGTGTTGGCATCTCACTCCATTGAATAATTATTGAAGGTTTTGTGGATGGAAAATTATTGAGTGTAAATTATATACATTTATTAGACCTAACCAGGAACAGCTGCAAAATGCAACTATAGGTCCCTGGCAGGAATCGAAATGCGGCCCTGCGATTCCGGTGCAGTGCTCTAACCAACTGAGCTACGGAGTCCAGTTGTCGAGCTCTAACCACAAGTTCATATATATATAAGTAAGATGCAAACAAAATCTTGATATTTACCCACAACTTAACATGGCAGTACTCCAGTATATATCTCCTGCTCGTTTTGTGCTGACTAAAGTAAGACGATATCGTCTTACTTTTGCAGTTTTCATATCTTCGGTTCAGTGCATGCTATGTAGATGAAAATACCACCGTTCGATTCAGCGTTTTACGATGTCTTTAGAGAAGTAAATTGTGTTTGTTTACAATGCTACGCGGCCAATTTAGCCCCTTTCAAACACCTCTGAACTTTGTATTGTTTACAAATTAACAATAATACAAACTAATTATATATTCATTTCGCTTTCCTACCTTTGGTTTACACGCTACAAACTCCTAAGTGTGAGCATTGGATAGCTCTTGAAAATCCTGTTCGAAAGGATGTATTTAAATAACCATACTAAAAAAACTAGCCATTTTATGACAATTCTCGACTTTTCTCGTGAAAATGCCGTCTTTATTGCGAAATCCCGGTTTTGTCGGCGCACGCTCGGGCAACTTCGGAAGCTAAATCTCCGCGGCTTTGAATCCTAGCGTATTGAAAGTACCGGCAATCGATTCCGTGTGATGTAATTGCCTAGATGGCGGATTTTCATTGGTTTATAGCAATCAACACTGACCTTATATGGCATTTCGTAATTAATTTCCGCGTGCGGGAATCAAATTTCAACGATCTCGGCATTTTGCATGCGACTTTCAAAAAATAAAATAAAATACTTCTACTTCTTCAAATGCAATGAAACTTTCCAATAATATTCCTTTTTATATGAGCTACAATTTTGGTCCAACATTTGCTAACATTTGCTCGAAAATTCTAAACCCTGTTCTGGCAATTCAGGGTTATTTCAACAATAATTGTAAAATTTTTAGATAATTTATGAACATGTATGCAAATTAATTTGGATATGTAATATGAACCGGGACAAACTAAATATAATTTTAAAGAGGAAGTCATAAGCTATCGAATGACGCGTGTCCTGTTGCCAGAGAATAAACACGTCTGGAGATATTTACATTTTGAAACAACCGATCGTAATTACGGCGCAAGCCGTAAAACGATAAGATATACATGAAATTTTCATAAAACTTCAAATGTTTTTGATCAGTATTTTTATACTTCGCACTTAGTATATACTTCTGTGATTTAATATGTTGTTTCTTAGTCTATATATGACGTATTTGAATTAAATTTAAAATACTTTTTAAGATTAATAAATGTTGTATTGATCACACACAAGGCACACAGGATGACCCACGCATTTTCAAATCCACAAACTATGCCGCATGATAATACAGCAAAAGCAAGTATGCAAATAGGCACTGGCCCGTTTAAAACGCTTAAAAATCTTGTCCTTTTTCGGTCTTTTTACTGTTTTTCCTCCTGTTCACTTTAACAAATGAAAGTCCTCTAAAAAATTTTCATTTATCTTTTTTTGGGGACTTTATTTGTCTGTATTTATGTCCCACCGACTCCTGTGTACAAAACATTTTTTGAAAGAAGTTTGCAAAATGACAGTTAAGTTTCTGATGTATACATTAAACAAATTCTTTGTTTTAGCAAGTCATGTGGGTGCTAGTTACCAGTTTTCTCTCGGCCTGAATTCGCGCATGCGCATAACGAAGAAAGCCACCCAAAAAAGTCCAACGTCCTTGACATGGCGGACGACTTTGCATTCCGCTATGTTTTCACATACCCGGGTGTAAATCTCCGAGCGGAATTAAGCCCGTTTTCCACTAGGCGAATTTGTTCGCGCGACGCGTAGCGAAAATTCATTTCAGGAACGTGATTGGTTAGCGAAAACATTTTTCGCGACGAATTTTTTCACTAACCAATCACGTCGCCTAAATTCTAAATTCGATTTTCGCTCCGCATCGCGCGAACAAATTCGACCAGTGGAAAACGGGCTTTAGTACGCTCGCACGGCGCTTCGCGCCGGCTCGGGGATCAATTATGCCCAATGTTACATGAAGAATTTGTATTTAAAAGACCAGTGGGGGCGATAGATCTCTGTGGTGAATTTTTTGTCGCCATCAGTGATCGTCATGGTTACACGGAAACATTTTTATTTTTCGTATGTTTTATATTATTATTTTTCTACAAAATTACTTAAAAACTAATATTTTTACCTAAAGAAATTTCAATCCCCGAAACATATAATGTAGGTATGTTAATATGCATTCTATAAGCGTCATTGTTTTCAAAAATTGGATCTTAGACGTTTGCTTTTTGAAATATTTATAAATATCAGTGAGCTCCATATATATCTGAAGTAAGAACTTTTAATGTTCGGCCAATAGGCCAAGTGAAGCCAAGATGGCGGCAATTGACGTCCAAACGACTGAATGTATTAAACAGTTTTCATGCCGTTTTGTCGCATCGCTAATTAAGTTATTAGTCCATAAAATCAATGTTAGTGTTTAAATCACGATGTTTTGGCCCACCCTTTACTGCCAAGGGATTTGCACTGGACGTCAATTTCACGGTTCTTACATTACAAATTCTCTGAAATTTTGTCTCATTTGGAGACTGGGGATCTGGGATTTTGAGCCACAATATCATTACGCCATTGCAAGCGACCGGTAGCGGCGCCATGGGGAGAACTGGAGTGGACGCGTCCTATAGGTCAATTTTCCTATTCGTCCAAATTCGAGGAGAAAAGTTTCGGGGAGAAAGGTTTTGGTAAGCCCACCTACCAAAAAAAACTATTGAGAATGATAAGAACGAAGACAAGTTATAAAACACAAGTTATAAAATATCACTCCAAAATGCAGGAAATGGCATTTCTGGAACTCTAGATTTCAAAATTTTCCGAGGGGAGGCACGCTCCCGACCGACGCTCTTAAATGTTTCTCGCGCCTCTTGCGCTCGACTTGTCCCTCCACCTTTCCACCCTTGGCCTAATCCCAATCCGGGGCGAAACGTCCGAAACGGACCACACCAAAAACGACGCTTTCGCCATGGTGCTATCTACCAAACCATAAAAGCTTTGGCTATTCTGAGGTGCTTATATGGTTCAGAGATAGTGCTTTTAGGGGGGATCATTGGTAAGTGTGAAATGCCTAGCACTGATATTTCACAAGAAAATGACCATACAATTCTCATGGTCAAACGTCAATTTGTGGCTTACAACTTCAGATAAACAGCAGTGGACCTACATTACCTTTTTTCCTAAATATTTTTGATAGAAACATAATTGGTACTTATTAAATATATTACCACTGTTTTGGTGTAAAATAGTAAATATTTTGTGGCCGAAATAATAATTTGAAATGTACCTACCTCCTGCAAATGGACGTATTTGGCCAAATTCGCCACTTTACTCCGCTGTTTATCACCGATACTCGTTGAAATCCTTCCAAATATGTAAGTCAGTTCAGACATAATGGTATCAAGCACATTTTAAACAAGTTTTAACTAGGTTTCAAGTAGATCCTAGCTGTTTAACCATCGACAAGGTAAAACCTCAACTTTGTCCAAATTCGGCGCCATTGTGTCATCCCGTGTCGGCTGTCAACAATTCGGCCTCGTTATTCTTCCATCCAAGCCATTTCGATTACACTAGTAACAAATTTAACCCTTTATTATGGGTATGAAGATAAAAATATGAATAAAAGATACGAAATGCAGCATTTTACCTCCCTGTAAAATGTTGCTTACGAGTCTTTCAAAACATTCCGTACAAATCTCGCGTGGTCAAAGTGACAGGCCGTGACAGGGGGGGTGAATGTTTTTCACGAAGATAGAAGAAGGCTGCGTGTGACAACAGGAACCCAAGCTGACTTAATTAACTTTAGTTGAATATAGACTAAAAACTGAACTATTAGTGAAAGCTAACTCTAAAATATACCCTAAACTATACTGTTATTTAATATCAGTGCTAGGCATTTCACACTTACCAATGACTTCTACACCTATCTCCTAAAGTATAAGCCCAGCATAGCCAAGAATTTATGGTTTTGTAGATAGCACCATGGCAGTCGTTTTCGTGGGTGTGTGAGTACGTTCTGCCGGATTGGGGTTGCGTTACCATGTTGACCGTCATGGTCAACTTGCCCTAAAACAGTTGAGATTATCTGTCCTAAATGAAATGCATACAAACTCATATACAGGTCCTGGACTATATATTATTCCCAGCACAAGACAGACAGTTGTTGCCATAATACCATATAATCAGGTATTCTATGTTTACACTTTGGGCAGCTGATAAATTTATCAAATATGTTACAACAATCTGGTTTGCGCAAAGCTTAATTTATAGCTCTGCGTTCGTTATATGGGCATATGGCTATGATGAGCGCTTTTGGAACAGTCTGATAATGTGGTTTATTTTTGAATAGCAAATGTGTGTATTTTTGAAAAGGATCATAGTCAGCAGTGTATATACCATTCCAAACATGTATTTGGTATGGAATACATGCAAATGCCAAATAGTCCATGCTTGTGGTAATGTTCTGAAGAAAATTCATTTTCCGTATTTGTTTGCATTAAGTAATATGAGCGATGAGCTGTCTTAGCAGAGCAAATTATCTAGATTATTTTGCTTCCTTAAGCATTCATATTCTGACAGCAAAAAATTCTGATTGGATTTTGGGAATTTCGTAGTTATAAAGGAAAACGACACCATTTTGTTTTTAACAAGACCGCTGGGTAAAGCAGAAGCCAGCGCTTAGCGCTTCCGGGAAAAAATGCATAGCAACCAACCACTGTATTAGCAGCGAATAGGCCCTTGCCTTGTTTACATTTGCTATCCGTTGCGTACAGAATTCTATTGTTGTGTGTTCTCATTATATCACAACAATTCGCCTTCACAATAGCAAGCCCACAAAGATTTTTGGAATAAATAGAAAAGCCTGCGAAAAAAGTAGGGAGAGCTTTAAGATGCTTTTCTTTGTCTTATGATCTGTATGTAATTCCTTAGATATCCAAGAAATATCTTGATTGACTATGGGGCACGAAATATGTTTAGAAAGATGTTTCTTAAGAAAGTGAGATAAGTGAAAGGTGTCAGTGCTGTTTAAGGCATTAAAGCAAAATCTCAAAATCCATATCAGAAATTTATCCTAGGAATGCTACAGGTAGTTGCGCAACCAAAATGATGCAAAATATTTTCTGTGCCGCTCATGCATCAAAACAACTCCAAACTTTAATCTTCAATTCTACCATCTTTTAAACAGAAAAAGGGCGGCACGGCAGTTGATGCCGTAGAAGCAGCCGTTTCATCTTTGGAGAAAAATATCTATTTTAATGCCGGTCGTGGATCAGTATTGAACAACAATGGTGAAGTGGAATGCGATGCAATGATCATGGATGGAAATACAATGAACACAGGCATTGTCATTTTTAATATATATCAAGATGTATAATTTATGAGAGAATTCATCAACAAAATAAAATTTTTAAAACGTACAAGCGTAGGTTGCGGAAATAAGTTTGTTTCAGATTTTCTGAAAAAATTGTAGCAATACAACTCTATACGCCTGATGAGGCATTCAATCGATAGACAGGAGACATTAAACACACCAGAGAGACATTGACAAACAAAGCCCTGGAGTGTAATAGGACTCAGCTATTCAACAAAGCTATGTGAATAGTTCTCGTGTTAAAATTTCATGTTAATAAGATATTTTCAATCTATCTGGCTAGAATAATAAAGCTGTATATTAGTGCCCTTGGAGTAGACACAATCACTAATCCTGTATGTGTATTTGTAGGTGCAGTGATGGCTGCACGCCATTTTTTAAATCCGATTAAAATCGCCAGAAAAATCATGGACAATTCACATCATTGCGCCTTAAGTGCAGATGGAGCTCTGGACTTCGCTCAGAAAAATCACTTTCCCACTTGTGAACCCGAAGATCTTATAGAAGAGAAGACAGGAGGGAGTCCGGAACTAAAATTTACCTACGATGATTATCCCGAATTAGTGAAATGTTACGACACAGTCTCGGCTGTTGCCATGGATACCAATGGTCATTTCGCGTGTGCGACCTCGACAGGTAATATAGCAACACGTCGTCTTATTAAGGATTAAAAACTGTATGTGATGCGTTTAATTTGTTAGCTGGTTGCCCATGCCAAATTGTTCTTTGGAGGAATTGAGTTATTTTTCATGACACTCCATGCCTGATCCATACGGATATTTGTGAGGGTAACATGGGGAAGTCGTGACGGTTAGAGGAGACCGTGATAAAGATGATAAAGAGTAGGATTGAAAAGTTTAATTTTTGTTAGCAGTAAAAACTCAACATGTATATGCAGTCCATGTTTTGAATCAAACCTAATAAACATCTGTGCTCGTGTAAACAATACTTACGAATGAATAATGGAATATGCAAAAGTTCATTATGATTATGTTTTTTTTATATTTCTGAAGGTGGTTTACCAGGGAAATTAAAAGGCCGTATTGGTGATGTACCACTGGTTGGCTGTGGTGGTTACGCAAATGAATTTGGGGCAGCGACAACAAGTGGACATGGAGAGCAGTTGATGAAAATGACTTTAGCAAGAGAAGTTGTTTATAACATGGAAAACAGATATAATGCTCAGGTATATTTTACATTTGTAGCCATTACTTGAATTTGTCTGTTAATCAATGTACTCTTAATTAATTCGATCTGGCGCTTGCATGTATTCGTGAAAATTGTAAACGAATTTAAGTCTACTTATACATTATACAGTGGATTAAAATCGAATTATATGTTTCAACGCGCGTACTATAAATGTTATATTATATTATATATATTATATATATATATATATATATATATGTATATATATAATATAATATAACATTTATAGTACGCGCGTGCTGATTGGTCGAGAAGTGTGTTTCTATAACTGTATAGCAACACGGAAATTTTCCCTAAAATTTAAAATCATAAAAGGGCTCGTTTTCCACTGATTATTTCTCGTTCTCCCAAACTCCCACGCGTAAGTTTAGAAACACGAAATGTATAGAAACACGAAAATGTTTTTATTTCTTAAATATAAATTAAGAATGCACCCGGGCTCGAGTTTAACCTTTATCTATTTTCAAATAGAAATCAGTCGAGAATGCTGTACAGAGAATGAAAGATCGTGTGAATGGCTATGGCTCTGCAATTGCGATTGATCGACATGGAAACTTCGGAATAAAAAACAATTCAGCTCTGATGCTTTGGGCAACAGTCAAGGATGGCGGTTCGGCATGTTGCATGGAAAAAATTCAACCTGTAAAAAAAAGTGGAAAGGAGTGAAAATACAGTAATTTCTTGCAGTGGTGTCAGTTTTTACATTTTAACTATGTTATTAGCTATTGCACAGAACTCCCCCATGCAGATCAAATGAATTAGTCACAAGTTGTGATATAGGTATACAAATACAATCGGCCTTTTTAAGATGCCTATAAAGGTTGTTTTCCACTACAGCCGTATCATAGAGAAACGTAAGCTACTGTAAGTTATGCACGTTTGAAGTGGAAAACTGCCTTAAGACACTAAAGTGGAAAACTGCACTCATTTAATTGCAAGGGCTACAGCTGCACTGATAAGTGTCTTTAGTGGACCACAATAATATGCGCAATGTGAACAATAAATGTACTGTCTCCTCGACTAACTTGATGTATATTATAATTGCAATAACACTGTAATAGTAATTTTAATAACATGCGACTGTAACAGCAAATAAGCAAACTGTATGCAAACTGTTCGTGCGTGCAATTCAACTTTAAAAGTATAACTGTTACACATGTACACGTTTGATCATAAATTAAAATTTAGCACAAAATATTCCGTGTTTAATTCCATTACTCACATTGTTTCCAAAAACTATCGCAGTATATGAGGCCTGCTCTGGGATCTTAACTCGCCTCAAATAGCCTTAAATCGCCCTAACTCGCCTTAAATCGCCTTAAATCGCCTTAAATCGCGGAGAAACTTGGCAAAGTTTCTCTTAAATCGCCTAAACTCGCACTAAATCGCCTAAACTCGCCAACCAAATTAAAATGCTGAAAATAGTAAATACTATATACAGTGCAAACACCTTTTTCCCTGGAAAGGGGGGGGGGTGTTCTGGTTGTTTATTTCAGACAAAATTAGGAGGGGGGCTTATCCAAGAGAGCTTGCTGGAGAGAGGGGGCTTAGCCGAAACACGGGAAGTTACATGCTTATTGATTATAGCCGAAACTCAGTATGTACTAGTCATTGGAAAGCCCTGCATCCCCTACCCGGGGAACTACCCGGCATTAGATAAAGGTTGTGTCCTAAGTCATTCTAATCCCCCGCTATACGTGGCATTCTTACTAGTCTAAACATTTGGCCCATGCATAACCCCTGCATGGCCATCATGACACATAGCTAACGCTGTCTAATGCCCCGGGACCGAGACATAACAGGTAGGCTAATCTGCAAATAAATCCCCGCTATTTCCTGGCATGTCCCGGGTAGGGGATGCGGGGCTTCAATGATTGGTGCATAAGTTACATACTATCAAGCATAGGTATATAATATGACATAGGAATCCTTATATTCAAACAGAAAAAAGTCAGGATGGCAAGAATCAGTCTGTTTTCAACATTAGCTTTTGCACAGTTCCTTTCCTATATTACATACAAGTGCTGAATTGCAGTAGCGCACAACATTTAATATTTTATATCAACAGTGTTGAAACTTACATATATTGATAAACCACAGCATGATCGTAGTCAACGTTTATAGTCAGCCTTTTCCGGTTCACATTTTTATGGAAAGGAAAATATAAATTATGTTCTCCATTGAACATATTGGAAATATTTATATATTTTTTCACGAACCGAAAGACGTAAACGTTCATTCCTTGTATTTTATCTATACATATTCTAGATTTTTATTCCTGTACATAACATTCTAATATTTAGTCCAAATATGTTAAAACCTAATTCATATTAAAATTGTAAATCCATTGTACTTTTATACCTAAGGTGGATCAATAAAGATTATTATTATCCCATAAATTTCATATCTGGATATCTGACATCATATTCATTTCGTCTTATTTCATTTTTCATGAATTCATTTAAAACATCGTGTTAGCCGCTGTGAAAGAGGGAGCCTTCTCTCAGGAAATTTATTATTTAACTCTGGGAACGTTATAGGTACATAAACTAAATTCTAATATTAATGAGTTTTTGTAAATACTGCAGTACTTTATATATCGAGGGGAATAAAAATAAATACTAATCAATAAATAATATTGAGTTTTAGTTATTAAATAAACACATGGAAATGAAATACTATATTTGCAACGTAAATTCAAGCTTATTTGGTAAGTTACATATGTAAATTCGTTTGAATAACTATATAAATGTATTGCCACATTGGAACATGCATTTTCACAGTTTTAATATATTCTGTACCCTTGGACTTTCCAAGATATTGACAAGGCATTCATACACAGTAAAAACAAACTGGTTAAAATGACCAATTTTTATTGGTTGTAACCAATTTGAATTGGTCATTTTAACCAATTCATGAATTGGTTATTCTGAAATGACCAATTAATATTGGTTGAAACAACCAATTTTTAATTGGTTGCATTTTCTACCAATTTAAATTAAATTAACCATTTTAATTGGTCATATCTGCAACCAATTCTAAATTGGTCATATCCGCAACCAATTCTAAATTGGTCATATCCGCAACCAATTCTAAATTGGTCATAGCCGCAACCAATTCTAAATTGGTCAAATCAATAACCAATTCTAAATTGGTCAAATCAATATCCAATTCTAAATTGGTCAAATGTTGGGTGCGGAAACCTATTGGGCACAAGTGCCCCAGCGACTAAATTAATAGGCAAAATCCACATGTTCCAAAACTAACAATAAATTGGTCATATTCACAACCAATTATATTAATTGATTACTGTCAAAATTATCTTATTCATGGGCTTATCTTACATTGGAGGTTGGAAAGGGGTACATGCCCTATACTCCCCCAAAGAACTCCCCTCCCCCCTGTATAATGAGCCCCTGGAATCAGGGCATGTTCATATAAGCCGGGCTAGCCCCGCTGGCTCGATTATTTGGCATTTTACTGTGGCTCCGAGACTGGCGTGAAATGAGTTTTCGTCAGAAAGACAGAGATTATCGTTGCTGATCATTGTTGCTTATATGCTGGCTGTTCAGATATTTGAGATCAGTGCCTTCAGTGGTATGCAGACGCGTGCCATATATGGGCTCCCAGGATGCTTAGCGAGGGTGCTCTCACAGCGAGTCCTTTCAAAAATCTTGTTGAATTAAAGGGGCAGTGTCACCGTCTGCGTATCCTTTCTGCGTATCTATAGCAAACATCAGGAAGTGTCGTAAATCGTTCGGCTTACATAATTCGCCATTTAAAGAGCGAGTGTCGAGTGATGAAAAAAACATGTCGACATCCACGGTAAGCTAAATTTGCATATATTTACATATATTTGTAATACGATACATAACCACATGATTTTTGAAAAATTATCGTCTTAGGTTTACAGTTGTAAGTGCAAGAGTTCTTGCAGCACTAGGAGAAAAGAAAATAGCACAAGAGGATGTCCTTGTAAGGGTCAAAATATGGAGTGTTCTGCCGAATGTCCGTGCGGTACTCGTGCTAAACCTTGCCAAAATAAGGTGAGTTTGCACAGTGAATGCCTTACTATTACAACTTTGTTTTGGTTATGAGAGAATAATGGTTGCATTGTCTTAATTTTTACAGGGAAATGCAGCGAACACGGGAAGGGAACGCGGTGGTCGTGGTAGGACTACAAGTCAAGGTTTTCGCCTCTCTCATCAGCCTATTGTCTCGGAGGATGCGCTAAGGGAAAAGGAAAACAACGATGTGAAGGTAACTTGGTTTATTATGTACGTTAAAATTATTTATTTTGGAATACTTTATACAGGGCTTAGCTCCTAAACAACTTGTCTGGTTATATTAGTTTATTTATATGGCATATAGTACATACAGTATAAACGCCTACAATTATTATAAACAATTATTATAAATCGAACAAGTTGACACAATCGAAATTGAAGTTCGCCAAGACTTTTATAGTCCATCAACGGACTATAGTCCTTCCACGCTTCAATGAACCTGTATTTAGGATTAAATATAGAATACCTTGCCACTCTACATATCATAAGTGTAAAGACTAAAGTTATTTTTCTTAGAACTGGCAGACCAAACAAATGAAACAATGCTGTGTACATGCTATTAATAAAAGGGTTTTATATAGGTTTATGGTTGAGATGTGGGTTGGGCACTAAATCATTGTAAACAAGCTAGTTTATTGGCTAGGTATTATATAATTAATCATGTATATATTTATTTTAGCACTTTATAGATACCCTAGATGCAAGTATGGTGAGAAAGTTAGCAATTCGCAGTCTTCCCAGGGGTATCGGTAGTATGGATTATATTGATACCCTCCTGATCAAGGAAGATGACCTTGATGATGCCAATGAGGGTGAAGCCGAAAGCATCATGGGTGAGTTCTCTATGAACATGGATCAAGAACCAGGGGCTGAACCATCCCAGCAGCCTAGTCAGTCACAAATCCCTGATCCAGGACAGAATAATGCAATTGAACCTGTACCAGAATGGTGCAAATGTGGGAAATGCCATCCAATGCCACAAGAAGTGGAAAATCACACTATGTTCTCGGTTTGTCGAAATATGTCTTGATCCAGATGTGCTGGAGCTGTGTATTCGAAATACAAGCGATATTCGAAATGACAAGGAAGACAACAGCACAAGGGCATTCAGTAGGGCTGCATATAGACAGTTTATTTTGGAACGCCACGGTTATCTCGGCAAAGGAAATAGAAGAGTTTGTCCTTCCTGTGTTGTTCAAAGAATTAGAGAACAATATCCTTCCATTACTGGTATTTATATGGGGTATAGAGATCACTGATACCGTAAACTGGGGTGACTTTGAAAATCGGGTGACTTTGACCACTTCCTTACTTTAAATTCAGTACTTCAGAGATTTTAACTGGGGAGACTTTGAAAAATCGAGTGACTTTGACCACATCCTTACTTTATATTCAGTGCTGCAGAGATTATTATTATTATTAATTAAATTTATATTGCACGAGGTTCCATAGGAAGATGCTCACCTGCACATTACAGAGTATAAAACAAATATATAATTATATCTATACAAGTATATATAACTAAAAGTTATATAAGAGATTTTATTTTAGAAAATTGAAAGGTGCCCAAAGTCGCCCAATTTTCAAAGTCACCCCGGTTTACGGTATTGGTCATTTGCACTGTACATACTGTAAATACTTGCTCACAGGGATGTTAACAACTAATATACATCATTATGTCCATTTCAATAAACTTTATACCTGCATTCATTGACAAATAAACTTTATACCTGCATTAATTGACAACTGATTGTCGGTTTAACCCCATCAGAGATACAATTGTCAAAAACAATGTATATTGTTCGTTTGAGCAATTTCTCAAAATTAATTTTGATAATAAGTGCCCCCAAGTTGATTTTGCCCCGGGCCCCCAAATTTCTCTGAGCGGCCCTGGGTAAGACTTTATATATTTATTATTTATATTAATTTGCAGAGGTAAATCTGCTCCTCCTTTGGATGGCTTCCTTTGTGGGAGGTGGTGGAATATGGGCTATGGTTGGGGAAATAATAGCAGGATCACTTTCATTTAAAGGAACTGTTTGTGTGACATCATCTAGCCTTTTCCTCAAAATTTTGGACATGAGTACTGGGATGTATTCATATCCTTTCAGAACTTTCACAGCTTTTATATCCCATTTCCTTGTTCTTTGGTTGTACTTCCTGGTAACCATTTCATCACCTGAACTGGTTATGGCTTGGGTTATGGCTTGGGGAGTTAATAGGGTTTTGTTGTAATTTACATATTCCAATTCATGTTTCAAAGGCCAAGTTCATAAATTGAGCCAAACGATTGATTCTGCCATAGTTATGTCCTGAAATCAGCACTGCTGCAGAAGCTTGAATATTATTAACATACATGTCATTTATTCTTCGTGATGAACAAAATCTAAAATTGTGTCCAGACTGACAGGTGCAGCTAACAACTAGTGTTGTCCCCACATTACATCGGGAACATTAACACAACCAGGTGTCTGACATCGGCTTGTGAATACATTCAAAAGCAAATCCAATTAACAAATACATTTTCTTTCAGTTACCATTCCAAACTCCTTTTCAAGGGCGTAGATATCATGATATCCCCTCTGCTCAATTTACGGTGTGGCCCATATTCCAAACTGGTGAGGTCTCTTGGGTCGTGAGAAATATATTTTGGAATCGATTGAACTGTGTTTTCATCAGTATTGTCATAAGTGTCATCATCATTATTTGATATCAGACCTTCTGCAGTTTCATCATCAGATTGGCATAGGTGATCATAGTCACTGCAAAAGGAAATATAAATTAAAATATATTAAAAATGACCGATACAAGAATAGAAAATAGGGGAAATGGACAAGAAATGAAAATTGTCTATAATATTTCATATATATATGGCCAGATACCATGTGCACACTCTATATTATACCCAGATCTGATGTGTCCCAAGAGAAATTGAAAATCATGTATGGTATATAAACAAAGATGCATTTGTGCATCAGTGCATGCTTACCCTTCCTCAGACTCTGACAGCTTTTCTTCTGCATTTAGAGCCTCAATGGCGGAATGGGAAAGTTCGAGTAAACTGTAAAAACAAAAAATTGTCACAGCTAGAAATAGTGCTGTGCAAACTCCGGTTATTTTCTCTTGCTCCGGCAAGGAAAATTTAAAGGAAATAGGAAGCCAATTTCATATTTAAAAGTGGAAGCAGGTGAAAGTATTTCAGATTTTCAGTGTAATTTCAGAATTTCTTTTACTCTTTTTCGTTGAAACCATATATTATTAAATAAAATTAATAAATCGCCTAGTTTAAGAGTGAAAACAATCAATTTTCCATTACCAAAAGTTCATTGAAATATGAAATAATTTTTCATAATTTTGTCTGCCGGAGTTTTTGCCTGAGTTTTCCCAACTCCGGCTAAATTTGCCGGGAGCTCCGGCTCCTGCATTCCGGCGCACAGCTCTAGCCAGAAACAAATACCACAGTACCGCATGTGATGTCTCTATCAATTCCAAGTGTGCCTCCACCCACCAATTGACAATTAGCATTTACATCAATTTTAAATTCCCTATGTGGGGCTTGTGAATCACTACACTCATTCCAATGTGAAATAGCGCATTTGAAATGCTTTAACTCATAAATGCCTAGGGATGGGCACATTTGGAATTGATTGAGACATTACTATTAACAGTATTATCTGTTTAAATATGGGCATATTTGGCATGCTGTACTGGATCTGTCAAATTCATAGACACATACCTTTCTTCGTCAGAAGTTGTATCTTCTGATGAATTGCCTTCATCATCAGAAAAAATAGATATGCTTGCTTTACTCTTGTCTTGGACTTGTGAATTATCCAAACTACATTTTAAAGAGTATAAATAAACACAAAAACTTTAAATAAGGAAATTGTTTATTTTTCTACACTTGAATAAAACAATGATTTTAGGTTTTAATCTTATTCTTATAGAATAAAAACGTAGAACTTGTTTCAACTTTAAACTTACCTGTTATTAAATGAAGAACTAGGCTTCGAAATAGTGCAATCTATGTCCATTTCTGCTCCAATTGGAGAATCGTGTGCAGAATGAAAAAGTGTCAAGTCCTCAGATTGTAATTGTTTACACGGTGTAGAAGTTTGTGGTCCTATTAAAACAAAGCTAAATTTACTCCGAATACGTTATAGCAAAATGCTTTAAAATATTATGTTGTTCTCACCTTGACTGATGATTTCCGCAGACTCAGTTTCAATTCGTTGTGTTGATCGAGATGTTGATCTTGTTCGCTTAGGTTTGCTTGGAGTGTCGAGAGCCGATCTTAAATCGGAAGAACAAATACTTGTACTACCACTTACTTCAAGAGATAATGCAACAATATTTGACAGGAAGGCCACTTACTTTCTTCGATATTCCAAAGTGAGCAAGTGAGCAGCAAAAATCATTGTCACTAGAACAACCATTGGATTGGATTTTTCAACTTTGAAAAGTTTGGCTAAACTTTTCAAATTTTCGTATGCGCAGAAAGGATGCCCAGACGGTGACACTGCCCCTTTAAAACTTTATACATCCAAATCTTCCGCAAATTTTAACGAAATACGAAGAAACATTCCAATATTTGAAGATTCAAACAATCAATTGGAAAGTAAGTGTTAAACTATGTAAATATTTTTAGATTTTGCGTGTAAATATAGAGTATATAATCGATTGTTTTCATGTATAATTTTAGCTGACGTTTGTCGTTGGCTCCATTTGGCTCCAAGAATATATTATTAATAGAGATTAAAAACTTTCTATGTGCCTTTGTATTTACAGATCATCATTTCAAGCAATAAATCTGAAATAATATGTGGTCCAAGCGAGTCGAACTGTCTAAAACAATACAAACGACTACAACTACACAAGTTTGTCTGCCACAAGGTTAAGGTATGAATATTGTTGATGATTCATGAATTGATACTTAATGAAATATTGACTCATTTAGCTTTGATGTTAATACAATCGCCAAAGCAAAATACTTAGCTTTCAATGAGAGGGAACAATCCTTCTTTTGTAATAATACAGTATATTGTGCTATAATAATAATATCATTTCTATGCAGAACCTGATATGGTATTATATATACTGACTGTTTATGTTGGTGCCAGCATAGCTACCAGGGCTAGCCTAGCTCGCTTTCCCAAGAGAAATTTCATTCGTAACACTTTTCAGGCCTTTCAGGAGTAAACATACCTGTGTTTAGCACAATTATAATATATTTGGTAATTGCATATAATATATTTGGTAATTGCACACAGATAAAATGACATCCCTACCAGATTTGTGCTTGCTTATTGCTTGGACTTCCTATATACAAGTGCCAAGCACAGATAAATTTGGTGCGGTCCACCTTTTCTTTTTGTGTTGTACCAAACCTGAAATCACATTAGCAGTGACAATTAATATTTCACAGTTATAGCCCATAGAAATGATAAGTCACTTACAGCATTGTTAACTAATCTATATACTAATTTTTTAGCTACTACATTTTTTTCGGGGGATCAATAATAGGGCTAACCTTTAGATCCTCCTGCAAGGGCCTATTATGTATTTATTAATTTTATAAATGTACCCTGAATAAATATTTTGATGAATGAATGATGATAATATTTTAACAGGGGGTTCATGTCACCCGAAGGTGTTTTTCGATGAAGCCCTGATTGATTGATATTAATTTAAATACGGCATTAATACTCTGCCCAGATCCTGGCAGGGATATTCCATAGGCTGGACAGCTTAGTTCCCAAATAAACAAAAATGAAAATTATTAGGAAATAATACCAAATGCTGATCGATCTAACTTTGGCTTGTGGGGTGCCCGGCCTTAATTGAAAATAACCCACCTGTAGGCCCTATAGGTGCATTGGGTGTAAAGTCCTCCTTAAGTCAAACTGTGGCTCTGGTCCCCCAGGGGCTCTTTCGAACAAGGTCCCATGGGTAGGTCAGCCTCGTTACCAAATACAATAGACAAAATTTGAAAATCACTAGTTGAAAAACAAAAAATAAGCCAACTTTCCCCTTGATCTCCCTTTAACAGTGTAAAAGTACACTTGAGGGAGAGTACATTTTAATTTTCTGAGTCACTTAACCCTTTAATTACAATGTGCCCTGTTTAATTTATTATCCTAACCTTGTTATGATGCAAGGCATGCTTTATAAAACCTAAACTCTGGAATTCAACAGGACTAAAGCTCATGTGTTGTTGCTGTTGACACAAATAATTCATTATATTGTAAGTATAATCCCAATTTTCATTTTCCAGCAAATTATTGTACCACAGCAAATGACAAATTGGCAGAGCTGGGTGGGTTACTCTGGTTTGAGTAACTGAACCAAGCATATTATAAACAGCCACTAAGTTCTATAACAAGAAGTTCCTGAGTACTTTTCAGGAAAATGTAAGTTTAAAATATTACTTTACATTGCACTTCCTTGCAGCTTTAGGGTGGTTTGTTTAATTTTACCAAGGATTTAATATACCTTGTGCATAATATTTTAACTCGGCAAGTGGCAATGCACCCTATTTTGCAGACAATACTATTTATCTGTTTATCAACGGCCAAGGGAAAAGTGTTGCACTTAGCCTATTAACCAAATTAGCACTGCTGTCAAGTCAGCAAGAATGATGATTTACAATGTTTCTGGCTTATGTTGTCAAAATGTCAATGATGCACTGATACAGAACTGCTCAGATTTGATATTTTGGCTGTTCAAACTTAAAGTTGGGACAAAGCAGTTATGATGAGAATATCCAATTATATATGTTAGACTTTACCGGCAATGACTAAACATGGTACCAAGTATACATAATGTGAATATCATTCAAATTGTCCCTTCATGCATTTGTGTTACTATCAGACTTCTATTCACTCCTAGCTAACTTTGTAAGATTGCAGTGTTTCCTTAATCTGAACTTTTTAAATGTTTTGTTTTCTTTTGCAAAAGAGATGTATTTGTCAAAAGAGATTTGTCATTTCGAATCTAGTATGTACAAAAATTGGTAGTATGACCTCAACAAACTTATGGCTGATATCTGATGTGTAGATATCATAAGTGTATGACATAGGTAATGTTATTTGTTGGCAAAGAAAAACTTTTTTGCTTTCTTACTTATATTAACAGATCATCGAGGAAGCAAGGAGAGTCTTGGGAATTGGAGGTTGGGAAGGTGGGGATGAATTTAAGAAAGATTGTCTTCAATGGTTGACTGAAGAAATGAGACATTGATATGTTATGGGATTAGTAAAGGAATGAGCCGGCCAAAAAGCCCATGATGCATTGTTTGAAGATACTGATTAAGTCCGCACTGACCAGCTATCGGAAATTTAAAGCTGATATGCAATAAACTGGACTAAGTATTGCTGTGATAGATCTATAGAATGTATATTCATAAGCATTCATGATAGATAGATCTTGAACTTTATATATATAAACTACCATGCAGGAAGTGCATGGCATCCCTCCCATATATATACACAAACTTGCGGTTAATGCTCAGAAACTGGACCCTGTAGCTCAGTTGGTTGGAGGGCTGCACCGGAATCGCAGGGCCGCAGATTCAATTCCTGCCAGAGGGCCTAAGGTTGCATTTTTTCAACTGCTCCTGGCTTGGTCTAAAAAGGTATATAAATTTTCGTTCGAATATTCCATCCACAAACAGCATTAACATGCAGAAAAGCCCAATGTGATACCCTCGATATCGGAGTTCTTTCGTTGAGTGTTCTTTCGTCACCATTTGGCACAAAATGGCTACAAAATATTGTTTGACAAGTTCGCTAATTCGTTGTTACGAATGTTCACCAAGGTTAATAAAGTATTTCTGCTTGACTTATTGAGTTTTTAATAGTAATATTGCTGACATCATCAAATTTTCAAATGTAGTTAAAACAGAAATTAAATGCATGGGATTGTAGGTGCAATGCAAGTTAAGTTTAAAAGTAATCTCTAATCCAACATTAAAATCGTCATAATTGTCATTTTCGCAAAAATATGGTCGTATTTTAGCACTTGATATGCTGGCGGCAATAAGCAAAAGCGGCCCTTTATAACAATAAAAATGGCAGACTAGCAGCAAGCGTTTACATACAGTGTAATTTCGACCAGTATGTTTGGGTTAATTTTAAAGTTCGATTAGACATCGCTTCCATGAATCATCTAAAGCCTCTTCTCTTATTGAGTTTACTTTGTGCGCATGCGCATAGGTAAACACATTGCAATACTGCAAGACGTAAGGCGTAAAGTCCGGAAGTGTAATCATTAACAGGCGTTAACTCCGAAAGTGTAAACATGAAGTTGTTAGCTTTTACAGGTGTAAACTCCGGAAGTTATTAACTTTTTACTTTTACATGCGTAAAATCTGGAAGTTGTTAATATTTACAGCGTCGAGCTAAATATATCGATTTACAGCCGTAAATGAGCTCTAGAATTTATCAATATTTACAGCGGTAAACTTTGCGGTAAGTATTCTCCGAGGCATGCGCGAAGCGCGTGTGCAATGGTACTAATTCCGCTACTAGCGACGTCTAAAGTTCTCAAGTTTTGCTGGGGCATGGTTATGTTGCGCGGTTGTTCGGTGGTCATCTCACTGATTTCAAAAGTATGGGGGATTGACAGGAGTGGAATGAGTGAGTATTAAAAAACCTATAAGAAAATAGTTTGAAGAAATTGGCAATGAAGACTTTTTCTCGTTTACTTCAAAATGTTAAAATAAATAGTTATAAATATTATGCAAGAGATCAAGTCACGGTAATATTACACGTACGAAAGTAAGACAATCCGACAAGCCATGGATGATGACTCCATCACTCAAAAGTTCCATTAGTAATCGCCAAAAAGCACTTTTTAAACACGGTAAATCCTCGACAATGTTTAAGTACTGGCGCAATAAAGTTATCAGGGACGTCAAGTCTGCTCGAACCAAATACTACGTTACATCAGTCAGTAAATTAAAACAAGGCAATTCATCGAAATGGTGGAAAGAGGTTAAGTCTATTGGTGGTCTATCCTCTCGAAACTCTTGGCACCACCAACTGTTGTCATCCGATAACCCTACCAGTCAACATCTTGTTGAATCCATAAACAAGTTTTTTACTAATTTGACTTCCCATTTCAGCCCACTCGAGCCCGATAGTACCGTGACGCAATTAGATGTCCCTGCTTCCTTCCTGGTGGACACAGACCAGGTTTATCAAGCCTTACGTAAGATCAAAACTAATAAATCTCCTGGCCCTGACTCAATTCCTAACAAAATCCTTCAAATGTTTGCCTTTGAACTTGCTCCTGTAATTGCCGATGTTTACAACTCATCCCTCTCACAAGGCGTGGTTCCCTCCCAGCTAAAGCTATCTATTGTCCGGCCCATTCCTAAAGAGCTTCCTCCTACTTCTATTGACAACGATTTGAGACCGATCTCCTTGACCTCGCAAATTTCAAAAACTATGGAAAGATTCACAATCAACTCGATGATGCCTCAAGTAATAAATCAACTAGACCATAAGCAATTCGCACTACCGAACAAATCTACTACCCATGCCCTGGTATATCTTCTCCATCAAATTTTTGCTGCCTTAGACAGTGGTCATAACTCCATCAGATTATTTTTCGGTGATTTCAGGAAAGGCTTTGATTTAGTGGACCATAACGTAATTATAAACGAACTTGGAAATCTTAATGTCCACCCTGTTCTCACTCGCTGGATTACAGCGTTCTTGACCAACCGTCAACAATGTGTTAAAATTGATTGCCATCAGTCCTCGTGGAGAAGTGCTAATGAAGGTTTACCCCAAGGAACATGTTTGGGTCCTCTTCTATTTGCTATATTGGTTAACCCATTATTAAAAGACTGGAATGGTCGTCTAAAATTTGTCGATGATACAACAGCATTGGAAGTAGTCCCAAGGTGTTCTCCTAGTGTATTGCCTTTAGTTGTTGAAGAAATCTCCAAATTCTCATCCGCTCGTGGAATGGAGCTTAATCCCAAAAAATGTAAAGAAATTATTATAAACTTTCTTCAATACCGAATTCCATGTGATCAATCTATGTTCATTAATGGACAATGCGTTGAAAGAGTACACAGCTTTAAGCTCTTAGGTGTCTACCTATCAGAAGATCTTACCTGGAATGCCCACGTTGACCATATCTTGAAGAAAGCTAACTCCCGACTCTTTGCCCTCCGACTATTGAAGAAAGCAGGCTTGAGTCTCACTGATCTTATAACCATCTACTGCTCAGTTATTCGCTCCATACTTGAGTATGCATCCCCAGTATGGGCAGCTCTTCCTGATTACCTATCCTCTCATCTCGAGTCGGTCCAAAAGAGAGCACTTAAGATTATATACCCCGACATATCTTATTATGAAGCATTGCAGACCTCAAAGCTCAAAACCTTGGAATGTCGAAGAGATGAGTTATGTCGGAGATTTATCAACTCAACCCGGAAGAGAGCATGTAAAAACAATCCAGTCTATAATATAATCAGACCCTCCTGGTCCTCTAATGAACATGATTATTTTTTACGTAGACCAAATAGTTGTCGAACTGTGAGAACCTTTACTGAACGTTTCGATAACTTTATTACCATTAAATATACGTAATTGTCCTAGTTTAGTCCACTGTATGTTGGAATTATGTAAATATAATTTTATATATCTATATATAGTGGAGAACGTCTATATATATGTTAAAATGTTAATATGTAAATTAGTTGATAACTTAGGAACAATTGTGTAATTCAGTTTTTACTGCAAATCAATTGATTAATAAACTACGGTGGCCCAGAAGGGACACCACTATCAACAGAATGAATATCACAAACAATAGCAATTTGTAACAAACTGAACGAGATTTGCTGCAAACATATAAATAAAGCGCTGCAAATTGTAGAACGCGATGCAAACAAAATATAGAACGTGCTGCAAACAAAATATAGAACACGCTGCAAACAAAAAATAGAACGCGCTGCAAACAAAATATAGAACGCGCTGCAAACAAAATATAGAACGCGCTGCAAACAAAATATAGAACGCGCTGCAAACAAAATATAGAACGCGCTCCAAACAAAATAAAGAACGCGCTGCAAACAAAATAAAGAACGCGCTGCAAACAAAATATAGAACGCGCTGCAAACAAAATATAGAACGCGCTGCAAACAAAATATAGAACGCGCTGCAACCAAAATAAAGAACGCGCTGCAAACAAAAGCTTTTAAAACACTGAGCTTAATATATCTGGAGGACGTGCCGCTAATGTCAGCCTGGCAGAAAAGTGTCCGCAAAAACATGGCGGATTTTGGCATTTGCTGACGCCAATTGGTTCCTTTTGGCCATGGTATTGCCACTGACCAACCGCGATCCTAAGTTTTAAACAAAGTTCTTTGCCCCCCTGGTTTTTGCACAAATATTTTGAATTTTTTTAAAGCTAAAAATCTTGTTTTTTGTCTGATGTTCTCCTACTTGTATTGATTGTCTTACAACGTCAAGGTTCCTTTCATTCCACTCGTGGATGCAACAATTCACTATAAAGGAAGAATATTTCTTCTCGCAGTCTCACAGGTAGGATTCGTGAATTTTTTTTTATTTTCCGTCAAATATAATTATTTTAGGCAGGCAAATTCTGATTTTACAAGAGATATAGTTCTCCATTGTGATTCAACAATGAATATCACAATAACAAAGCTCTCCTGGGAGCTTTAACAAAGTTTTGTCAGTCAGAAAAACGTAAACAAGGCAAGAGATCTACAACAGTCGATAAATAAAACTGACTGATTGACTAAAAATTGTGCAGATAAGCTTTTATTATCAGTTTCACCACTCGCTTTTATGTTCTGTATGTTTTAGAGTTTAGCAGTTTATATAAATTTATATTTGTGGTTTTATACATATTTATGGTGCCAAATTGATATCCTTACCATAGGTTTTGTGCCTTTGTATATAATATTATTGACATTTATAATATTAAGCCCATGTGGCTTATATTATAGACAAGTCTTGCCCAGGGGCATAACTTGGGAAAAACATTGGGTGGTGTAGATCATGTTGCCCGACGAAAGGGTGTGGTCAGGATATAACGTAAAGGGGCCGGGAAAAACCAAAAAGGTTATGCGTACCTCGTGCCGCTAGTGGGAATGCACAGGTATTGAGTGCCGAAAGCAATAGGCCACCAGGCGGTATGGGGGCATGCTCCCCCAGAAAATGTTGAAATGTAGAGGCTCTGAAACACCATTTCATGCACTTTGGGGAATATTTTATAGAATTCTGATGGTCAGAAAATGTTCTATATTAGATTAGCAAATTTTTAAAATTGCCCGAACTGGATCTTCAAGGCTTTTTGTTCTCACTCAACATGATTTGAATGTATTTTTGCCCAACAAACATGGCAAAATTTGCTCTACGAATTGCAATTGTTAAACTGGCCCCTCCCCCACTAGTTATGCCCCTGGTCTTGCCTGACTGTATACCACCAAGTGCTGCAGACTGAGTTGCTTACTGTGTAGCTAGTTAAGGCAATTCACTACCCTCAGAAAAACTAAGCATCAACCAATGCATACAGGCATACCCAAATTTGTATGATTTATGACACTTTTGACTAGGAGTTCAAGCGCTGGTATGGATCAACCCCTTTAAGAATCTGTAGGCTGTCTGTCACATATGTGCCTATAACACAGTAAATGTGATGTTGATATCTTCAAAATAATGAAAGCCAGCACAAGCAGTGATGGGTCATTCCACAAAATATCCACACCTCCCTCATGGAGGAAATTAGTAGCTAATTTATACCCCTCTCCTTTAGACATCTGCCTTCGCCACCTGAACTGCAGAAATTTCCTATCATGTGTTGGGAGTCTAGATCTTTTCTATATTGACCCACAGTGTATCTCCACAGTGTCCTCACAATTATAAGCTAGTATAGAAATAATGGATGAATAATCTGTTATAGGTACAACAAGAAATGGCACAAGTGACCAAAGTGTAGAACAGCCAAAGCAAAGTTGTAGCACATGGAGCATGAAAGTTACAATAATATCATAATAATTTGATTATTAAGTTTAGTTTTTAGAATATTTACTGCTAATTAATTAATAGTTATTCTTTGAAGAAATTAAATAAAAAACACCACTGTGGACTGCATCATTGTTGGATAATTCTGCAATAAAAGAATAGATATAGGTTATTCAAAAAATATTGTAAGCCAGGGACACTGGAACCTTTGGCACACTGGGGGCATTTACACCTGGTATGGTCCGTGATACCTTTCACTCATAGATATGATGCACAAAGGGTGAACAAGTTAGTGACCTTTCAAGATTGTTGCATATTTAAGTGATATTTATTGAAAAACCTACTGTATCCTATTTGCAGGCTTGGATGTATGATACAACAAATGTATGATACAAAATAGGAACAAAATTCCATGTTTTGAGCATAGACCCTTTGTTGGGCAGACTAAAAGGCCCGACCTTTGCTTGATATGTTGAAGTTTGTTCTAATTTTTTAGGTAGTTGCACGATTCATCTAAGTCTGCAAATCCTACAATAACATAACCCAAACTATAAAAGTATTAAACTTTGCAAAAAATTCCCAGGTGATAATTGGCCAGAACACTACACAGTGCATCCCTGGCGTGCATTTAGTGGGGACTGGTTGAACTTTTTCATGGGTGTGAGACTGGGGGGGGGGGCATCGACTGATTTGCCCTGGGTCAGTTACTAGGTCTTGCCAGGCTTGCTTTAATACATTTCAGGAATACAATCCTAGTTCTTCAAAATCCTCAACCTAAAGACATCTTTGGCCAGAAAGCTAGGTACAAATTCTGTGCAATAGCACCCTGAACTTTTTCCAACACCCCTAGCATATACATAAATTGTAGTTACAGAACACAAAACCCTAATTCTATGTTATCCTAATTCCCTACTTTAAAGATAGTAGCATATATATAGCTTTATGTATATAGCCTGGTCAGTGGTAATTACCATGGGCAAAAGGAACCAGTCGTCATGGTAATGGCGTAAGCAAAGGCCAAAATCCGCCATGTTTTTGCGGACACTTTTTTCTGCCGAGCACGTCCTCCAGTAATATAGTATAGCTCAGTGTTTTAAAACCGTGCGCGCGCATACTAATTATATTCACATAATTTCGCGGGGTTTTCTCAAATCAAAGATGGCGTCTGACCAATACGAAATACGAGAGGCCGTTCGCGAAGAGGTTTCGCGTTTGCTTGGCAGTACATCAGCAACGTCTAACTCTACTGCGACTGGTAATGAATGGAGTCGTGAAAGCAATAATGAAAGGCCTCCAGTAACCCCTCAAGCTCAATCCAGTTCGTTCAGCGACTGCCCGTCGACTATTTCGACTCCAAGAACGCGCACTTTATCATTCGAAGATTTCTATAAAACGCGGGAAAGTCAACGTCAGTCAGGCTTCAAGGTTTCAAAGAAAAAGAAAAAAGGCATATCGACCACTAGCAGCGCTCCAAAGAAGTCGACTAATGTCGAAATTAAAGTTGGCATTGCTGCCCAAACAGATGTGGTTGTAAAGGTTCGTCGCGGTAAGACACATGTTATAACAGTAAGTTCATCTGCCACAAAACAAGAGATTATCCAGAAAGCAGTAGAAAAACACAGGAGTTTTGATCAGACTTTTGATGAAACTGTTTTGAGAAATCCAATGGATTCCAGGAACTAGGCAGCCCTTCATATTATCCAATTACAAACAGGCAATTGGTAAGGACTATAAGCGACTTACATTTTATCTGATCCCATTGGACGATGTAATGGAAAATTCAGATGAAAGTGGTAACGAATTTTCAAAATTGAGCTCACTGCCCGATATTTGTAAATATGCCCATAATCGGGTTCCTGCAAATAGCTCAAGCTCCCCGTCGGTCATACATATAGGTGATGAAGGTGCTTCAACATCACATGCATTATCAGGTGAGATTATGCTTATTAACCCATTAAAGCGCAAGACTCTCGGGCGCATTTGGGTACATTGCTGCTTAGTGGGTTAATATAGAGATATAATAAAGGGCACACAGTTGAAAGAGGGAAACCTCTCGGGTTTTCACCTTAAAATTGTATATGTTTGCCAACACAGGAGGTACAGTAAGTAAACTAGTGTATTGGCCACCCCCCTTTCAAGTACAATCTCTTTCAAGGAAGTCTTTCTTTTGCAAACCTCATTTAAATATATTCAGTCTCTATTTATTTTGTGATGGTTTTCTTTTTAATTATTTTCAGTCACTGAGATTGGCCAGAGGAGATTGGCAGTATGCTCTGCAATGTGATCATATACAATTTTAAGGTGAAAACCCGAGAGGTTTCCCTCTTTCCCCCAACTGTGTGCCCTTTATTATATCTCTATATTAACCCACTAAGCAGCAATGTACCCAAATGCGCCCTACTTTATTCCTTTACTCTGTCCAACGCCAGACGATTTTACTCGTCAAGGGGAGAGTCTTGCGCTTTAATGGTTAATAAGCATAATCTCACCTGATAATGCATGTGATGTTGAAGCACCTTCATCATCTATATGTATGACCGACGGGGAGCTTGAGCTATTTGCAGGAACCCGATTATGGGCATATTTACAAATATCGGGCAGTGAGCTCAATTTTGAAAATTCGTTACCACTTTCATCTGAATTTTCCATTACATCGTCCAATGGGATCAGATAAAATGTAAGTCAATATGTCTGTCGTGTAATAAGTCTCGTACCTTGTCTTCGTCCAAGTCATGTTGTTTTTAATTGAATATTGTATGTTTGTGTTGTAAATGTAAAGACTAAAGGGCCGCTGTAATTGGCGAAAGCTGTAGCGTATACCCTGCCATTTGAGTTTGGTGTGTATTGTTTGTCTAAATCATGATGTAATATAAGATGTAACTATACGTGTATATTTGGCAAAGCTTAATAAATAAATAAATAAATAATAGTCGCTTATAGTCCTTACCAATTGCCTGTTTGTAATTGGATAATATGAAGGGCTGCCTAGTTCCTGGAATCCATTGGATTTCTCAAAACAGTTTCATCAAAAGTCTGATCAAAACTCCTGTGTTTTTCTACTGCTTTCTGGATAATCTCTTGTTTTGTGGCAGATGAACTTACTGTTATAACATGTGTCTTACCGCGACGAACCTTTACAACCCCATCTGTTTGGGCAGCAATGCCAACTTCAATTTCGACATTAGTCGACTTCTTTGGAGCGCTGCTAGTGGTCGATATGCCTTTTTTCTTTTTCTCTGAAACCTTGAAGCCTGACTGACGTTGACTTTCCCGCGTTTTATAGAAATCTTCGAATGATAAAGTGCGCGTTCTTGGAGTCGAAATAGTCGACGGGCAGTCGCTGAACGAACTGGATTGAGCTTGAGGGGTTACTGGAGGCCTTTCATTATTGCTTTCACGACTCCATTCATTACCAGTCGCAGCAGAGTTAGACATTGCTGATGACTGCCAAGCAAACGCGAAACCTCTTCTATGTCGTAAAACCAGTCCTCAGGATTCTTGAGAGAATCAAGATATTCTGATATTTGTAAAATACATGGCTTCATATGGCAAAATACATACAACCTATTCAGAACATCAAATATTGATAAAACAGTATGAAATTATAGATGTGGATAAAGTAGACCATAGTAAAATAAAGTAAAATAAAATAAAACAAAGTTTATGTATTTTTTACAACCAAACTTCAAATCCTCGTTGGTAAAATATCAAATACATTGTACTGTACATTTATTCCCACCAAGTGTTTAATGAAACATTATATAAACTATTATCATTTATAGTATGTGAACTGCAAAATATTAATTACCTGCTAGTTCTGGTTTCAAAAATCGTCTTTGACCACATTTTCGAGGTTTTACTATCTGTTTGTTGGCTTTTGCGGACGAGAATAACTTGTGCGACTTGCACTTTATTTGCGGAAATGCTCCAAGGTCGAAAAATATGTGGAAAATATTGAAAACAACGAGAATTTACTGCAAAAACTCAAAAAGCTAAAATATATTTTGCAAAAACCAGGGGGGTGTGAATGTTGTAGCGGGCTCAGAATTGAGCCTGGTCAGTGGTAATTACCATGGGCAAAAGGAACCAGTCGTCATGGTAATGGCGTAAGCAAAGGCCAAAATCCGCCATGTTTTTGCGGACACTTTTTTCTGCCGAGCACGTCCTCCAGTAATATAGTATAGCTCAGTGTTTTAAAACCGTGCGCGCGCATACTAATTATATTCACATAATTTCGCGGGGTTTTCTCAAATCAAAGATGGCGTCTGACCAATACGAAATACGAGAGGCCGTTCGCGAAGAGGTTTCGCGTTTGCTTGGCAGTACATCAGCAACGTCTAACTCTACTGCGACTGGTAATGAATGGAGTCGTGAAAGCAATAATGAAAGGCCTCCAGTAACCCCTCAAGCTCAATCCAGTTCGTTCAGCGACTGCCCGTCGACTATTTCGACTCCAAGAACGCGCACTTTATCATTCGAAGATTTCTATAAAACGCGGGAAAGTCAACGTCAGTCAGGCTTCAAGGTTTCAAAGAAAAAGAAAAAAGGCATATCGACCACTAGCAGCGCTCCAAAGAAGTCGACTAATGTCGAAATTAAAGTTGGCATTGCTGCCCAAACAGATGTGGTTGTAAAGGTTCGTCGCGGTAAGACACATGTTATAACAGTAAGTTCATCTGCCACAAAACAAGAGATTATCCAGAAAGCAGTAGAAAACACAGGAGTTTTGATCAGACTTTTGATGAAACTGTTTTGAGAAATCCAATGGATTCCAGGAACTAGGCAGCCCTTCATATTATCCAATTACAAACAGGCAATTGGTAAGGACTATAAGCGACTTACATTTTATCTGATCCCATTGGACGATGTAATGGAAAATTCAGATGAAAGTGGTAACGAATTTTCAAAATTGAGCTCACTGCCCGATATTTGTAAATATGCCCATAATCGGGTTCCTGCAAATAGCTCAAGCTCCCCGTCGGTCATACATATAGGTGATGAAGGTGCTTCAACATCACATGCATTATCAGGTGAGATTATGCTTATTAACCCATTAAAGCGCAAGACTCTCAGGCGCATTTGGGTACATTGCTGCTTAGTGGGTTAATATAGAGATATAATAAAGGGCACACAGTTGAAAGAGGGAAACCTCTCGGTTTTCACCTTAAAATTGTATATGTTTGCCAACACAGGAGGTACAGTAAGTAAACTAGTGTCTTGGCCACCCCCTTTCAAGTACAATCTCTTTCAAGGAAGTCTTTCTTTGCAAACCTCATTTAAATATATTCAGTCTCTATTTATTTTGTGATGGTTTTCTTTTAATTATTTTCAGTCACTGAGATTGGCCAGAGGAGATTGGCAGTATGCTCTGCAATGTGATCATATACAATTTTAAGGTGAAAACCTGAGAGGTTTCCTCTTTCCCAACTGTGTGCCCTTTATTATATCTCTATATTAACCCACTACAGCAATGTACCCAAATGCGCCCTACTTTATTCCTTTACTCTGTCCAACGCCAGACGATTTTACTCGTCAAGGGGAGAGTCTTGCGCTTTAATGGTTAATAAGCATAATCTCACCTGATAATGCATGTGATGTTGAAGCACCTTCATCATCTATATGTATGACCGACGGGGAGCTTGAGCTATTTGCAGGAACCCGATTATGGGCATATTTACAAATATCGGGCAGTGAGCTCAATTTTGAAAATTCGTTACCACTTTCATCTGAATTTTCCATTACATCGTCCAATGGGATCAGATAAAATGTAAGTCAATATGTCTGTCGTGTAATAAGTCTCGTACCTTGTCTTCGTCCAAGTCATGTTGTTTTTAATTGAATATTGTATGTTTGTGTTGTAAATGTAAAGACTAAAGGGCCGCTGTAATTGGCGAAAGCTGTAGCGTATACCCTGCCATTTGAGTTTGGTGTGTATTGTTTGTCTAAATCATGATGTAATATAAGATGTAACTATACGTGTATATTTGGCAAAGCTTAATAAATAAATAAATAAATAATAGTCGCTTATAGTCCTTACCAATTGCCTGTTTGTAATTGGATAATATGAAGGGCTGCCTAGTTCCTGGAATCCATTGGATTTCTCAAAACAGTTTCATCAAAAGTCTGATCAAAACTCCTGTGTTTTTCTACTGCTTTCTGGATAATCTCTTGTTTTGTGGCAGATGAACTTACTGTTATAACATGTGTCTTACCGCGACGAACCTTTACAACCCCATCTGTTTGGGCAGCAATGCCAACTTCAATTTCGACATTAGTCGACTTCTTTGGAGCGCTGCTAGTGGTCGATATGCCTTTTTTCTTTTTCTCTGAAACCTGAAGCCTGACTGACGTTGACTTTCCCGCGTTTTATAGAAATCTTCGAATGATAAAGTGCGCGTTCTTGGAGTCGAAATAGTCGACGGGCAGTCGCTGAACGAACTGGATTGAGCTTGAGGGGTTACTGGAGGCCTTTCATTATTGCTTTCACGACTCCATTCATTACCAGTCGCAGCAGAGTTAGACATTGCTGATGACTGCCAAGCAAACGCGAAACCTCTTCTATGTCGTAAAACCAGTCCTCAGGATTCTTGAGAGAATCAAGATATTCTGATATTTGTAAAATACATGGCTTCATATGGCAAAATACATACAACCTATTCAGAACATCAAATATTGATAAAACAGTATGAAATTATAGATGTGGATAAAGTAGACCATAGTAAAATAAAGTAAAATAAAATAAAACAAAGTTTATGTATTTTTTACAACCAAACTTCAAATCCTCGTTGGTAAAATATCAAATACATTGTACTGTACATTTATTCCCACCAAGTGTTTAATGAAACATTATATAAACTATTATCATTTATAGTATGTGAACTGCAAAATATTAATTACCTGCTAGTTCTGGTTTCAAAAATCGTCTTTGACCACATTTTCGAGGTTTTACTATCTGTTTGTTGGCTTTTGCGGACGAGAATAACTTGTGACTTGCACTTTGTTTGCGGAAATGCTCCAAGGTCGAAAAATATGTGGAAAATATTGAAAACAACGAGAATTTACTGCAAAAACTCAAAAAGCTAAAATATATTTTGCAAAAACCAGGGGGGTGTGAATGTTGTAGCGGGCTCAGAATTGAGCCTGGTCAGTGGTAATTACCATGGGCAAAAGGAACCAGTCGTCATGGTAATGGCGTAAGCAAAGGCCAAAATCCGCCATGTTTTTGCGGACACTTTTTTCTGCCGAGCACGTCCTCCAGTAATATAGTATAGCTCAGTGTTTTAAAACCGTGCGCGCGCATACTAATTATATTCACATAATTTCGCGGGGTTTTCTCAAATCAAAGATGGCGTCTGACCAATACGAAATACGAGAGGCCGTTCGCGAAGAGGTTTCGCGTTTGCTTGGCAGTACATCAGCAACGTCTAACTCTACTGCGACTGGTAATGAATGGAGTCGTGAAAGCAATAATGAAAGGCCTCCAGTAACCCCTCAAGCTCAATCCAGTTCGTTCAGCGACTGCCCGTCGACTATTTCGACTCCAAGAACGCGCACTTTATCATTCGAAGATTTCTATAAAACGCGGGAAAGTCAACGTCAGTCAGGCTTCAAGGTTTCAAAGAAAAAGAAAAAAGGCATATCGACCACTAGCAGCGCTCCAAAGAAGTCGACTAATGTCGAAATTAAAGTTGGCATTGCTGCCCAAACAGATGTGGTTGTAAAGGTTCGTCGCGGTAAGACACATGTTATAACAGTAAGTTCATCTGCCACAAAACAAGAGATTATCCAGAAAGCAGTAGAAAAACACAGGAGTTTTGATCAGACTTTTGATGAAACTGTTTTGAGAAATCCAATGGATTCCAGGAACTAGGCAGCCCTTCATATTATCCAATTACAAACAGGCAATTGGTAAGGACTATAAGCGACTTACATTTTATCTGATCCCATTGGACGATGTAATGGAAAATTCAGATGAAAGTGGTAACGAATTTTCAAAATTGAGCTCACTGCCCGATATTTGTAAATATGCCCATAATCGGGTTCCTGCAAATAGCTCAAGCTCCCCGTCGGTCATACATATAGGTGATGAAGGTGCTTCAACATCACATGCATTATCAGGTGAGATTATGCTTATTAACCCATTAAAGCGCAAGACTCTCGGGCGCATTTGGGTACATTGCTGCTTAGTGGGTTAATATAGAGATATAATAAAGGGCACACAGTTGAAAGAGGGAAACCTCTCGGGTTTTCACCTTAAAATTGTATATGTTTGCCAACACAGGAGGTACAGTAAGTAAACTAGTGTATTGGCCACCCCCCTTTCAAGTACAATCTCTTTCAAGGAAGTCTTTCTTTTGCAAACCTCATTTAAATATATTCAGTCTCTATTTATTTTGTGATGGTTTTCTTTTTAATTATTTTCAGTCACTGAGATTGGCCAGAGGAGATTGGCAGTATGCTCTGCAATGTGATCATATACAATTTTAAGGTGAAAACAAGAGAGGTTTCCTCTTTCCCCCAACTGTGTGCCCTTTATTATATCTCTATATTAACCCACTAAGCAGCAATGTACCCAAATGCGCCCTACTTTATTCCTTTACTCTGTCCAACGCCAGACGATTTTACTCGTCAAGGGGAGAGTCTTGCGCTTTAATGGTTAATAAGCATAATCTCACCTGATAATGCATGTGATGTTGAAGCACCTTCATCATCTATATGTATGACCGACGGGGAGCTTGAGCTATTTGCAGGAACCCGATTATGGGCATATTTACAAATATCGGGCAGTGAGCTCAATTTTGAAAATTCGTTACCACTTTCATCTGAATTTTCCATTACATCGTCCAATGGGATCAGATAAAATGTAAGTCAATATGTCTGTCGTGTAATAAGTCTCGTACCTTGTCTTCGTCCAAGTCATGTTGTTTTTAATTGAATATTGTATGTTTGTGTTGTAAATGTAAAGACTAAAGGGCCGCTGTAATTGGCGAAAGCTGTAGCGTATACCCTGCCATTTGAGTTTGGTGTATTGTTTGTCTAAATCATGATGTAATATAAGATGTAACTATACGTGTATATTTGGCAAAGCTTAATAAATAAATAAATAAATAATAGTCGCTTATAGTCCTTACCAATTGCCTGTTTGTAATTGGATAATATGAAGGGCTGCCTAGTTCCTGGAATCCATTGGATTTCTCAAAACAGTTTCATCAAAAGTCTGATCAAAACTCCTGTGTTTTTCTACTGCTTTCTGGATAATCTCTTGTTTTGTGGCAGATGAACTTACTGTTATAACATGTGTCTTACCGCGACGAACCTTTACAACCCCATCTGTTTGGGCAGCAATGCCAACTTCAATTTCGACATTAGTCGACTTCTTTGGAGCGCTGCTAGTGGTCGATATGCCTTTTTTCTTTTTCTCTGAAACCTTGAAGCCTGACTGACGTTGACTTTCCCGCGTTTTATAGAAATCTTCGAATGATAAAGTGCGCGTTCTTGGAGTCGAAATAGTCGACGGGCAGTCGCTGAACGAACTGGATTGAGCTTGAGGGGTTACTGGAGGCCTTTCATTATTGCTTTCACGACTCCATTCATTACCAGTCGCAGCAGAGTTAGACATTGCTGATGACTGCCAAGCAAACGCGAAACCTCTTCGCGAAGACGCGAACGGCCTCTCGTATTTCGTTTCTTACAAAGTTAGATTGGTCAGACGCCATCTTTGATTTGAGAAAACCCCGCGAAATTATGTGAATATAATTAGTATGCGCGCGCACGGTTTTAAAAGCTTTTGTTTGCAGCGCGTTCTATATTTTGTTTGCAGCGCGTTCTATATTTTGTTTGCAGCGCGTTCTATATTTTGTTTGCAGCGCGTTCTATATTTTGTTTGCAGCGCGTTCTATATTTTGTTTGCAGCGCGTTCTATATTTTGTTTGCAGCGTGTTCTACATTTTGTGGCTTTTGTTTGCAGTGTGTTTTATATTTTATTTGCAGCGCTTTATTTATATGTTTGCAGCAAATCTCGTTCAGTTTGTTACAAATTGCTATTGTTTGTGATATTCTCTCTGTTGATAGTGGTGTCCCTTCTGGGCCACCGTAGTAAACAGAATATTATTATTATTATTATTATTATTATTAAGAAGTAAACCAAGCCAACAACTAGGTAAATTGTTTTTATTTTCTTTATATGTAGTTATACACTGCTTTCCATTTAATGTCACTGTAGATATAAGTTTTTTTTACATTTCCCGATCACCTCGAGGAGACCATAATTATTGTTTATTTAAAAAAAATATTTTATAACAAGGTCAAAGACGACGTTTGTAGCAAAGCGTATCAGTCAAGAGCCAGCAGACAACGGCGAGAAGCAGTTATAAGTTCTATAAACATTTCAAAAGGTTTTAGCAAACGTATAAAATTCAATTTTGAAAAAAATGACGTTTGTATAATTCATATTAACATACCTAAATAGGCCTATTGCCTAATGGAGCTGTGGCGCAATGCATGCCGGTAGAGTGGTATCAAATTCACTTCCTCGAGAAATTTTGTTGTCATGGCGGAAATTTTGTTTCAAAGAACAAATGATTAATTTTCTATCCAATCTACATCGCGATCGTTGTTATTTTTATCACTTTGTGTAAAGAGAAGCCTTGGCTAAATTCTGTGCAAATTAAAAGGAATTTCCTGCACGCATTACGAAGAAAACAGCCTTGAAAGAACGCTATGAGTGAACACAATTCGAACACAAACATCGTTAAAAAATCGATTTGCTCGACCTTTTCAGGTATTGTAATGTTGTAAGAGACCGTCAGTAAACGATTTTGCTCTAGAAATATTCTCATGTTGTCTATCTATGCTGATCATGTATTTTTACCGATTGATCATACATTTTAAAGCCATATTTTGCGACCTTAAATTGAACGAAGTGACTATTTGACCGGCAGCCGGTCAGTAGTTTTGTACTTTAACTAATATCACTATAAAATGAATTTCTTGCGGATATTTTCAGCGATGCTGCTGGTGGCGTAGTGGTTAAGGCGTGCGCCTGTGGAGTCGTATGTCGCGGGTTCGAATCCGTCCAAGTACTCTTTTATTAAAAACTTTTCAAACTTTTTTTTCTGAGTGGTTTTCCCGTTCTAGGGTTAATACGGTTAGGGTTAGGTTTACGGTTAGGGTTAGGGTTAGGTTTGGGGATAGGATTGGGGGTGGTTTAATCTATAAAAACTACAAAATTCTAGACTGCCGGTCAAATAGTACATTTTGGAACGTGACCGGCTGCCGGTCAAATAGTCACAGCGTAAATTGAAACTAAAAGCTGCCCAGAATGCTGTAAACAATGGCCTTTGTGACGTACAAGCACAAAGCCTTTGTTGTGTTTTGGCGCGAAAATTTGACTCGCATTTGGGCAAAATTTAATGTATTCTACAAAAGCATTTTTTAAATTGCATTTCTGCTAGTTTTTCCTTGAGATAAAGCAGTTTTTGTAAGTGTTTTTCTACTTGGAGTGCCTTGGTTCTTTCATTCTAAAAGTAAACAGTAGGTTTTTTAAATTCTAAAGTCATAAAAAATACTCTAAACAGGTTTAAAAAGCTGCAGGCTTTTAGTTTTAGCAATACAATTTGTAGTCAAGTATTAAGTCATAGTTAAACATATTTCTGTTGATAAATTATTAAACCTTTTTCACAGTATTAATTCAATATTAAAAGTAGGTAGTCTGTAAATTATTAACTGTAAATATTATATATTTAAAATAAATTGTAAATAGTAATTTCTGAATAAGTGTAGGTTAGGGTTATTGTAGTTAAATATTCAATTGGTATTCAATTTTTTAACTAATTTAAAATTTAGATAGGATTAAATTATTTTTAAATTAAGATAGACTTAAATTATTGTAATGGATGATGTACCATGCACTTCGAGAGATACAACCAAACAGCTGCAACAAGATGCTATCAAACATTGGACACGAGAACTTAAATCCATTCCACCATTCACTTATGAACTGATGCAAAAGCACCTTGGAACCGACCCGACTACTGCTAAAGAAAACACTGTTGGTGCTCATAAGCATAAGAAGAAAGGATATCAACTATTTAAGGACAAGTATGTTAAGCAAGTGTTGGTAAAAGCTGATGTAAAGAAAGAAAAAGACCAGCTGTTCTATATAGTTAAAGGATGTGTGGATGCATCAATGAAGAAGATAAGCTATGTTGCATATGTTCATCTAAACCAAGTTACTGGAGAGGTTGCTTATGCTAATTGTAATTGCAAAGCTGGGAAGGGAGGATGCTGTGCTCATGTTGTAGCCCTGTTGTTTCAGATAATAGAATATATACAGATGGATTTGAAAGTGATACCAGATGATTTGACATGTACGGAACTGTTGCAGCAGTGGCATGTACCAAAGAATGATGAATTAAAGCAGCCTGTTTTATATGAAGATGTTGTATTTGAACGAGCATTATATGAAAGAGACAACAGTGGTAAAAAGCGTAAGAAATTGAAAACATGCGATGACATCAGCAACCCTGCACCAGACTATTCAAAAAATGTTACAGAAGAAAAGATTAAAAGCTTAGTTTCAGAATTAAAAGAATCAGAAAAGGCCAGCTACTTGTGTAAACTGTTAGAGTCAAATGAATGTCAACCATATGGATATGAAGAAGCTCATAACAATCTTGCCTCAAAGAAAAAATGTATAGAAGCAAAGGAAAATGCATGTGACCTAAATGATAGTTGTTTAAGGGGTAATGTGTTGGAACATTTAGGGCAATTAGATCCAGCTGTTGCTAACTTGGCTAGCCTAAGTGATGATAATATAGATGTGGTGAAGGAATGTTTAAGTAAAGACCATCCCCAGCTTTTAGAAGTAGAAAGGAACACAAGAGGGCAAGCATCATGCGAACAATGGTATGCAGAGAGGAAGATAAGGCTAACTGCTTCAAACTTTGGTGCTATAATTAAAAGAAGAAAAACCTGTTACCCCAAATCCATTTTGTCAAAAATCTTAGACAGCAAGGCAGATGATAGAAGAATTCCAAAGCCATGCATGTGGGGAAAAGAAAACGAGACGAAAGCTGTAGATGAGTATTTCAAATCCAAAAAATCCAGTGGACACCCAGTGACAGTATGTGCACAAGTTGGTTTTGTAATCAACCCAATATACCCATGGTTAGGTGCTAGCCCTGATTTTCTGATCGGTGATCCAGACGAGGTGTCACAATATGGTATCGGTGAAGTGAAGTGTCCGTTTGCTAAGCGGGATATGACCCTTCAAGATGCATGTGAAGATAAAACGTTTTATTTGAATTCTTGCAATGGTAAAATTAATCTTAAACAAAACCATGCATATTACTATCAACTTCAGGGTTCTATGGCAACCCTTCAGTTAAAATGGTCTGATTTTGTTGTGTTAACTAACAAGGATTTACATGTAGAAAGAGTTTATTTTGACAATGACTTTTGGCAAACTAAAATGTTGCCAGAGCTAACCAGTTTCTATTTTAGTTATTTAGCACCAAAACTAAATCTTGAAAAATAGTAAACTATTTATATATATATATATATATATTGTTATATTATCATGGCCATAAGACTATTGGCTATTACTAACTTGAGTGAATTGTAGATATCTAGTACACCTCTCCTGGTAAATATTACCTTTACATATTACCTTCACTCATTTAACAACAAGGTAAATAACACAAAGGTGTGTTTCAAATCAACAGTCATTTATAATTGGTGGCAAAAATAAAGTCAGATAGGAACATATCCCCCATATTTTGTTTAGATCTTGAGACATAGTCAGCGGTATCACTTGGTGTAAAATTCTATAATTCTTAATTCGTGATATTGCTCTCTCCACATGCACACGCACAGATGCAATTTTCCTGGTAGTGATTTCCTCTTCTAGTGTTAGCTGATCATTTCCATTCAGGAATGCCGGCATGTTCAGTGTCACTCCAGGTGGTAAGTCATTACTGATATCAAATCCCCTATCTGCCATAACCTGGTCACCCTCTTCGAAAAGATCCAAAATTCCACAATCATTTGTCACATTCTTATCACTTGTTCTTCCCACATAGAGATTGGATACAAAGCTTGGATATCCATTTGGAGATATTCCTAGCAAACCTTTGGCAGTGTTGTGATTCTTGTAACTTGAAAAGGTTACAGACTGACTTCTACAAGAGGATGGCATCTCTATCAAAAACTCTGTACAATCTATGATAACTCTGGTTTTTGGAAATACATCTCTAAAGCAGGTAGGCATGTTGGTATCGATAAATTCTCTACTTGGCCAAATAGGCAGGGCTCTTAGGCGTTGGTGCAAAAATGTGATCCAGGTAGTCCATATTCGTGAGATATGTGATGCTGACATCCCATATCTATGTGCTAAATCCTGTCCAAGAAAACCACACCGCAATCTTGACAATACCATAAATAGTTCTTCCTCTGGAGATAAAGCTCGTTGTTTGCCATGCTTTTTCTGTGTATCCGAGAGAATGGGAACTGTTGTTGATCCATGATAATTGAGGTGTTGACATTCGGGAGACAGGAAATTGAAGAAGGCCTTAAAGGTAGTATAGTCTGGAAATCCAGTGTAGAATCTAAAATCGATGTCATTCCCAATAAATCGCTCCAATCTAAATACACACTGTCTCATTACTTCCATATCATGGTCATATTTTGCCTGTAGTTGTTCATGGTTTTCTTTATGTTCCCTTACTTGTTCCTCCAGTTCAACTGTGCTGGTTGTAGCCACTTCCTCAGGTTCCTCCTCTTCAATAATAACTAATTCTGGTGAGCTGCATTTTTCTTCAACATCATGTTTAACAAGAACTCGTCTTCCTTTTTCAGTTTTTGTTTCAAGAACTGTTGGGATGTTGTTGTCATATGTCTTTTTTCCACCAGGGAAATGAGCTGAACACACCCAGTGGTTAGGGTTAGGGTTGCACAATCCCTTGGCCCTTAACAGTTTCATCCATTTCTTTCTTAAAGCTTCATCTTTGGGTATTTGGTGGAATGACAGCTCTGGGTTCCTACGACTGTTATTCTGACAGTGTGGCACACAACAATTTCTCCCCCCACGATACATAGTATTCTTACGCTGAACTGTTCCATCTTGTTGCAGCTGTTTGGTTGTATCTCTCGAAGTGCATGGTACATCATCCATTACAATAATTTAAGTCTATCTTAATTTAAAAATAATTTAATCCTATCTAAATTTTAAATTAGTTAAAAAATTGAATACCAATTGAATATTTAACTACAATAACCCTAACCTACACTTATTCAGAAATTACTATTTACAATTTATTTTAAATATATAATATTTACAGTTAATAATTTACAGACTACCTACTATTAATATTGAATTAATACTGTGAAAAAGGTTTAATAATTTATCAACAGAAATATGTTTAACTATGACTTAATACTTGACTACAAATTGTATTGCTAAAACTAAAAGCCTGCAGCTTTTTAAACCTGTTTAGAGTATTTTTTATGACTTTAGAATTTAAAAAACCTACTGTTTACTTTTAGAATGAAAGAACCAAGGCACTCCAAGTAGAAAAACACTTACAAAAACTGCTTTATCTCAAGGAAAAACTAGCAGAAATGCAATTTAAAAAATGCTTTTGTAGAATACATTAAATTTTGCCCAAATGTGAGTCAAATTTTCGCGCCAAAACACAACAAAGGCTTTGTGCTTGTACGTCACAAAGGCCATTGTTTACAGCATTCTGGGCAGCTTTTAGTTTCAATTTAAGGTCGCAAAATATGGCTTTAAAATGTATGATCAATCGGTAAAAATACATGATCAGCATAGATAGACAACATGAGAATATTTCTAGAGCAAAATCGTTTACAGACGGTCTCTTACAACATTACAATACCTGAAAAGGTCGAGCAAATCGATTTTTTAACGATGTTTGTGTTCGAATTGTGTTCACTCATAGCGTTCTTTCAAGGCTGTTTTCTTCGTAATGCGTGCAGGAAATTCCTTTTAATTTGCACAGAATTTAGCCAAGGCTTCTCTTTACACAAAGTGATAAAAATAACAACGATCGCGATGTAGATTGGATAGAAAATTAATCATTTGTTCTTTGAAACAAAATTTCCGCCATGACAACAAAATTTCTCGAGGAAGTGAATTTGATACCACTCTACCGGCATGCATTGCGCCACAGCTCCATTAGGCAATAGGCCTATTATATTAGGGTTTATATCGGAGTTTCAGGCTTTGAAAATTCTGTAGTTAAAAATATTAATTGTTTAAGTCATATTGCAGGAAAAAGTGTGACCATGACGACCACAGATGGCGACAAATCATTTCGTCACAACGATATATCGTGACGACCGGTCCGATAAGTGAGTGCAAATACTTCATGTAAATATGCGCATAGTTATTCATATTATTAAAAGACGATACCTGGATTTTTCTATCCATATTTTCTTCAAGCAAAAGAAATAACGTTGAAAATATTTTGAAACTAAAGTTGTTCGGTTTATAAATGCGGGGAGGGGGGCGGGGAGTTGGGGCATGCATGTATTTCTAGTCACAGCCGTGAACTTGCTCTGGAAGTGAGTTATATTCACAGCCGTAAACTCTGCAAGTTGTTAGCAGCCATAAATTCTGCAAGATAATAACACTCTGGAAGTTGTAAATATTTACAGCCATAAACTCTGGCAGTTGATAAAAATTACAGCCGTATACTCTGGAAGTTGTTAGTATTTACAGCCGTATATTCTCGAAGTTGTTAATATCTACAACCGTAGACTCTGCAAGTTGTTAACATTTTCAGCCGTATACTCTGGAAGTTCCTAATATTTACAGCCGTAAATTAACTAATTTTGGAAGTTATTAATAGGCCAATATACAGAATTGCGGCAAATCGAGTTACAAATGTTAAAATTGGAGTATTAGAAAAATGGAATGTACCATGAAGTCTTACTTCTCCTTCAGAACAGGTCTGGGTAAACTTTTCTCATGCTTAATATAATGCACGGATAATTTAATTAAGGTCAAGTTAAAATCGGCGAAGGTGATTCCAAGGTCACACCAATGTCATCTTTTTTGAAATTCTACATATATTAGGAGCTCAATTATTAACAAAATATTTTTAGCAAAATATCGTATTTCTTGAGTGGAAGACCACCTTAACATCAATGCTATATTTACAGCTAGACGAATTAAAATGGATCTCAATCTCTGAAAATAATGACAATAATTTTGATGTTCTGGTCGACAAAGACAAAGTCAGTCAAGCCGTTGATACGAGTGTTGTTAATCTAACAATTTTTGAAGAAAATAGAATGGAAAATAGGCTGACTCCTTAAGGCAAGCTGTGGTATCGACACTAAATAGTCTGGAATGTCGTCAAAAACTCATTAATGCGTTGTTGTTAACATATTGCGATTAACAAACTGCTTTCAAGTCTCAACACTTAGTGAATTATCGGAACATAGTCAACGCTACTCTGGATTAAATAGTTTTAAAAATAACTTTATTTTGGTTGGAAATTGGATAACAAATTTACGAAAGTTTATCTTGCCTTCCCTCGCTAAACAGAACTGAATGCGTAATGACAAAACTGAAATGCGTAATGTGCCTGACAATTAATGCGTAATGATTAGTGGATGCGTAATTTATGCACGAATACTTAAATTTCTCTCATTAAGAACAACAGAACGCCGTGAATGGTTTGATTCCGATTTACATTGAAAGAGAAATTAAATGCATCAAAGCATTCAAATGTTAGATAGAAGTGATATAGCCGTAAACGAGACATGTAAAATTTTGAAATGTAAAAAATCTGAACACGTTATTAAACGAGCAATTTACAAAGGTTTGTCTTCCTTTCCCTGGCTGAACAGAACTGAATGCGTAATTAGGTGCTTGCGTTAAAAATATAGCTTTATAAAGTTGATTATGGGGCGCAACCAATATAACTCGTGCCCTTGGAAAACCACAGCTGGTTACAAGTCACTTATTAACTATCATATAATTATTATAACAATATAGTCAATGTTCGCGGGCATAAATAAGTAGTAATAGAGAGGCAGTTCGAGCCCCTTTTTTGAGGGAGCACAAGGGGGCGCATGAGGGACGTATCATTAAATATTCAAACACATTAGCATATTATGAGAAGCCGCATGAACAGTAGCGTTATTAATTATGCAATTCGTCCTACTCCTTTGAGACGTCATTAATATGACGTCACAAGATCAGGCAAGTTTGGGCAAAACAATAATTTTTTTGACACGTCACAATTGCTAAGCGCCCTTACAAATTTCACCTATATTTGTTTGAGCGTTATTTCCCTGTTTAATATAAATATGATTCTCGTGTGAAATAATCTGTACAGCCTTGATGGCCGAATGGTAAGGCATTGGGTTTTAAAATTCCCAAAGAAAGAGGATTCGATTCCTTATTGATTAAAATTTCTTTTACACAAGGAATGACTATTTAAGATCCAATCTTTTCATCTGAAAAAGCAAGCTGCATATGCTGCTTTCATCGCTGGTTTCTGTGGACGCCTCAACTATTTTATCAGAACAATACCAAACTTAAGCACAATACTTCATGAACTAGACCAAGTGATAACTAATGAATTGATACCAGCTATCACAGATGGTCTCATCGTATCCTCTGAAGAACGAGTGTTGCTGTCGCTGCCTGTCAAGTTAGGTGGTCTTGGTATTCCAATCTTTATGGAGTGCTGCAAGACAGAATATCAAAATTCCATATTGGTCTGCAGTCAGCAAGTTGCCGCCATTGTTACTCAGAACAGTGCAGATAATACCCAACTTCCTCCAGCGGAAAACTATAGAGGAAGAATAGTCCGTGAGAAAGGAGAGATGCAGAAAGCGAAACTGGAACAACTTAGAGCAGACATGTCTAAGGAGCAGATTCGTGCAAATGATATCGCTCAGATGAAAGGTTCCTCGAGCTGGCTGACAGCCCTGCCCATAAAGAAAGAAGGTTATGTTTTAAGTAAGCGGCAGTTCTTTGATGCTTTGGCATTACGGTATCGTTGGAAAATGAAAAGACTACCATCGCATTGTGCTTGTGGGAAACAGTTCACTGTAGATCATGCAATCTCGTGCCTGAAGGGCGGTTTTATTCACCGACGCCATGACGAGCTACGAGATATATTTGCCAACCTTTTAGATGAAGTTGCATATGATGTCCGAGTGGAACCACCTCTCACACCTCTGACAGGAGAGAATTTGCCATCTGGCTCCAATATCGCTGATGATGCTCGTCTGGATGTAGCTGCAAGAGGGTTCTGGGAAAGATGTGAAATGGCATTCTTCGACGTTAGGGTTTTTAATCCTTACGCCAAGACACATTTGAACCAGAACCTGAATGCCGCTTTTACAAGAAATGAACGAGAGAAGAAACGCCAATATAATCAGCGGTGTGTACAAGTTGAGCATGCCTCGTTTACACCACTAGTTTTCAGTGCGTACGGTGGATGCAGTCGGGAAACACATCATTTCCTGAATACCCTTTCAGAACAACTCTCTGATAAGAAAGGTATATTTCCAGGAGTAGCAATGAACTGGCTCCGCACAAAAATTTGCTTTGCTCAGATGAGAGCTCTGATTCTCTGTGTGCGAGGTTCCCGGAGCCCGTGGCATAGACCAACTTTGAATGCTACAGACATTGAGTTAAGCAACTCAGATTCAGACATAAACTGAAAACACTCGAACAGACATTTTTGAAATCCAAAATTTTACTTTTAAATGTAAATATAGTTTTTATTGGGTTTTTATTTCATGATTCTTAAAATTAATTAAGAAGTAATTAAATTGTAAGAATTTTTTTTAAATCAATAAATTATGTCATATTTAAAATCTTTTCATCTGAAAAACTTTTTAATATGAGGTTTATACAAGATACAAGCGTAAACATTTTGATACACGGTGTTGTCAGGGTAAACTTTCCCAGGTGCAAGACACAAAAGGTTGAGGTAATTAAGAGGTTAGGCAAACACGGATTTGAATAAATTTAAAATATGTAATTACAGAACGGGAAAATATTGTACAATGTACATACAGCGCACACATAATTAATTGTTAAAACACATTTATTGCTTAAAAGTTATTTTACAACGTTAATAAGGTCTACTTCTAAGGGCCTATCGTTTAGTTGTCTTTTGTATCTTTAAAGAGTTCCCATATTCTTGTCTGTCTTCGGGTGATAATCTTGCAATATCTTCAGCTTTCATAGGAATATATTTTGGTTTGACTTTCAATAAAAAACGCTCATATCGCTCTCTTTTCTTGTGTGTCATCATAGCTAGATCACTTTCTTTCCAATCAGCCGAGACTACCCAACTGTGGAAAAAGTTGTGCTTGAGTTTGGGCCGTTCTCCTTGTGTTGGTGGTGGTGTGAGAAAGCCAGGTTTAGGAGTACAGTAGTAGCCACAGGTTGTGTAATATCTACAGGTTCAGGAGCGATTTCAACAATTGTTTTTAAAGTTAGAAATCGATTTAGTTGGTCATAATACAGCTTGCTTTTTTCAACCGCGGTAAGCTGTTGTGTTTCGATGATCTCTTGAATTCGCTGCTCGGTGTTGTACATTGCATTTACAAGGGGTGGTTGATGGTAGGACAGTTTCCGCACATATTTGACTAATGCCTCAGCTTCGTCTGGCAATACATTTGTTTTGAGTCGTTGTTGATCATCCGTGTAGGTTTTAAATCCAACATCAAATACCCATGAGGACGGCTCGTAGCTTCTTCATAACTCCTCATAAACTCTCGCACTCTGCCAAGATGAATTTGTCTTGCAAGCATATAGATTTGTTGCTTATCTCTTGGTTACTTAAACAACACGATATAATGGGCGTTGAGACTAATATTTCTCATTTCTTTGCCCTGATTAAATATATTTTGGACAATGTAGATGACGGACAAATTTCTGTGATCACTCCCTTTTGTGAAAAGATCAGCTATACGTTTGTTCTTGCCAGATTGTGCCATAAGATCATCTAGTACGAGGAAACGTTGAGAAACATCTAGGTAATCTTCTTTGTCGATATCTTCAGGTATTCCTTCATTAAATTCTATTCCAGGCATCGTTCTCGTCATATCAAAATAGGATGGCTGCCATTGACCATAACACCAGATGATACGTTCAGGAGGTGGGCTTATGGTTTTCTGAGCATTCTCCTATAGACGTTTCACCCATACAGCCTTACCAATTTGTGTACATCCTGCTACGATACAAGTAAAATGATGTTGCAGAAATGTAGACCATTTGACGCTGACACTCTGCTGTTTGTGACGTGAACGGTTACCTGGTGTGGAAAAGATCTTCCCACAGACTTTGCAGGGATAAGACATGTTTACAAGTCAAACGTAAAATGAATTCGAACTATGAGTACCGTTACATTTATGCGAATACCTGCGTATAGACATTCTAAGATGCTCTATGATATCCTAAAATGATACCTTAAGATACTGTATGATATCCTAAGATATTGTATTATATCCTAGGATGATATCCTAAAATGATATCTTAAGATACTCTATGATATCCTAAAATGATATCCTAAGATATTGTAAGATATCCTAAAATGATATCCTAACTATTCCTAAGATACTGTATGATATCTTAAGATACTGTATGATATCCTAAAATGATATCCTAAAATGATATCCTAAGATGATATCCTGAAATGATATCTTAAGATACTCTATGATATCCTAAGATACTGTATGATATCCTAAAATATTATATGATATCCTTCATTACGTTGTTGGTTACTTGGTTGTCGAGCAGGTATGACTAATCTTACCAAGCACAGATCGTTTATAGAGCTTCCATGTATTTCTCATCCAGCTCAACAACGAACTCTGTCTGTTGACTTCGGCATCACAAGGACAGATTCGGTCTCTATGTAATTGTATGGAAAATTTATGGACGTTACACTTTCTAAACAGACAATGGACAAACTTAAACCTTTTAAGCACGATATTATTGATATAGCGAACAAAAATAAAAGTGTTAAAACGAAAAGGAAGATACTTGTTCAGCGGGGAAATGGTTTCTTAGGATTGGTACTTGGTCCAATCTTAGAAGGACTTGCAGAATTAGTATAAAATGATCAACATTAAATTCATCTCCTCATTCTAACTATGGATAGCAACAATGGAACATCTCCGATCCATTGGCGCGTTCAACATATACTCCGGAGTTTAAACGATAAAGTTGATAAATACAACGCTGAAGAAATCGCTCAGTCCATTCTCACATCTAGAGACATTTTCATGTGGAATGCCAAAGGAGAAATCGTCCACAGAGGGCAAATATACGCGGGACAAATATTGTAGATATTTTACAATGTACAGTTTTACCTTATAATGCTGTGATTCCAATGCCTAATGGATTGAATATATTTCTCAAAGGTCTTGCGGCATTGAATATTGATAAAGGTCTAATCACCAGCGGACGAGTCCTCACAATGTTAGCACGGATGGAGTCATGGCAATATACACAGACTTGTTTGAAGATGCAAGATGTAACAATTGTGAAAATTGTTTACACATATGTCATTTGGGTACATGCCCTATCTGTGCATGGACAGATTTTTATTTAATTTGTGCCGGATGTCACTGTATGATTTGTCATTATAGACTTTACAAATATTATTTTACACATACGATTGCGTGTTGTTCACATTGTCGTTGTGATGAAATATTAGATGTGTGTACAAATACTTTTATGACTCCATTCTCCTATTAGTTGAACGTTGGAAGCCTGAACACATGAAAAGATGAAAGATATACTTATCCCCGACGTAAAACTACTTACTGATCATTATATAAGAAATCAACGTGCATAAGAAGCGCTAACTGGAGCGAGAAACAGAGCCAGTTCCTGGCCCCAGATGTAAAACTATTAACACAGCATTACTTAAGATATCAACATGGTGGTACTATTGAAGGATTTCATGGACCAAGAATGCAGAGGGGATATGGAATCGGGGGTATTTTCAAGAGTCTTGCTATTCCTATACTGAAACAAGGAGCACAAGCAGTATGAAAGAGAGCGCTACAAGCAGCAGCAGAAGTTGGTCAAAATGCACTCGATGGGAAAAATGCATCAATATCAATAAAGTCTCGTGGACGAGAAGTTGTCAAAGACTTTGCTGAACAGAGAGTTAAGAAGTTACTACGACAATCAGGGCTTTTCATACTCTGCTAACACGCTTGAAATTTGTAAGGTAAATCCCTGGAAGAATTATGTCTATACATTCGCTTGGCAAACATAAATGTGTATAAGACCTTAGCAACGCTTACTATACCGAAAACGTTATAAGATTTCCTAGTTTTAGAAAGCTATATTTCTGCTTGTTATTACTTCGCTACGGCAATACTAGGTTAAGCGTTGTCTAAGAAACTTTTCAATAGATTCGAGAGTTTATAAATCTCGCGACAACAAAGCCATTTTTTTGCATACAAAATATGCTGAGTTATTTTAAATGCCTTTACGTACCACTACTGAGTAATCCCTATCCGTTTCCATGGCAACCGACATGTGAATTATATATTCTGTTGTGAATAATATATTCGATTTAACATGTTTTAGAAATATGGATGAGTACATCAACTGTAATTGCCAACATAAACTTTAAACACAATTTTCTCAATTTCGCACATTTTAGCGCTTGAGAAAAGATATCTCAATAAGAAAACGAGCGATTTTTCTTAAATTTTCAATGATTGTTTGTCTTACTGGGTTTTGTGTTTAAAGGATAGGAATTTTTGATATAGTAAATATTTTGAAAGTTATTACAGTTCTAGAAATGCAAACGTCCATGTTAAAAATTAACCAGCCATAACTTTCGTCTCTTTTAATGAACAAAAATTCCCTATGCTTAAAACAACAGTCGGTATATGCCTGTTAATTTAATGTATAAAAATGTACAATCCAGTATAATCAGCAAGTGCAATTTTTTCTTGACTATACCCTGGTATCAAATCAAGTAAATGGTCCAGAGCCACCTTAATATTATTTTGGACATCACAGCAATGTTTTTCGTAAATTCTCCATATTATAAGCTTCCTGGCAATATATAGTTGTGGGGGTTTAATTTAACCTTGTATTAGTAAAATTACGTTAGAATACCTTATCTTTTTAGGTTAACTCCCCCTTAATGAGGTCTCAAAGGATTAGGTCGCTAATGATGTGCTCACCCTCATGATAAAATTGCTAAAAAGGTTTCATCTGGAATCGGAGCGACCAGAAAGCTCAAATCTTGTGTGCATCATAACACATTAATTGGTGCTTACAATGCACTCATTTGCCACACCTTGACTATTGTTGCGAAGTTTGGGATACTATTGGTATCACACTTTCTGATCGTCTCCAGACATATTACAAAACAGGGCTGCTAGAGTGATTACCGGTCGTAAAAATGAACACGGCCAATCTGAACTTGCTTTAAATGAACTAAATTGGAAAACTTTGAAAGAACGCAGAACTCAATTTGTAACAAGTCTTATGAAAAAAACAACTCATGATCTAGCGCCCAAACCACTAATCGATATTTTTCAAAAGACACCTTCCTCTCAGCATTATAATTTACGAGGCTCTACCAAAAGCTCTATCAGCCCAAACCTAAGACTGAATATCTTAAGAAAGGTCTTAGTTACAGAGGAGCAAAATTGTGGAACAGCCTCCCAGACGAAGTAAGAAATAAACAATCTCTTAATCAATTTAACTCAAGTGTGCGACACCTGGTCAGTTAGATAAAGTTAGATAAATTCGTTAACTTAATAATTTGTTGTAGATGTAATGATAGTAATTGTAATTGTAATTGTAATTGTAATTGTAATTGTAATTGTAATTGTAATTGTAATTGTAATTGTAATTGTAATTGTAATTGTCAGTGTAGTATTTGAAATTTGTATTATAACTCATTGTAAATTTTGAAGTTTAATCTACGCCCTTCTTGGAAACCAGCTTTTGCTGTAGGAGTTAGCGTAGCCAAATAAAGTTTTTACTTACTTTCTTACTTACTTACCATACGCTAATATTCATGCGCCAACTCATATCCAAATGATGTGCGCAAACTCATGCGCCAACGCATGCGCCAACTCATGCACCACCCTGCGGTATCTCATCTCGTCGCAACTAACTTTGCGGCGGCTCATTTTATGCTAATGATGCGGCAGCTCATGCGGCAGCTCATGCAGCAGCTGACGCGGCAGGTCATATGGTAATGGTGTTTGAATATTTAATGATGCGCCCCTCATGCGCCCCCTTGCGCCCCTCAAAAAGGGGCTTGAGCGGCCTCTATATTACTACTTAAATATATTTTTGGCCCGTGCCAGACTCATTTTAGTATGAACGTAGCGAGGGTTAAAATAGGTTCTGAGAAGGGGAAATAATTAAAATGCTAAAAAGACATTTGCGCGCAGCTGGCGAAACGACTGGCCGACATAAGAACAGAGAGAGAAGTAAACAATGATTTTCCGAAATATCCGTCACTAATTAAAAGTCAGCTTGCTAAAAACAATTTTATTTTAGGCCGAAAATTTTTATTTTAGGCCGTTTTATTCATTTTAGGCCGCAAAAACGCCACAATGCCCGCTTAAATTATAATGATATCAATCAACTGCCACACAAATTATAAAATTGTGTGATGTTGTTTTAGAAAAAAAAATAGATATATGGATTTTTTCATAATCTGACATGAGATCCCACATTTTTGGTATTGCACCCGCTCTCGAAACTCCACGACCTGCCCGAGTATATGTCACGCGAACTAAGACAAGAAACATAAGACATTTTAAACCATATTTAATATCTAAAGAAGAATAGTAATGCAAAATAAAGCTATATTATATAGAAAATAAAAGAAAGATTAAAGCACACCAGCAAAAATCTATCTCTTGAATGACTTTTGAGTTAAACCTGCTTGCGCTAGTAACCCGAAAGTCGTGGGTTTTCTCCGGGTACTCCGGTTTCCTCCCACAGGGAATGTTGACAGGGTGGTTGGGTTTAACCCCTAACTGGCCCTTCCATCGTAGCTGTGCTCCGTGATGGCGAGAAAAAGGTGGCTGCCATATGCGCCCTAGAAAGCCTTCGACTTGGTCACGTTGAGCTGTGTCCTTCGCAATTCAGCTTAGCTCTCAGCTGCAAGTAAGGATAATAAGCACCCTTGCTTACTTACTTACTTACTTACTTACATAATAATTATCACACACTAAAATATTAAATCGTGAGACATATACTTTAGTTAGGTTCGTTACGAATAGAATCATTCTCGTTGAAGTTTAAATATGTATTTGAATTTTGCCGCTCTATAATGTTATTTGATAGTTTAATATTTACTGTAATAGAATGTCAACATAGTTGTTTAATACTGTAACCATGCAGGTTTAGACCCGGTTTGATCATATCTATTTATATATGTGTGGCCATCCACAGCCAGCCGATCTATCATTGCTTCAGGACAGTTTTGAACAACACGTAATTTTTGTAAATGATTTGAATGTTCGTCTCGTTCTCATGACTTCCAATAAACTATTTTTGACATGTTTTGTTCTGTTGTTATACATTCAACAATTTTTAATTTCGTTTGCAACGTAGTCCATTGCAACCTATCCTACTTTTTTTAGTTAACGAGTCAAATAAACTTACCTTTTTTCACTTTAATAAAATGCAACGAAGTCTGAATTTCTGCTTTCTGTTTTGAAGTAAATATTAGTACGATAGCCAATGTTATTGTCAAATATTTCATGTTGTGTTCTGTGCATGCGAATGATACCTGAACACGCGAAGTCTAAGATTGTTTAAAAATATATGCGTGAATGATTGAAAGTCGTTTATTTTCACAATCATGAATAATTAAAATCACTTAAGGCAATTTTTTTATTCAGAATTTTTATAATACAGTCGGCATTTGACACGCATGTTTTTCCACATTAAAATGTGCTTCAGTACAGTTTACTGTGTTCAAACAGGCAATATGTATGTTTATCTACGTTCCTTTGATTCTTCCCAAAAATACGTTTTGAATGCACCAAATATCGATCTGCAATAAAACTTTCCCCACTCCTCCTAAATGTTCGCGCGCCGCACGCATCGTCCAGCTAGCAGTTTCTAGTAACTAGTATTGGAAAAGATTGAATATTAATGAAACCACAAGGTTGCCAACCAGCTATGTCATGGCCATTGAACTAAATACAACTGGAACGCTTCCTCCAAGCGGAAATGTGAAGCCAAATTCTTGAAGGTCATCCCGAGTCTTTCCACGCAACAGAAAAACGCGGTTAAACCAAAATTTCCAAAACGCGGGTCAAAATCCACACAAAAATCGATTTAAAAAGACGTAAAGTAGATTTATTATTAAATATTGACGGCAAAAATATTCTTCAACATAGAACTGTTCATTAAATGTTTCCTTTTTGAGAAAAAATAGAACCAGGATTGGAGTTTACTGATGGCCTATATATTGTATTCGTTTTAAGAGTACATATAAACATATTAGGTTTTAAGAGTATATATAAACATTAACGTTTTTCTCTCCCCAGTCCTTTTTTGAACTTCAGAGCGCACATTTACTGTTGTTATAGTTTCGTAAACAAATATTCTCAACAACAAAATAGCTAATGTATTTAAAAGACCGAAAAAATAAATATGTGATATTGTATATAAAGAAACCATGCCAGTCATATGTGTCATTCATGGGTGCAAAAACAGGTGTATTTCTCATCACGGAGAGGAAGATATCGTTGCTTTTCACAGGTAATGACAACCATTTCATTATATTAATACAGTAAAAACAACAGACACAAGAAAATATGAAAGTTGAATAAATCACATAAAGATATACAGTTTGTGTACAGTAAATGCATAAACATATATTAGTTCTTTGTGTTTAAGCTATGCATGCGCAGGATTTGGGGGATAGGGGTGGAGTTAGTTTCATTTCTGTTTGTACACAATACAATATGTTTTTTGCAATTTGTTTGACCGCCAAATATAAGAATGGGCAAAGAGTTTATAGTAGCATTTAAAAAGCTGTGACTATTTCTACATGTTGGAAAGCAAGGCTTTTACAGCAGTTCCAACAAGACCAAAATAGCAGCTCAAATAGTATGCATGTGTAACTATTATAGATTTCCATTTCGTTCAAGAAGCTAACCTATTTGAGGCATCATGGACAGCAGCAAGTTCTAGCAATATTTGCAGTGACCACTTCCACATCATGGATTACATTATTCATTCTTCATCAAATGGAACATGCCGACTAAAAAATATGCATAAAAAATATGCATCAGCGTCCGTTGAATCAAGTGCCACATCACACCACTACAGGATGAGTTACAAAGCAGGCTCAGTCCCTCCAACCGATTACGAAAACCTGGCACCACCAGAAAAAGTTGCCAAAATTGTACCTATACAAGAAAGAAGAGATGAATTATAAAAAAACTTGAACATAAAATACGGAACCTAGAACAACAACTACGTCGGACAAAACAAGAACTAGAACAATGGGCGAGGTGATCCAAATCTTCAAAGTGAAACTGGTTATCAATTCGAAGGAGGCAGAAAGTCTGCATGACAACTTCAAAAATACACACCTAGAATTTTTATACAATTTCAAAGATAATCTCAAAATTTCAGCAATTGCAAGGCGCTACACAGATGAATTATGGAATTTTCCCTAACTCTGTACTCTACTCATCTAAAGCATATAAATATGTCAGATCCATCATCCCATTACCAAACCCATCCTTGATAAGAAAATGGTCTACTTCTCTTAAATGCGACCCAGGCTTTATTGAAGAGGCATTTACATCATTATTAGAAAAATGCTGATGAGGAATACCATTACTGCGTCGAATAATGCAAACTGTGTGGATTTTACTGGATGCATTAGTATTATTCCGCTGTTCCATATAAGAAAACACAAAGCATCAGCCAGCAATGGAAAGCAAGCCTATGTCTCTGAAAACAATTTTGATGAGATAAATGAAATGTGCGGACATTTAGACCACAGTGTATTCATTTCCAATGTCCTATTTTATATTGGTGGGTACATAGTTTCAAAGCTGGTTGACAACCTACCTTATGCTGCATGCAAAAGTAGCCTTCTCCCGCTCCCAAAACAAACACCTGTAAATGGACTTGACTACACTTCTACATTTTATCATGAAGATGGTAAGGCATCGTCGTTCACGAAATTCGTTAACCAGGGTGGATTACAAATCTCATCAACATCGATATTTCGAACAATTGAGTACTGTGAGCACGTTTTCAAAACAATGGTCACAGGTAAAGATGGCCAACAAATTAGCAACTAGAGAAACTTTAAGAAAAAAATTATAATCAACGTATTTCACAATTTACGCTGGATACAACATATGATCTGTTCAAAGATCATGAAGATGGTGATAATGAATTGCTAGTCGAAGACGATCATAGAACAAAACTAATAAAATGTTCCGCGGACAAATACTTCATGTTGCGACTGTTTAACTTTGACAAGAAATATACCAAACAGATTGTAAACGACGGCAGACAAAGTGATCAACACAGACTTAATAAATTTATCTTGTTTAACAATCAATAAAATGGTAATGTAATGTTATGTTATGTTATGTTAAAATAAATAATTTAATACTTACTTGTTGTGAGTAAATCTTCTAAAGTTCCAATCCTTCAAATATGCACTTGACTTGTCGCCAATTTTGTTTTGATACAGTGTTTGTTTTAGTATCAAATCGGCTACTTTTTTCGTACAATTTTACTCGGTTGTGTTAAAAATATGATTGAATTAGATTTTAACACAAAAATACAGCTGAAAACCCATAGAATAAGCGATAATTTTCGTTCCACTTGCCCGAACAAATCATTGATGCATGCCGCCACGCCAAAAACGGCATGCTCATTGCGCGCTCCCTGAAGTAGTCTCGCGGGAAGTCTCGTGACATAAACACACGTGTTTTGACCTTCAGATACGCGTGTCTGGAGGTCAAATTTGGCTTCATACGATATTAAGCGAGCCTCTGTAGGTAGCGTTTCAGGTGTATTTAGTTCAATTGTCATGGCTTACGAACATACGACTTAAACAGATAGCAAAATACTTCGCACACATGAAAAAATTTATAATAAACAAATCAAACTCTGAAAACTTTGCTTTCAGCTCAAAAAGGAATTTCACTTCAATATGAAGTTTTGACTACAAATTTCTTGTCTCTAATATATGTTTTCTGGTGACCCATAAAACAATTATGTTTGTTGCCATCTCTGACTTTGAACAAAGCGTTCGACCTTAATAAATTGATATGACAGAAATTGGCAAGCGATTATCGAAACTTTTCAGTCGTCAGTCGTTTGATAATATGATTGGCTTTTTATAACATACACAGACTACATTATTTTTAATAATAATAATAGTAATAACTTTATTAACGTGTCAAAAATATAGTATATAGTTACTCACTAAGTAAGGACACTTATCTAATCTACATAAATTTACTTAAATACTTCATATAAATCGTCACTATAAAATAAATTAAAAGTCGCAAATATTACAGTTTTTGCAGTCCAATGAGACCCGAACTTCCAGATCATATGTCCTAATTATGTTCCTAAATTGCCCTAATGTCTTTAAGTCTCTTACATCAGACTGTAGTTTTGCTCACAATACAGGTGCTAAGTACCTTAAGGTGGTCCTATACAAAAAAAATTTTCCCTACGTTTTGATAGTATGAAACTCATCTGTTACTATCTTGTTTGGCTCGATACTCTGACCAAAACAATATTTTGGTCCAGGACACTGTTGCCATGGTTACCGAGATAAAGCACCCCCTGTGGTGAAATTCATGCAATTCTATAAACACAATAACTTAATAAGCATTAATGATAAAATTCTGGAATAACTTTTATTTACTAACAAATAACATTGTCTAGGAGTTGAACTAAAACAATCAACATTGAAACATTATCACCAGTTTTATAGGTCAAAAACTGGAAAGGCGTTTGACGACTCGCATGGAAACTGTCACCACTTCAAACTATTCAACATAACTCAATTATTTTAGTTCAAGTCCTAGAGCTTGATATGATGAGTCTATGCTGAAAATGTCATCAAGATAGCTTCAATTCCTCTTCAGATATCCTGCGCGCAATAATGGAATCGCTAGTTTTGCTAATTCGAGAAAAATGCATTTAAAGTTCAATGTTCGGTTTATAAGCATGATGGTCACATTAAGGTGGTCTTATACATTGAAAACTATTTTTCCTAATTTAATACTTTTTCCTCATTTTTTACTCTAATATTATAGAATATGGGTGGCTGACACAAAATCACTCACTGTTACAATTTGTGGATTAGTGTTACAATTTTTAGTGATAGATAGTTGATTATAGTTATATTCGGTATATAAATGTGCCCATATAGATATTTGCAAGTGTATGCGCCTTATATTGGGAAACCTTTTATTTACTTATATTATAAGCACAAATGAAAAATTCGACATGGAGCTCCCCTATATTTTAATATGCAAATGAAAAATTCGACATGGAGCTCCCCTATATTTTCATATGCTAACAAAATATACTAGGGTCGAAATCACATAGCCAAACATATCCTAAACGGGAGAGGTAGGCATATATATCATGAAAATGCCATGCTAGATTTTTTCAAAAATATTTAACACGTACTATTTCAACACCTAGGTTTGGTTCCCAGCTGTGACCGCCGCTGTTGCCGTCTTTAAAAAGACACCAATGTTTAACCCTTCGGTTTTTTGAAAGGTTATGGCAGATCGACTTTCGTCGGACTTTACATGATGTCCTCAATCAGTCATAGCCTTGAAGTGGAACCGTAATTATAGAAAATATATAGCATGAAAACAATTTGCTTTCACGCCATTATAACGCCTCTCCCGCCTAAATATAACCGACTTGTAGTTGGTGTAATTTGAAATAAAATATTTTAAAATCACTATATAGCTAGGGAGGGGTAGGTGGGTACTCATTTGGAGAAAAAAAACTTTTTCGTAAATGCTCCAATAACATATCGTTGCTATGGTGGTTGCTACGGGACAAAATTTCAAACAAGCTGCTATTTTCCCCTATTTATCCATTTTACGCCAAACAGATAGAAAAATTAACACCAGAAAACGAAAAAGGGATCATTAATGATGCATAATATGGCTAATTTCAAAATAGGATTTTCTTTTAAAATTTTGTATAAGACCACCTTAAGGAATATTCACCATAGGTCACTGTATTCCATCTTGGAATCTGAAATTCCTTTAACCTTAAATTGTATTTCGTGTCACTTCCAATAAATAGATTACTTGTATATCTTGGACAAAGATTATGTTTAACTTTGTACATAATGATAGCGATATCTTGCAGTCTTCTATTCATTAAAGTTGGTAAACTGGCCCATTCCAACAGCTACTTATATGACGAGCTCCAATCACAATACACTGCACGTAATCCTCTTTCTTGAACGCGCTCTAATTTGCGGGCATTACTTCCTTTACAAAAATGCCATACTGTGCAGCAATAGGTCAGATGCGGTAGAATCGCTCCTTATACAATTGCAATTTGGCAAACGCAGGGATCAGATTTCATAATCTCATTATAACCCCTACCCTCTGACTAGATCTTTTACAAATTCCGCTTATATGTTCACTAAAGGTCTGTTTGCAATCTATGTTTACCCCTAAAAGTTTGATGTTGAGTTCCATCGAGGTTAATGTTCATACCAGATTCTTGTGTCTTCTTCCCAATAAGCATACTATCATACTTAGAAAGATTTCCTTGGAGGTAGTTATCATCATGGCATGCTGTTGCAATGCCAGCACTTTCTTGTAACTTATTTTCAATAACTCCCACATCGTAATGTGTCTCAAAGAATTGATGGTTGTCCGCATACATACAAATCTTTGAGTTCATAGTGTAAGTCAAACCGTTCTGATCTAAGTTCCACAATAAGGGCCCAAAAGACCACCTTGAAGACATCCTTTTTAGCCAGACTAAATTTTTTTTTAAACGGCTGTAAAGTGCCATGTTTCTCGAACAATTTTTTAACCTGGTAGTAAAATGTTACTAACTGAATGCCAATCACGGTAGAATTGCATGGGTCGTGAATGCAATTCAACCGGGCTTAATTCCATTCATTTTCTTAAACCGAGAGTAGAGATCGAAAACATGTCTGATGAAATGTTTAATTCTTGTACGCATAATACATCACTTCAATCATCTTTGGTATGTAAATTATCATAAGTTTGGTTAGACATATCGATCATAGAGCTAATATAAACGAATATGATACCTTCATTCATAGTAAAAACAAAAATCTGTATTGTCAACATGAATTTGACTCTACACGAATATGAACCCGCATATTCAGCGAACCGATCGAGCTATCATTATATGGCAATTGAACAATCGATTCAACTGGGAAAGCCACGAATTTAGAAATATTTATGCAGACATGACTAGTAGAGTATTGGGTCTTACTATATGAATACATGAGAATTTGCATTTTTATCACTTTTTTCCAGGTAAACGTTTCCTCACTGGAAATGGAAGTTGAAATTCAACTTGGTATTCCATATATGACACTTTGGGCAGAATAGGAACATGCAAGAGGATGACAAAAAAGTTCGTACTTACGCTCAGGAGCTGGCTGGCACATTATTAATGATATGCTGAATAACATTCGAAATGGAATGAATCCTGTGTGTCCACATCGGTTCTGAAGTCGACTTCAGCGCGTGATATTTTCTCACAAAAGGTTTAGGACGTCTTTGGAAAACGTGACGATGGCTGCAATTTCTGGAATGACTTGCGTGTTGATATGCCATAGAACGTGGCGTTACAACATATCCTATTACTTCCGCAGTTTTTGTTTTCATCGTCTGTTTGAAATATGTTTGTAACTTTAAACACAAAAAACTGAGGTCATAGGTTACCAACTTACTCTCATATCAAACATGATAGAGCTTTGAGTCACGGCTTCACGAGGTGAAAATCTCTACAAAAAATCTTGCGCACATGGCTGATCAAACAGCATCGCGAAGTCCGTTACTTCAGTTAATTAAGAGCTCTTGTCAATGTGTCAATCAATCAATCAGAAGCTTTATTAAAATTAAAATACATAATTGACATGGTATCCTTTCACACGAGTGCTCTTCCAAGGAGCCGTGTTAAAAAAGAATGAAACAATAACTTAACATATATATATATAAACCTATAAGATGTACAACCATATTTCAGTCTTAGTGTTAAATTTGAAAGTTAAAAAGTGAATTTTTAAAGGACTGTATTGAAGCCAGACAACACTGTATCGTTCCATATAATAGCTCCACGGTAGCTGAAGCTTTTTTTACCGGCCTCCGCACTGGGTCTGGGAGTGAAAATATTGTGGGTACTACCTCTAAGATTATGAGAGTGAAATTGCGAGGTAGGTGCAAAAATAGTATTGAGCTCACTGGGATATAAGTTATTCACTGCTTTATAAACACTAGTTGCGAGCTGTTTGGCACGGCGTTGGTCAAGAGTATCCCAACCAAGGACACGTAGGATATCAGCAGACCTTACGTCATAATCGGAAAAGGTTATTATCCTACTTGCTCTGTTTTGAAGTTTTTGGAGTTTGTCAGAAAGAGTTTTTCCTAGGCAACCCCAAACCTCACTACAATAGTCTAGGTAAGGCAGCACTAAGGCCTTATATATCAGGATCAATATGTCTTGGGGCACAAAGTTGCGAATCCGCTTTAAGGCCCCAAGCTCGTAGCCACGTTTGCACTTTACTAACTTCGATATTTAGTTTAAGCTCTAATTCAATTGGATATTTAGAACTGACAGTTAAACATGTATCATCAGCATACATCATAAGGGACGACGAAGATAGGCAGGCTTGAAGATCATTGATATATAAATTAGAAAGTAAATTACCCCAAGCACTTGACTTGAGGACCCACATGTAACAGGTAACATGCTTGACAGAGTGCCATTAATGCTTGTACATTGTTTGCGACCTGATAAATACGATCTAAACCAATTGATTGAGTTAGAATCAACGCCATACAACTCTAGCAAAATTGGGTGGTTCTAAAAGTAGAACTCCATTAACTAACCCTTTATCAATATTCTGGTACCAATTATTGGTGGATATTAGAAGAGTTGTAAGTGTCGAGTGTAGAGGTCTAAATCCATGTTGGGAGTTAGCCAGTAGATTATTATCAATTAAGTATCCGTAAAACAGGGAGAAGACGATCTTTTCAATTATTTTACTGACAATCGGTAAAACAGAAAACAGATATTGGCCTATAATTATCGGGATTAGATTTGGTATCTTCTTTATAAATTGGCATTACCCTAGCTACTTTCCAATCAATGGGAAAAATCCCACTTCTAATGGATAAATTAATAATATGAGTTAAGTAAGAAGAAACAATTGGCGAAGCTTCCTTTAATAGCCTACAAGATATCCCATCCAAACCCGTAGATTTATTTACAGGAATCGATTGAATCCAGTTATATACAATTGTATTATTAGTCTCTGCAGCAGTGTGCAGCAGGCTTTAGAGTACATAGAGCATAAACAAAATAATTCGAATATGTAGTGGTATTAAATTCTTGCTTATTGATTAAAATGTTTTTGTATAAATTCATTGCTGTCTTTTAGAGTGTTTTTTAGAATGTTTTTGCCTGTAATTGTTACTAAAAGCACAAGTGGTAGTTGCCGCTGCTATATACTGGCCAGGTAGATCAGATTGCAGTTTCTTATGAGGGTGTAGGACGATATCGATAGCTCGAAACATCAGATAATATATTGATCTAATAGTTACATTCAAAGCAAGACAAGAAGACTGACCTTTCCTATGCTCTTTTCTTATGCATCAACCGCATCAATAAGTACCTCTACGTCCTTGTTCCAAAAGTTTTGGACTCATGTCCGTCTAAGTGTATTAACCCCGAACAATCCAATGAAATCTAAAAATTACATAAAATACATTTTCTTTCAGTTCTGTTTGGTTGGAAACGTAAAATATACAAAATTTTGTAATTTTCCACAAAATATCGTAAATTTTGTTTCTATGACTACGGCGGATATTTTAGCTTCAGGTAACTTTATTATTATTATTATTATTGTTACTAAAACATATTTTAACACGGTAACTAATCGACTATAATAAAAGTTGTTTTTCAGTAGGCCGTGTGTACCTTGAAAAATATATAACTAACTAACTACATAACTATATGCAGATTATAATAATAATGAAATGAATAAATATACGAATAAACTATGAAACTAAAAATATATGTATTAAAGTTCTTTACTAATGACATTTATATAGTACTTTTTTTGTTTCCTTTTTCATTATTCCAAATTTTAGCAGCAAAATATCCCAAAGATATCATCATTGAATTAGATCTAGGTTTAGACAACATCAGCATATTATTTTTACTTCTCAAATTATATCTATCCGTTTTAGACATTTGAAATATTTTCAGGACACTGACAAACAACAGCTTTGGAAACATACGCCAGTGCATGCATGCTCTTTCCTTATCTCTTCAAGAGTTTTCCAGTAATCGCCAATAATCCAAGTGTCGCCAGTAATCACTCTTGCTGCACGGTTTTGGAGTTTCTGAAGTTTTTCTTTCAACCCTTCACAACAATTACCCCAGACCATCGAGCAATAATCAAAATGAGGCTGTACTAACGCCTGATAAAGGTATTTCAGGGTATCGGTGGAAACAAACGATTTCGCACGGTATAACATGCCAATACCTTTAGATACCTTTTTACTGATGTTGTCTATTTGATCATGCCAACGTAAATTATCGTCGACTAATATTCCTAAGGTCTTCTTAGTGTAGACCTGCTTCAATTTTTTCCCACCAATATATAGAGACATCGATATCTTGCGCAAATTGCGTCAGCCTTTGGCGGGTTCCAATGGTCATGTATTCGGTGTTTTCACTGTTTATGGTTAACTTGTTTGAAAGAAGCCATTGGTGTATATGATTCAATTCACAATTCAAGTCCTCTTCCAACTTTTCATGTTATTCGAACACATCGTTAAGTTCGTATCATCTGCGTACATTGACGCATAGGAATTATGCAAACAATTGGGCAGGTGATTGACATATAATATAAACAATAAAGGACCAAGATTTGATCCCTGAGTAATTCCGCAACTTACTTTTCGAGTAGACGATGCTGCTTTATCTACCTTACAGTACTGCTTTCTATTACATAAATACGATCTAAACCAGTCAAGAGTTTGATCTTGAATGCCGTATATATATAGAGAGTCTCTTGATCAGAATGTCATGATCAACTGTGTCAAATGCTTTACACCGATCAAGGGAAAGTTCTCCAATTATCAGTCCAGAATCCTTATTGATTAACCATGCATCAGTGTTTGACAATAAGGATGACATGGTGAAATGACCCTTACGAAAGCCAGACTAACACGGACTCAGAATATTGTTTTTACTTAAAAATATGTTTAGTTGCGTACACACAAGTTTCTCGAATAATTTAGCAACATTTGAGAAAACAGAAATCGGTCTATAATTACCCCGTTCCTTTTTGTCATCAGACTTATATATTGGAGAAATCCTTGCAACCTTAAGGTCGTCAGGAAAAACGCAACTTCGTAATGAGAAGTTAAATATGAATGTCAAGAAGGGCGCTATAATATCTTTCGAGTCTTTTAAAAGTTTTGCCTGGATTACCAGATAGATTTAGATACATTCAAATTTTTAAGTGCATTAAGTACATATTGAATAATAATGGTTGTAAAATTGAACTTATTCTGCGTTTCAAATTTCATGTACCTCTGAAAGCTAATATTTGTCTCCAGAATATGACTAGACAAAGTTGATCCAATATTAGAAAAGTATTCATTCAATTCTTCAGCAATTGATTGACTTTCGACGATTTCGTGCTCATTAATTTGAATTGCTGAAATGGTTGAGGACTGGAATCTTTTATTAATTAAACTATTAATATTTTTCCACATTTGTTTTGTATTACTCTTGTTTTCCTCAATATACTTTGCATAGTATTCCCGCTTGGCATTAATAATTTGTTGATCAACCTTATTGCGCAAAGTTTTATAAGCATCGTGGTTTACAGTTGAATTTGTCTTGATAGCTTTTTTCTTAAGAAAATCCCTGCGGTTCATGTAGTTTTCTCAATGCTTTCTGGAAACCAAGGAGCAATAGTGCAAATAAACGTGATATAATATTGGCAGTAAATTTTGTTAACATAGCGAACATAAGGTAACTAGATTTTTAAAGGCGCGTGAGGGCTATCTTTAAAACGGGGAACGGGGATCGGGCCGGAATGGGAATGCGAACGGAGAATGGCGGGGAACGGGGAGTAGAAAGTGATTGCGTGTTGGCTTAATAAATGTAATATTTAAAACGGGGAACGGGAAGATTTATTGCCTATTCATAGAACGTGAGTTCAAAAGTTTAATAAGTTCGTTGCATGCATGTCAATGGGTCCGTTACAAGTATGTTTGTGACATAAGTAGCGCGCAAATTGCGCGTACTCTGCATGGAAAGGAATAGGAAAGGAAGAGACTTGGGGCCTATTTTCACTTAAAAAAAATGACCCTATTATGCTAGCCAAATTCCACATTTATACTTTAGTTTAAATAGCAGCCATAATATGTAGTTTTGAGCACTGGTATAGTGCTCAAAGACTCTTAATATTCCTCATACCGTAGGACAATAATAATATAGAAAGACTTTTACAATACTAAAAAAACGCGTCATGCCGCTGAATCGTGTTCATACGTATTTTAAGCCGCTGATTAATAGCCCATTCCCTATTTATCGCCAATTTTTGTCTCTAAATTTCTTCGATAGTACTAAAAATTGTAACTGAAGATGGCAAACACACGGGCCTATTCACATTCAAAAAACTTATTAAACTTTTAAACTCACGTTCTATGAATAGGCAATAAAACTTCCCGTTCCCGGTTTTAAAGATTGTTAAACTTATTAAGCCAACACGCAATCACTTTGTACTCGTTTAATAAACACTGTATTACTTATATCGATATCCGATTCCCACTTCCGTTTCACTTCCGTCCCCAATCCCCGTTCCCATTCCCCATTCCCCGTTCCCATTACCCGTTCCCATTCCCCATTACCCGTTCCCATTTCCCGTTCCTTCCCCGTTCCCATTCCCCGTTCCCAATCCCCATTCCCCGTTCCCCGTTCCCACTACCCGTTCCCATTCCCCGTTCCCATTCCCCATTCCCAATCCCCGTTCCCAATCCCCGTTCCCAATCCCCGTTCCCCGTTCCCATTCCCCGTTCCCAATCCCCGTTCCCATTCCCCGTTCCATTCCCGTTCCCCGTTCCATTCCTGTTCCATTCCCCGTTCCATTCCGTTCCCATTCCCTGTTCCATTCCGTTCCATTCCCTGTTCCCATTCCCCGTTCCATTCCCCGTTCCATTCCCCGTTCCATTCCCCGTTCCATTCCCCGTTCCATTCCCCGTTCCATTCCGTTCCCATTCCGTTCCATTCCGTTCCATTCCCCGTTCCATTCCATTCCGTTCCATTCCGTTCCATTTCCATTCCGTTCCATTCCATTCCATTCCGTTCCATTCCGTTCCATTCCATTCCGTTCCATTCCGTTCCCATTCCGTTCCATTCCGTTCCATTCCGTTCCATTCCGTTCCATTCCGTTCCATTCCTCGTTCCATTCCGTTCCGTTCCATTCCATTCCGTTCCCATTCCTGTTCCCATTCCGTTCCATTCCGTTCCATTCCCGTTCCATTCCGTTCCATTCTCGTTCCATTCCGTTCCATTCCGTTCCATTCCCTGTTCCATTCCCTGTTCCATTCCGTTCCATTCCATTCCATTCCATTCCGTTCCATTCCGTTCCATTCCATTCCGTTCCATTCCGTTCCATTCCGTTCCATTCCCCTGTTCCATTCCGTTCCATTCCGTTCCATTCCTCGTTCCATTCCGTTCCATTCCATTCCATTCCGTTCCATTCCCCATTCCGTTCCATTCCGTTCCATTCCCTGTTCCATTCCTCGTTCCATTCCCTGTTCCATTCCGTTCCATTCCATTCCATTCCGTTCCCATTCCCTGTTCCATTCCCTGTTCCATTCCCCGTTCCATTCCGTTCCATTCCTGTTCCCATTCCCCTGTTCCATTCCCCGTTCCCATTCCGTTCCCATTCCCTGTTCCATTCCGTTCCATTCCCCGTTCCCATTCCATTCCATTCCCTGTTCCATTCCTCTGTTCCATTCCCGTTCCATTCCGTTCCATTCCGTTCCATTCCATTCCATTCGTTCCATTCCGTTCAATTCCGTTCAATTCCGTTCAATTCCGTTCAATTCCGTTCAATTCCGTTCAATTCCGTTCAATTCCGTTCAATTCCGTTCAATTCCGTTCAATTCCGTTCAATTCCGTTCAATTCCGTTCAATTCCGTTCAATTCCGTTCAATTCCGTTCAATTCTGTTCAATTCCGTTCCATTCCATTCCGTTCCATTCCGTTCCCATTCCATTCCATTCCGTTCCATCCCGTTCCATTCCTCGTTCCATTCCGTTCCATTCCATTCCCTGTTCCCATTCCATTCCATTCCATTCCGTTCCATTCCGTTCCATTCCGTTCCATTCCGTTCCATTCCCGTTCCATTCCATTCCATTCCGTTCCATTCCATTCCCATTCCATTCCGTTCCATTCCCTGTTCCATTCCTCGTTCCCATTCCCGTTCCATTCCGTTCCATTCCATTCGTTTCATTCCGTTCCATTCCGTTCCCATTCCCCATTCCATTCCGTTCCATTCCTCGTTCCATTCCATTCCGTTCCCATTCCGTTCCATTCCTCGTTCCATTCCCTGTTCCATTCCGTTCCATTCCATTCCGTTCCATTCCGTTCCATTCCGTTCCATTCCATTCCATTCCTGTTCCATTCCTCATCCATTCTGTTCCATTCCTGTTCCCATTCCCTGTTCCATTCCCGTTCCATTCCCATTCCATTCCGTTCCCATTCCCTGTTCCATTCCATTCCATTCGTTCCATTCCGTTCCATTCCGTTGCCCCATTCCGTTCCTGTTCCATTCCCGTTCCCATTCCTGTTCCCATTCCTCGTTCCCATTCCATCGTTCCATTCCGTTCCATTCCTGTTCCCATTCCTCGTTCCCATTCCGTTCCATTCCCCGTTCCCATTCCGTTCCATTCCCATTCCATTCCCCTGTTCCATTCCTGTTCCAATCCATTCCATTCGTTCCATTCCATTCCGTTCCCATTCCATTCCGTTCTCTGTTCCATTCCCATTCCTGTTCCATTCCGTTCCAATTCCATTCCCTGTTCCCAATCCATTCCATGTTCCCCATTCCATTTCGTTCCATTCCGTTCCATTCCTCGTTCCAATCCCCATTCCTTCCCGTTCCATTCCTCGTTCCCATTCCCGTTCCATCCCATTCCCCTGTTCCTCTTTCCTGTTCATCCCTGTTTTCCAAATTCCACCCCTGTTCCCATTCCCTCGTTCTCATTCCCATTCCGTTGATTTTCCTTTCCATTCATCCTCATTCTTCCGTTCCATTCCTCGTTCCCATTCTCGTTCCCCGTTTCCCATATTCCCTTCCCCGTTTTTTAAGAGAGCACACACAGTCTCTCTTCGAGTGAATAGCCGCCGCAATGACATTTCTAAATAAGTATATACTTTTTTCGATAAATTCAAAAAAAATCTCTCCTTCGCCCTGGAATCTCGTTCTCGTGAATCGTGAGCGAATTGTATTTCTTGAATGATGAAAGCGAGGCTCCGAGGCCAAGGAAGTATTCGTGACGTAATTATTGAAAAGATATATTCTTATGAACATTACATTGATGATAACAGTATTAACATAATTTGTATGTACTATTTACTGAGTCCGCACTGAGTGAGCACAGTCGATACAGAGTGTACTGATACAGATACACTTCATCGTTCGAACTGAATCTTGAGTTTTTGATCCTTTTTGTCAGCCCAAATCTTTAGAACCGTTTGATATCAATGTTGGTTCGTCCGAGATTGACACACCTCGAGAGGCTGGCAGCTTCCCGATTTCACCTCGCTTGTAGTCGCTTCGTTCGATGAGGTCGGAAAATTGTCAGTCTCCCTCCCGTCAATCCTGGACGAACCTCCCTGGAAGTATGTTTGACATTGTTTTGTTATAGGACAAGTCCGTAGGAAAGGTGCATCGTCGCCACTAAGACGAAGTGCAAAACGAATTGATTTGCTTACAGTACACGTCTGGTCCGGTACTAAACGTACATCCAATGGTACATCATTCCCACTAATTGCCGAACAAACTTGACATATTTACTGATTGGTCGGTAGCGAAAGTGCATCCTCGCCATTAAATGACAAACAAAGTCGAGTGCAACATCGCCACTATAAGTTCCGAACGAAATTCACTCTTTCACAAAATGCATATGACCGCAAGTGGCGAATGAAGTTGATTTTTTCAGGATCGGTTTATAGATATAGGTGTTTAAGACAAGTACATATTGTATGTTCCTTATAGGTTGCATGGCTCTAAAATATAATTGATTTGATGACACAGATGACGTAATATATACGCGGGTTTTCTTTTTGCCCGCAACGAATATTTGCCTGCCCACGAAGCTGGCCTGCGGAGTGTTGCAGGAGTGACATCACGTTGTTTTCAACAGGTGGGAATTTCGCCAGCGCTGGTCAACAAATTGCGGGCGCACTCGAATTATTTTTTAGAAAATTGTTAAAATGAACAAAAATAAGTTTTTGTGTGTATTTTTTGGGCAGAAAACAGTGGATGTATCAGTACTAAAATATTTTCTACAAAGTTTATGACAAAATGAACAGGAGGAAAGAAATTGAACTGAAATCAAAGAAATATAAGGATATTTTCCTACGACGGAACATGAGCGAAATTTTACTTTGTTCGAAGATGCTAGTTGTCTTGGCTTCGTAAACATATAAAATTAGAAAGTTTAACTTACGGTGGGTTTGAATTTCATTTTTCAACGCATGTTTCTATACAAAAATTGTTATAATAGTTTTCTCATTATCAAAACCTGTGAGATTTCGTACGGCCAAAATCGGCATTTTTCGAAAAATAGGAAAATGCCAAATTTTCAGCTTAAGATTGCAAAAAATCTAGCCGAGAGCCTCAAAACGAGACTATCCTTAACGGTAGTCTGAAGCTTTCTTAATCCCTTAATCAAAGTAATTTAGATATAAAAATTCGCGCTGATACCAAAAACGGCGACACTATTTATGCGATCTGAAATTGTTCACAAAAGTACCTTTGAAAATGCTGCCAGAAATTCCATGTTTATATTATTCTTGCTTGTTAAAGCGATTCGGTTGAGAGATTAAAGCCCATTAATTCCAGAAAAATGGGCAGTTTTGAAATCATATGAATATTTTGCCTTTTTTCTCTGATATAGTAAATAGTAATTCAAGGTGTGCAAATCAGCACAGTAAAATGATAAAGAAATAAAATATTTCAAAATTTTGTCGAGAGCCTCAAAACCAAATACGGTTTAAAATACCCCTAATAGCATATACATTATATTGGGGAAGAATTTGTTTACATCAAAATTCGCGCTAGTACGAATTTTGGTGATTTTCTGGGATTTTCCGTCGAATTCCGAGAGTCTCCGATCTTTTCCGATACGTATAAAGATGTTTCTTTACGCAATTTTTAAATTTTTAAAAGTTTTTATTCATTTGGTTGCACTCTCAGTCAATCAATCAATTAAATAATTTCAGTTGGTATAGTCTAGGACCTGTATATGAGTTTGTATGCATTTCATTTAGGACAGATTATCTCAACTGTTTTAGGGTAAAATGACCATGGCGGTCAACATGGCACATGTGCCAAAACCCGAATCCGGTGCGAAAGTCCTGAAAATGACCACGCCCAGAAACTACACTGCCGACATAGCTCCATCTCCCGAACCATCAAAGCTACAGACTTTCTGAAGTGCTTATAGTGTTTAGAATGGTTGCTGTTAGGGTACTCACTGGAGGGTGATATTTGTCTAGGTATCATATTTTACAAGAAAATGACTATGCACCATCCCAGGTCAACTGCTAATTATGCATCAAATTACTCATTCACCCACAGGGGGCCCAACTACGGTTTATGTCTGTAAAAAAGTGTAAAATAATAAACTTACTTGGAAAAGAATCCGAAAGATTCCATGAACAATATATATATTAATATTTTGCGGAGAAAGAACAGCAAAGTTTAGTCTATATGAAGTACTTCACAATCGTAAGCAACTGACTAATGCGGGCGCATGTGGAATTAGTCCGCACCGCCTGTCCCTTGCAGGCGTTATAATAAATGTATTTTCTTACGGTATGCAAACAAATTTGCATTATAGGACATCACGCATTTGTAATTTCAAAAGGCTAGATTTCATTGGTTAATGCTAGATAGATAAATCCTCGTTTGAAAGCACACGGGCACTCTCTCAATACACCAACAACGTATAGGATCTCCAGATAAACAAGCAAAATGAGTGAAGAAAACGACATAGCTGAAGCTGGTCCTTCAACGGCCGAGGAAACAGCTGGGGAAGTACAGAATACGGCGTTAGTGACCCAAGTATTTTCGATGTTTAAAGGTTATTTATCATCGCAACTCGAAGAGAAAGGCAAACAATTTCAGACTAAAGCATCTATAGAGAAACAAGCAACAGAATTCAAATTCAAAGGCAACAGGAAGCAATTCGAGTTCAACGCCCAAGTGGACGAAACCATTAGCCATATCGCCGACAATGCCGACGACCCTCAGAAAGTTCGAGAGTTAGCAACAAAAGCGAATAACACAATAAAGAGAAGGCAAAAGCTGATCAAGATTGCTGACAAGAATAAGGATGGATGGCTAGTGGTAGAAGAGTACGAATCGGATGATCTGGCTTCTGATACCGACGACGAGAAGCGAATTAAGAAAGCCAAATCAGCTGCTGAGAAGCGCCGTAAAGATAATCCCAAAAGTAACGTCAATGATGCAAAGAAATTCAAGACAGGCGACAATCAGCTTTTTCGCGGTGAGTGTACGTAATGGTACCCGCGTTATTCTTTGTGATATCTCAATTAGGGTGGTGTGATGAGCATTACCCATGTTATCCGATGTGTACGTGTGCTGATTTGTAGTATATAGGAAGTAAATAATTTACGTTCGTTTGAGCGTAGTGAATTAGAACGTAAATGTATTTTCTTACGGTATGCAAACAAATTTGCATTATAGGACATCACGCATTTGTAATTTCAAAAGGCTAGATTTCATTGGTTAATGCTAGATAGATAAATCCTCGTTTGAAAGCACACGGGCACTCTCTCAATACACCAACAATGCCCACCCACAGACCCACCCGAGTTTCGAAACGTGAAATTGTCCGATACTGTATATATTTTTATTATTATTAGGCCGTGCAGAATTTGGTCAAGAAAAACGATGTTATAGATGCCAACGTCTTGGGCATTGGGCAAGAAATTGCAGAGCATCGTGGCCAGTCAGTTATCGGTCTAACAGAAGTGGCTTCACATTTGCCAATCCCACACATGATAACAGATCAGGAGGAGCAGGTTCAGTTGGAAGCACAAACGGACGATCCAGCTTATAGTGACAACCCCAAAGAGTGGATTTATCAGGTATCAGAAAATAAATATGAGTGTGAATTAGAAACAGTTGTAGCCCCTTCAGTAAAGGGTAGGTTAAAAAGACATGTTACGTTTTGGGAAAATATTGGCGCGTCAGATTTCGTTCTCTCGGTTATTCAAGAAGGGTACAAAATACCATTCATAGAAATTCCACCAGGTGTTTGTTTACGAAACAATAAGTCAGCTTTACGACATGAAGATTTTGTACAGAAAGCGATTTTAGAATTATTACAATCCAACAGGATAATTAAAACAAAAGCCATGCCGCAAGTCGTTAATCCATTGTCTGTGTCAGTTCAACCATCTGGAAAATTACGACTTATTCTGGATTTAAGGCATGTGAACAATTACGTACGAAGACAAAACATTAAATATGAAGATTGGAAAACTGCATTGACTTATTTTCAGAAAGAAAGCTATATGATTTCTTTCGACCTGAAAAGTGGGTATCATCATATCGATATTCATCCTGTTTCCCAAACATTCCTAGGGTTTGCTTGGAAGAGCCCTGAAGATAAAACATTTACATATTACCAGTTTACTGTCTTACCATTTGGTTTATCAACTGCACCTTTCGTATTTACAAAATGTATGAAACCGTTAGAAAAGTATTGGAGAAGCCAGGGTACGAATGTAGCTTTATGCCTGGACGACGGGTGGTTAACAGAAGGCAATTACGATGACTGCTTGAATTTATCGACAAAAATTAGAGCAGATATTAATCATGCTGGTTTAGTTGCAAACGAAGAAAAATCTATCTGGCAACCGTGCCAAGAAATAGTTTGGCTTGGCCTGATCTGGAATTCTTTAAGTGGCATAATTTCTATCACCGAACGCCGGGTAGCAAGCATTTTTCAAACCATCCAGTTTTTGAAATCGCAAAAATTTTACATATCCGCCAGAGAACTCGCTTCGTTTACAGGAAAGATTATTTCCACCAGTGCAGTTACACGAAACGTATGTCAAATAATGATTCGACATTGCAGCATGTCAGTAGCCGCAGCTAGCGGTTGGGATTTGAAGTTTAGTATGGATGATTACTGCATAAGAGAAATTGAGTTTTGGGAAAGCAATTTAAAACAATTGAATTCAAGGGAACTGGTTCAGGCTAGAACTCAGTCACACTACGTTGTTTATTCAGACGCAAGCGCGTCGGGTTGTGGAGCACATATGTCGTTAAATGGTGAACAAATTTGCCATAAGCATTGGACAAATGAAGAAAGTCAACGTAGCTCCACTTGGAGAGAACTTTCAGCAATCGAATATGCCTTGGAATCGTTTATTCCATTATTAAATCACGCTTACGTCAAGTGGTTTTCAGATAGCCAGACAGCATGTAGCATTGCTCGAGTCGGTAGCATGAGAAAAGATTTACACAACATAGCAATTAGAATTTACAAGCTCTGTCTAGATCATAAAATTGAATTTGAAATCGAGTGGATTCCACGTACTGAGATACAAAGAGCCGATTACATAAGTAGGCTCATTGATATAGATGATTGGCAGATTACGAAAGAGTGTTTCGATCAAGTGGAGGAAGTATGGGGCCCTCACACGATAGATTGTTTTGCAATTACTACAATACAAAAATCCCAAGGTTCTTTTCGTGGCATTGGAATCCGGGTTGCACAGGAGTGGATTTTTTCGTCCAAAATATAATAGGAGAGAACTGCCTTGTAGTTCCACCAATTTGCCTTATCGCCAGAGCTTTGCACTATCTACAAAATCAAGAGGCGAAAGCAACAGTTATTGTTCCGTTTTGGCCTTCGTCATATTTCTGGCCAGTCATATCGAGACATTTAGCTAATTTCATAGTCAGTATAAAGTCCTTAGTGGCAGAGAAATATTAACACACAGGAAAAATACCAATTCATTGCTCGGATCGGAACGCTTTTATGGAGAAATTTTAGCCCTTAGAATGGATTTTCTCACAAATAAAATTGTGCTAAACGATTAAGTTATGGACGGCGCTGGCCGATGTAATATGTTTTAAGGGCGCTGGCTCTGTTCCAATTAATTAATGGCGCTGGCCTGATTAAAGTGTGTAATAATGTTAAAATGTGTATAATATTAATAGGCACTGGCCTAAATGAATTGCAATATAAATTTGTTTTATGACGTTGGTCGCTGCAATATGTATCAAGACTTTATTTTCTATGGCATTTGTTTGCATTAATTGTTTTATGATATTGTTTCATTTGTTTGTCTCAATTAGATGTTAAACGAGTGTGCAGAGTGGAAAAAATGTTCCCAGGAATGTGAAACCTGAAACCAAGGTTTTTGTAGATTTTCTCATAAAATCAAGAGCGGATTCTACTTCCAGAAAATATCTACAAGAAATTCGTAAGTTTCTAAAGTGGAATGTAACGGCTTTTGGTAGGATAATTATACCAATACCTGTATCAACGGCAGCTATTTACCTTTATAAAAGACACGATGAATCGAAATCTTATGCAAATGTTGTCGCTGCTCATGCAGCATTGAAGTGGTTGCATACATTTGTACCATATCAAATTGAAAATCCTCTGGATACTCAATCTGTGGGAATATCCTAGAAACTGCTAAAAGATCGAAATTGCAGCCTATAAATAAGAAAGAACCAATAACAGCCGAAATCATACAAAAGATTATAGAAAAACATGCACTTCCACACGCCAGCCTGAAAACCTGAGAATAGCTTGTATATGCAGTATTGGCTTTAGCGGATTTTTTCGATATAGCGAATTGGCTAATATAATGACCAGTCACATTCATTATGAACACGATCATGTGCGCATACTTGTACCCACCGCTAAAAACGATGTATATAGGGAAGGAAATTACGTATACATAAAGAAATTGGGCAATAAGTACTGTCCAGTTGACGTTTTACAACGATATATCGAGGCTGCGAGTGCCAGTTCTGAACCGAACTTACCTATTTTTAGACCTTTGAGATTTTTTAGGTCTTCCGATATGTTCAAACTATATGGCACAAGACTTTCTTACACAAGATGCAGGGAAATATTTAAAGAATGTTTACAAGGATGTGGATACGACGAGAAGAAATATGGTCTACATAGTTTGAGATCGGGCGGAGCCACCGCAGCAGCTAATAATGGGTGTGTTGCAGAACGACTTCTAAAACTACACGGGCGGTGGAAAACCGATATCGCAAAGGACATGTATGTTCACGAAAGTGTTAAGAACAGACTGCGAGTTACCGAAAGTCTCGGGCTTTAGATACATTACTAGATAATTTATTTGCGTTGTGATACACTTGTTAAGTATAATAATGATATTAATCGAAGTATGTAAAAAATATTTAAAAAACTGAAATAAATCCTATCTGGTTGGTGTGATGAGCATTACCCATGTTATCCGATGTGTACGTGTGCTGATTTGTAGTATATAGGAAGTAAATAATTTACGTTCGTTTGAGCGTAGTGAATTAGAACGTAAGTAGAAGAAAGAAAGGGATGAAACAAAAGTCACGTGACATTTTTAAATGCTTCTAACTTAACCGTTTCAACTTAATTTGATTATTTTACTACGTATTTAGTGTTCTCGTTGATGAACAAAGATAGCCTGTAAAGAAAAAACATAAATAAACCTGTTACTAAATGATTTTTAAGAGCAAGCATTCTTCGCCATTTTCGCGATATGTGTACCACGACTAGCCTATCCACGCTGACGTCATGAATTTTTTAGTTTGTCTCCTTTCTTTTAATTGTATGTTTGTTTATGATATAATTGAATATTTGAATTACATGTTAACTTTATTATATATTAACCGATAAACCCGTTGCGTGAAGTAGCCAAAACTAGCTTTGAAATGCATTTTCGAACTGTGATCGGAATTCTCCGTGTGGACAGGCTAGTCGTGGTACACATCGAACGATCACGTGACCCGTGTTTCAACCCTTCTATTAATTATACTTATTTTATTATTAATTCCATATGCGCCCGCATTACTTACCGGTTGAATACTCTACAGTACTTCATATAGACTAAACTTTGCTGTTCTTTCTCCGCAAAATATTAATATATATATTGTTCATGGAAATCTTTCGGATTCTTTTCCAAGTAAGTTTATTATTTTACACTTTTTTACAGACATAAACCGTAGTTGGGCCCCCTGTGATTCACCTGGCAAAGTCTATGTTTTCTTATTTCCTAAAAATTTTTGCCATAGGATCAAAAACTATACTTATTCCAATATAATAATAATAGATTTCATCAGGGTTGAAATTGTTAAGTTGAGATACAATACAGTTTATTTCACTTACCGCACGCCAAAACACGATTTCAGCCATATTTTGCCGTTTTATTCGCTTTTTATCATCGAGGCTCACACATATTATCCACAAATTATACTTGAACATAATGATAGTTGACTAAAGAATAATTCAACCACGTTTCGTCAGGTTTTGAAGCAGTGCAGTGTATTTTATCTTCGATGTTGTAGAATCGATGTTTTGCTCAATTATCGCGCCAGTACAATGTCTCGCCGCTTCTCTGCCCGATTTATCACACTTTTTCGTCGTCAAATGTAGTTAGATAACAGTATCCAGAAATACTTGATTGTAGAAAAGTTCCAATCGAAAAATTGATAACCTAACTGCCAATCTGTGGCAATAAATGGCCCTATGTGTTTCAAAAACATGAATAACAAATATAATGCCCAAAGTAATTTGAAAGTCACGCGCAATCTTCACGAAAACACCGCGTGGGCTTGATGACAGGGGGGTGGAATATTTTCACGAATACATTTGTTCGTTAACACGGCAACTCCGACAGCAACCTCGTTCCCAGGCTCTTTACCTACGCTCACCCCCGCTGCGGAAAAGACCCTAGTTCAGACTGGTCACGTGACACCCCAGAATCTGGGGTGTTTTTAATTAGCGCTTTGAAAACACTGAGGGAGGGGTGGTTGAGTAAACATGTCAATTTTACATTCATGCATGAGTGAATGGGCGTATAAATAAATACAAAAACATGGGTTCACCTGTCCAGATTAGCAATGGCTCAACAAGGAAACACCGAAACAGATATTCGGAAAATCAATTTCAAACTCCGAGTCTATGTGTCGACTTTGTTGCGGCATATATGAGCCAAAATATACCAAAAACCTGTACAATAAAGCAAATGTCAAACTACTGGCTTTTGCTGAAGCGGTCTATGGTGAGAAACTTCCGAATGAGAACTCCCTTCCTCATCTTGTGTGCCGACCTTGTGAAAGACGACTCGATAATTTTGGAAAATTCCAAAGCATGATATGTGGGAATCAAAAAACTATGTTACAAACAAAGAGATGTATTGATATTTCGCCTTCAACACGAATCACGGAGGAGAAAAGGGCAAGAACTAGTCTGGAAGGCGAAGTACGATCAACCCGAAGTCGGCGCAGCCTGTCATTTTCATCCAACAAAGAAACTATACAATCCGAGGTATGTTATATTTATGTAATGAGATATTGTATACTATAATTTATGTGTAGATTTTCAATTTCATTTGCGGTATACACTGAACTCTAAAGAGTAAAGTTTAAAAGCCAATAAAAGGTTCTAAATATCTCCTATACACTACAGGTTGTCAACGATCCTGTTTCCAAAACCGCGTCGTATGATTCCGTCCCGTTTACGGATGTCCTAAGTACCATCAATGACGAACTGAGAAATGTGGCAGTTAGAGACACGAAGTCCGTTCTTCGTAAAAGAAATTTTGAAGGAATGAGTTCGTTCTCTTTGGAGACTATCGTGGACGAGCTAAGAACAGCGTGTCCTGTAGTATTCAGAATTCTATCTGAATTGTTGGAGTTCAACTACAACACGGAAAAGAAGATCGCTCCGTTATGTTTGATTTACAAAGTCATAATGTTCAAACGATGCCATGAGTTGAGTGTTTTGCAGCGGATTAATACAATTTTACTGGCCGACAGTGGCGCTAACACGGAGGTAAATTATAATTATACAGTTTACTTAATTGTCATTTGAAAAAAAAGGAAAAGCTTTATAAGTTTTTGCTGAGTTCCGTGCGCAATTTTATATTGTCCACAGCGATGCTAACACGGGGGTAAATTATAGTTTATTTTGAATATATCATGTTTACTCTTTGGCTTGTTACAAATTATGTCAATTTCGAGAACAATAGAATAGAGTAATAGACGTGAAAAAGCTTTTTACGCGTTTGCCAATGTTTACTTAGCTGTATCGGCATTTGCGTCAAGAATACTTATTTCCTTCGTTTTCGATAAACCGCTTTTTAAAGTTGTTTTCGCAGGTGGAACTGAATAGAGAAAATTTGTACTTTTATTTTGTACATATAACATAAATGTTGGTCAATTTATTTTTCGCTATTGGTTTTCAGTGCAACTTTCTTGCGTGTTAAACTGACAAGGTAGATTTTTTATTTGATTGAACTAGTTAGCTGGTTACAGACGAGCAAGTTTTACTGTTTTCATATGACAAGTTTTACTTGCTCGTTTGTATTGCGTATTAAATTTTGGCAATTTTTTCTCAATGACAAGTGGCGAAGTGCACTTTTGCCCATGCATACAGACGAGTAAATAAAACTTGTCATATGAAAACTTGCTCGTCTGTAACCAGCTTTAGGTCAGTCAGTGTTACTTCATTTGTAGAAGAGAATTTCAAACCGCAATCTCTTCGGCGCTTCGCTCGTTTCAAAAGACAAAACAAATTTTAAATTATTTAATGTCAAACTTGTAATTCTACAATATATAAGTATCTTTTCGACTAATAAGTTTGAGTTACGAATTGTTTTTACTCTAGTTTTGATTGTTATACTGTTCATATAAGGTTGCCCAATAGTTTATACTTTATACTGTGGTTGCTTTGTATATTATTATAATTTCTTGTGGCAAAAAAATTGTTATGGACTATTGTTACTGTTACTTTAGGCTTCTGTGCTATTTTATAAACTCAATTTAGAACCCTGATAATCCACAGAGAACTATCTAATTTGGTTCTACATAATGGGGTATAAATTTACAAATATGTCCAGAACTTCGTGTGTTATAATTATGTACGTGATTGACTCTATCTGACACATACTGGTCAGTAGCGTCGCCAGACCTGGAGAGGTGGGGGGGGACAAAATGATATTGAGGGGGCTGAAAAGGAGTCTAGCGCGAGCTTTTTTAGGGGGTCCGGGGGCATGCTCCCCCGGGAAATTTTTTAATTTAGAGTCTGAAATACCATTTCCTGGACTTTGGGGGACGATTTGACAGAATTCTGATGGTCAGAAAACGTACCCCCCCCCCATCCTTTTTTTCACCGGATTTGAGAGAATCTCAAAAGTGATTTTGAGGAGAACTGGGGGGGACGTGTCCCCCCAGTCCCCTCCCTGGCGACGCTACTGATACCGGTATATGAGTGTAGCACATATATAACTCACTGGAGATCATTTCCAGTAAATAATATTATTTATTTATTTACTGTCTACAGATATATGAAAAATTCAACAAATTTGGTATATGCCTTGGAAAGACAATGAAGTACACCATACAGGATGAGATTGGCACTCACTTCATGGACAAAGTTGTCAAGGCTGGAAAAACATTTTCCTTTGTCCTAGACAACATTGATTGGGACGTTAAGGTGCATGAAATGCGGTCGGACAGTCAAAACCAAAGTGTGCATGCTGTGGCGACCTCATTGGTTTTCGACAGAGTTCCATCAAACCATTTACCAGATGATGAGCCACAACAGTCATTGGCTACCTGTGACATTGCTAAGGTTGTTGATTTGTCAGACAGTGACATCGAAGCCCAAAAGAAAGTATACAAGCTTGTAGCTGGACAAATACTGTGTGAATACATCCCTGCATTCAGCTTCTTAAAAGAATTGGTAATGAACATTGATTTGCCAATGCAATACAAGGCAGAAATGCAAGAAAAATCTCTTGTCGTACCCTTCCCTGTCCTTTTCAAAGATGAGAAGAAATATTCTGAAATTGTGGACGTTTTAGATCAACTGGAAGGATGGATCCACAAAATTTACACACAAGCAGGAAAGACTTCGCCTGACAATGACGAGTCGAATGACCAATCAGAACTCCAAGCACCAATACCATCAACCACCAATCCAGATCAGCCATTATCTCATGTGCATCCTGCTGTTGATCCAAATGATCCCTTGGCAAAACTGAAGGTACCATGTTATGGAGACCAACTCACTAGAGTAAGACTTGCTGGAGCTAAGGATCTTAGAGCTGGAAGTCACACTGCAAAGGATCGGACTGATCATATTTACCCAGTTAAATGTGCTGATTGGCACTGTAAGAGAAGTTTCTTGAAGGTAATATATGGATTAACAGGACTACAATGTAAAGTAAGGAAAAACAATCCAACTATTTGGAGCTGTTGTTTCAAACTTTATAAATTCGTTGCGAGGCTATCAAAAGTTCAAAATTAAGTTTGACACAAACCAGTAGTAGTTGTAAACTGAGCATTTGATTTGCTACTCTTTCTCTATTAGCCAATCAATAGACTATGTTTACAAACCTGCTTGTGAATTTTTGAACTGCAAAACAAATTCAAGCTAAAACAAATCTTAAAACTTTTAAGTGAAAATTTATTTGAAATTGATGGTTTAAAAAGATTCATGTAGCCATATCAATGTCACAATGCTGATGTGTATGCTGCTGTAATTCAACCTTAATTGACAACTTTACAACACCAGTCCAGAGCATGATCTGTGTTGGTGTTACACATATTAAAACAGACAATTCTACTGATCCAGGGGAAATTGGTGACCTTCAATGAAGTGTTAAACAATTTATACAATAGGTTTTTGTCTAATTAAATTTTTCAATATGTAAACTTGTGTTTTCTTTTAGCTAATATTCAAAAAACTTTATAAAAATTCTGGACGGGCGAATGGAACACTACGATTCTTTCGAGAGAAACTGCAACGTAGAAATGTCACCATTGACGTAAAACATTACGAAGAATGCGAGCAACTATTTATCAGTGTTGGACGTGGGTATGCTGTTGCAGCACTGTTACATTTTTTTGGCATGGAAACAACTGATGATACTCCCAATCACAACCTTCCACCATATGATGTGCAGCATGGTGATGGTGACAAGAAATTGTATTTTGATAGGGTACTAGACATATTTGTCAATACCTATCTTATACCAACTTCCGAAGCAGCTGATTGTGATGAATCACCTGACGACCAGCAACCAGATCGTGTGAGAGAATATTCCCTCTGCCTGCTAAGATTTTTCTTCATCCTCGCTGATATGAATCGGGCTGTCAAACTCGGTGATGGTGACAGGTTAGCATCCTTGCGTAAGTTACTATTAAAGCATTTCAAAAGTGATGGTGGTCACAACAGTTATGCAATTGAAATGCTTATTAGTATCTTGCAGGATGAAGTATTCCTAACTGAAGCGCAGGCTCATCAAACCAGATGGGCGTCGACTGCCAAATTCAAAGGTCAGAACAACATTGAGATTGATCTGCTTCAGGAAAATCTCAACAGAGAACTCAAGAAAGACATCAAAGTAATGGGTGCCAACAAGACAACAAAGGCAATTGAACGTGTAAGTATGGCAGCTGGAGGCACAATGAAAATTGTAAAAAACTTTGATAATGAAATGGGGATAAAAGCAAAGTCGTCTTCACACAGCCACAAGTCTTCTGAGAAAGATGAGAATATAATCATTTCTGATCTTGTGGGTTTTAAACCCTTTGAACATATCGAGCAGCGAGAGCATCAAGGTTTTCCAGATGCATCATCAGATACACTATATACCTTGGATTATGATGCATTCAATGACTGGTTAAACCGACATAAGAACAACCTTCTTAAACGACCACAATTTGATGAGTCTTCAGAGGATGAAGATGACATTTAAAAACATCATTGACAGTACATTTAAGGGGGGGGGGTGGGTTTACTGAGGTAGGTAAAGAGCCTGCCTTCCTAGGTTGTGACTAAGCTTTACAAGCTATTAGTGCATATGAGAACTAATTTTATATAGATCTGTATGCATTGGCTAATTGGATTTGTTTGTAGAGCTGATAAATTTTAGTGATAACAATAATTAATATATTTCCTGTATGCTTTCACAGTAATGTGAATGATTAGGCCAAAGTAAGATAATATGTTTTTTGTATTGGTTTGCAGAAAACACCATGTGTATTTGTACTGCAAAACTTCTGATTAGCATTTGATCCTTGCAGAATTACTAAATGCTAATGCAAACCACACATATTTTCCAATTAAAAATGTTTATATTATGCAAAATAATGATGTAAACAATACTTAAGGTGGCAAAGCCATTTATAAATGACTGTAGAGCCCCTTTAAATAGTAATGGTTACAAGTTTTAAAAATTAAATTAATAATTTTGAATTTTCAACAAATGTCAGTAGAAATATTCATTAAAGTGCAGTTTCATGTTCAGTTCCTCGAACCTTGTGTTCATATCAAGTATAATCAGACGCAATGTATGACCTTATAATAACAGACTATGTGTTACAAATCTAAACTACATTCAATGCATGTACATTTATCCTTACATACACTGCAACACAAATGGCCAGGGGACACTGGAACTGGCTGTTTCACATCCAAACATTGCAATAATACAGTTCTCAAACATTGATCCTTGCTTTGGCAATACATCCTTATTTCATCTTGCAATCCTGACTTGTTCTTAGCAATATCCCTATTGTTATAATAAAGGACAGCCTTCGAGAATGCACCATCCCTTCCAGCTCTGCCAGTTTCCTGAAAATATTCACGGATGGTTCGTGGTGGCCCAATGTGAATGATTTGCCGAATTGAACGTATATCGACTCCCATTCCAAATGCAACTGTAGCAAAAACTACTCGAAGAGTCGAATTCTCTAAATTCAGCAGGCACAATATTTCCTCTTTCATAAGAGTTGTTTGAGGGGCATGAAACTGTGCAAATAATCTGTTTTTAGGAACAGCTAAAGAACTAGGTGGGTAGTATTGATAGATGCCCATAACACTCTCAAAGAGTCTGTATACAAAACCACACCATTTTAGAGGCATGTATATAATTGTCAATGGATAAACAATCGCCATGGTCAGTAGGTCATTGGCAATTGGACGACAAATGTTCTCAACGCCATCAATATTTTGTCCAGCTCTAAACGTTTTTTGATAAAAAATATTCCTACGGTCAGGATTTGCCACCAACTCTGCGCAATTCTATCCCTGATATTGGCTGCGGCTGTTAGTGCAAGTACTGCAGCATTTGGAAAGGTCGCACAAAGCATACCAAGTTTTCCATAATCTTGACGAAAGTCATCTCCCCTTAAAATGGAATAATACATATTCAGTATACAGCCTTCAACCAAAATCATAGCTGATTGGTCAATTCGATTTTTCCTTAGTATTGGGGTTGCAACCAAACCGGCGAGAAATTGAACATGTTTCATCAAACACAGGTACAGAGGATGCCTGCGGAGAAGGCTATATTCAGTACATATATAAAAATAGGTTTTATTGACAATAAATTTGCTTATATTAAATATGACATTTAACTAAAAAAATGATTGACCATACCATTCTATGATGCAATGAGCTTCATCAATAACCAGAGCGCACAGATTTTTTTGATAAACCACACTATTGACAACATGTCGGCCAAACTTGCTTGACAACAGCGCTTCAGGGTGTGCAAATAAAAGATTATAATAGCCTGTTAATAATTTTCTCCTCCTGTCTGGTTCATCTTCATCTACATCGCAGATTATCTCTTCGTCGTCAGTATTCGAACTATTGTTGCCAGGTTTGATATTCAATACGGACACTCGAAGTCCAGTTTTTTCACTCTTCTCACGTAGCTTCCGAATTTGATCGTTAATCAGCGAGTTTAGCGGGCAAATTACAACCACCACCGAGGTCAAATCACAAACACTGATTGAATGCTGACTTATACATTCTTTCATGTATTCTTTGTAGCACAACAGCAGTGGCAGAAGGTGAAATATAAGTGACTTCCCATAGCCAGTCGGTAGAACAGCCAGTACATTCAATCCCAAAAATAACTTTTCCAAGCAGATAACTTGCTTTGGCTTTAAGATTACATTCCAGTGTAAACTATTAACAATGCTAAAATGTAAACACGTAAGGAAAACCATACATTGAGAGCCCTTTTGCATCTTTAAAAGTGATTTTTTGTTGATTTATAGCCTTTTTTTGTAATTCTACCGCTCCTTCGAACACACTTATTTCTACCGGAAATGACTATTGCGCTTTACGCGTCTTAGCCTACCCTCCCACGGGACAAAGCTGTGGAAGGTGTCACGTGACCAGTCTGATCCAGGGTCTTTTCCGCAGCGGGGGTGAGCGTAGGTAAAGAGCCTGGGAACGAGGTTGCTCCGACAGTGGTCACAAATTGGTCACAAACGTATTCGTGAAAAAAGTACACCCCCCTGTCATCAAGCCCACGCGTTGTTTTCGTGAATATTGCGCGTGACTTTCAAATTACTTTGGGCATTATATTTGTTATTCATGTTTATGAAACACATAGGGCCATTTATTGCCACGGATTGGCAGTTAGGTTATCAATTTTTCGATTGGAACTTTTCTACAATCAAGTATTTCTGGATACTGTTATCTAACTACATTTGACGACGAAAAAGTGTGATAAATCGGGCAGAGAAGCGGCGAGACATTGCACTGGCGCGATAATTGGGCAAAACATCACTTCTATGAATTCGAAGATAAAATACACTGCACTGCTTCAAAACCTGACGAAACTTGGTTGAATTATTCTTTAGTCAACTATCATTATGTTCAAGTATAATTTGTGGATAATATGTGTGAGCCTCGGTGATAAAAAGCGAATAAAACGGCAAAATATGGCTGAAATCGTGTTTTGGCGTGGGGTAAGTGAAATAAACTGTATTGTATCTCAACTTAACAATATCAACCCTGATGAAATCTATTATTATTATATTGGAATAAGTATAGTTTTTGATCCTATGGCAAAAATTCTTAGGAAATAAGAAAACATAGACTTTGCCAGGTGAATGAGTAATTTGATGCATAATTAGCAGTTGACCTGGGATGGTGCATAGTCATTTTCTTGTAAAATATGATACCTAGACAAATATCACCCTCCAGTGAGCACCCTAAAAGCAATCATTCTAAACACTATAAGCACTTCAGAAAGTCTGTAGCTTTGATGGTTCGGGAGTTGGAGCTATGTCGGCAGTGCCGTTTCTGGGCGTGGTCATTTTCAGGACTTTCGCACCGGATTTTGGCACATATACCATGTTGACCGCCATGGTCATTTTACCCTAAAACAGTTGAGATAATCTGTCCTAAATGAAATGCATACAACCTCATATACAGGTCCTAGACTAGTAGAAAAAACTAGGTCAAAATTTGTAAGAATCGCTCGGAAATTCAATAGCCGACTTTACTTGCCCCAGGTCTCATTTCTAACAACCGCGCGAAATCCAACGCATGCTCAAACAAAATTCCCACCTGTTCACTGTTGTTGTTTTCAATGTTTTGAGATAGTGAAACTGTGAAAGGTATATATTTTGATATTTGTCATACAAGATTTCTAAAAATATTGTGCAGAAAACGTGATTATTGATATATTTATATGGACATACGGTGAAAGACATGTAAAGGAATTATCGTACTACAGTAAAATACGTGTATGTTTTCAAGCCAGACTGCTGGATATGAAATCATGTAGCTATATTTGTATTGTGATGTTCGAATTTCATGAAAAGGTAAGAAATTGATAAATTATATGTTTACAGCAATGAATTTAGCAGAATATTTTAGTGGAATAGATAATTAAGGTAAAACCATGCCTCGAAATACAAGATATTGTAAAGACAGAGACATACGAATTAGGAAATATAAATTTTCCTACACACCAGGGTGCATCGTGATGCATTCCATCAGGTACTGCACCCTGATTCCATGTAAAATCTACGCAGGAAATACGCCAATATTTACATTGGATTTTTCTATTTTGGGTGACTATAATCCATGTAGAAATAGCTAATCTTGAGTGTCTTAATTACTCTTAAATACTGTTAACATCATATTCTTGAAGTTGACAATGAACTCAAGCATAAATTAATACTGAACTGTAGACTGTAGTTACACTAATTAGTATCTCTAACCTGTGGTGCCAGTGAAGGTAGTGTCTATTAGAAATACTGCGAGTCTTTTGGATCAATCTACCTGAAAAATACAACATAACCCCATATGGAATGTACAATTTATCTGCGCCGGAAAACACTTTTAACTTTAGGAATTGTAGATACAACTATACATAACAAAATATAACAAATAAGCTTCTGTGTGCCGATTTGTGCACCAACAAAGATCGTTGTGCGCCAGACATGTCCGGCGCAGAGCCTTTAATTTTCATTCCATACTGGAACATACAGTATAACGAACTTCAACATTTTGAGCAAAGGCCCTTTGTCTGGAGATTAGTAGCGTGGGTCAGGGGAAAGGCATGTGCTTTTATAGTGTATACAAAGTAAATATCATGTTATATAATAATTGTATTTGTGATGTTTATGTAATGTAACAGGGCCGCAGTAATTGGCTTTCGCTGTTGCGGATTCACAGCCATAAATTGTATATATATATATATATATTAAATTTGGTTTTTCGTTGATTATAAAAACTTTTGGTAGAGTGCTCAATGGATATCCAGAGCATAATTAAAATAGATTGTATAGTCAACAAATTCCACTAGATATCTTTATATATATATTTAGATCAGATGCGATTTTCACCTGATGAGTGTGGCAGGCTCCACTTGCTATACGAAACAGACTTGAAAAAATTCAAATGAAATAACTCGAGTTTGTATTTTTGTTTACTATCCCGCTCTGCTTCGGTGTTGAGCACTCTACGCATATGATTTTAAACCCAATACTCGTCCATATATAAATATCTAAAAAGCTAAATAAATCAATAAGCCAATCAGATGGATTTAGTAATATGGAAATAACATTACAAAATTATGTTTGTTTGTTTATAGTTTGTTTTGACTAAATCCATCTGATTGACTTATTATTTATCACATGATCATTTTTTGTGTACAGTATAAAAGCGCATGCTTTTCCCCCAGTGTATTTGAAGTTGATTACCTTGTGCAAAACTATATATGATTATATAGCACCTGAAATCCTTGCTTCAGTCCAGGGTTTGGATTTTTTATTTTTTTTTAAATTCACTTTATTGGCATGACCTAATTTACAGGTATTGCTAAAGTATGAATGCTACAACTAGCACTAAATAAGCAAATAACAAAACATATAATAACCTATATAATGTTTCGGAAGACCGAACAATAATGTTACGACTACTGTGAGTGTAGTTGATAAAGTCTTATGGTATATATATATATATATATATAGTATTTATCTACAGTATATATCAATAATGATAATTATGTAGTATCCCCAGGTTGAAGGCATTTGTCTCGGACATTAAAACACTTTGAAATGAAGTCTGAGAATAGCATTACTAAAACTGAATCATTGGACGACATTACGTGAGTCAATAGATTTTGTTTTGATTCTGTTGTAAGTTTCATCAGAAAAATATTTTTTAGGATATTGTTTGTATTGTTTCTAATGTTCTTGTAACTTTCACATTCAAAAGAAAAGTGAAATTCATCTTCAACCGATCCAGTTCCGCAGGTTTTACAATATCTTTCTTCGCGGGGTATGTTTTGGTAGCGGCTGTATTCTATTAATAACTTGTGATTACTTATTCGAAATTTTGTCAGCATTCGTTTTTGCCATGGATTTTTTATAAAAGTTAAGTAACCTTCTTGTTTGTACTCTTTTTTAAATGTGGAGTAGAATGATAGTTTTGAGGAATTGTCTATTTGCTGTTTCCAGAACGAAATATAGTTGTTCTTTATGTTGTCTATTATAGTATCTATATTTTTGTCTTTGATAAATGTTTCTAGATCTATTGGTTCGTCAAGTGTTGGGTAATGATTTTTCAATGTATTTGCAATATTTGAGTAGAATGATTCTTTGCCGTTCATGTAAAGTTCTTTCGAGTTGTAGAAAGCTTGTTTTACAATTGATGAGTCTGGGAGTTGACAAATAGTATTAATATAATTGAGTATATTCTTGAATACTTGAAATAACAATGGGAACTTTCCCAGTTCCCCTCTACTGGCGACGTTGCTGGCTTTTCTATTTACACCCAGGTAGAGTTTACAGAATCTTAGATGGGCTTTCTCTGTCGACGTTTTATCCCACTTATTAAAATCGTTGTCTGTGTACGCCCCCCATACTTCTGAGTTATATAGTAAGATGGGTGAAATCACACTGTCAAAGAATTTACAAGCTAATTTTGGAGGTAAGCAGTGAAAATCAATATTTTTACGTATTTTGTATAAAGCATGCATTGCCTTTTCACTAAGTTGTTGGTTGGCAACTGTGAATTTTGTGTTAGGTGTTAATTTCAGACCGAGATAAGTGTATTCGTCTGTGATAGAGAATGTGTTATTTCCAATAAAAAAGTTTACGTTTTGTACTTTGGATTTATGTTTTTGTAGAATCATAACTTTGGTTTTCTTAAGATTAACTTCCATTAACCATTTTTTACTCCAATTTTGAAGTACGTTCAAGCAATTTTGAAGACCGGATTTTGATCTTGACAATATAACAAGATCGTCTGCATAGAGAAGGCTGCTTATTGTTGTATTATTTTTTAATAGAAATGGATCAGAATTTGTTTTTTCTAATAACTTTGGCAGTTCATTAATATATATATTAAATAGAAGTGGACTTAAGACACAACCTTGACGAACGCCTTTCTGATAAGAAAAGAAAGGTGTTCTTTTATCAGAAATCCTCACAGCACATTGAGTATTTGTGTAAAGGTTTTTGAACAGGTCATAGAATCGTCCACCTACTTTATTTTCTAGCAGTTTTAGGAATAGACCATCGTGCCAAATTGAGTCAAAGGCTTTCTTAAAATCAACAAAGCAGGCATATATTTTCCCATTATTCTGCTGTTTAACATATTTGTCGTGTAGTGTTTTTAATGTTAGAATGTGGTCAGCTGTTCTATTGCCAGGCATAAAACCTATTTGAGATGGGTGTATTATATTTTCTTGTTTTGTAAAATTCATCAATCTATCATTGAGGATTGAGCAGAAAAATTTTCCTAAGCAGCTTGAAACACATATTCCTCTGTAATTAGTTGGGTCTACTCTATTACCTGATTTAAAAATTGGAGTGATGAGTCCTTCACACCACGACTTAGGAAAATTTCCAGAATTTATGATAGAATTAAATACTTTAATAAAACCTGAAGTTAGAATGTCTGCACTTGACTTAATCATTTCATTTTTTATTTTGTCAGAATATGCAGCCTTTTTTAGTTTCATTTTCTTAGCTGCATTTAGTATCTCGTGATCTGTTATCTCTGTGTCAAGCTCATTAAATTGATCCTTACATTTTTCTTTATTTTCAAGGTTTTCAATGATCTGTTCATGTTCAATATTTAACTTGGGTTTATCATGTAGCTTTTCGAAATGGTTAAACCAGTCGCCTTCATTTGGTGAGTTACTGGGATTAGTATTGTTCTCAAAGTTGTCTGTACAATTTCGTAAAGTTTTCCAAAAAAGATTAGGATCATTTTCAGTTGTCTTTTCTAGTTCCTTTATCTTTTCACTATGGAAATTATTTTTCTTTATTTGTAAAGTCTCTTTGTATGTTTTGAGTGTAGTATGATAAGCTTCTCTTAGATCAAGATTTGTTGGATCTCTATGTTTTTTGTTTGCAAGTTTTCGAAGTTCATGCCTCTTAATTCGGCATTCTTTGTCAAACCATTTTTTATTGGCTACATTGTTTATTTTTCGCCTAACTTTCTTTTTCTTGATTTTTTGGATGCATCAATTATAATATTTTGAAATTCAGTCACACATTTATTGATGCCATTTAAGTCATTAGTAAAAGTTGAGTGTAAGAATTGGTCTAGTTTTCTTTGAACTTCGGGTGACTTTAGTGTTTGTCTGAATTTTTGTTTTGAGCTTTCTGACCATTCAAATTGAAGTGGTAGTTTATGTAAGAGAGGTTGCTCAGTTTGGAATTGGCTGTTTTTGTCAGTTTCTGTCGTTTTCTGTATATCAATCCATGTTATTATTTGACTGTGATCAGATAAATATGTTGGTGGTTTGACGACAAAATAATTAACATTTTGAAAATTTTCTTGGTCACATAATGTAGTCGACCACACTTGTACCATTTCTTCCGTGAAAAGTGGGCCGACCTAGAGAATCTCCCTTGGTTCTTCCATTAAGGATTCTCATGTCAGTGTTTTTGCATACATTGATCAATTTTTTGCCATGATTATTCATGTTGTTATCAAAATTCTGTCTGTTTTTAGGTTGCAAGGAATTATCACTTGTATCATTAATAAAATTATTTCCATCTTTGGAGACTGAATCTTCAAGTGTATTTGTTCTAGCATTAAAATCACCAAGGATCATTGTATTACCTTTTGTGGCAAATGTAACTATGTCATTTTCTAGTTCATCAAATATTTCATTATCAAAATATGCTGACTTTTCAGGTGGTATATAAGTACCACATAAGAATAAGTCTGCATCAGCATTCAGTATGTCTTTTGAAATTTTACACCATAGAAAATTTTTAGATTTTTTTACAATTGAAATGTATTTTTCATATTTTATTTTGGTTAATAATGTGATCCCACCTGACATTCGGCAAGCCTTGTCAGTGACAGGGATTGTAGTATTAGAGACAAAAGCCTTAAAACCAGGGATATCAATATTTGTGTTGGACCATGTTTCAGTTAAAAACATGAAATCTGTTTTCATTAGACTATCAGTAAAGTCCTTGTTCTTAGTTTTATCTCCAAGGACATTGTGTGAAAGGCCATGGATGTTCCATGTGCTAAATGATATATTATCAGGCATTTCAGATGATTTTAGTATGAGAATGGTAGAGAATGACTTAAATTTCATTGATAATATACCAAATATATGATCAATGTTCTTTATCCTATAAATTTAAAATATGTATTTAAAGGGGGAATTTATATTATTAATTATATGTGATAACTAAATATAAATGGGATATAAATTGTCAAGTAATATAATATATTATCTATTACTTAATGATCATAACTTTATATGATCAATTAACATACCTAGTATGCAGGAGTTTTATTAGTTCAACCATCTGTGGGCAGTAGCGAAGCCAGCCTGACAATTTGGTCATGCAATGCAAATTTTAAATCATCATTATTCATTTCTTTAGAAATTGATTGTTTTCACAGTCTATGAACACGGAAATATTTGCATAGCATGACCAAATTGTCAGGCTGGCTGCGCCACTGTCTGTGGGTCTTGCTTTCTATGATCATCCATTTTCATGTTCATTTTTTCGTTTATCTTCATGGGTGGTGCTACTTCTGGGATGGTCGGTTGTGGTTTGTAGGATATAGGGTAGTAGTAGGGGTTGTAGGGGTTGTATGGGTTTAATGAGGAACTTGATTTGTTTGGGTAATTTTGGGGAAAGCGATTTTGGAGTGGTTCACGAGGCATCGGTTGGTAATTGTATGGGTTGGCATTGTATGGGTTGGACGAGGGATGGGTTTTATCTTGGAGGTATCGTGGTGATCGACTTTGTGGATGATTGTGGTTGGTGGGTCTTTGCTGCCGTCCAGAAGGGTAATGATTGGAAGATAAATCATTGTTTCTGGGAGGTTTGTTGAAATATGCTCGTTTAAGATTTTGAGCAAATCGTTTAACTCCAACTTCATTTAGGTGTTTCTTGTCTCTTAGATCTTGTCTTCTAATATTTTCATGTCTTACAAAAGTCATATTCGGTGTTGTTGATGTTGTTTTCTCTACTTCTTGATTGATTTGTTCTGTTCTTTTATTTAGTTCATCACTTCTAGGGAGAAGAGATGAAAGAATTATTCTGCTTTGAGGGTGTTTCTTTTGTATGGTTGTAGTGGTTTCTTTTAGTTGGTTGATCAGATTGTCATTTGATGGTGTGGTCTCTAAGTCATTTGTTCCACAATGAATCATAAAGGTCTTGGGTGAGGTGAAAGTTGTACTTTCCAGAATCTCCTTTGCATCGTGGAGGGTCAGGCATCTAATGTAGCTTGTACTGGAGTTGGGACATAGTAGGTTGGGTTTGATGTAACGACCATTGCTGTCGCAGAGGATTATTGTCTCACATTCGTTCGTGGCTTAATTGGGTTTCTGCATCTGTGATTTGGGTTGCTGTATCTCAGGTTTGGGTTGTTCTATCTGTGATTTGGGTTGCTGCATCTCAGGTTTGTCTTGGATTATGTCTAATGATTCATCTGCTATTGGATCAAAACTGTTGGAGATGGGGATGTTTGCATTTGGAATTTCGTTTGATTCTTGGGGTTCGACAGTTGTTTGTTCATTGGCGTCTTTGAGAATTTGTTCTTTGTGATGTGCCAATTTACTTATTAAATCTGAGTTTTTTCTATCTAGTGATTTACACTTTATCTGTAGCTTTTTCAACTCTTCGTCCATCTCTGATTGTTTTAATGTGAAGTCACTTAGTGATTGTTGATGATTAACAGGTTTTCAATCTCTTTATCTTTGTTATCTAGTGACGATGTCAGTTCGATAATATTTTTCTCCGTGTTTTGTTTAAACAACACAAAGTCTGCCTCAAGGGAAGCCAGACTGCTTTTTATCATTGATGGTTCTTCCAATTCTGAATTTGAAGTGTTTGTATCCGAGGGATGTTTGTCTGTAGATTGAGAGTTGACTGGGGTTGTGTGGTTAGAAATTTTTTCGACGAAACCATCGAGATTTGTTGAATTTGTAGATTTGAAAGTGTCAGGGGAGTTGGCGAGCTCGACAAGCGTGTTGAATTCTTCGCTGCCCCATTCTTTTATATAGCGCCCTTGAATTTGAATTCTTCCCGTATTGACCAATACTGTGATATTGATAATATTTTCCGAATTTACTTTTGAGGTTAGTGAGATGAAAACGTTTTCGCATTTGGTTGAATCACTCGGGTTATCTTGTTCTTCCCAGCGCGAGCTTATCATAGCTTTATCGTTGTCTTGGAGGCCATCTTGGTATCGTAGTTTCATTGCTTCGATCCATAATGGCAATCTGTCTTCTGTTGTGGAAAAGGCTACTTGGCTAGCACTTAGTTTATATATTGAGAAATCAAGTTGTTCATAGGGAACCCGTTTGGCTTGATATCGATTGATATTTGAAATAGGCATCGCTTCTTCGTGTGTGTCGATCGTTCGGCACTGTCGCGATATTTTACTTCGTTTTTTCTTGTCTATCTTCTTGTATTACACGATATTTTGTTGACTTTAATCACTAGCTGGTTTATTTCATTAAAAGAATAGTCAGACTCTACCGATAAAAACACTAAAAGGTCATTTTATTTACGCTGTTTCTATAGCACGTGTTTACACATTTCCGCCATTAGCCCTATTATGGATTAATGGTTTAGATTATCATCGGATTAGGGGCTTGTATTAATGCATTTCTATTATAACCCTTTATTTCAACAATTATGATATATATGTATGTCTTTATTGTGAATGTTAATAACATACTGGTGTAGGCAATAACTGATACTATTTTTTGGAGGGTGTGGCCCTGTTAGAGAGGGTCTCCGTTGCCCGGGGGTACCAAAACCTATAAAATTCTGAAGGAGCAACTGCAGATCATTTTAATTTATATCCAATAACTTTAGGCCAAGGTGCTGTGAACATAGAATAGAATAGATTTTAATAAAATTACCTTGCAGTCTTACCGCTGAATTATGCAATTATTTACAAAACAATTTATGAATATTACAAATAAAATGTGACGCATCTAAAGTTCTAAATATAATATACTGTACCTATTTTACAGATCAACTATAATTAAACTTTTTACACGTAGCAAAGATAAAAAAGTTTTTTGCTCTATTAATATGAATTATAGGAATGTTAAATTTATTTTCTTGTCTTAAATTGTAACTTGAATCGTGCCTTGCTGGTAATACAGTAGGTTATGAAGTTTATGGTTAGGGTCAGACAAAACAGACTGAAATAGTTTATCACACAAAACTTCATGGTGTTCTTCCATAGGTTTGATACCTATATTCTTGAGCGCATCAAAGTAATCTGCATTTGGCAATATGATAGACATAGCTCTTTTCTCTAAACATACTAACTCCTTTTTCAGGTATTGTGGTAGGGATTGATAAAATATTGGAATTGCATAGCCAGTGACTGATCTAACACATGATATATAAAACGTAGCCAAGTCATTGCATGGTACTTTTGCGCGTTTTAATTGTGTAAGGAAATACAATCTCTTGTTTGCTTTCTTAACCACTTCGTCTATATGACCGCTCCAAGATAATTTGTTATTGATCATAAGTCCCAAAAGCTTGAAACACGTTTCTTTTCCATCAACAACTATTGGGTCGCAAGCGGCAGGCTCCGTGTTGAACGAGATTCTAAGTTCTTTACACTTATCTGGGTTTAGTTGTACTCTATTTTCGTTTGACCAGGTAATCACATCATTTGTTATATCTTGGACATGGCTAGTACAGTTTTTCAAAACTGTCTCTGACGTTGTCGAATCATCAACGTATTTCCAGAGGTCTGCATGAGTAATATCCAAATCGTTTATTAGTAAGATGAATAACCAAGGTCCTAACCTTGTTCCTTGGGGAACTACTGATGGAATTGATCCCCACTCTGAGTAACAGGGTAGGGGCTTCGGTGGCGCAAACGTCAGAGCACGCGCCTTTCACCTCGACTTATGATAGCTATGTTAAAAGAGTTAGTCAACGCTCTGCCGAAAGTCGTGGGTTTTCTCCAGGTACGCCGGTTTCCTCCCACAGAGAATGTTGACAGGGTGGGTTGGTTTTAACCCCTAACTGGCCCTTCCACCGTAGCTGTGCTCCGTGATGGCGAGCAAAAGGTGGCTGCCATATGCGCTAGAAAGCCTTCGACTTGGTCACGTTGAGCTGTGTCCTTCGCAATTCAGCTTAGCAACTGATGCAGCGCTCTAACCAACTGAGCTACAGAGGCCAGTTGCTGAGCTGTAAGCGTAAGTTCTGTATATATAGGTGATCGGGTGTGCGGGTTGTGATAAGGTAAACTTCAAAGTTCAGCAACTGGTCTCTGTAGCTCAGTATGGTTAGAGAGAGCGCTGCACCGGAATCGCAGGGCCGTGGGTTCAATTCCTGCCAGAGGACCTAGTGTTGCATTTTTCGCAACCGTTCCTGGTTAGGTCTTAAATTGTGTATATATCTACTCACTTGGATTATCCACCAAACCCAGTATGACAACATTCAGCCTTTTGTAAACCAGTTTTGTCAATAAAGTACATTATACAGGTATTACTTAAAACTGCAGATTTATCCTTTTGCCTGAAATATCATTGTCATGTTTTCGCATCAAAATATTCAAGAATGTGACCAAATTCCTAGGCTATGCCTTTAAAATGTCAAGCTGTAGCTTCTCTCATGTAGCTTATCTCTTCACAATTTCACATTGTTAAATCCACCTGTCAAAATCACTGGCCATGCACCTGCAGGAAAATTCAAACAAATAATATAGCTGCAAGATCATTCCGTACAAAACAGCTGTAAGGATTACTGAAAATAACTGCAGCTTGTATGCTTTTCCCCCTCTACTTAGCCCCCCGCCTTCACACAAAAACAGAAGTGTTTTGATAAGATCTTTTGGTTTCCTTGACACATGTTGTACTGTGCTTGTATGAACAAAATTATTATATCATTTTACGGAAAAGTGGATAATCCCCCACCCTCAAATAAGGCCCACCCCCCAATGGTCTCTGAAAAAATAAGCCTCCCCTCTAAGGGCTAATTAGCGACATTACGGTAACTATATAGACAAGGGAAGAGGACATGGGGTCTAGACTTGAAGTGTTGAGAGTTTTTTGATGGCCTATAGTTGTTTTTTTCGCAACTATGCTCCTACTTGTTAGGTCTAAAATATGTTATATAATTTTCTCTCGAAAATTCCACGTTAAAAATATCCTTCAACATTTAGTTCTAGATTTATTTCCAGCCGACAATTTCAAAAAAATATTAGATAAAACAAATATTAGATAAAATATTAGATATAGATCAAAATTAACCATTAAAATTTTGTCTTGATTTTGATCCATATCTTAGGTTTCTCAAGATGCAATTATTCAGAACTTGTTTTATATTACATTTAGTTCTATCGAGCGAGATTTCCCCAATCTAGGATATTGAAGTAGCCTGCTGACCAGGATAGCCCAATGGCATGAATGACAAGATAGCCCATTCTTATAAGGAATACTCGAATGAAAATTTATATACATTTTTTAGATCTAGCCAGGAGCAGTTGCGGAATTAAAATGCAACTTGGCATCACTCCCATCATATATACCAAACTTGCGGTTAATGCTCAGCAACTGGACTCTGCAGCTCAGTTGACTAGAGAGCGCTGCACCGGAATCGCAGGGCTGCAGGTTCAATTCCTGCCAGAGGGCCTAAGTTGCATTTTAATTCCGCAACTGCTCTTGGCTAGGTCTAAAAAATGTAAATAAATTCCTTAGAGTATTCCATCTACAAACACCTTCTACTATTAGTCCTACCGAACGAGATGCTGAGAAAAATCTTGGTATTTACCCAATCTTATAAGGGTATGATGACATCACTCATGGCATCAGCCCCATGACCCTATACACATTCAGCCATTGCCATATGTTAATTGTCTTTATTACATAATCCCATTTAATATGAAAACATAGTAACATGAACTACATGTTTAGGTAAATTCATCAGCACAGTACGTATGTTTTTGTTTTGAAACTTGGGCAAGGAAGGGCAGAGTGCTTCATAGAGAAGGTGTTGGGCTTTATAATTTTCTTTCTCTCAAGAGGGGTGAGGTGTATTAGACAGGTTGTGCTTACTAGAATAGTTACAGTACTTGAGTGTATATTGGTTATACTGTATATCTGCTCATCTCTTCTAGCTACGAAGTTGAAGATATTGCATGAGTGAAACTGAATGACATGATTTAAAACAAGCTTGGAACAACACAGAAAAACTAACTGTAGCTGAATTGGGATATATTCAAAAACAAGGATACAGGTACAGTTGATGCGAATATTTTCCTTTTTCTAATTAATTTATTGTATGTGAAATAAACCAGCCTGATGATAATTATTCTAAATTTTGGGCATGTCTATCAGTAAAAACTGAATGTTGTAGGGTTTTTGTAGAATGATACATATTTACTGTCGATGCAAAGGAAGTGTTGATAAAATATTGCATCAATTCTTTTCCTCAAGTTGATCAATTCATTTGATAGAGAATTGGTCAACTTCCTGTTTACTAGCAAACTTGTTCCCAATTGGTCAATCAAACACTGAAATGAGATGCCATTGGTCGATTCACACACACAGGAAGTTGATCAATTTTTCAACGAATGAATTGATAAATTGTAGGTAATGAATTGATGCAATATTTTAGCAACACTAGATTTTACCAGGAGCAGTTGCGAAAAATGCAACCACAAAAACCCTTCAAAATCTACAAAAAGCCTTCAACAAATCGCCTTTATGTAGCGACTGATGCCCAACTTTGGAATATTTATCCTTATACCACACACACCAATCACTCCAATATACACTGTGCACATGAATTTGCGGTTTAATAGCTCTTGGAAACTGGACTCTGTAGTCCGCAGTCAGAGCGCGTTTGTTTAAAAAAATGTTTATCTAAATAGAACTAAAAATGCAACTGATTGTTTTTCATTGTTCACATCTTGGAAAAAAAGTATTTTTGTCTTGCTTTAAATACCTTTGAAAAGGATAGAAAAACGTCCTTGAAAGTCCTGTAGTTTAAAATTGTGGAAAACGATAGTCATTGTTGATATCATTTTTATGCAAATCCAGAAAGAGTAGTCCTACGGTATAAAAATATTCCAAATTTCTAGGAGCGGATTATCCCCCATGGTTTCTTTATGCCTCAAATCCGGGCGAGGGTACCAATTCCGCTCGGCGGGGTAAAAAGTCCATCCATTATTGTGGGCAGATGGTTATGTTTCAAGGTTGGTCGGTGGTCATCTCACTGATCTCAAGAGTATGGCGGATTGTCAGGCGTAGAATGAGTGAGATCAGTTTCAAAAACATGAAAAAATAATGGAAAGAAAATAGCAGTAAAGCATTTTTTCCTTTTAATGTTATATTCGTTTTTCAAACTGTGTGGCCTTGAGTGATAATACTGTAGTCTGTTGTTGTAATATAGTACAAAAATACAATCCTTCCAAGTCAGCACAGAAATGTTGCCATTACAAACAATAGGGTTCATAGTGTTTTCAAAAAGCTATTTTAGATTGAGTGTTAAACTTTTTCACGTATAAATTGACCTACGTAGTTCTGACACAAACTCACGGCTGCTAAACAGAATATAGCCAAAAAATGCAACAAAACATTTTTATTAATATTGTACAGACAGGCAAACCAGTACCAAGTTAACTAATAGGCCAACAATAGAAAAAGAGTCAATGAATTAAATGATAACGATTAATATTTCTATAGCGCAAATTTACATGTGAATATGATCAAATGCGCTTTACATCAAGTGTTACGCTTACCTAATTACATACTTAGCCTAGACTATTTTTTTATCTTTACAACGATTGTGACATTACTTTCTTAAAGTGCATATGTCACAGTTACCATTTTTTTCTCAAAAATCGGCCGTGACGAGACAATTCGAATGATATATATCATTCCTTAAACGGATAAATACTTCCAGAGATTTTCGCTCAAACATGCCAAAAAATAGTTTTTTTCAAAACATGACCGGGAGAAAAGAAGCTGAGTACGAATAGCCTCGATGACGTCAAATCGGGAAGTCATGTTTTGTTTACATTAAAAAACAATATAAAATATAGTCATGTTGGAAGCGAAAAACTGCAGAATATTTTACGCAAAAGAAAGGTGAACATTGACGTTCCCCGAATTTGGGCGAAATCTCTCATATTTTGTAAATTTTGAGATCAAAGTCGAAGGAACAGAGATCAGTATAGGAAGGGTATACTCCGCTTTGAAGCCGTCGAGGAAGCCGTACAAAATGAAGTATTTATGGGAACTGGTAAGTTTTAAACAAATAATTGTATTGTTACAAAAAATAGATAAAAACTACATACCACCATCGTCTACAAAAATCTACTAAGCATAGATATACTTGGTAGAATGATATGTATTCAACATATTTTTTTCATCTTGTATTATATAGTATGATGTTAAGCAAGTCAGAACACAAGGTCACAGAGCAATATTACATTTACAATGTATAGTATCATCAGCTGATAAGAGGCCACAAGAATGTGATGGATAGCCCAAGGAATGTCACAGATGGCAGAGACAACATTTCATTACTATACATTTAATTGTTACTATACATTTTTCTATATCCACCAGATGAACATCCTAGCATGAAGAGTGTTATGCGACAAGACATTTAATATATATTTATTTGGTTTCTGTGTAGTGTAATGTTGCAGGTCCATAGAAATAGTAGATATCTGTTATTTCTATGGCCAAGTCTCTTGCCACTATTCAATATCATGTAAAGTGCAATGAAACTTGGCCATCGGTGGTCAACTCTTTAATAAATGAAGTTATAATTCCATGTAACTTTCCACACAGCCACCTTCCTTTTATACAGCCTAATATATATATTATGAATATACACTGCATGCACACCTAAGCCTCGCTGTGGCCTAGTTTGGTTTATGGAATGGCTGATTAAACTACTCAGAAAATCAGTGAAGCAAAAAGCTGACCAAGTTTGTTGAGGCAGGGGTTGGACTTATGGCTCATTCTGACATATGAAAATGACTAACACCACCAGAGTTCCTATTCAGGCCAGATGTGCCCTACTTTAGTATTTTACTTATTCTATCTTAACACCAGACGATTTTACTTGTCAGTGGTAGGTTGAAATGTGGCTTCTTTAGTCATGTTTATCAACTACATATACCTGGATAAAAATCAAGTATGGCTAATTGTATTGTTTAGATGGGCATTTGCCTTGAGATTAAGGAAAAATCTAAGTTATTCTAAAATGCTAAATACAACTAGTCAAATGAAAAACATAGAATGGATGGTCATAAACATATTTATTTGTTTTTGTGATTATTTTTTTATTAATATGTTTGGCATACTCTTAAAATTAAATTATAAAAATCTGTTGAACCATTAATGGGTATCCCTTGATCAGTAATGAGGAAATTGGTTATATCATTATGTTACAGTGACAAGAGGGTAGGAATAGGGTTGTGATTGGGTTCAAGATAAAAAAGAAATATATTTGTGCGCATAACATAACATAACAATATAACGAGTATAGGGAGCATTAGGGCAGATTACCGATTATCCTTATATGAGGGTCCTGAAGGGGTAAATGGGAGCTGGGATTTGCCTGCTTTTGGGCTGGGAAACCATTTCATGCACTGGGACTGGGATTCACGAACAACAAAAAACAATAGAAAATGGGATTGGGATTTGAGCAAAACATAGGATGGGACTATGGAATTTGGTCAAAATTTGGGCTGTAAAACTCTTTTCTCCCGGCCATGTTTTGAAAAACCAATTTTTTGGCATGTTTGAGCCAAAATATCTCTGGAAGTATTTGTCCGTTTAAAGAGTGATGTATATCATTCGAATTGTCTCGTCACGGCCGATTTTTGAGAAAAAAAATGATAATTGTGACATATGCACTTTAACTGTGTTTATCTTAACCTACCCTGTCAACTTTCCCTGTGGGAGGAAACTGGAGTGCCCGGAGAAAACCCACGACTTTCGGCAGAGCGTTGACCGACTCTTTCCACATCAGTCCGTTGCGAGAATCGAACCCACGAACTCAGAGGTGAAAGGCGCTTGCCCTGACGACCGCGCCACCGAAGCCCCGGTAATATATATTTTTACCTAATATTACATTGATTAAGAAAGAAAGACATATCTTATGTAAAACCAGCTTCCATGAAAATCTGCAATTGATTGGATTTTAGTGAAATGAGCAGAGAAATGCTCTATCTGCATGAGATCACTATCATTAATTATTCTTTCCGCATGTCTATTTTTTCTAGATAGTTATTTGTCCGGAAAGAAATCAAATGACCGGCTAGATTTTACGACACAATGGCTGTGAAACCATTTTCTAAAGAAGAACTGAATTTCTTCAAGTTTTCTACACTTGTTTTTGATGAGTTCCCCAAAGTGTTGCGTCAGATTTTTATCACCATGTGGGACAACAAAGTTGCTATAAGGCCAGGATTCATTGCCTGGGATGACAGTACCAAGGTACGGAACATGCTCCTTGCATCTGAAGGTGGTAAAACTGATTTACCAATTACGAAATCAATTAAAGAGTGGGACTGTACAGCTTTGTTTAAAGCAACAATCTATGCCAAAACGTTCGGTGTTTCAAGCAGCAAAGGATCAACTTTGAATGATTTCTATTTGAAGAAAGTTAAACCAAGTCCAGGTTCTTTTCATTTGTCAGTTCAAAGTTCAACGGGAAATCAAGACGAGACCTACGCCTTGGCAATTGATCAACTGCGGTTGTTGAGAAACACACTTTGCCATTCACCCAAACCAGAAATAATTAAAACTGATTTTGATAATTATGTACAGTTAGTAACCAACGCTTTAACTGCAGTTAATATTGATACCGCCTTTGTTGATGTTATTGGTCAGATGAGCGAGGATGATTTTCCTACACAAAAAGTTCAAGAATTAAAAGAATGTCGTGTAAGGGAGTTACAAGCCATCAATATGTTTCATGAGAATGTGGAGCAGAAATTATCTTTAATTGATGAACGAACAGATGAAATTCATACAATGATGAAAATTATAAGTTTAGGAGATAAGAGAAATGTACCAGGTAAGCTAAAAAAGATGATTTTATCTGTTTTCTAAAATGATTTAAATCCATTTTTAGATACAGACTGTTAGAAGCACATGCCTTTGAAACTTTTTTTACCGGGAATTTTTGTGTTTTGTCTATATCTTTTCCTCATAAAGAGGAAATGTTAAATTTAAGAGTTTCAACTACAGAAGAATGGATAGCACAAGAATGTCAACTTCCCATAATCTACAGTATAATTTCTTTATCATACAACGTATAGTATCGTGCAACAGCTCATTTTGCTCCTTTTCACTGAAGTGCACCGTTCTCCAGTGATAAAGATTCTCAATCCTTGATAAAGAAGCGTATAGAAAATTCAAACTAGATTAAAAGCAACTTATATTTGGGTCTCCGCACGCAGTTCAAAGTCAGAGTAAATCTTGGTACTTTTATCCGACCAGTGTATCACGATGATGCCATTAAGCCACCTGACTATTGGTTTATTTTTTGTTTCTTTTTAAATATTTCAATTTTTAGTGCCATGAATGTAATGCGATTTTTCAACAATGTCAACGCAAGAATTATAATAAAACTAAAAACCTACAATATTTGTGGTATTACGGAGTTTGGTAAACACTAAAAACTTTCTAATATAAGCCAGAAACCAAAAATCAATTTAACTAATAACATATTATTATACCTAGAAACATTACCCAAGCCATATATCCCAAGCTCTGTTCCCTTGTTTACTGGTAGAGAAGACGAAGTTGAAGAAATTACAAACCTTATCACTGACCAATCAACACGACTTTTAAATATCTGGGGATCTCCTGGATTTGGGAAAACATCCGCAGCTATTGAAGTTGCACACAACCTCGGGTACCCTGTTTATTTCTTTACATTGCAAGGTATTACCACAGTAGATGAATTTTTATCTAAAATTTTAAGTATTTTTAAGAGTAATTTAGCAGATCTTAGTCTAACACCTATAGACAAACTAGTGAGTATTTTTAGAGAAATTTCTTCCCAAATCTTTCTAATATTTGATAATCTTGATGATCTTCTATCTAGTGTAGGTAGTTCCGCTAAACTAACACGTTTATTTAAAGAATTGTTAGACAGTAATGTTAACATCAATGTACTTCTTACAACTAGGGAGCTTTTAGAAAATATGCGCGGTCAAATAACAGGCTTTCAAAACATCCGAATTCGACCTCTTCATCCAGTTTCTTCTGTTGAATTTGTTCGTCAACTTCTCCCTTTATTTTCTGAAAGTGTTGTTGCAAAGGTGACTAGAACTTCTTCCCATGTTCCTCTGGCAATGAAGCTCGTTGCTTCATTAGTTGAAAATGAGCCTGAAGATAGGGCGAATAAAATACTTGAGGAATTAAGTGTTTCAGGAAATCTTTTAGAGCGGATAGACAGTCCATACGAGAAAAACATGCAAAAGATATTCGAGGCTCCTTTTGAGCAGTTGACGTTAAGTGACAAACATGCGCTGATTTCATTATCCGTGTTTATATCCGCTAGAATAGGTAAAGATGCTGCGATTCACGTTATTTCTGGAGAAATGGGGGTCGCGAAAGCCGTACAGAGCCTTAAAACACTTGTTAAGAAATCGTTAATTGATGAAGATAATAATGGAGAATATTACTCTATTCACCCTCTCATTTATTCTTTTGTCGTTGATAAAGCAAAAGAATGTGATTTTGAGAGTGTTTTTACTTCCTCTAGTATTTGCTTTGCCACGTATTACTTGCTTCTTTTTGAAAGGTTAAATGACGATTTCCTTGCCGGAAAGTCGATAGAGAATCCCCAACTGACGGACACAATGCTACATGTATCGAATGCCGTAGATCAATCTATCACAAATAGTTTGGAAACTTGTGAAGATCTTTTTCGCATCTTATCTAAAGCTGAAATATTTCTTTTTCTTGTTTCTCTTTCATTCGGTGTATCACTGGATATTCCCAAACTATATGATTTAGCCATTGAAATATGCACAGCCCAGCAATACAACAATTACGTACGTAAGTTGTATGTCAGCAAATATTTTCATAGTATTGCCTCTTCCTTCTTTGTTTCGTATATACATTCAGACATACCTGAGCATATACGCAAAGACGTCATGTTGTTATCGGATGGTAGTGCAGCAAAACTAGGTTGCTATGAAGGAATTTCACTTATTGTCAAAGGAAATATAGAGTCAGGTATTGAATGTATTGAAGAACATCTTGACGGGTTACAAACATGCACTGATCAACAACTTGTAAAATGCTTATGCCTGCAGCTTCTTGCACTTGTTTGCACTGATTTGAAAGAGTACAGCAAATCGAGTAACTTCAGTAGAAAGGCTATCGAGGTTTGTGAAGAAGTTGGCAACTACAATCTCATTTTAATTGGTGATTGTGAGCAAACTTTGCCAGCGACGCAAACGAAAGATAAAGGCGAGCAATTAATATTGTTTGTCTATCTTTTATCTATGTGGTCAAAACAATCTTTAAGTGACGAGACAAAACTGTACTTCTATAATTTTCTTCATAAATTTCAAAAACAGCTTGAGAGTAACCCGTTTGGTTCAAATTATTTATCTCAAATAATCACGTATGGTGATTTTCTTTTAGCTTGTCTTGGTTTGAGTGCAGGACAAGAAGCTTTTTTGGATGAGAAGATCAAGTTTCTTTACCAATCACTGAAGTCTGATGGGTGTTGTTTGTTTGCAGAAAGAACATTTCCGATTATGTCGGAGATGCCTGCGACTAGGTCTCATTTGCCTGAGCGATTGTTCAATTGCTATACTATGAAAATGATAATGGGCCATGCAAAAAGGCAAAGTTTGAATGTTGACACATGCCGTGACGCCCTTGATCTTTCATTCAAACGGTATGGTAACCAGCATAGAAATACCGCGTTCTGTTACCTTGAAATGGGCTTGGCTGAGAATGTTGCTGAGAATTACTCTTCTGCTCTTAATGCATTTGACCATGCTCTTGAAATTATGACAGCCATTCATGATGGGAGCAGCAGCAGTATGGCTAATCAAGCCGAGGCTTATGTCGGGAAAGGAAAAACGTATACATACATACAGAAATTTGAATCCGCTATTGCATCTTTTGAAGAAGCACTTAAAATCTATAGAAAATTGTTCAATGAAAATACTGAAAAAATTGCTCAAATTTTATTTTCTCTAGGGAAATCGCAATTGTATGTCAATGATTTATCTACTAGTCTTGCCACACTTGAGAAGGCTCTCCAAATAGAGATAAAACTGTATGCAGAGAATCCCAGCTTGAGGTATATGAATATAGTTCTATGTTACGGTACTATTGGAGAAGTGCACCACAAGCTTGGCAACAGCACTGAAAGTATAAAATGTTTTAAAACTGCACGTCAACTGACCACTGATGACGATCAACAACGTTTATTGGCACAAAGTTTTCTTTCTGTCCATCTTTTGAATTTGAAGGTAGATGAAAACTTCTCCATGGAATTGTTGGACAATAGTTTACCTGTCATCAAGGAAAATTACAAGTCGTTCTTACCTGCACTCTATTTGAAACTAGGTTCAAAACAGCTTGAGTCCGGAAAGTATGAAGCTGGTCTAGCGTGCCTTCAAGAAGCTCTTGATATTGAGATAGAGGTCACGCTGAGGGAAAATGTTGATATTCGAGAGACGACAGTTTCATGCTACATTGCAATGGTGAACACCTTAGATAAAATTGGAAAGTCTGAATTGGCGAGAATTAGAAGGGTAATTGACAGAGCTACAAAACTAGCAGAATCACTTCCTGAAGGTAAACAACATTTTTGGGTATTTCGTTGTTATAGCTTGAGGGGTCGCATTCAGAATCAAATGCGTGATTATGTTGCAGCAATTGAATCGCTCGAACATGCACTTCTGCAGCTTCCAAAAATTCCTAACGCAGCCTATGACCAATGCGAAGTATTTGAATGTCGTGTGGCGGTTTGTTTAGCTTATTTTCATGAAAGATCCTATAAAGATGCGCTTGCATCAATATATGACGCATTGTCTATCATTAAAGATGATATTCCTGAGGGAAGCGAAGCTGAAGCGAAATTGTATCTCTGGGTGGCTACAATCGTACGAAATATGGAAAACAGAAGTTTAGCAGTGAGTAATTTGCGCTTGGCGTACAAGATGTATTCAAAAATTCTAGGAGAAACCCATTTTAAGACACAACAATGTTACATTTCATATGCTAGAGCTCTTATAAATTGACTGTTCATATTCCTGTTTCTGAACACGATCAAAGTATATATACAAATTATCAGTGTTAAGGCTATAAGCAGTGCTTAACAGAGACAACAATATAGTTCATTTAAATTCAGCAGTGACGTGGTTTCGCTTAAAATTTTGCACTTGTTATCGTCCAGTGATAATCATCAAAACGTGCTCATAAAAACTGAGTGTGCAAACCAACATATTGTTTGACCGCAAGTAAAACTGCATTATAGGTTTCAATTTTGACAACGCTGCTTATTCTAGACAATTTTTGTTCACATCATGCCGAGGAACATGGGATTAGAAAGTTTTGCCATTGTGATTAAAACGACTGATATTCCTCTTTTGAAAATAGCCATCGTGATTCGTGACGTTTGATACGTGACGTTTCAGGCACCTTGTAAGAGCATGATTGTATATTTCAGAGTCTGGTGGGATGTTTTTAGCATTTGGGGATTTTTTTATCAATGGCTATTTGAAAATTGAACTTTGAATCGAAATTCGAATTAACCTTTTTCTATGAAAAACTAGCCTGCAAGACAGGCTCTCGCGGGTCAGGGTTAGGAAGACGAGACTGGATGTTTGCTAAGATATTTGCTTGGTTGCAGCGTTGATTAGGATTTCGCAAAATGTCAACAAAACATTTTGTCTGAAAGTCGATGTTCTTATACTCGTATATTAATTGATATTATCTGTGTTAGGCGGGATTGAACATTTCTGTTGCAAAAAACATGACCTTCTTGAGCCAGGGACTGTCAGTAATATGCTAAGAAAAAGAAATATGCAATTTTAACTTTAGACGAAGTTATACTATTTGAAAACATGCTCACCCCATCTAACATAGATAGAACGTTTATATGATAATTTCTCACCCCCCTCACGGGTCACCCGAGATTTTAGTGAATGCAATGCCATATATACAAGCCCTATAGCTTGCTAAGAGTTGTAGTTTGTTGCCATTTTGCTGATACTCAGTATTATGGGACAGATGTCTATACATATATAACGCTATTCAAACTGTGGTATTTTGATAAGCTGAAATCTGGATATAATTTCCAGTAACTGATTCTCGTGTTGCATGTATAAAATCATATTTCATTCTCGTAATCAAGTAACTAAGGATATACACGAAATCAAGAATATCTCGGTAGTTTATTGTTAGAATATCTCCAAGACAGATTAATATTTTTTAGTATTTGTGTAGTTAGAAAGCATTATAGTAAATCACTTTAATCAAATTTCTCCACTGCAGTTTTTTTAATCAACTACTATATACGCCTATTTTCAGGGACGCTGGGACGATAAAAGTGCACAAGGGAATGTTTTCACATAGCGATTTGTCGGACCCATTTCAAGTTTTGCTGAATATTGAGAACAAAGAAATTGTCAATTGGTGATGTCACCAGATGACGTTTACACCACTAATTTTTCAGTTATCGCGAAAATAAATGTATAAAATGGTCCGACGAATACTAGTGTGAAAACGATAAAAAGCTATAATCTCATTCTTATGAACTAACGAAAGTTATTTTTTCTTCGTCGGAATTTTCATTTGTCAAATATAATGTAAATAGGAAACAGTTGTTCGTTTTCGTTCATGCACCTTCAGATAATACTGTTTGAGAATGAAATACCAGAAAATACCAGAAAAATAACTATGATGTTTAAAATTTTGAAAAACGTAGTTTATAGGACGCTTTTTCATTGTTTTTTTTCCCATCTCAATTTATGTTGTTACACAACGAGGTTGATAGTTCAAATTACAATGGTAACGAATTGCGAAATGTGGTGTCCTTGCCTCGTTTCAGCGTCTCTACCAATTTATAGAATGGTCAGATAATATAGTATAGTTTCGTTTACCCTTTATCGATTTTCTAATAAGAGAGGACTCTAAGCTCGTTCGCACTTACGAGAGATAATAAAGAATTGAAAAGTTGTCTCTTTTCTGTATCTTACTATTCTCACGTAATATTCATTGTAAGAGCCGTTAAGTGCAAACGAGTTTGGTAGCCAGTAAATTTTGTCGCATCATACTTCTTCAATATATTATTAAACTTAATTATGTAAAATAAAAAGTATAAGTCTTTATCATTTGAAAGAAATATAATATACTACAGCTTTTTTCAATTTTATATAATTGTCTTACGCCACGTTACACACTGCGATTTGTTGGGGCGATTTCAGATATAGCTGACAATAATGAATATTGTCAAATATTATGTCGACAGATGTCGTTAGCACGTATTTTTTAAACTATTTAAAACATATTGAAGTGGACTGAAATCAGCCTGACAAATCGCAATTTGTAAACGCATACACTTTCATGTAATAGGGCTAAAGTTTAAAGAAATTTTACCGAACAAAGCAACAGTTTGTCCAATGTCTATCAATTTTGTAAAAAATTTTTCTTGTAACTCGCCATTTCAGAAAAAAACTATAGGAAAAACTTACTTTGAGTACCAAACGTCTAGCTCATAATAGCACGCTCGAGACATCTTAGAAATTTTGTTTTCTCAGTTGTGACGTCACAATAGTCATATGCATGTTAAAAACACACGTTCACTCATTTTACAATTAAGAAATAACGAATGAAACAAGTGTAAAAGGTCTTGGTATTGTATTTAGTATATCAAGTTCTTTCAAACGAACAATTCTTATATATATATTTTCTCATCTACTGTGGTTGATTTAAGTAATGTTGCTACGTACACGAGTTTTTGTATCGTGAAAACTCCATAATTTCAAGTGAAATAACGTTGTAAATATATAATACGATAACTTAATATCTCCATTACTTACACAATATAATGTTAATTAATGATATGAATGTAAAAGCCGAGACGAAATGTAAAAGGGTGGTGCTACATGAAGAACAAGAGATGCATATCGGATACATAACAAATTTAAATGTACTTTAAACTATTCAAAAGTGAGAAACAGTTGGGCTTAATATAATCCAAGAATGTTTAAGGTTATAAGCAAAATCCACAAATATAAATTTGTACAATATAAAAGGTGTGTGTTTTTTCTATGGGAATCAATTTACTCTTAAACATCTCTCAAAACAGAATAAACTGAATGACATGCCATCGGACACCTACAGAGCCCTTCACGTACGTGACAACACTGGAAAAACGAAAGTCTACATCTTCCTCTCCACATGTGCTGTGACAAAAGCTGCACACTTAGAGATTGTGACACACCTATCCACATTCCACAAAGTGTTTTCTGAATGCATGCAGGAGATTCGCAAGTTGCAAGTCGTTGCCACAAAGCATGATCCTACGTAACGCGTCAACCTACAGTACACAATACAAGTACAAAAACTGTAAGTTGCATAAAAAAAACCAAAAAACATTAGCTACCGCAAAACAAAAGTTATGAAGCTAAAATGCATTTGAAAAGCATTGCCAAGACAAATAAATGCAATTATTTCTTTAGGCCTTTATTTCTATTTCCAAGCAAAGTTTCACACAAGGTTTCAAGGGTTTCAAGACACGAAAAACAACCATTCATACGAAAGGTTTTATACGAAATGTCAAAAGGAGAAAAGAGTAAAAGACAGGTCAAGTAAGGTCAAGTTCAATGCACCCACTTCCGTTTTTAATTAAAAATTAACCAATAGTTTGTCAGAGTAAATAGAGTACTTCACGTAACAAATTATATAAGTAACTGAATAATTATTTACTTACTTTTGGCTTGTGGAAGGTACGAGTTCAGCCATTTCAACAAGAAACAAAACGAATGTCAAAAAATTTTACGACGCCGTGAAATTTGCAAAAGTACGTCGTCGACGAGGTGACGACGCGCTTGTCTTGTAGCGTACGCATGCGCAGTCAGCTAAAGTTGGAAAATTTACTTCCGGGCGGCCGCGTCGTGACCGCGCGTCGTCGCATCTTAAGCTCGCTCTTATCTGCTGCCGACGAACTCAGAGCCAGTAGCGTACTGAGCGAGAGGTGTAGGGGTGTTACATTTTTGAAAAGTACGGTCGGTAAATTGACCTTCCTCGGTTAAAACGTAGAATTTGAAATTCATAAGTCTTTGCAGACTGGCAGTTGAAAGCTCGTAGCTTAAATAGACATTAATTGCAAGAGAATGCCTGAACACTTAATATGAATAATCCTGGTTTCGCATCAAACATCTTTAGTTCTGAGCATAGCGTCCTAATCTCAGACGCCTGTGACTTCATCGAGTGAGACTACCCTAGCTGTGGCAGTAACTAAAATATTTGCCCGCAACAAAATTTTCCCGCCCGCTAAGGAGATGCCTGCGGATAAGGGTGTGTCAAAGGCGATTACATCACTGGTGTTTTGAGGGTTTTCACTTGTTTCCATCTATCAAACTGACGTTACGCAATTTTCCCGATTTTCAAAGATTTTCATATTCGTTTTTCTTGATTTTTCTTCATCAATTCGGTTAGGGTTAGGTTAGGGTTAGGTTTTGGGTTATGGGTTAGGGGTTAGGGTAGGTTTTAGGGTTAGGGTCAGTTACAACTGAACTTACAAAGTTTTTAACTTTACTTCATAGTTGAAAAAATGACGTAACGTCAGTTTGGTAGATGGAAACAAGTGGCGACTTGTTTTGTAATTGAGATAGTGAAAGCTGACTGCGCCTTTTCAGATTGAAACAGAATTTCCATGAAAAATATTGCGCAGACATCGATGTATATGAATTGTAATTCTTAGAATAGTGGTTAGGAACATCACGATTCATTACTGAGCCAGAGGGTCGTTATAAAGTCGTCGAATTTTGGCAAGTTTATGATCGTATTTTATATTGCGTATATTTGTCAAATTTGGAATGCTCAAATTTCATCGAGAGGTAAGGAAGTGAATAGATTTGACGTTAGTAATACTGAAATTTAGTGGAATATTTTGATTTGACCAGTGCTTTGGCAATGGATCATTGATCTGAAGATATGAGAACAGTGGAAATGACATTTTTAACAATGACTTCTTTGATTCGGAACTTCCTTTGATCTTGAACAACATACCATAACATACAAATACCATATCATACCATATCATATGACATCCATACCATAGAATAATTACAAATCCAATGTGTAAACCAAATAAATTTTAATTCACATCAGATCTCAATAACGAAATGTTTATATTTGTCCGACACCCACTCTGGAAAGTTTGTATCACCAAAGTTAATGGAGTGGGATGGTTTGGAAACTAGCTTACTTCCGGTCAACAAGCTATTGTTCTCAAATTTTGCAATCACGTGACGACGAACGACTACAAGCTTGTTGGTGTTCAATTTGAAAATGGATATTCGAGACGAATATATTATCGAAGAATCCTGCTGTGTTTTAAACAGTGGAGAAGCAATAGAGAGTGAAATTGAAAAAGATGATCTTGATTTGTTAGTGGATGCTTTGGATAAAGATTTAGACTATTTTTTTGACAATGAGGAATTCGCGAACGACGTGAGTGATGCGGTCGACGAGATTGAAATTCGCCCAGAATATTCCGTCCAAACTGCGAGAAAACATGTAAATCGAAAGGTGGTCTTACCCGCCATATACGTGCAAAACATGAACAAAAACCAGTACAACGCAGTTTTTGACTATGAAAGATGTTGAGAATATGTTTACGAAAGCTATCGCCAAAATTACTGAGGACCTTTACGGAGAAACGGCATGCATTTGTACGAACCTGAAACCTTCTCAATTATGCCTCGACCACATGGATAAACTTTGTCGCCAGTTTATGAAGAAATCAGACCAGGATTGTCTTGTACATAGACTATACAAACTCCTGGCGGACGAACCATTGAAACTCGTCATCGTATCGTCCACAAAGGATCACAAGTGGTCACAATTGCAAATTGTAACTGCTGTAAATCTGCTTTTCATTCACATACCTGAACTACTCATAGCTGCGTGCAAGGATAAGCTAGGACGAGAGAGCAAAGCACCTGAAGCTGAGATTACTGAGAAGGAATATGGCCCTCTTTCATACTTAATGGGATCGGTCATTTCAAAGATGTTTAGAACCAGTAAATATAAAACGAATTCTCGATCTGGTGATGAAAATAATGAGGAACTTCAAATTTTATTACAATCCTTAAAGGTACCAGATAATGAGTACATTAAATCGCTGTCAAGAGGAGGACTTTGGACACCATGCGAAAATTTGATAGCCATTGGTTTTGAAGCAGAAAAAAAATTTCGATGTGAGACGGCAACCTTCAATGTTACTAAAGCCATTCCAGTTGGTGAACTAAGAACTAGAATTTTCAGTTTGCCAAAAGTAAAAAGTTTGTGGAATAACATTGTAGAAGCAAATCCCTACCCAGTTTCTCACGATTGCTCAAAAATATGCTTGGAAAATATTATCTTTTGTACCTGAAAATTAGAGCATTTTCCTTGGCCAAAGATGTCATTAATAAATACAAACAGCAAAATGCAGCACGCAGTAAAAAGGCATTGCGAAAAGCCTTGAAACAAGAATCAGAAAACAGCATCAATACTCCTGAATGATATCTTATATCACCATAAGGACATACTAATTTGTATATTTTGTGGGAAAACACCATGTTTATTTTTCTGGCATAGCTTTCCATCTGTATGCCTGGATGAGTGCAAAATAATATGACATCCAGGCTTGCACATTAAAAGCTTTACCAAATGAATAAACTTGGTATTATGCTTGGATTAACCATGAGGAATTCTTTTTAACCCAATAAAGTTGTGAAAAGAAGGTGTATAATCAATGAAGCACACGAACACGATTATTACTCCTTTTTTCTTTTATTTGCCTTTTTGAGAAGTGGCTCATTAATAATATCAATCCAGTTAGACTTAGTTTTATTGTTTCGTCCTCCAACATTACCAGATTTAATTGGAACAATATTTTGTTGTACATCAAGAGCTCTGTCATTGTATGCAAACTGAAGAGCATCTGGGTTATCAGATCTTCTTCCTCGTTGTCGCTGATTACCAAAATATTCCTCCAGGGGATCCTGCTGAAAGCGTTCTGTTAGAACACTGTTGAGACCATGTGAAAGAAGGAACTTTACAACCTCCACTGTTGAATGGGCTGTAATTTGGAGTCCTTCATGTGTTTGCTGAGAAATAAACATCTTAGCTTGAGCTGTCGCTGTGTATTGTCCGGGACGAGTACTGATATTTTCTTTCCAACCATAGAAATATTGAAGGAATGTGTTTAAAAGCCAAGTAAACCTTGTATCATCCTGGGATTTGTATGGAGCAAGAAATGCATTTCGCTTATGAATTCCTTCATCATATGATCGGACATTACAACAGTCAAAAAACTTGTTCATTAATTCACAAAAATTAGCAGCCTCATTTGCTTCTCCTTCAGGGTAGCTCCGACGAAGAGCACATGCTGTGCTGTTACTAAGGACCTGATCAAATTAAAAGAATAAATTATAAGGGAAAAAATTAAAGTTCGACTATTATGCAATTATGACATACATGACACTATTATTACATCTGGGCTTGATCTAGGTCTAGGTATTGTTAATTATAATGGCATTGGCAAAATATTGTTGCAAAAATAGTTTCCCAGGAATATTTGTCCAGAAACATTCGCATGTAAATTATCAGATCAGAGACGGATTTTCAGATTTTGCTCTGGGGGAGGGGGTGCCAAAAATTCGGGGGGTTGCCCAAAATTCAGGTGGTACCAAAAATTCAAACTACTGTCATTTAATCCAATGTATTTAAATTTTTGAGGGGTGCACCCCCCCCCCCTGCACCCCCTGAAAATCCGTCTATGATCAGAGTAAATTGTCACTTACAAGAAATGACGACATGTCTATACATACATGTTTTTATGTTTAGGGTTGAAATGTCCCTAAATTTGTTGAAAAACATTTTTGATTCCCAGAAAGGAATCTTGTTTCCTCAACAATGTTTTCAAAGTTTGGGCAAACATGGAAACATTTCAAGTAATTAGACATAGGTTTTCAGATGCTTTGTCCACAAAGTTTCCCAGTTTGTCCTAACTTTGGTTTGTCCAAGACAGTACGGCCAACTCAAATTAATAAAACAACAAACCTACCTGGGCAGCAAGATTAACTTTCATTTTGGAATATGGAGTTAAGACAATATGTTCTGTGGTCAACTTAGGTAGTTGGTGTAACCCTAGCTCTAAATCAGAGTAATACAGGTCTGAAATGTGTTTCCATAATAAAAACTGACCATTGTTCCACATTAATCTTGAATTAATACCAGAGCCAGAATTGAGCAAACAGTTTCTTGATGTCTTAAGTAAATGAGGTGCATCGGCAAAAAACCAAATCCATCTTCCCAGAGAAAATAAATTTTTTGTTTTGTACACAATATTTGTGTCACTCACGTTCCCACCAAAACTGTTGTGTAATTGGAAAAACCTTCGATTTGGTGATGCACCATCACTTATTGCAGCAACAACATTGAGATTTACCTTTAGCTGCAATATAGCAACACCGCGCCAAAATAGGGGTATTATTTGATATGAGACAACATTACGTGTGAAGAAGTATCCGAGCATGAATTGCAGTTTTGTAGTAATGCCTCTAACATAGAATGCTAGGACATGTGAAGCCGGTTGAATTTCATCAAATGTTGCATAGTTAACTTGTGGATCTCCAAGATCCACAAATCCAATTAACTTTTCAGAATGCTTGTCAAATACCAAATTGCATTTGATCTTCATTTCATCAAACATTACAACAACCCATCTTTCTAGATCTGTAAAGGATTTAGTCCTGGAAATCAGAGAAGCTATGTTATCTGGTAAATATCCAGCACCAGGCTGAAAGCTGTTTCTATAAGAACGCAAAGTTCTAGCACTAGGTAGTTGCAATGTTCCCGAGTCTCTTAGCTCTCTGTAGACACTAGGCGACTTGGAATACAATGACAAACTAAACCGAATAAAGTGGGGGTGCCATCTATGGCCATTCTTTGATTGTTGGTTGAGAGCTTTCTTCTGCTGTTCCCACACAAGCTTCATATGCGGAGTTGCTTCTAGAGATGTTCCTGTGATTATGCTGGTTAGTTCATCCTCAAGAGCTGATTCCAATCTAATACCATGTTGGTTTATCTCACTCTGCATTCTTTTTATTCTGCTTTCAAGCTGGTTGCACTTTAACTTCGCTTCCTTTAAGTTAACACGTGTGTCTTTCAAAGTAGCAACTAGTTTTTCCTTTGTTAGGCATGATAGTGGTGCCTTCGCTTTAGCTGGGGTAGCACTGCTATTGACAGAATTTCTGCTTGACTCACAAATACATATGTCACATAGTTGAAAATCATTTGATGTGGATGAAAACAAAACACGACAAGCTATGTGGCGACAATATTCAATTGTATAATAAGGACAAGAATCTTTTGGAATCAGTGGTACAACATGATTTTTCCACACTTTCAAATCTGGCTGTTCAGAAACAATTCCTTTGCAAATATTTTGTGACATGATTTTGCCACAAAGTGTCTTAAAGCTACAGTACTGCATGGATCGCCCATTCGAAGTGTAGATGTCATGATCATCTGGCAGTGCCCAACCATAAACAAGAACAGTGTATTTTAAACTGTCGTCAACAAGTACCGAGAATTTTGCAATTAAAAATCCACTTTCTTTAAACTCTATAACAGTTGTGTTTGATACCTTGTGCCATCCCCAACCACTAAAATATGGATACCCACCAGCTTTTTTCAAGTAGCTATCGAGGTTAACAAGAGAAGAATAAACCACTCGTTCAGTAACATGCTTTTCAGCAGGTTCCTTCCTGGATGTATTAGCATTTGAACTTGCACCAATATTATCTAAGCTTTTCTTTGGTAGGTTTTCCGTCGGTATTGAGCCCGTTTCAAGGGATTTTCTTTTAGCAAAACGTTCAATATACTCATCCTTAAAATGAATTTCGCAAATATATATACTGTTGTTTTCAATTTGCTTTTTTAAATCGGCATCCAGCTGTCTTGTACGCAATATGGCGTCTATCCAAGCCTTTCTCGCTTCTTGCTTTCTTTGCGAAGTAAACTCGCTATCTGAAGAACGAGGCACAGGAATTTGAAATAAACTTACATCTTTATACCGTCTACTATGAAAGCAACTGTAAAAAGCGCAATTTGGCATAAAATTTATAGTTCTTTACAGATATATCGACACTCTATTACATCGACCACCTTGATATGTTCACGACAGTTACGACTAAATGGAAACCAGGCTTAACTAGGAATAGTTTACACTAAAACTGCCCCGGCTGGATTATGTAGATACTGCTATATCAGTGGGGATAATGCTCGTATCCCATGTACTATGTCTTTGAGATCAGTGACTGGTATATATACGGAGCAGGAATTCACGTGCTTTGTTCATGTTTTCGCAACTAAACTTTTAGAAATCATAATGTCTATGTCTTTGTCAGGCTGACAGAAATAGATATCTTTACAATTCCAAAAATCAATCAATTGCACATGAATATGCACCTGGGCTCTTAAACACTGAATTGATTAAATGAAATGGAAGCGGCGGCGTGTCGCATAATTGACTATTCTACAAGCAAAATGTAATTCCTTATCACTACGAGTCTTTGACGCAATTCTTTCTTAGTTTACAAACGTTTAGAAGGATGACACCATTACAGTGCGAACATTATAAATGCGAATATTATAACTAATGAGACACCCCTAAAGTTAACAAGCAGTCAACACGTGTAAACTGATCCGTATAAAGCCAGCATTGGTTTTCGCACAATGATATATCGTAGTTGCTGTGACTGCATGTGTTACTGTTTAACCTTTAACCGTTTTCTTGGTATTTTTCGGATAGAGTCTTTAAAATCTGATCTACATCCTTTAAAAATCACTCTTCGATGCCTATTAAAGGCAGAACGGCTTGACTAAAAGATACGGGAAGCACTGAGTATTTTTACAAAGTACAAGCACCTTCTCGGAGTTACCTTTGTTTTGTATCTTGGCTAAAAGCCGAATGCAAAAATAGACTTAATCACTTAACTCCTGGGTAATCACATGTCACGATTCCGTCTAAACTTGAAACCATTCCCGATACCAATGGCGGGTATTACCCAGCAATGCTTTGCCGGCTAAAACGGAAAAACTGAGATTTTTTCTGCCATTTACCCAATATATACACGATATCATATTACGTGCGGGGACTTCAGTGTATGCCTCCTCGGGGTTTGGCCCTCTGGGTCCAAAACCCTGCGGGAGCAATAATTATTTTGAAGGCAGCATGGACAGTGCTGAACCTAGCAAGGCAGTGAGAAAAGGGGGGTGGGAAATGGAAGGGGAGGGGACAGACATCCCGTTGTCCCTCACCTTGACAGCCCTCGCACTGGGATATTTGTCATGTAATGTGGGGATGATAATTGAACTTTTCTCACTTTCATCGAAGGATAAATCCCCCGAATAACCTACGTCATAGGCGAAAAGCTTGCCTCCGTATACGCCACATCTGTTTGCGCTTTTGAAACTGAAGTGATGCAATGTAGAGTATTGACAATTTATGGTGATCAGATTTGGCATTTGCCAGGTCACATTTTTCTTAAAATTGATTGGATAGTTGAATTCTGTCATTCAATCTGATTGGTTGCTTTGGTACAGAACTTCAATCTGATTGGCTCAAAAATGATGCGATTAAAGCTCAAGATACGCGAGCAAAGCTCAAAATAACGCGACTTGGGAATTAATCACATTGTTATATAATAATTGTTGGAGTATTTCCATACCAATGTAATTCCTGAAGATGGAATTGCACTCCGAACCGTTGTAATTAATAAAAAAGTTATTTTATAATCCTATATGGTTTGACTTACTCACACACCGAATTGTTATAATGCGACTTAGAAAGATTCCGTTATACAAGATTTAAACAAAATTCATCACTGTACGAAACATTTATCACTGCTCAAATCTCATTTATCACTACACATGCAAATAGGTTATCATTTAACATTAAAATAATCACTGGTTGATAGAATATTTACGATACCTGTTCATCCCTTCTATAGCTTCGGATCTAAAGATATCTAGTGAAACTGAGTGACCTGATATTTGCACAGGTTTGAAACAGCAAAAGAACTACTTTAGCTGAATTGGGATACTCAAAAACAAGGATACAGGTAAATTCATTTTGATAAAATATAGAGTAATAGAAAGTCGAAATATTTTTATTTTTAAATTCAATTTTTCTACTAATATACATATACGTTAGGACTTTTGTGCAGGAAACGTTGAATTAAATATTAAATTATTCAGGTTTTCTATTATTTTGAATTTTCTTAAAATACATATGTAGTGGTTAGATAATAGGCCAAGCTGTTATAAAAAATAAGAAAGGAAAGCTTGTTTGTTTGAAAAATAACAATGGATAAAACTGCATAGATATGATTAATTAATAGATATGCATAGAAAATATTAAAACAAAGTGCTCCTCTGCAAGCAAGTACCTACTATTACTGTACGGACGAGTGAGGCAGAATCATGTTATAATCGCATTAACTGTATGTCAACATTTGCGTGCTGATTATAATTATGATCATCCCTTCTATAGTTACGGAGCTGAAGATACTGCAGTATGTATGAATTGGAGTGACCTGATTTTTACACAAGTTTGAAGCAACGCAGAAGAACTACTGTAGCTGGGTACAGGGATACATTGATTAAACAAGGATAGAGGTACATATAAAAAACATAATAATCGAAACTCCATTATCATTTCTAATTAAATGTTTTGACTAATATACTTGAGGACTATATGCTTTCATGAAAACGTTCAATTGAATATGAAATTATGTTGGATTTCCAGTATTTTGAATTTTCTTTAAATAGTTGATGGTTGACGTAACAGGTAAACAAATACCAGAATTAATCAATAGGTCAAGTTGTTACAGAAAAAACCCGAAAGAAGACTCGTTTATTTGAAAAAAAGTCATAGTTCAGAAAAAGTCATAGTTCATCTTTAAATTTATATATTAAAAGCGGAATTTGTTTATTGTACCCGTTTGAAAGTAGCATTGATTATAAATTCATAAAGTGCCGTATCAAACACTGAAATACACAATATTACGATGTGGGGAAATAATGAAAAGAAAAACAAATATATACCTGCACTGTAAGACTAGCTTCCATGTAAATCTGCAATGATTATATTTTAGTGGTAAATGGACGTAGAAATGCGCTATGGCTGGTAAGATAATGATCATTAATGATATTTTCTGCCTTTGTTTTCTTTTATAGACAGTTTGTACTGAAAGAAGTCAAATGACCTAATTTTGCAACACAATGGCAGTGAAACCATTTTCTAAAGAACAATTGAATTTCTTTAAGTTTTCGACACTTGTTCTTGATGAGTTCCCCAAAGTGTTGCGTCAAATTTTTATCACCATGTGGGACAGCAAGGTCGCTATAAAATCAGGATTCATTGCCTGGGATGACAGTACCAAGGTACGGAACATGCTCATTACATCTGAAGGTGGTAAAACTGATTTACCAATTAAGAAATCAATTAAAGAGTGGGACTGCACAGCTTTGTTTAAAGCAACAATCTATGCCAAAACATTTGGCGTTTCAAGCAGCAAGGGATCAACTTTGAATGATTTCTATTTGAAGAAAGTTAAACCAGCTCCAGGTTCTTTTCATTTGTCAGTTCAAAGTTCAACAGGAAATCAAGACGAGACCAACGCCTTGGCAATTGATCAACTGCGATTGTTGAGAAACACACTTTGCCATTCACCTAAACCAGAAATAATTAAAACTGATTTTGATAATTATGTACAGTTTGTAACCAACGCTTTAACTGCAGTTAATGTCGATACCACCTTTGTTGAAGTTATTGGTCAGATGTGCGAGGATGACTTTCCTACAGAGAAAGTTCAAGAATTACATGAATGTCGCGTGAAAGAGTTACAAGCCGTCAGTATGTTTCACGAGAATGTGGAGCAGAAATTATCTTCTATTGATGAACGAATAGAAAAAATAGAAGAAACTGTGGAGCCGAAATTATCTTCCATTGATGAACGAACGGAGAAAATAGAGAATGTAATGCAGAAATTATCTTTAATTGATGAACGAACAGAAAAGGTAGAAGAGAATGTCGACCAGAAATTATCTTCTATTGATAATCGAACAAATGAAATTCATACGATGATGGGAAGTTCGGGGGAAAAGGGTAATATACCAGGTAACGTGAAAATTTCTTTACTCTGCAACGTATAGTGTCGTGCAATAGCTCGTTTTTCTCATTTTCACATAGTTTTCATTGTAGTGGTCTATTTCTCCGTTCTCAAATTTAGCATATTTTCTTTATAAAGAAACGCAGATACAAAAATAGGTACGCTAAGTTTACATGTATCTGCGCAAAGGAGTTTATAATGGTTGCTGTGAAAAACTGCATTCACATTTTGTGAATGATGAACTGAATAATGAAAATGGCGTGGGTCAATTAAAGTGCTTATGTCATCATGATTTTCGAATAGGGGACAAAAATGTTAGTTATTAAGTTCTCTTACAGTTTTTGGTTTCGTTTGCGAGATAAACGACTTTAAACATGGCGAAATAGGCTATTTTTGAAAAAACGTCGCAGGCAGGAAAAGGCCGGGCGCGAAACTTGTGTGACGTAGCTTAAGGGACGGAAACTTTGCTGGCGCGCGGCATAAGTATATTTCAGCCATTTAGAACCATACCGGAAGGCGAGTGTTCTACAATCGTTTCGTCGTCTTGTCGTTCGCTATACTAAGGAGAAGCTAGAAGCTAATTATTTTCCTAACCCACCGCAGAGGAGGTACGGTCTGCAAACTATTGCCAACGGTCTAACAGTAGGATATGCAAACAAGCAGACAGTTCATATGGCATTCTTCGCAACTAAAACGTTGGCTTGTATTTGGGATGTTTGTCGTAGTTGGCGTTGCAAATATTATATGTTATTATGTTGGCTTTTTCTGATCAGAATTTCTGGATATATTTTGGTTATAATTTGTAAACATGTCTTCTCCTGCGAAGGTTTAGCACAAATAGACGAAGGCAATTGGGTATTGTCTGCCGTGCTTAGGCCAGTTTTGTGCATTGCAATGTAGTCGTTTAAATTCTTCATTGCAAACTCCAGTCACATTTTGTACACCTTGAGAATCTTCTTGTATATTTTGTGGGCAACATAAAGGTTATCTTTGATCGAATAATATTATTTTTTAGTCCCACTAGCAGTTTTCTCTAAGGCTAAGCCAGATAAGTCAACACATATAGCGCGTCGTAAACAAGTTATTTACGTTACGTCACACAGACTCGTCCCAGACTCTTGGTCGATTTGCGAAAAGTGAAAACCAAAAACTGTAAAGGAACTTATTAACTAACTTTTTGTCCTCTTTTCGAAAATCAAAAATTATTTTTTTGTGATATAAGCACTGTTAAAATCATCATTTTATTATATGCTAAAACTGTATATAATAGATGTTCTCTCTCCTCCGCAGAGGCTTTATTATTACGATTATTGTAATGACGCATTTCACTACGCTTTACATGGCGTATTACGGGGAATATGAGCCGCTGGGTGAAGGAACGCAGGAGCAAAACGTGCGAGAAGGAAGGAGAGCGCGAAGCCTCTACCAGATTTGTATAACAAAGTGGGACAAAGTGTTACAATCATTACAATCCTTAATCCGAAAAAAATTATACGAAAAACGTCCAAATGTTGTATGTATGTTATGTGAGGAGTTGGCTGGTGGCGTTATTTCGGTTATTCATCGGCATTAAAACAGCACAATCGGTACATGTCGATACAATTGGCATCACTATATTTATAGATTTATCTACTTATCTACAAGTATTTAAGCAAGCGAAAGTGACTTATTTATTCTATTCTTTTATCCGACAAAACCATTAAATTCGATAGCGTTTCTTCGCTTGCATATTGACGCACCAAAACATCGCCTTGGGCATAACACTTTTTCATTTCGAACTGCGAGTAAATAATCTCTTTGTTGGAGTGAGCGATATTTTCCCAGCCATTTTGACTTGAAATTACCTTGTGTCTACTGACCACCAGTGAATGTTGCCTGCGTAAACGTAACTCCCCCCCGGTTTACCGCCATATTGGGTGTGGAATCTGGCAGATGCTTCGCGCCTTGGTCCTTCTCCCCCGTTCTCCGCCTGCGTTCCCCTGCCCAACGGCGTAGTGAAATGCGTCATGTAAGCGTAATAATAATCGTAACAATAAAGTCTCTGCGGAGGAGAGAGACAGATGTTAAAAACAAATATTAAACACATGTAAGAGAATTTAAAAAATTCAATGAATGTACCAATTAAGGGACCAAATGCATGGAGAAATGACCGTTTTATCTCTCACTACATTAATATGGGACTTTGCCTATTATTTCATAGCATTGATAGACAGTTATAGACACAGCATTTCTTGAAAATATCTAGAGCCAGAATTCATAACAAAGACTACCAGTTGACCTCTTAAGTATGGTTGGGTTTCTATACATGTTTATTGTGTTTGAGTGTTACACTGCACACCTATACTCCCCTGGTCTGTGCAACCTCGGTCAAAACAGTTTGGGAAGGAAATGCCAAGCTGTGTTTCTACCTTTATACTAATTAAATACCAAATAAACTTGGTATGAGGTTATGTCGCGACTATGGAAATATGGCGCTTTTTCGGTATATGAACAACTAACCCTAATAAACCCTAACGCCTATTTCGGTTGCTCATATATCGAGAAAGATAGAGAAAGGTGAAATAATGACCATGTACTATTGTCGATTTGACCCAAATAGTGCTGAGAATACAAATGGCATCACTAAATCAAACATTAATAATAATACAGGATATTCGTAAAATATTTAGAATCATTTCTACAGAGTCAAAAGCCTATATGGAAAACTTCCATTACTTATCAAAAATACTCCTTCAACATTTGCCATGTTCAAAATATAACAACAAATACAATGTCGTTGGTTTGATGTATAATTTCCATCGTAAATGTATGAAGCTCGCCCTTCAGTAATCCGCCATCTTGAACGTCTACAAGCTAACAGTTACTGGTTAGCAAGACGATGGCATTATATCTGCTGCGCAAGTACAAAAATTACAAGAGTCCCTCCAAAATATTGAAAGCAATTAAGATTTAGGTAGAAGGTTTAGGTGGATCGATATTTCGAGTGAAATAATATATACAATATTTTAGACATGAACGGAAACGGACAGGAATCGAAGCTGCGGCCCTGCGATTCCGGTGCAGCCCTCTGACCACTGAGCTACAGAGTCCAGTTGCCAAGCGTTAACCGCAAGTTCATGTATATATATAGATGCAGGTACTGCGGGTTGTGATAAGGTAAACTACAAGATGTTTTTTTTCTGCATCTCACTCGATTGAAATTAAGGTAGAAGGTTTAGGTGGATCGATATTTCGAGTGAAATAATATATACAATATTTTAGACCTGAACTCTAAGTCCTCCGACAGGAATCGAACCTGCGGCCCTGCGATTCCGGTGCATTAGAGTTGCATTTTTCGCAGCCGTTTCCGTTCAGGTCTAAAATATTGCATATATTATTTCACTCGAAATATCGATCCACCTAAACCTTCTACCTTAATTTCAATCGAGTGAGATGCAGAAAAAAAACATCTTGTAGTTTACCTTATCACAACCCGCAGTACCCGCATCTATATATATATTGCGGTTAACGCTTGGCAACTGGACTCTGTAGCTCAATGGTCAGAGGGCTGCACCGGAATCGCAGGGCCGCAGATTCGATCCCTGTCGGAGGACTTAGAGTTGCATTTTTCGCAGCCGTTTCCGTTCAGGTCTAAAATATTGTATATATTATTTCACTCGAAATATCGATCCACCTAAACGTTCTACCTTAATTTCAATCGAGTGAGATGCAGAAAAAGAACATCTTGCAATTAAGATTTAGTCTCCTATCTAAAAGTTAGTAACCACCTGACTATAGTGATTCCACTTTCTTGCCTGGGGTAAGGGATTAATTAATAACATGTTATTGTACCTAGAAACATTACCCAAGCCATATATTCCAAGCTCTGTTCCCTTGTTTACTGGAAGAGAAGATGAAGTTGAAGAAATTACAAACCTTCTCACTGACCAATCAACACGACTGTTAAACATTTGGGGAACTCCTGGATTTGGTAAAACATCCACAGCTATTGAAGTAGCACACCACCTCAGGTACCCTGTTTATTTTTTTAAATTGCAGGGTATTACCACAGTAGCTGAATTTTTATCTAAAATATTAAGTATTTTTAAGAGTAATTTAGCGGATCTTAGTCTAACACCTATAGACAAACTAGTGAGTATTTTTAGAGAAATTTCTTCTCCAATTTTTCTTATATTTGATAACCTTGATGATCATCTAGCTAGTGAAGGTAGTTCCGCTAAACTAACACGCATATTTAAAGAATTGTTAGACAGTAATGTTAACATCAATATACTTGTTACAACTAGGGAGCTTTTAGAAAATATGGACGGTCAAATAACAGGTTTTCAAGACATCCGAATTCGACCTCTTCATCCAGTTTCGTCTGTTGAATTTGTTCGTCAACTTCTCCCTGTATTTTCTGAAAGTGTTGTTGCAAAGGTGGCTAGAATTTCTTCCCATGTTCCTCTGGCAATGAAACTCGTTGCCTCGTTAGTTGAAAACAACACTGAGGATACGGCGAATAAAATACTTGAGGAATTAAGTCTTTCGGGAAATCTTTTAGAGCGGATAGACAGTCCATACGAGAAAAACATGCAAAGGATATTCGAGACTCCTTTTGAGCAGTTGACGTTAAGTGACAAACATGCGCTGATTTCATTAACCGTGTTTACATCCGCTAGAATAGGTAAAGATGCTGCGATTGACGTTGTTTCGGGAGAAATTGGGGTTGCGAAAGCTGTAGGGAGTCTTAAAACACTCGTGAATAAGTCATTAATTGATGAGTATCCTAGTGGAGAATTCTCTATTCACCCTCTCATTTATTCTTTTGTTGTTGATAAAGCAAAACAACGTGATTTTGCAGATGTTATCAAATCTTCTAGAAGTCGCTTTTCTACGTATTACTTGCTTCGTTTTGAAAGATTAAATGACGATTTCCTTGCTGGAAAGTCGATAGAGAGTCCCCAACTGCAAGACACAATGCAGCATCTATCGATTGTCATGCATCAATCGATCACAAGTAGTTTGGAAAATTTGTCAGATCTTTTTCGCATCTTATCTAAATCTGAAATATTTCTTTTTCTTATTGGTTTTTTCAAAGGTGTATCACTAGATATTCCCACACTATATGATTTAGCCATAGAATTGTGCAGCGCCCGGCAATACAATCATTACGCGTGTAAGTTGTATGTCAGCAAATATTTTTATAGTATTGCCTTTCCCCTCTTTTTCTCAAGTATACATTCAGACGTACCTAAGCATATACGTAAAGACGTCATGTTGTTGTCGGATGGTAGTGCTGCAAAACTAGGTTGTTATGAAGGAATTTCATATATTTCCAAAGGAAATATTGAGTCAGGTATTGAATGTATTGAAAAACATCTTGACGGATTACAAACATGCACTGATCAACAACTTCTAAAATGCTTATGCCTGCAGCTTCTTTCACTTGTTTACACTGATTTGAAAGAGTACAGCAAATCGAGCAACTTCAGTAGAAAGGCTATCGAGATTTGTGAAGAAGTTGGCAATTACAATCTCTTTGTAATTGGTGATTGTGAGCAAACTTCCACTGTTACGCAAATGAAAGATAAAGGCGGGCAATTAATACTGTTTGTCTATTTGTTATCTATCTGGTCAAAAAAATATTTAAGTGACGAGACAAAACTGTACTTCTTTAATCTTGCGAATAAATTACAGCAACAGTTAGAGAATAACCAATTTTGTTCGTTTTATCTATTTCAAATACTCATGTACTGTGATTTGGTTTCAGCTTATCTTGGTTCTAGTGTTGGACAAGGCGTTCTTTTGGATGAAAAGATCCAGTTTCTTAACAAATCACTGAAGTCTGATAAGTGTTTCTCCTTGACAGAAAGAACATTTTCGAGTATGTCGGAGATGTTTGCGACTAAGTCTTGTTTGCCTCAGCGATTGTTCAATTGCTATACTATAAAAATGATAATGAGCGACCATACAAAAAAGCAAAGTTTGAATGTTGACACATGTCGTGACGCCCTTGATCTTTCATATAAACAGTATGGTAAACAACATCGGAACACCGCGTTCTGTTACTTTCAAATGGGCTTGGCTGAGAATGGTGTTGAGAATTACACTTCTGCTCTTAATGCATTTGATAATGCTATTGAAATTATGACAGCCACTCAGGATGGGAGCAACAACAATGACGAGGAGCTTGCTCAGGTTTATATTGGGAAAGGAGACACGTATAGATGCATAAATGATTTCGAATCCGCTATTGCATCTTTCAAAGAAGCACTTGATGATAGAAGGACATTGTTCAATGAAGATAATGAACAAATTGCTCAAATTTTATTTTCTCTAGGGAAATCGCAAATGGATGTTGGTGATTTGTCTTTAGCTCTTGGAACACTTAAATGCGCTCTGCAAATATGGATAAAACTGTGTGCTGATAACCCCAGCTCAAAGAGGTATACGGATATAGTTATATGTTATATTGTTATTGGAAAAGTGTACTACGGGCTTGGCAACAACACTGAAAGTATAAAATGCATTCAAGCTGCACTTAAAGTGACTACTGATTCGGATGAAGGACGTTCGCTTGCACAAACCTTTATTTGTAAGGAACTTATAGATTTGAAGGTAGATGAAAACTTCTACATGGAATTGTTGGACACGAATTTACCTGTGATCAAGGAAAATTATAAGTCGTTGTTAGCTTTGCTGTATTTGACGTTAGGTGCAAACCAACTTGAGTCAGGAAAGTATGATGCTGGTCTAGCGTCCCTTCGAGAAGCTCTTGATATTGAATTAGAGGTAACCCTGGGGGAACATGTTTCTATTCGAGACGGGACAGTTGCCTCGTACATTCCAATGGTGAACGCCTTAGTTAAAATTGGAAAGTCTAAACTGGCGAGAAGGGCAATTGACAGAGCTACGAAAATAGCAGAATCACTTCCTGAAGGTAAACAACATTTTTGGGTATTTTGTTGTTATAGCTTGAATGGTCGCATTCAGAATGAAATGCGGGATTATGTTGCAGCAATTGAATCGCTCGAACATGCACTTCTGCAGCTTCCAAAAATTCCTAACGCAGCCTATGACAAATCCGAAGTATTCAAGAGTCGTAGAGCGCTTGCTAAAGCTTATTTCTATGAAAGATCCTATAAAGATGCGCTTACATCAACATATGACGCATTGTCTATAATTAAAGATGATTTTCCTGAGGGATGCGAAACTGAAGCTGAATTGTATCTCTGGGTGGCCACGATCGCACAAATGATGAAAAACAGAAGTTTAGAAGTGAGTAATTTGCGCTTAGCGTACAAGATGTATTCAAAAATTCTAGGAGAAACCCATTTCAAGACACAACAATGTTACATTTCATATGCTAGAGCTCTTATAAATTGACTGTTCATATCCCTCTTTTTGAACACGAACAAAGTATATATACAAATTATCAGAGTTAATACTATAAGTAATGCTTATTCAGACACAACAATATAGTTCATTTAAATTCTGCAGTGTCGTGGTTTCGCTTAAAAGTTTGCACTTGTTATCGTATAGCCTGGGGTTTTTTCAGAAAATTTCCGGCCAGTGATAATCATCAAAACGTACTCATAAAAACTCTGCAAACCAACATATTGTTTGACCGCAGGTAAAACTGCATTATAGGTTTCAATTTCGATAATGCTGCTTATTCTAGACAATTTTTGTTCACATCATGCCGAGGAACATGGGATTAGAAAGTTTTGCCATTGTGATTAAAATGATTGATATTCCTTTTTTGAAAATAGTCATCGTGACGTTTGATACTGTTTCCAGCTTACGTTTCAGGAACCTTGTAAGAGCATGTTTATTTCAGAGTCTGATGGGATGTTTTCGGCATTGGGAGATTTTTTCATCAATGACTACTTGAAAATTTAACTTTGAATCGAAATTCTAATTAACCTTTTTCTATGAAAGACTAGCCTGCAAGGCAGGCTCTCGCGGGTCAGGGTTAGGAAGACGAGACTGGATGTTTGCTGGGATATTTGCTGGGTTTCAACGTTGATTAGGATTTCGCAAAATGTCAGCCGAAAACAGTTTGTCTGAAAGTTGATGTTTTTATACTCGTATATTATCTGTGTTACGCGGGATTGAGCATTTATGTTGAAAAAAAACATAACCTTCTTGAGGCAGGGACTGCCAACAATATGTTAAGAAAAGGAAGTATGTAATTTTAACTTTAAACGAAGTTATACTCTTTGAGAACATGTTCATCCCATCTAACATAGATAATTTCTGATGTCCTCACCCGAGATCTTAATGAATGTAATGCCATCCATATAGAAGCTCTGTAGCTTATTAAGAATTGTAGTTTGTTGCCATTTTACTGGTACTTTAGTATTATGTGAGAGAGATCTATATATTACGGTATTCAGAGAGATCTATATATAATGGCATTTTGATAACCTGAAATTGAAATCTGGATATAATTTCCAGCAACTGATTCTCGTGTTACATGTAAAATAATATTTTATTCTCATATAATCAAATAACTAAGGATAATTCTATAAAATATATTAAATTGAAATGAGTATACACACGAAATCAAGAATATCTCGGTAGTTTATTGTAAGAATATTTACAAGGCAGATTAATATTTTTTAGCATTTGTGTAGTTAGAAGCCATTATAGTAAATCATTTTATTGAAGTTCCTCCACTGCATTGGTTTTTTAATCAACTACTATACGCCTATTTTCAGGGACGCTGGGACGATAAAAGTGCACAAGGGAATGTTTTCACATAGCGATTTGTCGGATCCATTTCAAATTTTGCTGAATGTTAAGAACAAAGAAATTGGTGATGTCACCAGATGACGTTTACACCACGCATTTTTCAGTTATCGCGAAAGTAAATGTATAAAATGGTCCGGCAAATACTAGCGTGAAAACGAAGCTATAATCTCATTTTTATGAACTAAGCAATGTTAGTTTTTCTTTGTCGGAATCTTTTTTTGTAAAATCTAATGAAAATAGGAAACAGTTTTTCGTCCTCGTTCGTACACCGTGAGGTTGTACTACATGTTTGAGACTGAAAATCAGAAAATACCATCAAAATAACTGATGTTTAAAATGTACAAAAACGTAGTTTATAGAACACTTTTTCATTGTTTTTCCATCTCAATTTATGTTGTTACACAACGGACTGATTGTGAAATGTGGCATCCTTGCCTCGTTTCAGCGTCTCTACCGATTTATAGAATGAGCAAATACTATAATATAGTTTCGTTCACATTTTATCGATCTTCTAATAAGAGATGACTCTAAGCTCGTTCGCACTTACGAGAGATAATAAGAAATTGAGAACTTTTTGTTTCTTTTTCTGTATCTTACTATTCTCACGTAATGTTCATTGTAAGAGCCGTTAAGTGCAAACGAGTTTGGTAGCCAGTAAATTTTGTCGCATGCATCTTACTTTGTCAATATATTATTAGACTTATGTAGAATAGAAAATATAAATCTTTTTCATTTGAAAGAAATATATGTATACCACACCTTTTTCATTTTTTTACTGTGCGTTACACATTGCGATTTGTTCGGCGATTTCAGATTTAGGTATGATAATGATTTTTTTCAAATATTACATGTTGACAGATGTCGTTAACGCGTTCTTTTTAAAACTATTTTAAATATATCAAAGTGGATCTTAAATCAGCCGGACAAATCGCAATGTGTAAACGCATACACTTCCAATAGGGCTTAGCTTTAAAGAAATTTTGCCTACCAAGGCAACATTTTCTCCAATTTCTATCAATTTTCTGAAAATATATTTTCTTATTAGTCGCCATTTCAGGACAAACTATGCATGTTAAAAACACTATCACATGCATGTTAAAAACACACGTTCACTCGTTTTAAAAGCAAGAAATAACGAATGAAAAGATTGGTTTATTTAGTATATCAAATTCTTTCAAACGGGACAAAATACCTATATTTTTCTTATCTACTGTGGTTGATTTAAGTAATGTTGCTACGTACACGAGTTGTGAAAACTCCATAATTGCAAGTGAAATAACGTTGTAAATATATAATACGATAACTTAATATCTTCATTACTTACACAATATAGTGTTAATGATATGAAAGTAAAAGCTGAGACAAAATGTAAAACGGTGATGCTACATAACAAACAAGAAGATGTACATCGGGTACATAACAAATTGACATGTGCTTTAAAACTCTTCAAAAGAGAGAAACATTTGGACTTAATATATTCCAAGAATTCTTATACAGTTATCAGCAAAATTCACAAATGAAAAATGTGGAGCTGTATTCTATTGTTTGCTTTTAATTAAATAATTATAACTATATTTCAATTTGTACGATATTAAAGTGTTTTGATTTTTTCTATCCGCATCAATTTACCCTTGTTCTTAATTGGCCTCAGGGGCCGCAGAACCAGGGGGGACCCGTCGGACTCGCCTACAATGCTTGTTCCTTACATTCTACATTCAGGATATTTCTAACCCGTCCAAAAAAGAATAAGTATGACCCTGCCTATGCCACTAATAGGTTCCCCATTTCCGGCGGTGCCCGAAGATCCTTTTGCGGCCTTTGCTTGGCCTAAATAAATATTAGCTCCTCAAATTTTGGTATTAAAATGTTTGATATTTTCTATTTATCGTGCTAACAGAGGAACACACACACAAATAAACCCAGGCGAACTTCTCCAAACACAGGTTCGTACCAAAGTACATCAGTATCGCCACTAAGACCGAACGAAGGTAACTTTTTCATGGATTGGTCCGTAGAGCAATTGTGAATCTTTGCCACTAAGTCCCGAATGAAGTTGATCTGTTCATGGACCGGTTCGTAGCAAAAATACATCATCGAAACAAAATTTTGAACCAAGATGACTTGTTCACGGACCGATCCATAGCAAACTAGATCATACCCCACTATAAGTGCCGAACCAAGTTCAACTCATGATCAGTCCATATTCACAGTATACTTTATCGCCACTATGAATATCAACTGACAAACGAAGTTTTCTTCTAACGAACTGGTCGGATTGAGAGTGCATCATCTCAACTAATGCTAAACGAAGCTGACTTGTTCACAGATCAGTCCATAGCTAGAGAACATCATCGTCACTCACTAAGTTGACTTGCATGAGAACTAAACAGTCCGTAGTTAATTATTGCCATGCACTCTGAGTGGAAAACCACCAGGGACATACCTTGACTTTACGCATTGGAGGGGGGGCGGGGGGGGGGGGTTGTGGAGTCATTTTGTCAGACAAAAGGGGTGGTCAGCAATCAATGCCACACCCACAAAAAATAACAAAATATACAATAGTATATTAAATTAACACAAACATGCAATTCAATGGCCGCAATGAACATTCTAGATAAGTAATACACCCTTTCGATAATTACGTCACAAATCTCTCCTTCGCCCGGGAGCCTCGTTCTCGTGAGCCGTGAGCGAATTGTATTTCTTCTTGAATGATGAAAGCGAGGCTCCCAGGCCAAGGAAGTATTCGTGACGTAATTATTGAAAGGGTGTATTCTTGGAACATTACATTGATCATAACAGTATTAACATAATTAGTACTCATTTTTACTGAGTCCGCACTGAGTGAGCACAGTCGATACAGAGTTTACTGATACAGATACACTTCATCGTTCAAACTGAATCTTAAGTTTTTGATCCTTTTTGTCAGCCCAAATATTTAAAACCGTTTGATATCAATGTTATCCGTTAATTAAACCCAGGTTGGTTCGTCCGAGATTGACACACCTCGAGAGGCTGGCAGCTTCCCGAGTGCACCTCGCTTGTAGTCGCTTCGTTCGATGAGGTCGGAAAATTGTCAGCCTCCCTCCCGTCAATCCTGGACGAACCTCCTGGAAGTATGTTTGACATTGTTTGTTATAGGACAAGTCCGTAGCAAAGGTGCATCGTCGCCACTAAGACTAAGTGCAAAACGAATTGATTTGCTTACAGGCAGTACACCTCTGGTCCGGTACTAAACGTACATCATTCCCACTAATTGCCGAACAAACTTGACATATTTACTCATTCGTCTGTAGGAAAAGTGCATCCTCGCCATTAAATGACAAACAAAGTCGAGTGCAACATCGCCACTATAAGTTCCGAACGAAATTCACTCTTTCACAAAATGCATATGGTCCATCACAAAAGTGCATCATCGCCGCAAGTGGCGAATGAAGTTGAGCTGTTCAGGATCGGTTTATAGTTATAGGTGTTTAAGACAAGTACAAATTGTATGCTCCTTATAGGTTGCATGGCTCTAAAATATAATTGATTTACTTCGATCTAGTGGAAAACATTATGTTCGTTTTGTCTACAACGTATATATACAGTAATACAATGTATATGACGTCATGTAAACTACCACAGATGACGTAATATATACGGTATTCTTTTTGCCCGCAACGAAATATTTGCCTGCCCACGAAGCCTGGCCTGCGGAGTGAATGCAGGAGTGACATCACTGTTGTTTTGAGACGGGTATATATTTCGATATTTGTCATACAGTACAAGATTTCTAAAAATATTGTGCAGAAAACGTGATTATTGATATACAGTCGAACCTGTATTAAGCGGTCACCCTCGGGGATTTCGCAAGTGACCGCTTAATACAGGTTGACCGCTTAATACAGGTCTTGTAGAAAATCACCACACGGCTTAAATATAGCATTTAATATAACTAAATTTGAACTAAACAGTAATACATTTCAACACACATACCAATACGTGCACACGAACTGAAAATACTGTTGACACTTTCAGTGATTACGGAAGTTCGAGTAATGAGATGAACAAAACTTAAAGACTTTGACATGTTGCCGAATAAAGATTTAATTATATATTGTATTATGTTTGCTGTAGTTACTTCCCACTGACCGTTTAATACAGTTTCAAAACAATGAAAAATTAAGTTTGGGACCGTGGAAAAGGTGACCGCGTCCGCTTAATAGAGGTGACCGTTCAATAAAGGTCATTTAAATAGTATTTATATTATGAAATTTTCGGGACTTTGCCACATGACCGCTTAACAAAGGGTGACCGCTTAATACGGTGCCGCTTAATACAGGTTCGACTGTATTTATATGGACATACGGTGAAGCTAAAAGACATGTAAAGGAATTATCGTACTACATTAAATACGTGTATGTTTTCAAGCCAGACTGCTGAATATGAAACCATGTATTTGTATTGTGATGTTCGAATTTCATGAAAAGGTAAGAAATTGATAAATTAAATGTTTACAGCAATGAATTTAGTAGAATATTTTAGTGGGATAGATAATTAAGGCAAAATCATGCCTCAAAATACAAGATATTTTAAATACAGAGACATACGAATTACGAAATAGAAATTTTCCTAGAGGCCAGGTTGCATCTTGATGCATTCCATCAGGGCGCAGTAAAACACTGCGCCCTGATTCTATGTAAAATCTACGCAGGAGATAAGCCAATATTTACATCGGATTTTTCTATTTTGGGTGACTATAATCCATGTAGAAATAGCTAATCTTGAGTGTCTTAAATACTGTTAACATCATATTCTTGAAGTTGACAATGAACTCAGGCGCAAACTAATACTGAACTGTAGACTAATTAGTATCTCTAACCTGTGGTGCCAGAATAGTGTCTATTCGAAATACTGCGTGTCTTTTGGATCAATCTACCTGAAAAATACAACATAACCCCATATGGAATGTACAATTTATCTGCGCCGGACAACACTTTTAACTTCAGTTAGAAATTGTGCGCCGTTTTCTGCGCCAAAAAGATACAACTATACATAACAAAATATAACAAATAAGCTTCTGTGTGCCGATTTGTGCGCCAACAAACATCGTTGTGCGCCAGACATGTCTGGCGCAGAGCCTTTAATTTTCATTCCGTACTGGAACATAACGAACTTCAACATTTTGAGCAAAGGCCCTTCGTCTGGATATTAGTAGCGTGGGTCAGGGGAAAAGCATGTGCTTTAATATCCTTCAACATTTAGTTCTAGATCTATTTCCAGCCGACGGTGAGGTGTATTAGACAGGTTGTGCTTACTAGAATAGTTACAGTACCTGAGTGTATATTGGTCATACTGTATATCTGCTCATCTCTTCTAGCTACGAAGCTGAAGATATTGCATGAGCAGGGGCGGCGCTAGAGGGGGTGTGTGGGGGGGTGGAACACCCCCCACTCGTCAGTGTCTCGGCAAATTGTTTTCCCAGTCGACAAAATGTGAATTGGATAGGAAGAAACGAGAAACCAAAATAAATATTTGAATTCTAACCATAGTTACCGATTACCAAACATCACAACCTCGATCCCAGGGCCTTTCGAGGGGGGGGGAGGGGGAAAGGCCCTAGCGTCGACCGGTGAATTCTGTCTTATGATTGGCTTGTGAATTTTGAAAATTTATGCAACTTTGAGATTAATTTATTCAAATTTGAATTTTATTTAATATGCATATTCATGATGGCGGACAAAGGGGTCACACCGACTAAAATTACAACTAGAAACCCAGTTTGTAGACTCTGTGGTGGTTGTGAAGACACGCGTCATATGGTACGCATATTTATCAAAGCTGGTACATCAAAAAATCTTTGTGTGAAGATAAATAAACTGTGCGGTGTAGAAGTTTCTGAAGACGATGGCAACTCGAAAGTGCTATGTAGGCACTGCGTCGCGTTCATGCCTAAGATGGAAGTTTCATTCTTAAAGCTCAATCTTTGCAGGAAAAACCTCCCTATTAATTCTCTGTTAAAAGATGCATGTTGCAGTCGCCAACACAACAGCCTTCGAAGCTTACTCATCAAATAAATCAGTCACAATTAAGTTCGGCAAAACAATATATTGTATACAACAACAACAACCGAGGCTGACGTGACCGTCGAAACTGAAGCATCTTCAAACACACAAAGTCAAAGAGGAAATAGGCAATCTGTCAATATTTTGCCTAAACAATCTTCAGAAGCTGAGTGTTCGTTTAATAATACGTTGGAAGCGGCTCAATCTCTTTTAACCGAAAGGCAACAACAACTCATAACACGAGCGTCTAACACTATAAACTAATTAAAAGTCAAATGACGTGATGTTTAAAAGGAAACCTTCTAGAACAATATTTGTGAATATTCGCGTGTCGAAAAACCTCAACGAATACAAATATATATCAATTAAGATATGACTTTAACCAGAACAAAACTACAAGGTTTTGTACTCCAATCTATGTACGCTAAACAATAAATGAAATAACAATCAATAAATATCATACCATGGATAAATCATCTCATCAACAGCAAATCCTTCCCCTCGCCAGCTATCTCAAAAAGAGACTCCAGCCCTTGGGACACTGGATGGCGGCTTAAAAGGAGGAAGGAATACACTGAAACAAGAAAATATATTTTATTATAAGTGCACAACAATACTGTTTAAATAACCAGATGTAACTAAAAAAAGCCTAAATATATGTCAATTATAGAACAAAGCGTTCAGTGAGACATAGGCGTAAGCATAAAACACTAAATTCAAATATAAAGAGTCGTTTATCACAATACAAGTAATTCAAACATAAAAAATCGTGGACTTATATAGTGTAGTGCACCGGAAATAGAAGCATATCTAATGATGATATGATCACATGATAATGACGCCAAGCGTTAAAGGCACCTATCAATACAATAAACTAATTAAAAGTCAAATGACGTGATGTTTAAAAGGAAACCTTCTAGAACAATATTTGTGAATATTCGCGTGTCGAAAAACCTCAACGAATACAAATATATATCAATTAAGATATGACTTTAACCAGAACAAAACTACAAGGTTTTGTACTCCAATCTATGTACGCTAAACAATAAATGAAATAACAATCAATAAATATCATACCATGGATAAATCATCTCATCAACAGCAAATCCTTCCCCTCGCCAGCTATCTCAAAAAGAGACTCCAGCCCTTGGGACACTGGATGGCGGCTTAAAAGGAGGAAGGAATACACTGAAACAAGAAAATATATTTTATTATAAGTGCACAACAATACTGTTTAAATAACCAGATGTAACTAAAAAAAGCCTAAATATATGTCAATTATAGAACAAAGCGTTCAGTGAGACATAGGCGTAAGCATAAAACACTAAATTCAAATATAAAGAGTCGTTTATCACAATACAAGTAATTCAAACATAAAAAATCGTGGACTTATATAGTGTAGTGCACCGGAAATAGAAGCATATCTAATGATGATATGATCACATGATAATGACGCCAAGCGTTAAAGGCACCTATCAATACAATAAACTCGTCTAACACTAGATATGCTACTGTACTGGCAGGTATTCTTGTATCTGATCTGTAAAGATATAATGAAATCTTGCGAGAAATCATGCAGGCGTTCACAAGGATCGGTTTTATTTGGAAAAGATTATGAGAGCTTACAACTTACAAGACTTCGACTTCAAGAATATCTGGAACGAATTAAAAACAATATTATGCAAAATTTAAGTATAATTATGAAAATTAGGTAATTTATGCAAAATTTAAGTATACTTAAAATTTTAAAACACCCACTATATCTGGGTGTTTTGTGTCACGTGACCGGCCGACGCTAGGACCTTTCCCCCTCCGCCCCTCGAAAGGCCTTGGGATCGAGGTTGCGAACATCACGGACGAAACATCTGTGCGCTTTTGGTATGTAGAAGAATGTCAGAATGTGAAGTAAATCCCGATATTGAATAGATCATAGGCAAATGTTTTAATGAAGAATGAATAAGATCATGAAAATTTATCGTAAAAGACATATTTACATCCGCCATTTTGTTTGCATTTAAAAATGCCATCCGCCTCATTCTGAAATTATGATTAAAAAGGCTACGAACACGATACGATTAGAAATTTGACGGATGGAATTTAATAAAAACGATACCGTGGCAATAGTTCTTTTAATTTCAATGTCACGTGATCATAATCAACCAATTAAATGGCGAGAATCTACTAAGATGTTACATAATAAATACTAAATAGTACTGATTGATATTTGATAGAACGTTTCAACTACGAAAACTCGTTAGCATTATTACAAGGATATAAATAATTCATTGTGAACTGCATACACAGTTGTTGTGTTTAATGGAACAATCACAAAGCGAGCCGAATAAGTCTCGCAAACGCAAGAGAGTTAAATTAGAATGCCTAATATGTCAGAGTCGGCAAAACTACAAAATGACTCGGCAAAATTTCATTTACAGCCCCCCAATAAAACAGGGCTAGCGCCGCCCCTGTGCATGAGTGAAACTGAATGACATGATTTAAAACAGGCTTGGAACAACACAGAAGAAATAACTGTAGCTGAATTGGGATATATTCAAAAACAAGGATACAGGTACAGTTGATGCGAATATTTTCCTTTTTCTAATTAATTTATTGTATGTGAAATAAACCAGCCTGATGATAGTTATTCTAAATTTTGGGCATGTAGCTCAGTAAAAACTAAATGTTGTAGGGTTTTTGTAGAATGATACATATTTAAAGCTAAAGTTATGATTAAATTTTACCAGTAGCAGTTGCGAAAAATGCAACATTAATGATATCACTAAAATCGAACATACCCTCACCAATGATCTTGAGAGTATTCGCGAGTGGCTTATTGTAAACAAATTGACACTAAATATGTCCAAAACTGAATTTATGGTGATAGGATCAAGACAAAGACTTTACACCTTTGACAATGCACCAGTACTTACAATCGAAGGGGATCCTATCAAACAAGTAAATTCAACTAAGTCTCTGGGTCTTCATATCGATGAGCACCTTTCATGGTCTGTGCACGTTGATGCCATCTCTAAAATAATTGCCTCAGGCATTGGTGCGTTGAAACGTATCAGGCCTTTTGTTCCTCGTACAACACTGCATACTATTTTTCACTCGTTAATACAACCGCATTTTGACTACTGTAGTGTTGTGTGGGGGAATTGCAATAAAACTCTTGCTGCAAAAATACAAAAATTACAAAATCGTGCATCTAGGGTCTTAACTTTTTCTGGTTATGATGCTAATGCTGATAGTCCTTTTGTGGACCTTGGATGGGAAAACCTTGAAACACAGCGCCAAATTCATAAGGCGCTACTATGGTTTATAAGTCGATAAATGGTTTGGCTCCTGAATATCTTCGTTCAAAATTTGTTGAACGCGGCTGTGTTTCAAGCTATTCTCTTAGGGACACTGTGGGCAAACTTGCTGTTCCTTTTCCTCGCACCAACTACCTAAGAAATTCATTCAGTTACAGTGGTGCAGTAACATGGAACAGTCTTCCTGTAGAATTGAGACAAGCTAATTCTCTTAATACTTTTCGGTCTGGTTGTAGAAAAATTTTCTCTTCTCAGCAATAATTACTGTATCTAGCCAATGCACGGCACTCATGTAAAGCAGGTTTTAATTTTATTTTTTTATTATATTTGTATATTTGTTATTTATATATTGTGGAATTGTATTATTTATATATTGTAAAATTTGTAATTTCCTGATAAGTCCACCGTGGCTAAATAAAGTTACCATACCATACCATACCATACCATAAAAAGATATCATAAAATTTAAGTACTTCCAAACCCTTTTAACTCTAAAAACGTTTTATAAGTTTAGAAAAGATATCCAAGCTTACTTGTATCTAGTTTTTTGCATTATTTTGTGATATTTTTCTTGTTTTTATATTTATGTGTCTAGGTGTATTATTATCAGAAAGTTGCCGGCCTTAGGTTTAAATAGGACAGTGATACGTTAATGACGTAACCATGCGACTGGACAATTTGCATATATAATGAGATACACACGTAAATCGCTGGATAGCAAAGACAGAAGCATTTTAAACATATTTTGTGAACTTTTAAATATATTTTACAACTTTTAGTATTTGCTGGGCCGCCTATGCTCCCACTCTCTCTTTACCCACATGCCGGTTCCCCAATTCTCGGTTCCCTCAGTTCACAATTCACCGATGCCCCAGTGAGCTATTTAACAATTAGTCGCCGAAGGCGAGGTGATTAAAAGCCTTTAGTAGAAATTGTGAGGTGTCTATTGCTTTTCCTGCATTCTGATTGGTCCAAATTGAGCCTCTAAAAAGTGATAGTCACTGGTCAGTGACTATCACTTTTTTTTTCAAAATGGCTTCTTCGCAAGCTGCCGAATTTAAAACAAAAATCGTTTTTTGAGCCTGATTCAAAGTTTTAAATGAAAAAAACTGCCGCTAAATTCAAGGAGGATATATTTTTGACATTTTTAAAGGTAAGCGATAACAAATACACTATTTTTCTTCCATGAAAGGCAGCGTTTTCTCGCTGTTGAAATGAACATGTATAAAACTTTTTCCGTACGGCTCAACCACAAGTGTTTATTTTGAAAATTATTCGTTTTATCCTCATTTATATCGTTATATTCAGCAAAAACCTAGCTTTGATATATTTTTAAAACCATTCTACTTTGTATTTGAGCCTTTCCAAAGTATTTTTTTCACGAAATTGTTTGTTTTTGTTTCGCTTCGATATGTTTTTGACACTCGTCTTTGCCGGCATGTTTTTAATAACCGGCCTCTGAGAACAGCGCTGAATTTTGTCCTATAGCCTTTTCAACTGACCTCATAACTTTCTGTGTTTGTTTTTCTCTTTGAAATTTCTACTAAAACAATTAGTCGCCTCAGGCTCGGTGATTACAAGCCTAAGTCACTTCGCCTTCGGCTCAGTGACTATAGGCTTGTAATCACCTCGCCTTCGGCGACTAATTGTTAAATAGTCACTGAGCCGAAGGCGAAGTGACTATAGGCTTGTAATCACCGGGCCTGAGGCGACTAATTGTTTTAGTAGAAATTTCAAAGAAAAAACCAAACACAGAAAGTTATGAGGTCAGTTGAAAAGGCTATAGGACAAAATTCAGCGTTATTCTCAGCGGGCGGTTATTAAAAACATGCCGGCAAAAGCAACAATCGCGACGAGTGTCAAAAACATATCGAAGCGAAACAAAAACAAACAATTTCGTGAGAAAAATACTTTGGAAGGGCTCAATTACAAAGTAGAATGTGTTATGTTCCTTGTATATCTCAATGATTGATAAGGATTCAAATACAAACACAACTGTAAAATTGCTATTAGTTTAATGGCTTCCTAAGAGAGCCTATACATCAATGAATAAATTAGATACTCGCGCCTGCGTGATCAGGTGCAACCGCTGATCATTACAACTTCCTTATAAAATAAAAACAAAACAAAATGTCTCCTAGTCTGAAATGTTTCAATTAAATGTTCAACTAAGTGTCCTAAACAAAACTTATGATCTAGTCCATCGCATAGTCATTAAATCTTGCGGGTCTTCTAATTATACGTCCTCTTGAAGTTGTTCGTAGTCCTGGTGATCTCGACGTGATATTGGAGGTGGTATCCGAGGTGGTATCCGAGGTAGTATCCGAGGTGTTATTTTCAGTGGTAGGTGTTACCGTACCATCTAAAGGTGGTAACTGTGGGACTGACTGAAAATCATCACATGGTTCACTTGAACTGGATGGACTCTCATCAAATAGTTCACTTGAACTTGATGGACTTTCTCGAGATTTGATCAACATTCTTCTGTTTCTGCGGTATTCTCCTCCATCCTCAGTTTTGATCCTGAAAGATCTTGGGGTGTCAGCCTTGTCGATCACAATACCAGGTTTCCAAAGTCCTTTCATCCTGACTCTGATCTCCTTTCTTGATCTCAGGAAGAGACTTAGTATGTTGATCATAGTGGATTTTCTGTTTCTCTTGTTTGAGATGTAGCATCATCTTGACTTTGTTGTGGTCAATGATTCTCGGTTGAAGTTGTGCTGCTGTGGTGGGTATCGTTGTGCGAAGTCTTCTGTTCATCAGAAGTTGAGCAGGTGATGCAATACCATCAATAGGGGTGTTTCTGTACTCCAGCAGACTAATGTACGAATCTTTGCCATCCTTCTTTGCTTTGATCAAGAGATTTTTCACGGTTTGAACAGCTCTTTCCACTAGACCATTTGCTTGTGGATTTAGCGGACTGACAGTAGTGTGCTTGAATTCCCACTTATTGGCAAACTGTTTGAATTCACCAGAGGCATATTGGGGTCCATTGTCACTGATGACTTCTGATGGAATCCCATGTCTCGCAAAGATTGACTTTGTGTGGGTGATGATTGTCGCACTCTTGGTGTTCGGTAGCTTGGACACTTCAAAGAATCTTGAGTAATAATCAACCATCAGTAGATAATCCAAATTATCTAATGTAAACAAATCTGTGGCAACCATCTCCCATGGGTTGTCCGGTACTCTGAATGGAATCATCGGTTCTTTCGCGTTTTCTCTTCTGTGTTCTTGACAGATAGAACACTTTGTTACCATATCGGTGATTTGAGAATTCATTCCTGGCCAATAGAGTACATCTCTGCCTCTTCTCTTGGATTTCTCTATTCCCATGTGGCCTTGGTGTATCTTCTCTAACATCTCTTTTCTCAGTGTTGATGGTACAACTATGCGGTCGCTCTTGAAAATTATATCATCTATTACAGACAGTTCGTCTCTAATGTTCCAGTATTCTCGTATGCTTTCGTTCACTTGAGATCTTCTTTCTGGCCATCCTGACAGGATTGTTTCTTTTAGATCGTTCAGTTGCTTGTCTTCGTTGGTCGCTTTCCTAATCTCCTCTAACTTGGACTCGGTAGCTGGAAGGTTAGAAGTGATTAGGTGTACTTGGAAGTTCATCTCTTTCTCCATGCTGTCGTCAGCTGTTTCAGGAAGTGGTGCTCTTGAAAGCATATCTGGAACCACCAGCTCTTTTCCAGGTTTGTAGATTATCGTGTAGTCGTATTTCTGCATTCTGAGAAGTAATCGCTGCAAACGTGGTGGCGCTGCTGACAGTGGCTTCTTGACGATACTTTCTAACGGCTTATGATCAGATTCGATGACCACTTTCTTGCCATACGTGTACTGGTTGAAACGCTCGATGCTGAATTGAACTGCCAAGAGTTCCTTTTCAATCTGGGCGTATCTTGATTCCGCATCTGTCAAGGATCTTGAAGTATATGCTACAGGACTTCCTCCCTGTAGCAAAACTCCACCAAGTCCAGTCGGAGATGCATCGCAGCTGATTGTGACAGGCTTGGTAACATCAAAAACTTCAATACTGGACCTTCTTCTTTGGTCAACAGATTCTTGATTTCTTGAAATGCTTTGTCTTGTTCGAAAGACCATTGGAAATCGATATCCTTTCTCAACAATGTTCTGATTGGTTGCGTTACTGTTGCAAGGTTTGGAATGAACTTGCCCAGGTAATTTACAGTTCCCAGAAGTCTTTCCACACCTTTCTTATCTGTTGGCGCTGGCATATCTTTGATGGCCTTTACTTTCTCCTCATCAGGTTTTATTCCTTCTTGTGTGAGCTTGTGGCCAACATACGTGACTTCAGTCACCTTGAATTCACACTTATTCTTGTTTAGTGTGAGATTGATTCCCTCACATCTCTGCAGAACTGACTCTAGACGTTGATCATGCTCCGCCTCAGTTGTTCCATGAACCAATATATCATCGATGTCCGTCTCGACTCCTTCTAAGTCACCGAAATGCTGACTCATTCTTTTCTGGAAAACTTCTTGAGCGGACTTGATCCCGAATGGAGTGCACACATAACAATATCTGCCAAATGGAGTGTTAAAAGTGGTTAGCAGCTGACTTTCAACGTCCAAAGGAATTTGCCAGTAACCATGGTTGGCATTTGAGGAGACATTTTGTTTTGTTTTTATTTTATAAGGAAGTTGTAATGATCAGCGGTTGCACCTGATCACGCAGGCTCGAGTATCTAATTTAGAGAACCATTTAGCATTTGCCATGCGTGTCATGATGTTCTCAATGGTGGGTAGTTGATAGTGTTCACGCTTGATAGCTTTGTTGAGGTGTTGCGGATCTAGGCAAATACGAAGATTACCATTTGATTTTTCCACAACCACCATCGAACTGACCCAGTCTGTTGGTTTTTCCACTTTGCGAATGACGTTTGCTCTTTCCATTTCATCTAGTTCTGCTCTGACTCTATCACGAAGAGCAGCTGGTATCGTCCTTGGAGCGTTAACCACTGGTGTTACACTTGGATCTACCTCAATGTGATAGGGTTTTTCCAAACGACCTAACCCTGTAAATACATTGGCGTATCTCTTTGTTGTTTCCTCTTTCCAATCTTGTGATGACTTGGGCTTTAGAGGAGTTTCCACAGTGTTCATCACCACTTTGATTAAGCCAAGTTCTTGAGATGATTTCAATCCCAGTAATCCTGGTTGGTTAGTATCGACAACGTGAAATGTCATTTTCTTCTTGATATTGTCTTTCGATTGTACCGCTAACTGAATTGTTCCCAATACAGCTAAGTCGTCCCCAGAATAACTGACTAATTTGCTGCTGCAGGCGTTCAATCTTGGTTTTGGTCCCATTATCTTGCCTAGCTGTTGTGCTGGTAATATATTGACTTGGGATCCTGTGTCAACTTTGAGTCGTGTTGCTTTTCCATTTATGGTGGTCCTCACAAACCATTCATCATTCTGGACCTCAGTTGTCACCGCTCCTACGAAGAGTGTTTCTTCTTGGTCTGAGTTTTCTTGATGTTCCAAATGATGGATTTTCTTCTTTGATCTACACATACTTTTGAAGTGATTGGGCTTTTGGCAATTATGACAAGTTTTTCCATATGCTGGACACTCCTTTTTGCCATGCTTTGCTCCACAATTTCTGCAGTCGAATACGATAGTCTGATTAGGCTTTTCTAGTCGACTTGGTTTTTTCCATTGCTCTTGGTTATGGGTTTTCTTTTGGTTTCTCTTGCCATTGTTGATTCCATGGACCATTGATTCATTTTGCATATCTTTTAAATGCCTATCCGTGGTTTCCGCAGCTCTCACTAGTTCCCATGCCTTTTCAAGAGTTAAGTTTGGTTCTCTGAGAAGTCTTTCTCTTGTCCTTTGTTTGTTGACTCCCAGCACAATTCGGTCCTTTATGAGAGAGTTTTTTAGAGCTCCAAACTCGCATGTTTCACAAAGTTTCTTTAATGTAGTCACATATTGGTCTATTGTCTCATTGTTCTCTTGAGCTCTTGTGAAGAAAACATATCTTTCATAGCTAACATTCTTCTTCGGTTCGCAATATTCATCGAATTTCTCGATTACTTTGTCGATCTTCTTATCGTCGCCTTCCTCTTCCCAGATAAGGGTATCATACACGTCTAAAGCTTCGTTTCCCACGACCGTAAGAAATGTAGCTACTCGGGTTGCTGTATTTTTCTCGTTTATTCCCGTTGCAATTTCGTAATTCAGATATTTCTGTTTAAATTTCTTCCAATTGACCGATATATTCCCACTGTTTAACTCTAGTGGTTTTGGCGGCGGCAAACCTTGATTCATTGCCATTGTAGGTTGTGTCTGTACTGTATTTTCTTCGACTGGATTTGACTTTTAACTTCGATGTCCAATCTTTTCGCAACTTCTCACTTGTTCTGCTAACAAGTTTGCTTAGTGCGAAGTTTAATATACAGGGCTACCTTTTACACCTGACACCATGTTATGTTCCTTGTATATCTCAATGATTGATAAGGATTCAAATACAAACACAACTGTAAAATTGCTATTAGTTTAATGGCTTCCTAAGAGAGAGAACTATACATCAATGAATAAATTAGATACTCGAGCCTGCGTGATCAGGTGCAACCGCTGATCATTACAGAATGGTTTTAAAAATATATCACAGCTAGGTTTTTGCTGACTATAACGATATAAATTAGGATAAAACGAATAATTTTCAAAATAAACACTTGAGTGGTTGAGCCGTACGGAAAAAGTTTTATACATGTACATTTCAACAGTACATTTCAACTACGGAAGCGCCGCGCATTTATACAGAAACGCTCTGTTATTAAGGAAAACTACTTCAAGTACACAGAACGAATGCGATTTTTTACGGAACAAGCGTGTCTCTAATGGGCCACCGTATGAGAATGTCCCCCCAGTGTCATGCACTGCTGAAAGCTGGCAAATTTCTGCTTTTTTCCCAGTTCCTGTTGTTTCAATGTCAAAGAATACCAGTTTGTAGACAAAAGAAGAACTATGTATCAGACACTGTTTTGATTGCCTTTCCATAAATATCGGGACAAAAATTTTAAATTCTTCAAGCTGTTTATGTGTGACAGTAGGAAGCTGTATTGTTGCAGTAGTATCAGGTAAATTTTCTGCATTGAGATTCAGCCCAATTCCTGATTCGTAAGTTTTCCCCTCTTTCGTCTCTGTTCTGTTATTTCCTCATAGCCTTTCTGCTTGTAGTTGGTGTCGTCTAATTTTAAACTCTTTAGTGAACTTGCGTGCATTATCTTTTTCTCGTTTTTCATCCATTAAGATGTTGTACCTTTCGCAATTTTCACCTGGGTCAATGCCTAATGCTTCTAATGTTTTGTTGACATACAAATATCCAATATTTTTTTGAGAAATAGCACATGCTACCCGAAAGGTGTTCTCACTCCGGCCATAAAATCTAATCTTGGGGATTTTACTGCCAATTATACTGTTTAATTATTCGTTTCGCTGTGAATTTGCAAATGGTGATAATTTTTTGGCGACAGTATCGGTAGCATACCCATCAAACAATTCTGTAAGTGTTTTCTTTAGTTCATCCCCATACAGGTTCTTATTATATGGCAAACTTTTATGTTTATATAGGGTGTTGTCCTTCAAGAAACCACACCATGATGCATCACAGGATTGGTGGTCTCCAAAAGCATGAGGGATGATACACTTCAAGGCGGACTTCAAACGTTCCACATCTGAATTTTGTGCAATGGCATATGAAAAACATTTTGTTAGCTGTTAGTTTCTGGCTGAGGGGTGAAGAATTTGGAAACGAAGTGCGAGATGCAAGGTTATATAATCTTGTGGTGAGTGATCGTTTTGCATGGACTATATCTGACCATTTGTCTACACCATAAGGTACATTCTTATGCAGATGGGCTTGTGTTGTACTGATGCTCCGACAAATGTTGAGAACTTAACATTGTGTGTGGGGGCTTCGTTCCATAATTGACATGCAACACTTGGCTCCATTGCTTTGGATGACCTGGTGTGGTTCTTTCTACAGTCATGTTTCCGTTGTTGTTTACCTTGATTTTTGGCATTCGTACAAACTCTTCATATCTTGTTCCTAGTTGCATACAACAGTACATTCCCGGTAGACATACCCATAGCTGTCCCAGTTCCTGTCAATGAGTTATGTCCTTTCCAACGTTTTTGCCATCCCATATCATACGATGCTGCAAACCCGACCAAACCATTATCATCTTCATCCTCCCCTGCTAACATAGCCTTTTCTCGTTCTTGTTCAATGTTTTCCAGGCAACTCTTTTTTGCAATCGTCTCTGTAGCATTACCAACCTCTCTTTCCCTTTTTCTAAAGGCAGCTGTATTTAATGGCGGAATATTTGTGGTGGATAAAAGGTTATTCAATTGAGTTTGGCCTATTCCAATGTGTAGGGAACCTAAGGCAGCTCGAGAATTAGTATCAAATGCTGGTGGACCATGGGTTCCAGTTTTATGTTGTGTTCATGAGTGAGTTCTGCAATGTGTGTGTGCTAAGTGTACCACCACCATCTGCTGCCCTGTTATTTTTCTGGAACCCACCAAAAAGTATCTTGAACACATGCATATATATAATTACCTTTCGAGCAAGAACTGCATGACAAAAGATTGCTTCGAAACACATCTAAATCAATAAATTTACAACCATGGGGAACTGTCTCCTCTTCTGTCTTTTGCATCTATAATAATCTAAAGTCGAAAACATTAATAGTAATAGTTAATGTGTTACAACATAAGTTTCTACTTTACTTACAGCAGAGTTTCGTGTTATTATCTTTAATCCTGTTTCTTCTACAATCTCTCCAATACTTTCTTCCGTATCCATTTCGTCAATCTTTTTGCTTTTTTCCTGTGATTTGCTCATTTGTTGGAACTTTCCCTAGACCGCCGTCTGTACGTTTTTACGTGCAAATCTTCCTTTTAAACCCCTATCTTTGTCACAAAAACTTTTTTCTCTCTTCTCTTCATCGTCTCCCGCCGCGTTGACCTTCACTCCGATAAAAGAGACTAAAAAACTAGCCGCAAATCCCAGCAAGTACGGTGTTTTTATCGCCGAGCCCGAGTTTTTTGCCGCCATTGGCCTCCACTCCCTCACGTTGAAAAACTTCGTGGTTTGAAAATTGCACCGCAGACTTAATTTTACAGTGATTTTTACTTATCTCACAGCTATTTTCCCCCCATTTTTGTAAATAAATAACACTGCGAAAGCTTGTTTTTAAAGGCCGAAAAAGTCTAAAAAATGTTGCCATTTTCAATTTTGTTTACAATATGCGTGGAAATTCACACGCAAATTTCTCGCACTCGCATTTTCGCACGCGAATCCCACGCGCTACTAGATCTTGGCTTGAGAGCGAGTGCTTTAAAGAACAGAGGTAGGGAGCCAACTTAAACGTTAATGTATCCTTCGATGTCTTGATGGTTATGAGAGAAATCTAAGTGTTTTGTTTTCGAGGCTTCGGGAATCGTTCCTGGCCGAAGAAGAAATGCTTGCTGATTTTGGTAATCTTATTCAGATCGTTCGTCAGCAAAGGGTGGCTGTGAAACTCTGTCATTTCGTTCTTCTTGGTAGAGGATCAAGACACAATTCAGCAAGCATCTGTTAGAGTGAGGAGAACTGGCGTCGGTAGACCTAGACTTGACATATCACAGGAGTTGTTGGAGGCACTTCATGTTCATGTTCAAGTTGTATTTTCCTGGGTTCAAATAGCAAGAAGCCTTGGTATTTCTGAAAGTACATTGCGTCGTCGAAGACGTTTATTTGACATGCCGAATAGCCGGCAGACTTTTTCTAACATAGATGACGATGCCCTGGATCAAATTGTTCGTGATATCTTATGTGTTACAACAAGAATTGGTTATCGACTTGTACAGGGTGCGTTACGACATCGTGGTTTGCAAATCCAACAACGGCGTGTTGCAGAAGCGCTTCGAAGGGTGGATCCAGTCATGATCACTCTAAGAGGGTCAAGAAGCATCATCAGAAGACGATATTCAGTACCGTGTCCAAATGCATTGTGGTATGTATGATGAAAGGTGGGGAGCCTAAATATTTACTCTATAGGCAAGAGGGGTAAGACAGATAAGAGTAACAACTATGTATTCATCTTTATTACTGTGTAACCACCATTGCATTTAGACCAAAACAAACCTGCATTAGGTACATCATAGATGTAACAATTATCTCTTCTTTCTAGGCATTTGGATGGTAATCATAAACTCACTCAACCTTACCGGTTTGTGATCCACGGTGGAATAGATGGCTTTTCAAGATTGGTTGTTTTCTTAAAAGCATCTACAAACAACCGAGCCTCGACTGTTTTGCAATGTTTCAGAGAAGCTGTTAATCAATATAACCTACCTTCACGTGTACGAACAGACTTGGGTTTAGAGAATACTGAGGTTGCAAGATTTATGTTGCAACCTAGGGGACTGAATCGAGGCAGTATTATAACTGGTACGTCTGTTCATAATCAACGGATCGAAAGGCTTTGGCGTGAAATCAATAGCATTGTGTGCAGTCGCGAGTCATTAGTTCTTGATACTACAAATGAGGTCCATTTGTTTGTTTTACATTTTGTGTATATCCCGCTTATCAACCAAGCACTAGATGAATTTACTGAAGCATGGAACCACCTCCCTTTAAAATTGAGGGAAATCTAAGTCCCAGGCAGCTTTGGGTGCAAGGAATGATTTCGAGTCGAAACACCAACTACAGCGCCCTGACTAGTGTGCAAAGTGGTTTACAAATAAATTGGGTTGAATATGGGATTGATGAGGATGCCCCGGTTGCAGATTTACAGTCTGATTATAGTATTATAGTTCCGGGGCCTGTTGTTCAAAAGCCGGTTAACTTAACCCTGGGTTAGTGGTAACTTTGATAAAAGTTTTCCGACATCGGTTATATTAATATGAATACTTTTTTCTATCAACCTTGTACTGGGTGATAGAAGTTTTTGTTTACATAGTTTTGAAAAAAACAAACGTGTAGAAGTATACAAACCAGAACAGCAGATTAAAATTTAACCCGGGGTTAGCGTTAACCGGCTTTTGAACAACCGGCCCCCGGAGTCCCCAATAAATTTAACGGATGAACATGCTCAACATATTCAACAAATAGCGCATTAATGACCCAAGCTGTTGATATAAAACCATATTTATAAAAACACAATTCAAACAAAACATATTTTGTGGGAGAAGGGGTTCTGGGGTGTGAAGCTCATATTATGACAAACATCATCCCTACTCACGTCACACCTTAAGCTGAACTGATTGACTGAACTGAATGCTCTGACCATAAAGCAGAGCCTTGCCATGCAGGGGTAGCTATTCCCTGACGACCCTGAACCAAGAAACACTTGGACAGTTCTTAACCTGACCAAGGGGAATGAAACCCCTATGGACAGTCCTTAACCTGACCCAGAGTGCTAGACCCATACGGGCAGTTCTTAACCTGACCAAGGGGCGATAAACCCCTATATGGACAGTCCTTAATTATATGGTATATGTGTGACGTATATTGAGTCTATGGGCCTGAAGTTGACATTTTGGAGACTTCAACCCGAACCACAAATTTATTAACCAAAATAACAAAATAGTCTGCGACCGAAAACGTTAGTTTTTAACTATATACATACTAAAGTAAAGGCATTATCTAGCAGCAACATTGTTTGTGTCTCTTTCCAAAATGTCCTTTCTCGAGTCCTTGATCCAGTATATGGTGTTGAAGACAGTTGATGATAGCTGCTTCCATTTTTATATAATAGCTATTATTTCCACTGATATATTAACTACCAATATTATATCGATGAATTTGCAATTTTTAACATATTAAAGGTAACTCTAACTTAGAGCAAACGTCAGGCTGAATAGCCAAGGAGGTGGGTGGGTGGGAAATTATTTCAATAACTTGAGTAAGCGAAGCGCTCAGTATAAATGATATGATCTTGTTAGCATCCTGCAAGTTATGCGCTAATTAACTTTATTATATTGCGCGTTATGATTGGTCAATTTGTTAGTAGGAAGCGTTAGCATGCAATATCAAGGGCTGCTCACGTGAAAGCATGCCCAATGATTAAAATGATCTTTGAACTATCTGTCAATAAGTAAAACTAAACAATGCATTCCTTGAGGCCAGGACGGAAGGAATCACCGCCTTTGAGACAGAAACTTATCTGATATCTTGCTTAACATACTAGCTTCCAACGCGTTGTCTCATTAACTTAAATTTATATTGTCTATAAATTTGCTTTAATGACCCAAGCTGTTGATATAAAACCATATTTATAAAAACACAATTCAAACAAAACATATTTTGTGGGAGAAGGGGTTCTGGGGTGTGAAGCTCATATTATGACAAACATCATCCCTACTCACGTCACACCTTAAGCTGAACTGATTGACTGAACTGAATGCTCTGACCATAAAGCAGAGCCTTGCCAGGGGTAGCTATTCCCTGACGACCCTGAACCAAGAAACACTTGGACAGTTCTTAACCTGACCAAGGAATGAAACCCCTATGGACAGTCCTTAACCTGACCCAGAGTGCTAGACCCATACGGGCAGTTCTTAACCTGACCAAGGGGCGATAAACACCTATATGGACAGTCCTTAATTATATGGTATATGTGTGACGTATATTGAGTCTATGGGCCTGAAGTTGACATTTTGGGAGACTTCAACCCCACAAATACACAGAATGTGTATTCCCCATAGACGAAAAGACCTTCTCCCATTTTTTAAAATGAAGAATTGTTATGTATTTAGCCTTATTGTTAGAGTGGCTGATTTGAGCATTACCATCACTCATATTACAGCTGGAATGTCAGGGAGGCCAGGAAAAACCTACGATACAGGAAACCTGGATGGGGCCAAGACAATTAACCAGCAGCTTCCCCACAAAGCTTCTATCTTACAAGTTCTCGATTGGAGTGTTGATAACACGACAAACAGAGCTGACTATATCAAGACATTCGTCTTTTTATTTATTTGTTTATTTGAGCATTCTTTTAAATCGTTTTGTTTTCTTGTTGTGATTGTTCACTCGATAAAAACAAAAATTATAGTATGATATTGTATGCATGCACGCATTGACATTCGAAAATAGCTTGAGCCTCGGCTTTAGATATTTGGTTTCATGCAAACCAAGCAAATATAATGCGGATCATGCATAAAAAGTGCAAACAAATTTTGTAGGCATATAGATCATATGTGTATTCAAACTAGAACTCTTTCTATGTCTCAAACAATATATTATAGAAATGTATCCACATTCAAGCAACATCAGATCTTACAGAATGTGATTCAATCTTATGTTATAACCACAAACAACTTATTGTATTGGCATGCTTTCAAAGGATGAACTATTGTTATCAATTACTTTAATCTTTATAATGACTGACTAAAATTGAATTAGCGTAGCACAATATATTGCCTGTATACTTCATTTAATTTAAATATGTGCTATGTCCCTAACCAAATAAGGTAGAAACTAAATACAAATCAAATCAATGCCAATTTCCCACTGCAGGAAAAAATAAAAAATAAATAGATTAATTTATTAGAATATGTATAGTTAAAAACTTGGAGGCAATCAGTGAAACAGATCGAGACTTGCGCCAAACTCATTTCGTGAGGAATGCAAGTTTTGGAGTTGATATATAGTCGATGAATCACAATAATTATAGAAATATATATACTGCCAAACTATATCTATCTATAACTTGGAGCTTAAGATTAGCTCCGTTTCAGTAAAAACGAATAATATATATATGTTATTTACCGGGTGGGAGGGCCGTACTGGAAAAATATTTTCCCGAGGCCTCAGGGGCCGAGGGAAAATATTTTTCCAGTACGGCCCGACCTAAACGGTAAATAACGTATTTATTTTTTTCGACATGACTGGAACTATTTAATGAGATATCATAATTATAAGATGAGTGGCTAACAAATTCGTGACGAAAATTTAAATTTAAATTTAAATTTTTCGTTTTCCACAGAGTTTAAATCGTCTGGGTGGTAAAATTCGCTCTCACTATGATAGGTATCATCGGAGAACATTTTTTTGACTAGTTTGACCAATTTACATTCTCATTAAATCAATTTTCAAAATTTAAAGACCACTTTGTAAAATTTTGTAAACAAAAAAATAACTCTCCTGCCCGCGGCCTAAATATCGTAAAAAGCCGCCCGCTCGTGTAGCCAATCAAATTGCAGGAAATTACAAAATAACACTTCCGGACCGAAAGTAAAAAAATAAAGTAACAGAATTATATCGCTATCATTCACGAGTAGATATATGTAAACAGTTAGGCAAACCCCTCCCGACTATTTCTCAAATTAACGTAAGTGCATGTACAGTAAGTGTCGTGAATGCTGATATAGCATAGCAAATCAAAGTATACTTTTGTCGGGGTATGTTTTAGTTTTCGATATATACTGATGTGTGGACTATGCCTATGGTATACATCTTACAAATAGATTGAAATTTGAACTAAGTAACTATAAACTTTATCATCATTATAATTCATGCAACAAGATAGGTGCAGCCAATTTAGCGATCATGGTTGGATGAATGATATTCTTTTCTATATTTATGATTATAGGGGTGTATATAGTGTGTGACAAAGCTGCCGAGCTTTTCCGGCCTCAAAACAATGATCGAACTTTGGACTCAAATACGTCAATCAAATATATTACCAGCTGCATGCGCATTAACAAAACGAGACATACTAAATGTATCGATAGACAGATACAGTCAACTCTCGTTATAGCGCACATGAATTTTTTATGTTGGTTTAAAACGAAATATAACGCAATCAATTGAATTCGCCTGTATACTTACAATACCCAAGCTAAGCGATGGCAAATCCCCCCTTAACTACACATTTTGTATCAATCAGTGGTATAATCCAATTCCTTGTTAATCCCAGTGTTCTATGATATCCACATCTGGTCGTAGCGTTTCTTTCTGTTATAATGCCGCCGCAGCCACTCCGTTGCGTAGGACCAACTTTATACGTATTTAAACTGATATATTTCTTTGTTCATGAGAGGAATAGATGCCCCGGCGGCGGCGGTACTTAATTGCTCCGCGTTGTCGTTGAGTTCTGTTTGACTAAACTGCGTCGTCGCTCGCCATACACCCGTTGTTGCATATATACGGTAATATGCACCATCTGAAATCGCTGTCCAAAGCAGTTCGCGTGCATAATCAGTAGACTTTCATTCTTGAAAATTCGTTTCGTAACTTGAGTAAGTAGCGTTTCTTTCTATTCTAATGCCGACGCAGCTGTTCCGTTGCGTAGGACTAACTTATACGTATTTAAACTGATATATTTCTTTGTTCATGAGAGGAATGGATGCCGGTACTTGCTTCGCGTTGCCGTTGAGTTCTGTTTGACTAACTGCGTCGTCGCTGTCCACACTGCCTGTTGTTGTATATACACGATAATATGTCCATCGTTAGATCGCGCACCGCCGCATCATACCATCGCCGTCCAAAGCAGTTCGCGTGCATAAACGGTAAACTTTCATGTTGAAAATTATTTCAATAACTTGAGTAAGCGAAGCGCTCAGTATAAATGATATGATCTTGTTAGCATCCTGCAAGTTATGCGCTAATTAACTTTATTATATTGCGCGTTATGATTGGTCAATTTGTTAGTAGGAAGCGTTAGCATGCAATATCAAGGGCTGCTCACGTGAAAGCATGCCCAATGATTAAAATGATCTTTGAACTATCTGTCAATAAGTAAAACTAAACAATGCATTCCTTGAGGCCAGGACGGAAGGAATCACCGCCTTTGAGACAGAAACTTATCTGATATCTTGCTTAACATACTAGCTTCCAACGCGTTGTCTCATTAACTTAAATTTATATTGTCTATAAATTTGCTCATTATCAAGGATGCAGGTGACGTAGATGGCACAATTGCTTTTCTCGTAATACTAGACACTCTACAGCAATTGAACTATTAAATATATTTAAGTAAACTAAACACTTACAAACATACTAGCAATATTACAACAGTAATAGCAACATTGTTCTCATACTACTCGAAAAAAGTATACTAGCCATTAAATAATGGCAGGGATCCACACCAGATTTAGAATAACAATGTGAAATATTAACTCTAATACAACTTATAAGTCTGTTTTCTGACAAGTCAATTTCAATTAAAAGCACAACAAAGTAAGAAAATAAACAAATTTACGAATCAATCCATTACCATATTTTTATACAATGCCAAACCCTACTTCTTGGATATTTAATGCTGAATCCATGTTCTGTTTAAGTTCTTCATAACTGTTCACTCCACCTGGTAATTCCAGTTCCAATGGACAAGTGTTTCCGTTGGGAAAACTGAGGTATTCTGAAGTACCGTTATGACAGATGGGTTATAAAAGTCCATAGGAGGAATAGCATGTGCTCCAGTTGCAAACATTAAAACATTAGGAATTCTGGCATCTAAATGTAGAAATAAGAACATATGAAAAATGAACATATTTTAGTTTATTATTATTATTAAAAGCTTACATACGGTATCTCACTCACTTTACATGTTCTTCCGGAGAGCCTTTTACACATATACATACATAAAATTATAACATAGCCTAAGTATTACAAAATTCAAATTAAGGTAATATTTACATGCATCAAAGAAGTCGTGTTTGATCTAAGTTATAAAAGAGATCTTTTAAAAGCTATAAGTGTTGGTTTAGCTCTGATCTCACTTGATAGGCTGCTCTCACTTGATAAATGGCTGTACTGTTGTAGACAATAAACAGAGCCAGAGGAGAAGAAAGCCTATGGAAAGGAGCCAGATAAGCCGAAGGCCTATACTGTAGAGCTTCTCCCATCGGGATATTTTTGTAATCGATTAATCGCTGTCAACAATCGATTAATCGCATTAAATAAATTCAATCATGACACTTCCAAAACGTTACGTAATTAACGAGAAAACGTAAAGTTTCGAAACGTAAATATCATGGAAAATTTTGCACGCTCAAAGCTTGCTTGTATTTAAAATGGCAGTATACATGATGTGAAATTGACACCGCTACATTAGAAATATCAGATATCTGATTGGTTCACAAGAACATTCGATTTCTTCAGCCAATGAGAGTTTGCGCTTATTAACAGGTTTTACTACATCCTGGTTGTTCGTTTTTGCTATAAGAACACCAGAATGCTCGCCTCTTCACATTCTTTTAATTCCTGAAAGAAACTTTAGGAAAGTTTAGGCTGTGCATGTTTGTTGACAATGATCCGATTATTGCTAAGAATAATCGATTGCCAAAAAGTAATTGATATATCGCTTAATCGGGAGCAGATCTACTATACTGCACCTCCTCTAGAAAACAGACTGTATGTATTTATTGTACTAACCTTCCGAATGAACATAACGAGTAAAATACTGCTTAATCTCATCGCCAATACTTTCGTATTCAATTATCGAAAGCAAGTCAGCAGTTGGTGGTTTTGCATGACCTGCCACAAAAAGCGGCTCCATTATGTCGGGATGTTTTTGAATGCACTCAACCAAAGGGCCTAGACCGAGAAGAAACTGATCAAGCTCTGCTTTACGCGAAAGGCGAACTCCATGAAGGCATAGAGACGTCATGGCTTGAAAGCGATTCTCCATGTTTAGAGAATGAGGGAAACCAGATTCTATCAACAGTGGTTGTATTTCACCGGCTACTGTTGCTTCGTTGTCTTTTGTCATGCCATCCAACTATGCAAAGAATAAAACAAATGTGAAAATGGATTCTATAGTTATATCAAAGGATGATAGTTACTCAATCCAGTATAAAAAGCTCTAATGGGACACCTGTGTACTTTTAGATACTATTCATACATTTTACCTTGATCAAGGCATCCAGGTAATCTTGGTCAACTACGTCGTCCTGACAGAGGTACTCTGTCAAGTCGTCTGGTCTTGGGTTTTGGAAATAGGCATACACTGCCTTGGGGAAAACTGGAAATCCAGGCCCACCTTGAGTAATTGATGCAGCCACAATCTGTCCTGCGACTTTATAAAGATTTGCTCGTAGCGCATCTGCGTTGTGCATTGGGAGGAATTTATTATTTCTTCCTTCGAAAAGACGGGGGGGGGGGGGTAGCTGATGGTGACAAAAGTTCACGGAGAACAATTGTAAAAAACACCCGTCTTGGCCCTTCACCATCTATTGCAGGCTCTCCTTCGAAGGTAACTCTCAACGGTTTCTTAAAATCAAAATTTCTCTGCTTGAAGAGCGATACACTATCAGCAGAAATGAAGGATCTGCTAACGGTCAAACGTAGTGGTGCCACAGGAAGAGGTCGTAATGTCTTCAGTACGTCTTTAATACACACATTCTCCTGTCATTAATAATACTGTAGTCACAGTTAGCAACAGCTACATAAAATGTGTAACTATAGTTACGGAAACAAGTAAATGTTGGAAAAAGGATATATTTTCGCTAAAGCTTTGCCTGTATGGAATCCAACATTGATATTTCGGTATACCAAAATTTCCGATATAACGGAATTTTCAATATGCCGAAATCATCGATCGGCATTTTTAACCATCATTATAAATAGCAACACTAGCTCCATCGCAACATCTAGCTACACACTTGCTTGATCAGAAAAAATATCCATGACTTAATCAACTGCTGAATCAACTGTAGCTCATCTTTCTGAGGCCTCAGTCAAAACATTTTCAGGGCATGTTGGAAAAATTTCTCTCAGCTGCTGAGTTTCAAGGTCACACAGAGTCCATATTTCTTCACTTACAGTTGTCGACTGTTCGCTTTGTTGGTGCTCAATTGTATTGAAGGCACAAGGATCAAGAGAGTTGCTGGTGGATGGCATATTACTTGGATGTACGTCTCCAGCAGGCATGACATTGGACACATTTGGACGAGCAGCTGCTGTCTTTACACCAGAATCACTATTTCGAAAAGCATAACACCTGATATCGCTTGTAGTTGGCTCCTCAGAATCCAAATTTACAAATGGAACATCATCCTTAATATACAGTAAATTAACAGGTATGTGCTGATGTATCTGTTTAATAAGTATAATACATTTTCCTTTTTACAACTCTGGCTGGGGGAAACAGTGGAAAATAGGGGAAGAATTGCTCAAGAGTAAGCATTTATTACCATGAATAGTAGTGAATAATAGAAGTTCACTTCCAAGCATGAATATGGAATTTGTTATTTTGGGCAGCCTCACTCCATGGCTTATCAATTTCTGTGCCTGTATACAGGCATGGCATCATTTTAAATCTACAATGCTCATGAAAAAATTAACAGTTTACCTCGTCATCATCAATTTTGGAAAGAGAACGGATGTAGATAGGTTCTGTTCCAGAAATATGCCTTATAATTCTGGATTTCGCTTCCTGGCCTTCTGGAAGTTTTACTTTCGATATGGTATTCCCAACAGATTTTACAAATGCAAAGCTAATATGAACAAAGAATACAATGAAAATATCACATTGTGTGCAAATGAAGCACAACTGGATCAAGGGGGGGGGGGGGGGGTGAAGTTGGCCAATGCTCTAAACAAGCACAATTGCATTAATACAGCAACTGCAAGTTGTTAGACTTAATTTTCCTTTTCAAACCAAAATATCATTAAGATAAATCTGTAATATTTTAAAGACAAATAATTCCAGTGCACTAAAACACTGCTATCAACATATATCCTCAGTTTTGAAATATAGCTTCAAAATAATGTATAAAACACAATCAACCCAATTACAAAATTGCAAGAAGATAAATTCAAAGAAAATCAATTGAAGCATTTTTGCAAGTGCATAAAGAATGAAAGGTGATCATAAAAACTTATGTTTAGTTAGTGCCTAAGGAAGGAATAATATAGGTTAAAAATATGCACATGTTTGTATGTTTCCCCTTCACACGGCCAGCAGTGTTCAGAATAATTCTGGGATGTAAAGGGGTTGATATGGATTCTCAAGCACAATTTGGGGCCCCTAACTTGCACATATTTTTGTGGTGCCAAACAGTAAAAATAAAGGGGTCTTTGAATCTCAAATTGGACTGGAATGTTGCATTTTTAATCCATACACCCTGGGCGAGGACATTGGTATTTAAAATTTCATACCCCCTCCCAGGAATTTCCAGAAACAATGTTTTTCATGGGTATTCCTTGGAATTTCCAAGACATTTGGGGGAATATCCCCTGAGAATGGTTGATTTTACCCCCTTCAAGAAGGGGGTTGGCGGACTTATAAATAGAGGATTCAGGGGCGTAGCGAAAGTGGGGTGCGAGGGTGTTGACCTGTCGGCAAAATATCGACAAATGTCGTATTTCTTAACAATTTCTTAAGATAACACAGCATTGACCACGCCCAACCACATGAAAACCACGCCCATCCCCCAATTATGATACACTCGCTACACCCCTGAGGATTTACAATACATGCTCTTTTGCCTTTATGTATATGACACCTTATATGTAAATATATACAGAATAGTAAGACACTTACTCGCTTTGTCCTAACAGATGATCTTTAAAAAGATTGTATAGCTCATTTCTAAGCTTGTCCTCTGACCACGCTTTATCTAAATTCCATGCGTCTATAAAAAAGTTTTGCCTGACGAGGTCCTCTTTTGTATGTCTCCTAGGGACTTGATTCCAGTCCGGAGTAGGAAGCAAACAAACGTCTTTAATTATAAGTTCTGCTGACGGTTTTCCTTTTGCTTTTCCCTTTTTAGTCTTAGCAGCACTTGTATACGGGACAAAACGACCACTTCCGCCTCTAGGAGAAGGTCTACTAGTGGAATTGCCTTGCACACGAGGTAATTGAAATCTCTGCCCGAGTTCTTGTTCTACAGAAATGTTATCGGGTCTGCTACTGGTAGTAGTGCTAGATTCGCCAGTTTGAGCGTTTGTTACATCAGGAAGGTTGCGAAGGGAAGAAACAACACGTCTAACAATGTCGGTTATTTGATTTTCCCCCATTTAAATAAAGTATTTACATAACGCGATGAAACGAACAAACGAAGAACGGAGAAAGCACAATAAGTCAATAGTTTTCCCGCCGCCCGATAAACTGGTACATGTCGCATTTCTTTCGGCAAATTTTGTCAGCGACTTCCGTTTCCTTTCGATTTGTTTCAGTGTTCACTTCCGTTTCCTTTCGATTTGTTTTTGTGCGGGTTCGATGTACATTTTCGAATGCTTCGATTAATTATAGATAGATAGATAGATTTAATAAAAATACTTTGCAGCCAAAGGCTGAATTACGTAATTTTAACAATGCCATAAGATAAAATAAGATGACTATTTTACATCAAATACTACGACAATATGTATAAAAAATCTATAACAAGGTTTATCATGCAAATGTTTAAAAGTTAATTATTACGGCATGCAAATGTTAAAATGTTTATCATTCAAATATTTAAAAGTTAGATATTACGACAATATATATAAAAAAACTATAACAAAGTTTATCATGCAAATGTTTAAAAATTAAGAACCAGGTTATACTTAATTATTCTAAGTGTAACCATGCGTAACATAGGGTATAAAAGACTGAGTCTACATTCACTCGGGGTCAGTTTGTTAAACGAGACTCCGGGTGTCACTCTATTCTTGGACATGGCCGAACCCGTAGACGTACCAGTCGTTTTGCCACCACAGCTACCTAATCCAGCTCCAGACGAGAACCCACCAGCAGTTGAACTGGGACAGCACGAGGCCGAACCTCAGCCTCAGGCACAGCCAGTACAGGTATGTTGTTGTTTCAAGAAGTGTCTACGTGCACTTTGGGATCTTTGTTGCCTGTGTGAGGCTGCTCGGCACGTGTATCTTGTATTTTTCTTGGTTTATGCTTTGCGTTTCGAATCGGCCAGGCGTTTGTTCAATTCCAGGGCGATCGGACGCCTATCGAAGTGAAAATTTTCAGGCGCTAGGTCATGTCTTTGGTCTTGTAAGCACATTACGCAATTGACTTAAGCTGTTCCGCTTCGCTCTCCTGCTATCTCGGCGGAGCCCATGCGTATCGTATAGTAAAATATTTGTTTGATTTGGCCTTACCTTAGTGTGTTAGTCTTGCGGTAATTTACTCTGCGAGCGAAACACGGTTTTTCCAGTTTGTTACGACCATTTGTGCAGATAGTTGGATAATACAGTGTGCAGTATATCAGTATTCTAATGGATTGTAGCTGCGTGTTTACGCATTTTACATACATGGGTTTAGTTATGCTTGGTTGAATCGTTCATTTTCTGTACCTTTTGCAATAAGTGAGTCGGGTTCCTTTCACATGAATCATGGGTTTCATGTTTCATCTCCCGCTACAGTTAAGAACCACGATCCGTTGTCTAGCCGTTAGGGCCGCCCCGGTCGTGCCTTAGTGCTAGTTGAGTGTTGTTCAGTTTAATTTGCGATGGGTCGTGAACATAGTTTATTGGGTTACGGTTGTGTATGAAAAAAGTGTATTGGTTGTGGCCAATTTACAACTGTGCATGAAAGTATAATGTATTGGTTGAGGCCAATTTACAGTTGTGTATGAATACAGTGTATTGGTTGTGGCCAATTTACAACTGTGCATGAAAGTATAATGTATTGGTTGAGGCCAATTTACAGTTGTGTATGAATACAGTGTATTGGTTGTGGCCAATTTACAACTGTGCATGAAAGTATAATGTATTGGTTGAGGCCAATTTACAGTTGTGTATGAATACAGTGTATTGGTTGTGGCCAATTTACAACTGTACATGAAAGTATAATGTATTGGTTGAGGCCAATTTACAGTTGTGTATGAATACAGTGTATTGGTTGTGGCCAATTTACAACTGTGCATGAAAGTATAATGTATTGGTGGAGGCCAATTTACAGTTGTGTATGAATACAGTGTATTGGTTGTGGCCAATTTACAACTGTGCATGAAAGTATAATGTATTGGTTGAGGCCAATTTACAGTTGTGTATGAATACAGTGTATTGGTTGTGGCCAATTTACAACTGTGCATGAAAGTATAATGTATTGGTTGAGGCCAATTTACAGTTGTGTATGAATACAGTGTATTGGTTGTGGCCAATTTACAACTGTGCATGAAAGTATAATGTATTGGTTGAGGCCAATTTACAGTTGTGTATGAATACAGTGTATTGGTTGTGGCCAATTTACAACTGTGCATGAAAGTATAATGTATTGGTTGAGGCCAATTTACAGTTGTGTATGAATACAGTGTATTAGTTGTGGCCAATTTACAACTGTGTATAAGTATAATGTATTGGTTGAGGCCAATTTACAGTTGTGTATGAATACAGTGTATTGGTTGAGGCCAATTTACAACTGTGCATGAAAGTATAATGTATTGGTTGAGGCCAATTTACAGTTGTGTATGAATACAGTGTATTGGTTGTGGCCAATTTACAACTGTGCATGAAAGTATAATGTATGGGTTGAGGCCAATTTACAGTTGTGTATGAATACAGTGTATTGGTTGTGGCCAATTTACAACTGTGCATGAAAGTATAATGTATTGGTTGAGGCCAATTTACAGTTGTGTATGAATACAGTGTATTGGTTGTGGCCAATTTACAACTGTGCATGAAAGTATAATGTATTGGTTGAGGCCAATTTACAGTTGTGTATGAATACAGTGTATTGGTTGTGGCCAATTTACAACTGTGTATAAGTATAATGTATTGGTTGAAGCCAATTTACAGTTGTGTATGAATACAGTGTATTGGTTGTGGCCAATTTACAACTGTGCATGAAAGTATAATGGATTGGTTGAGGCCAATTTACAGTTGTGTATGAATAAAGTGTCTTGGTTGAGGCCAATTTACAACTATGTATGGAAGTATAATGTATTGGCTGTGGCCAATTTACAGCTGGGAACCAATATTAATAGTGTATTGGGTATGAAAATCATGTGTTCGTTGAGGCCAATATTTGGTCCTATATTAGTCTATCATATACTGTATTGGTTCAGACCATTTGCAACTTTGAACGTAAATAACGTGTGTTTGCCGCCAGTTTACATATTGGTATATGAGTACCATGTACTTGGTGAGAGCAATTTTTCAAATTGTGTAGACGTTCAATTGGTGCGGCTGTTTACAGGCATGAATATATTGTATTGAATGGTTGAGCCTAATTAAAGCTGGGCATGCGTTTCACGCTTTGTTTGAGAACAACATTGTAATGGTATTTGAATATCTGAGTTATAACAGTTGTTTTACTTTTGAGTTGATGTTAATTTTCTTTGGGGACCCGTTGAATTAATTCGTGAATTGTTGAATTAATTCGTGGAATTAATTAGTGCCTTTGTCGTTGGTTAACTACGGCCACTTTTGGTTTATGTTTGGCTGTTGGATTCCTTATCGTTATCTACCGGTTTCTTGAGGCTAATTCTAACTTAATTATATGTACATCGATAGTTACAATTTTAGTTGTGTGTGCATAGTGCTTATTGGTTACGGCAATTTTTCTCGTTTTGGATTTGGCATGATTTAGGTATGGTTTTTAGACCAGTTTTAACAGCGTTGCCATGGCTGGTGGGGAGCTGTACTATGAGTTTATGTACATTAAGCTATAGCGTGGGTTTTCCTCTTCTTAGATTGAGGAACAACTAAGGGTTTTGAAAGAAGAGGTCCAGACCTTAAGAGCAGATCGTTCTCCGTCGGAAGGAGTGGATGCTGCATTACAATTTGTCCGCCAGCTTGCTTTGGCTCCTCTCAGGCTTCGGGATCCGACGATATGATTGCCTCAGCACTTCAAACCTTAGCTGACCAGGCAAGGTGTGCAGAAAATCCAAAGGCGGCCGAATTTGAAGCCATTTTGCGCCATGCCAGACGAGGCCGTTTGATTTATTGGTCAGAGTATGGGAGGTAATCATCAGGTTGCTTGGCACAAAGAAGAGATTGTTGTTGCGTGAACCATCGCAAAGATGACGAGGAACACCAGTCGACAGACTCCAGCCCACCCATATTGTCGCCAGACTAGAGGTCGAGGGCTTGGTTGGCGTTCAGGTCGCGGTGGTGCGAATCCTGCAACATCAGTGTGTTTTAATTGTGGCCATACTTGTCATTTCCAACGACATTGCCCGGCGCGAAATTCCAACGCTTACTTGGAACATTAGTGTGTGTCATTCAGGAATTGTAACGTTTTTGTTGACAATATATTCTTGATCATTTGCCTGTGGCTTATTTTCTATTTGGCTATGGGTGGTTTTTGTTGATGAGAGTATTGGAGTGCTTGTTTTTGTTGAGATTACGCTTTATAATAGGGCGACATACATCCTCCTTAATACATTAGGTTGGTATTTTAATTTCTGCGTCTGCACATGATTGTATTGATTGAGTTGGCCTGGTTCTGCCGGCACCGTCATGTCGAATGGTTGGGCTGCAGTTTTGGTTGTTGTTTATTTTCCCCTACCTGTACATTTTGCCTAAAACATCCGTACACGTTGGATAAGGAATCTTCCTCTGCAAGTTTTGACTTAATCCAGCAAGATTTCCGTGGGACGAATTTTTTCCTTTGTGTTTCTCCTCGCCATTGCTGGACCTAGGTGCGGGCTTTCTACAGCCTCGTATGCCCCGCGAGGGGTTGCCTGGGGCCGACAATAGGGAACTTAAGCATGTAGGACGGCAACACGACGACGACGGCCAAAACAAACTCCTTCAAAGAAATGATAGTAAAGAAAACTTGTCGTGTATTATCAATTGTATGAATTTAATACAGTTTAAGAAGTTGAAGACATGGGCTTTATTGTTGAGAAGAGTTCTACTGAACCAATTTGAAGTAGCACTTGTTTCGGCTTGAATTGCAGGCGTTGTATACAAGGCGTGAAAATCTGTGATTTGCCGTTGTAAACAGAGCGAGGACCGCGTCTAAAACTCCCGCGGGAGTTTAATTATTCATTTCTTTTCATCGACTTATTGCATTAATCGCCGTCGTCGTCGTGTTGCCGTCCTACATGCTTAAGGTCCAGCCTCGTACCCAGGCGCTTTTAAGGAAAAGAAAAAAAATCGCATTCAGCTAATTTATAGAGATCAGTGGCTAAGCTGAGCGAGCGCGCGGGGGTGCTTGGGGAGGTCGCGACGAAGGAAGCGCCTGGCAGAAAATGTATTAAAGATGGCGGCAGTGATTTTTAATATCAATGAATTCAAATGAGAAAATATTGCAATTGTCGTCGCAAACTGAAATATTTATACACAGTGTTGTATGTTCAGGAAATATTTTGTGTCCAAATGATGAATGCACTGCGAAGAGTTTTTTTTCTGGAAAACAAAAAGCATTTTAGTGTACTTCATATATTTTTTACGTATTAATTAAATATTAATAAAACATTGATAATTTGCAATTTAATTTAATATTGTTATAAGTTAAAATTTCCTGCCAGTGTCCTGGCTAATGTAATCTCAACTCCCATCTGAATATCATTAATTTGGTTTTCTAAAAACAGAATTTCTGTTTCATGCTCACTGAATTATTCCATGCATGTGCTTTCTGCCATTTGTTTTCACAGAAAGATTAGTACCTATTAAAATTGTACACACACACTGTGATTTGACAGCAGTGTACGTATAGACCATCGATCATTTCCCATACTCAAATTGTAATGAATTCATGCTATGTTTAAAACATTTTAGGGCTACTCCTATATGGGGGGCACTCTGTGCTTTGTCTTTCACATTCGGATTTCAATGACCGACAGGGCCATGCTACCCTTTCCCCAGGGTCCCTGAAAGATATTTTTATCAGGCTCTAAAAAAGTTCAGCAAATAACATTCAAACAAGACATTGAAAGTCATTTGCTGGGCTATTACTGTATGTGGGCTAAGTTTTCTCAGGTTTGTTATTGTATTAATCACCTCAAAATCTCATACTATATATTAAAGCAAAATAAAACACCCTAATTGCATTATGGTACAAACATTAAATTTATACTATGGCATGCAGACAGAATAATTTTACAAAATACAACACATTTGTTCACATTCAGTCATTTATTCCTGTTTTGTTGGACCTGGAAAACATGCTTTAACTGTTCGAGTGAGAATGTTCTCGTTGGATGTCAAATCAAGCAAATCCATCACAATGACTGTTTATTATTATTATTATTATTATTATTCATCTTATTTAAAAACGGTAGCCCTTCAGATTAAACTGCTTTTCAAGGGGCCGTTAGGATATTTACAAATATGAAAAATCTATTATACATACTGACTATATAAAAAAAGAAAGCCCATGCAGTGAACACTATATATAAAACTTAGAATGAATCACGTATATAACTAGAAATAGTATGTTATGTTAACCCTCCCAGACCCAAAAATTACTCCTTCGGATCAGAATCCGCCCCACAGGTGGTTGTCACACACTATTTCTCTCCAAATTGGTGAAATAGTTGTGGATTAAAGTTTTGAAGTTACTTATGGAGAGCTCTTTGTAGTTGTTGGCAACATCATTTGGAAGATTGTTCCATGATGCAGCACCTCGATATGAAAACGATTTCTTCAAGAAGTCTGTTTTAGGTTTTTCCAAGTAAAGTTTACAGTCATTACTTCTTAACGGGTACATATCATTTTGGCAAATTTTAAAGATGTTAGTCATACATTCTGGCAGTTGGCCTTGTAAGGCCTTAAATGTCATTATCATTTCTCTTTTCTTAAGAGTGGTTTCAATTGGTTCCCAGTGTAAAATATTTGATCACATAAATATTTGATTCTTCATCAATACTCAGCAACATGTTCTAGCTCAGTTGACAACTTATGCCTTCTCTCATCACACTGGGAACTGGACAGATTGTAAGCTAAAAAGAACACAAAGCACACTGTTTGACCCATGGGCTGTTTACATGACAATAGGGTGATCCTAGCCACAAGGTTACCCTGGTAACCAGTAACCCTATAGTCTATTGTGTGTTAGGGTGATGCTAGAGATAGGGTTACCTTTGCAAAAGGTCATTGTTTTTCTCTACATAAGCCATGTAAAGACATCCTACCTTAATATTCACTACGAATGTGACTGATGTCAAAACAACAAAGACGTCATATGATTAATATACATACATATTAACCCGACAACTATTTTAAACATCCATGCCACTTTGGCAAGTTGGTAGCAATATAGCCTGTTGGTAGGTTATGTGACCCTACCTCATGAATATACTGGTTATTTTCGGATGCTCTTGGTAACCATGTTACTTCAGTCAATATCAAGAAGCACTGACAGATTGTTAAATGAATACATAACAAAATACACAATGCCTATGACTATATTATTATAAAATAATAATAAAAAATAATAGTAAAAATGACCTTGAACATCGAGTTGTCGAAAGGAAGTATTAAATTCATCGTCTGAACTAAATTCTGTATATAAAAGAAACTTGTTTTAGCGATACAAATTTACCAAAATCGTAGAGTATGCAAATTGCTTAAAGAAAATAGCAAAATAGCCCGAATGAAAAACAGCAATCTCGCAAGGATATAGCATATCAAAGGTCCAATTAGTTTTGTGACCACAAATAAGAAAAATCGTCAATTCTGTGCAACCATTTCATATATTTACACAATTTTAACCACTAGAGGCTTTGCAAAAATATTAAATATATTATATATACATAAAAAATACCTGTAGTTAGAGCTTCTGCAAAAGAATGGTCTGTTTCATCCATACAGATATCAATGATAACACACCAGGGAGAAAAACTGACGAAAAGGCACCTCAAATCAAGCGATGGAAAGGATTCTTCACATTTCGGTCAAAATTCTTCACTTATCTGCATTTTCTGCCAGGCGCTTCCCCCTCTCGTCGCGTCCTCCCCAAGCACCCCCGCGCGCTCGCTAATCTCAGCCACTGATCTCTATAAATTAGCTGAACGCGATTTTTTTTCTTTTCCTTAAAAGCGCCTGGGTACGAGGCTGCTTAAGGTCCCTAATGGAGTGGGCGAACTCACCGGATCTCGGGTCGATATTTCGCTTTTACCGGAGTCCTATTTTTCTTAAGGGTACTTCCGCTCCAAAGCGCCAAAGAATTAGTAACGACCAGTCGTTTTGCAGTGGGCATCACCCGAGGTCAAGTATCCAATGTTGTGATTGGCAGGGCTCGTCCGTGTCTAATGTCGGCCCTAGACCGTCTCCGCTGATGGTGTCGCGTGGACAGGTTTTACCTAGCCCACGGGGCGTAATTTTCCGTGACCGTTCCTCATTTGTTCCTGGCGTTTATATAGACGCTTTTGAGGAGAGTTTTTGGGAAGAGAGTTTTGGGTTATGAGGTTTTGGTATGGGTTTAAGTTACGGGTAGTGGTTAGGTTTGTATGGGTGAGATGAGGCCCAGCCTCAAATTACAATCCTAATCCGTATAGTCCGGCGACAGGGCTCGCATTTCCCATAACTCTCTTCCTGTAAGCCTATGGAAGCATTGTTGCAGTTGGAATAGATTACTATTCTAAGTGTAACCATGCGTAACATAGGGTATAAAAGACTGAGTCTACATTCACTCGGGGTCAGTTTGTTAAACGAGACGCTCTTGGGTACGGCGTGATTGACCTAACGGGGGAAGGTTATAATATTGGCTGTTGTTTATTGTCCATATAATCTTTAGTTTAGTTTGATGTAGTGTTTGTTTTTCTGTTATTTTTTTTTTGGGGGGGGGTGCTTTCGTTTCACTCCCACCCTCCCCTCCCCAACGACTAGGCACAGACAGATTGTGCTAGTAAATTGCGAAAAAGTTGCTCAAAAAAATCCGAAAAGTTGCTCCAACACTAAAAAGTTGCTAAAAATGGAACAAGTTGCTGCCAAAGTCGGGAAAATGCTCCTAAAATTTAGTATTTTCCGCACAGAAATTGACTGGTTGTCTGCTTTATTTGCTTATATTTACAAGAATACACATTTGACATCATGAATGACTGTATTTCAAACTTCAACGAGCATGTACAGTATTCGGTATTTTATATCACAGGTTTTATGCGCTCAATACAAACAACACTTAACAAGTGTTCACACTTCACAGGAACTGTAATGAGAAAATTAATGGGAGTTCAATCTCAGTTTCAACAGTTCCTCGCTTGATGATGATGCGTCCGCCATATTTTAAATATTAATTTTGTGAATGCTGGAATAAATTAAATTGGCCTCTCATAGAGCCCAGGCCCCGGCCGGCCATACTTTTGCTAAAGTATGCACATTTTAGGGAAAGTTGCTCGAAGTTGCTCGTTTGCCAAAAAGTTGCTCAAAATTCAAAAAGTTGCCAAAAGGTTGCCGAGCACAATCTGTCTGTGCCTACCAACGACTGGTACCTGCATCACTCTTATAGGCTTACGGGCTCGCATTTCCCATAACTCTCTTCCTGTAAGCCTATGGAAGCATTGTTGCAGTTGGAATAGATTACGATCCTTATTGAAACAGCGTGCACATAGCAGGGATAAAAGAGTTTGAGGCTCTATTTGTATAAAACCGTTGGACATCAAATTAATCGCGAGTTTGGAATAAAATTCAAGGATCATTGTGTTTGTAACGTTTCATTTATTGCCTGTGAGTTTTGATAAACTATGTGTACATTTGATTTTAGTCTCGTCTGGTTTGATATTTATATTGTGTCGTTCAACTTTATGAACATGAATTGAACATTAATTTGTGCGGTTCGACTTTATTTTGAGAGTTACAACCATAGCTCAGTGGTTACAACACATCGCCACGATGTTGGATATGAATACGATTAATATAATTAATTTTGACCGGAAAGGAGCGCCATAGGCACGAATGAAAACATTCCGTTATATGTTTTATAATTATGACACCAAGAGAGGTAAATTTTATTAATTGATTAATTTATTGAATCAAATACAAAACAAATTCACACGAGAGTTGCATGACAGATGTACAGAATAATGTTCAAAATTAACATAACAGTCCCAAAAATGTTTTAAAGCAGAATTAATATAATAATGGCATTTAACTCAACATTATCGTAAATAATTTTTTCAATGCAAACAGTTCATCGACGTTTTTCATAAACGCTGTCTCCGTTCAATATGTGGCATTGTCCTAAAACAGTCGGCATTGTCATTGAAAGTCTTCTAATTCAGTCGCAACTCAGATGGGTTGGTCATGTCATTAGAATGTGAGCGATGACAGGATCGATCATGTTCAGTCAACTGTCTTATGGCAAACGAAATGTAGGCAGACTTTGGCTGCGCTACAAAAACAAGCCTAAATACAATCTGTTAAAACTATTGAAATCCCCTCCTGAAGCGTTGCATGGAGGTCTCTGCATGCTGGTTTTTTTGTATCTTTCCAAAAACTAACCCTTTACTTGTTGAGCATGTATCATGAGCCTGTGGCTCGGGAGAATTTGGCAAGCCCACCCTGTGTATAATGGTATTAAATACATTATCCCCGAGCCGGCGCGAAGCGCCGTGCGAGGGTACTAATTCCGCTCGGATATTTACACCCGGGTATGTGAAAACATAGCGGAATCCAAAGTCGTCCGCCGCAATGCCATGGACGGTTCAGGGTTTTCTACGTTATACGCATGCGCGATTTCAGGTCGAGAGAAACATACGGATAAACATTTTTAAAAAGATTTACGGATAAGGATTTTGTTATGCGTCAAAAATGATTTTTAATACTCGGGCTATTGGAAAAACATACCGATAAATCGAGTTTTCAAAACAAGATAAACGAGAAAGAGTCGAATGGCTGAAAAAAGGACACTTTTGAAGTGTTTTGAACGGGTAAGTGTCTATTTTGCATATTTTAGTTTGTAGATTTGCAAAAACGTATGTCACTCTGTGAGGTTATTATAATAGATAGATAGATAGATATTTATTGTGTACTCCCCTAAGGGCTTTTCAGCACTACATTACATCAATTGAAATTTCTAGTATAAATTATTTCTAGTATAAATTATTTCAAAAACTATTTATGTTACAATGAATATGAATGTAAATATATAAATATGTACATGTTCTTATTTAAAACAGTTAAAATATGTTCGAAGTGTTTTGAAATATTAAATGTATTTAATAAGATTCTTTTAGTAAAAAATCTCTAAGTTCTTTCTTAAAAGTTGTTATTAATGTAATATTTTTTAGTTTGTCATCTAAATTATTCCAAATTTTCACTCCTCGGTAGTTAAATGTTCTTTGTCCTGTAGCAGTTTTATACAGAGGGATGTCCAAGAGGTTATGGTTTCGTGTCGAGCGATCATGTATGTCGGAACGCTTTGCAAATTTATCTACTAGGTAGTCTGGTGCAAGTCTGTTAAAGCACTTGTAGGCCATTACCGTATCCCTGTACAATAATAACTTTTCCACTGGCAACCAATTTAGTTCACGTAACCCTGGGGTAACGTGATCAAACTTTCTTGTTTTTGTTATGATTCTGCACGCGAAGTTCTGTACTGATTGAAGTTTATTGATATTATTAGATGACGTGTTGGACCACACTGTGGAACAGTACAAGAGCTTGCTAATTACAAGTGTTTCAATTACTAATTTTAACGTTTCATTGTCAAAACTATCCTTCACGCGATTTATTTGACACAGTTTTCTCATACATGACGAAACGAGTTTAGATATGTGGTCGTCGTAGGATAGGTACGAATCCAAATTGATTCCCAAATCCTTAGCTAACAAAACAGGTCTTATTGTCTTTCCTAAAAATGTTAGCGACATTCCTGTAGGTACATTCTGTAACATGGGTCTGGAACCAACTACAAGGAATTTAGTTTTATCTGGATTTATCAGTAATTGGTGTTCCAAACAACACTTGGCTGCTCTTTGCAGGTCTGCCTCTAAATTGATAGTTGTCTGCTCCAAGTCGTGGATGAAGAACGATTTATAAAGCTTTGAGTCGTCCACGTATGAATCCAGATTACACGATTGGATGCTCCCAGGTAGATCGTTAATATAGATGCAAAACAGAAGTGGTGATAATATTGCGCCTTGTGGTACACCATGAGTAATCGGGCGAGTTGATGATTTGGTAGATCCAATGCGCACGTATTGGGATCTGCCTGATAAGTAGTTTTGGAACCATTTAACAGCTTCGGGTGATGCGCCAATACAACTCAATTTGTGTAATAAAATTGAATGACTGACACTATCGAACGCTTTGGATAAATCCAATAAAATTAGTGCCGTTAGTTTTTTCTTGTCAATGGCGTCCAACATGGTGTCAGTAACAAATATGTTCAAAGTTTCTGTAGAGTGAAAACTCCTGTTCCCGCTTTGATGTGACGATATGCGATTGAATTCCTTGAGGTATGAACTAAATTGAATTAGGGCGACTTTTTCGCAAACCTTTGAAACTACCTCGAGTAGTGAGAGAGGCCGATTATTTGAGGCAATCTCGTGGTTTCCTTCTTTTAATAGTGGTATAACTTCGGATATCTTCCATAGGTCAGGGAATGTGCTTGTCATTAAAGAGCAATTTATTATATGCGTAAGAGGACCCAGTATAATTGGAAGACAGTCTTTGATAACACGCATGCCTATTTGATCTGGTCCTGGTGACTTATTACTTGGCATAGCCATGATAATGCGTTGAACCTCTGTACAAGTGACGGATTTGAAATTAAACAGTTGATCAGATGGATAGGTAATTACATTTGAGAGAGGATTTGAAAGTGCGACATTGTTGTCTTTGGCTAAGCTTTCGGCTGTCGCAGCAGCATTTCGTCCCACAGAAGTAAAGAAAAGGTTGAAATCTTCTGCAACTGTTTTTGGATCTTTACTATAAATTTGCGTTTCCTTTTCCTTTGAAGGAATTATATTATTGATTACTTTCCATAGGGATCTCGAATTGTGTTTATGCTCTCTTACTTCGTTAAGGGTGTGGTCCTTCGCTGCGGCTTTAATTTTAGTTTTTACGTTATTGCGATATTCTTTGTAAACTACCCAATCACCTTCATCACGTGTCAGTTGGAACCGACGGAGGTGTAGATCCCGAGACTTCATGAGTTCTTTTATTTCGTTGGTGACATATGGACAGGATCGATTTCGAATTTTGAAGGTTTTTAACGGTGCATGCACGTCGAGGGTTGAGTGAAGAACATCTTTGAAGGTTTCGAGTTCCGTGTTAACATCGGTGTTGGATAATATGGATAACAGGCGATCCGATTTAGTGAGAAGTTCGGAGGAAAATAGTAAGGGATTATAATTTTTATAACTCCTGGTTGTAATATAACATTCTGGCATCTTTGGGGCCTTTAACTTTAATATCAATTAAACCTAAAAGGTATTTTAGCAAGTTTAAATTTGAATTTTGAAGAAACAACGTAATGTCAAAAACTTCATTTTAAAGATAAATTTAAAAAAATATACTGTCAAAAAACAGTTGAAGTTTTCTGAAAATTTTTGACGTTTTTTGTGAAATGTCTAAGGTTAAATTTTACAGCAACCAAAGCTAAAAGAGTACGTAATAACATTTATTATATAAACATAAGTGTTATATAGAGATTTATGCCACTGAGAAAAATCGTATTTAAACACACGTAAAAAATACGATATTTTTACGTGTGATAATATCATTTTTGCAAGCCAATCAAAAACCGCGTAGGAAATATGTTTGACCAATCAGAGAACATGTTGTAAAACGTAACACGCATTGCTACGGATGTTTTTCAGTTTTGCCTTTTTGGTTTCTTGCAATCTTGCATTTTCGGCGAACAAAAAGTTTTTTGTTCTACACATTTTTTACCAACATGGCTAGAAGATTCGTGAACATTACAGACGACGACGTCGAAATATTTATTGAAGGAGAAGAAAACGAAAATACTAAAAAAAAGACGGAGCAAGATATGTCGCTTATCAAGTCATTCATTGCAAGCGAAAAGCAAACAAACGAGCCAGTTGAAATAGAAAAACTATCGCCAGAAGAACTGGATAGTTACCTCAGTAAGTTTCTCTTGGCTGTAAGGAAAAAGGACGGTGGTGAATTTGAGCCGACTACTCTTCGTGGTTTTTTGTCTTCAGTTGAACGGTATCTCAAGAAACATCGGTATTGTGAATCTGTTATAACAGGACAACATTTCGCCACAACAACAGACACTCTCAAGTCGAAACAGAAAGAACTTAAACGCAAAGGAAAGGGAAATAAACCACATGAAGCATCATCTCTAACCCAACAAGAGATTGACACTCTTTACGAAAAGAGTGCAATGGGCTTGAATAGTCCTCAGGCACTTGTTAATAGCATCTGGTTCAACAATTGTATGCATTTCGGGCTTCGCGGCGGCAAAGAACAGCGCGAGTTAAAGTGGGGAGACATTACTCTCAAGACAGACTCTAGCGGTAAAGAATATCTTGAATACAGCATTGAAAGACAAACAAAGACAAGACCTGGAGACAATCCTGCGAATACGAGGTCAGTGAAACCACGTATGTACGAAAACCTTGAAGTTTCTCCCGAGAGAAACCCTGTTTACTTGTACAAGTTTTTGAAGACGAAACGGCCCGAAAAGACATTAAGCATTGATTCTCCATTCTACCTATCAGTTAACCACACCAGCGCCAGCAAATTAGCGTTGCCGGAAACTAAATGGTTTAAACCTCAACCGATGGGAGTAAACAAACTCAATTCGTTGATGAAGGATTGTGCAGAAATGGCAGAAATTGGTCTTGACAAACGCATTACTAATCACAGTGCTCGAAAGACCCTGGTGCAAACACTCCAAGACAAAAACGTTCCGCCAACTCAAATAATTCAGGTTACAGGCCACAAGAACTTACAGTCTGTAAATAACTATAGCACCCTAAGAGAAAAACAGCAAGAAGATATTTCTACCATTTTGTCCTCAAGCTCTTCACACACGGCAAATTTTGCAGAACATTCGTCGGCAAACTTGAAACAAGTTGTGTCACTTGAAATGGAAGCCATTAAACGTAGCCACGAAAGTCTGCCGTCTACATCATCCACAGCGCTGTTTCACGGCAATTACATAACTGGAGGAACATTCAATGTGCATGTTGCCTCCAATTCTTCTGCGGAGTCCCACACAACGGTCTCGCAGAGTCCAAAAAGCAAAAGGTTTCGTCGTCTTCTTCCTTTGGAAAGTAGCGACAGCAGTCAAGGTGACAGTCAGAACAATTAGCTACGTATTAAATCTAAGTATGTTTGCTACGACTTTATGAATTTGTAAATTGTAATGATTCTTTGTAGTTCACAGTTTCCGTTCGTTTTTGATTTACTAGTTTTATATACATACATTTCTGCACTTTGATATGCTTTTAAAGAGACATTGACGGCGTTTTTAACTGAACATTGTTATTTCAAATGTGTACTATTTTAATACATATTTGTTTTCATGAGTTTCTATATGAATTGTCGTTTGTTTATAATTTGTTTATAAAATAAACAGAATATTACATGGTTGCTTGGAAATATGGAATTTATTTCTCGTGTTGAAGAGAATATTGCTCACTCGTTCGCTACGCTCACTCGTGAGCAATATTCTCTTCAACACTCGAAATAAATTCCATATTTCCGCGCAACCATGTAATATTCTCTATATCTAGAAAGTACAAATATTTATATTACTATTTTATCATTTTGTACGAAAAGTAAAAAATTGTGTGTTGCTATGGTTACAATGATTGACTGAATACTTCATATTACAATAAAAATTGGGAGTATAATTCCTGAGTTCGAATAGGCGAGGGGATTCTGCATGAATGTATTTCTAGTTACTATTATTATTATTATTATTATCTGCTTTGAGTAATATACCAAATTACCAATGTTGCAAACTTTCAGGGGTTTGTTCACTCCACAATTTGAAGAACATTATGTCTCAAATGCTGGTCCTGAATTTGTACAACAGGTACACAGAAAGAGAGTTTTAACTTTTCAGAAATTTAGTGAAGCAATTGATATATATATATATATATCGGCATTTAAAGATGGATAACATCCAATACAATATTTTCATTGATATTTATATACCATCCAAACATGATCTGCCAAAATTTAACAACTCATTTTAAAGTGTTTTTCCGTTTACAGTGTAGCATAAATATATGGTAGATTGCCTTTGTTAATATATAGTTAAATTGGGGTTTACATTTTTAAACTTTTGTCAGGTACCTCATGAGCATTGCTTTTACCATGGGACCGTAAATGGAGAGGAAAACTCGGCTGTTTCTTTGAGTACTTGTGATGGGATAGAGTGAGTTATTATCATGTTCTGTTGCAATAATTGTGCCTTAATTTATAGATCAATTTGTCAAAGACAAAGCAAATTACTCAAATTTAGGTAAATCCTCTAGGGGGGTGGTCTTATTTAGTTCAGACATGTCTCCTTAAAGGATGGCTTATTGATTTAGCAGAAATACCGTAAGTAAGAAACACGGTAATCTAAGCTGAACTTGAACTTTCAGGCCAATTAAATAGATCTAACCAGTACATGTGTGTTTCTTTGTTGTGAAGGGGGAGGGGCCTTAATAGAAAGGGAGGCTTAATACATTTCCCCCGTTAAAAGAGTGTGCTTATTAGAGAGATGGACTTATTAAAGAGGAGGGGCTTAACAGAGGAGTTACTGTAGCTAAGCTTGTCACTTGTCCGTCATTTAAAGGATTAGTGTCAGGGCATGAAGTGCGGCCTTTTGTTTTGTTACTGTTTTATCTTACCCAACAGCAACAAATAACGGTAAAAAATACCTTGTTCGGTACATTTCCAATAAAAATAGGGTAAAAGGAGCAAGGATTATCAAAGAATGGTTTAAATATATGACGGATTATATAAAATCTTTCCAGATATTGTCAGTCTTAAAGCCCGAAAAGCCATCAGGAATTTGAGCCCCCGACACCCCGGTGTGATACTAAATCCTTTAAATCAGACACAGTATCGTTCCAGTTTACAAAACTATCTATTGATATATTTAACGAATTAGCGAATGATAAATTTTGGCTAAAGGTAATATTTTTCTCGTAATTGTTAGGGGAGTTATCAGAACAGATTATGGTACCTTTTTTATCCAGCCTTTAAAGTCTCAAGATGGCCAAGTACGTTTTTGAAACCAAATGAAAATTTGGTGTAACATTGCTAGTGGGCTGTTCGATTCTGAATTCAATATCGGTTGGCTGAAAAACTAACATCGATATGCCGAAATTTCCGATATACCGAAATTTCCGATATACCGGAATTTTTCATTAGACCAAAATTTTCTATATGCCGAAATAATCGGTTTTGTTGTGCTTAAAATACAAAGAAGTGCAAAATTCCTTCTGAATTGTCGCAGCAGTGTTCCATTTTTCGAAATCGAAGTCTCCTTCAAGCGATAATATTATTTAATATCGGTATAATTTTCCGGTATGCCGCTATCGGAAAATTCTCATACCGAACATTCCTATAATGCTGGTAAACAAATGTGAAGTTGTTATTTGTATATTGTTAGGTGTTAGATGATCATGTCCTGTTTAATGCAAATGATGTTAGTGAACGACGAGCAACTTGTGGTATGTTATTGATATACACAAGAAAAACGACATGTTATGAACGTAGGTGCAAAATACTCCGATCCAGTGCTGTATATTTGCACTGCTGCATTGTGTATATGACCTTACTCATTCGTTTTCTTTTAAATAGGACATGGTTCTCACAAAACATTGCTGGAAAAAGAAAGCAATTATAGAAGATCAACCAATTTCAAAAGAAGGGTAGGTATCAATAGTTACTTGAAGGGTATAGGACTTAGTAGATAAAATAGCTTTTCAGAAACAGATTATTATGCATTATTTCTCTTATTTAGGTTCGAAGAAATGTCCTAACTGAAACGAAATATGTGGAACTATTTATTATTAATGATAAAAAACAGGTATTGTAAAATTAAAGCAAAAATCAGATAAATTCATTTACTAGCGACAGCTGAGTTACTCAATTGCAAATTCTCGAAGATTGTAACTAGTGTAGTACTTTCTCGTGTTCATTGTCATGCATGGGTGTCTGATGTTGGGATCGATCTGCGGTAAACCGCGATTACCTGTAAAGGACTTGAGGTAACTGCAACCTTGGGTCACAGCGTCTCGTACTATGGCGCTGGTAATAGTAGAAAATATTGTTTGAAAATTTCAACTTTTCCCAGAATTTTTTTTTTGCAATTTGTACACTCGCTGTGGTCAGATTTGCATGATTTTCTCCTAAGTTGTGTTTACTATTCCCAAAAGTGACTTTCTAGGCCTAATTGCTCAAAAAGTTCTCCCACTCCCCACCTCCCCCCCCCCAGCTACGCGGCCCGAACCTGCTTGCTTCGCTCACAGGGCTTAACTGCAAATTATTTTTGGCTACTTTCAAAACGGTAAATATAAAGGCGTGTTGTCATGAAAATTCTTGAGCGTTTTCATTACAATAATCAATAATCTGAATATTTTCATGTGGAAATATAATGCATTATGTTGGTTCATATGCCTTTTTAGAATGCCTTCAGCATGTTAATACATGATACAAATCATACTCCGAACAAAAACTTCCTATGCGCTCTAAATTTGAGTTATCAAGATTTGAGTGTGAATTTTAAACCAAAATATCACCGCATATCGTGCATTCTTGTTGATAACCCAAACTTTTGTGATTCGTAGTATGTTTTGTATTGTATGTTTTTGCCATTGAGTTTATAATCTTAAGTATGTATATATATATTTCTCTTAGTACGAAATATATGGAGAGAAGACTGGACTAAGAGCTAAGCAATTGGCTAATCATCTAGACTCTGTAAGTTCATTCATTCATATTCATACATTATCAGCTCACTCCCCGTTGTGGCTTTTCAGTGACCGATTATATCAAGTATCTCGCTTACCTATATTATGTACGTAGCCTACATTATCTATTTTTACAACAATTGTGATATTACTTTCCTAATCTGTATATCCTAACCTACCCAGTCAACTTTCCCTGTGGGAGGAAACCGGAATGCCCGGAGAAAACCCACGACTTTCGGCAGAGCGTTAACTTACTCTTTACACATGAGTGTGATGAGTATAGTCCTCAGCGGGAATCGAACTCAAGACTCAGAGGTGAAAGGCGCTTATTCTGACGACTGCGCCACCGAAGCCCCATAAAGTTTAAAAAGAAATCTTTTTGTTATATAACAAGTGTCAAAGTCCGTTTTTCGTGGCTTTTCATTGAACGGGAGACCCAAGCGTGGCGGTACAAAAATCGCGATTCCAATGGCAACGAGGAACAATACATTTATTTTTCCATAGGGACTAATAGAAAATAACAAAATCGGAGGTGAAGACTGAAGGTCCGCTTTTTACTGGTTTTCTTTATTTTAATCGAAATTTTAAAGGGACAAATCGTTTGTCATTTGACACTTGGCCTATAACAAATAGTGCGTTTTCTGGCCCCTTCACCGCTCGTTGTTGCCTTCACTTAGACGTTTAAAACACTTCAAAACTTCAAAATCGCGTCCCTTTTTCAGCCATTTGACTGTTTCTTCTTTTATTGACTTTAAATTTTCATTTATCTTGTTTTGAAGACTCTATTTATCCGTATGTTTTTCCAAAAGCCCGAGTATTAAAAATCATTTTTGAAAAAGGTTTTCAAAATGGCAGTTTAAATGCTGATGCATAAATTAAAAAGCAAAATCTTTGTCTTAGCCAATGATGAGGTGCTAATAACCAGTTTCTCTCGACCTGAACTCGCGCATGCGTATAACGTAGAAATTCGTCCATGGCATCGCGGCGGACGACTTTGGATTCCGCTATATATTCGATCACATACCCGGGTGTAAATATCCGAGCGGAGTTAGTACGCTCGCACGGCGCTTCGCGCCGGCTCGGGGACAATTTCATAACCTGACAGAGAAAATCCTGTTTTATTCTTTGCCTATATTAGATTTATCGATTCTGCAACGTGAGGGTAGCTCTGGTTAAAGTAGAAACATGGACGGACAGAAATCGTATTACAGTTGACAAAAATGCGTCAAAAGCTCTCAATAATTTCTTGGTGTACAAGAAACAAAATCTTGACAAATACAAAGGGAAACATTTCGACAATGTTCAACTTATCACGTATGTATAATAGAACATTCGTTTTTAAAGAATATTTTCTTTCTGCTAAATTCACTGGTCTTGTTTTGACTAGCAGAAATCAGGATGAATGGCGAAATTCTGGATTTTAAGACTTTATTCACGACTTTGTTGATCCTCCAAATAGAGTAAAGTTATATTCAAGCGAGCACATCCTGCCGCATTGCGCATTGATAAGTTAACAAGTGTCTGCATATCTGTTTTGACAGAGGTGTGGATTTTCTTGGTACTAATGTTGGTTATGCTCCACTACAAAGTATTTGTGGTACAAGATCAGCAGCTGTTGTGCAGGTTAGCTCACAGTAATGTTTAAATTGTGGGCGTTGTATTGAATATACAGTTACAGCCACCATTGCATTTTTGTATGGGGTTTACAGGGGTATACATGTGACATAACCTTTAAATTTGTTTGGTTGCAAAGCTCGTTAATTATTCATGAATTTCACAAGACTGGCTTGGGTGACTGAATTTGCTTGAGATTAACAAATTACCGATAAAGATTGAAGATTCATGGTAACAGCAGCTGAAGACATCAAGCTTTGTTAAAATTTTTAAATAATTGAATGCATTAACCGTTAACTTCATGTAGGACTACAGTAAACAGGCTGCTGTTACGGCTTCCACTATGGCTCATATGCTTGGACATAATTTTGGCATGGTCCATGATCAAAGCAGTAAGTTGTCCGTTTTATATACAGTATCATGTGTTTTATAACTATCTTTTAATAATTGTGTAGCAGAGATATATAGTTACCAGCGGGCATCATCCCAATATACAGGTGGTAAAGAAAATGGCGACAAAGCATGGGAATAGTGATTTTATTTTCCAAATTTCTGTACACACGTGAGCTTTCCCTTAGCTTAGGGAATAGACCTTGAAATGAAGTGATAATAGAGTGTTGGTTTCCAGCCATGAACAATATTCACGAGTAGCCTAGTAGTTCTGACATTCCAGACTCGAGCGTGAAATTTACGGGCGAGTTCACGCGCGCTAGAACGCTTAGCACATTTCGCAAATCCTCAATGCCTGATTCCAACAAAATTGAATGTCAATGAAAGCAGATACATTTTTATTATATAAGTATAGAGATTTCCGCGCAGTTGATAGGCGAAATAAAAATCGTAACCTCACGGCGGACGATATTTTTCACATGTGAAAATTATCGTCTCAGCGTTTTGATTGGTCGAATCGGACGATTTTTCTCACATGCGGTGAATTATCGTATCAGCGTTTTTATTGGCTAGTGTTGTCGCGCTCATAATTGTAAACATGGCGCTCGGTTTTAGTGAGATCAACGAAATGAGAGTATATTGTGAGTTTTATTCTGTATATATTGTATGGTAAGTTATAATTGATGTCTTTTTTAAGCCAATTTATAGATCACAATGTATAAATTTAAGTTAATGAGACAACACATTAACTTGAGGTTTGTTTTACTATACAACAAGTGGGAAAAGCCTGTCAACACCCACTAAATTCACAAGACAATATCTCTGATCAAAGTTCAAAGTATGTCCGGACACGTGCAATACGAATGCAATCTGCTCAGCCAATCGAATGACTCTATTGCCAATCATATTTCAATGACAATAGGTAAAGCGCGCTATATAACGTCAAGCGTGTCACTTTGCCGAATGTTTCAACTGAATAAACACGAAATTTTGCAAGAATAAAAATTTACATAATATGCGAAGTGCTTTGGACGGTGCTATGGAAGGTGCGAGAACTTAGGCGATTCGAATGCTAAATATGTCGATGCGAGACCTCCTTCGGCACAAGAACAAGACCCAACAAGATTAATGCGAACGACGGGCAGCATGGCGAATAACGACGTGGTTTTGTATCTACAATCAGAACTCACTGATGCAGAGCAAGCATGTGCTATTATTCCTCCCATGGTCCAAGAAATATGCCAGCTCAATTCCGCTATAAAGTTAGTACGGACAGACGCCAACCAGTCAACAGATCCGACGAACACGACGTGCCACGCGTGCTGAATATAACACAATTGGTTGCCTCGCATGTGGCCCATGCGGGGCGTCGTAAGTATTAATCTTTAATCTTTAATCTTTAATTAAAAATATTTACACACGGTAGCCTATTCAGTGGATAAGTATTTACAGTACTGGTTTTCAAAGGGCCGTGTATGTACTAAACTATGAAATACAAAATATGTATAGACAAATAAGTAAAGACTATTTACAAAAGTATCAGTATTATTAACAACAACTTTATACCTAATTATATAATCGCCGTTTAAACGACAAGATTGATAGCTTATTGTAATTTTCAATGGTTTCACTTGAAAGCTCGTTCCACGACTTCGTAGCTCTATACGAGAAGCTCCTTTTAAGGAAATTTGTCTTAGGTTTGGGGAGCGCTAATTTAGTTTGATTACTTCTTAAATTGTAACTGTCATTTTGACATTTTGCAAACAGTTCTGCAAGATATTGAGGCAATCGACCAGTTAACGCTTTGAATGTCATTATTACTTCTCTTTTTTTTAAAAGCTCCTCAATTGGAAGCCAATTAAGATTATTTAGTATTTGTGTGGAACGAACATCGTACGTGTCCCCAGTTATCACACGCGCAGCTCTCTTTTGTAATTTAAATAATTTATTAATTATCGAGCAAGACCCATCGTTCCAGATTGTTGAACAATAATTGAAGTGTGGCCACACTAAGGCATTGTACATTTTTACTAAAGTTTCTCTAGGGACAAATGATCTTGCCCTTTTCAAAAGGGCGATCTTATTTGAAATTACTTTGCATTGTGCATCATTGTGTTTGTCCCACTTCAGTTGCTCATCTAGAATCATGCCAAGAGACTTTTTTTCAGAAACGCGTTTGATATTTTTTTCCCCTAATGTTAGTACTGGGCTATTTTCAATTGAATTTAGGCGATGTCTTGATCCTATTATCATGAACTCAGTTTTCTTCATGTTTAAGGAGAGTTTATTAGCTGTTAGCCACATGTGAACATTCTCAATGTCTCTCTTAAGTTTGATCTCAATTTCGTGAGGACTTATCCCTTCACAGGAAAGATTTGTGTCATCAGCAAATAAATTAGCTTTGGAAAGATAAATTAGCAGATAAATTAGCAGATAAATCAGCAGAAATAAATTAATAATAATAGAGATAAATCAGCAGATAAATCAGCAGATAAATCAGCAGATAAATCAGCAGATAAATCAGCAGATAAATCAGCAGATAAATTAGCTTTGGACTCTAAGCAATTGGGAAGATCATTAATGTACAATAGAAATAGGATAGGACCAAGGTTAGATCCCTGTGGTACCCCGCATCTTATTTCTCTAGCAGATGACATCTTGCCATTCACAGAGCAAATTTGACTTCTGTCTTTAAGGTATGAATCGAACCATTTAAGGCTAGTCCCTCTAATGCCGTATAATTTAAGCTTCGATAAGAGGATGTGGTGATCGACAGTATCGAAAGCTTTTTTAAGGTCCAGAAATAAAACTCCGCTAAGTGAACCTTTGTCCATATTATACAGCCATTCGTTCGTGGAGCTAAGAAGCGTAGTTTCCGTAGAATGTTGGGGACGGAAACCAGACTGTTGCTCCACAAGAATGTTACTTAATGTCATAAATGATCTTAGCTGTTGGTATACCAGTTTCTCAAAAAGTTTAGCCACGACAGAAATTACAGATATTGGCCTGTAATTTCCGCAGTCAGCCTTATTTCCTTCCTTAAAGACTGGAGTCACTTTCGCTAGCTTCCAATCGTCAGGGAAAATCGCCCTTTGAAGAGATACATTGAAAATGTTAACCAATGGCTCAGCAATGATATTGGTTGCATCTTTTAGTAGTCTTATACTGATTCCGTCAAGCCCTGGAGATTTTTTAGATTTAATATGATTTAGTGCATCTGTTGTTTCCTGAATTGTAATGTTTGTAAAGTTAAATGAATTGTCATGAACAGGAGTCACGAAGCTCATTGGATCAATATCATTACCTATAATTTTATCAGACAACGCGCAACCAATTGTTGAAAAGTATTCATTGAAACTGTCTGCAATTTTATCATCGTCAGTTATAACTCGATCATTGATATTCAATTGTTTAATCTGTGTAGTTTTAGGCCTTTTATTTAACAATTCGTTAATAGCTTGCCAACTTTCTTTGCTATTTTTGGCATTACTTAACTTTGTTTTAAAATATTCTTCTTTAGTCTTTTTTATGAGACTATTTAATTTGTTCTTACACTTCTTATAGGCCTTATCATAAATTGTAGATCCTAGTTTGATCGATTGCCTTTTAAGATAATCTCTATGATAGCTCATCTGCTTTATCTGGTTTGTTAACCAGGGCTTATATTTACTTTTTACGCGGCGCTGTCTGACTGGTGCATGTTTATCTGCAACGCTCAAGAATTTAGTTTTGAAATCGTTCCATAACGTATTTGGATCGTTTGAAATAGACGTACCCATAGGTAAATTAAAAATCTCGTTTAAGTCACTGTTAAACTGGCTAACGTTGTAATTTTTGTATTGCCTAGTAAAAACGATTTTTGGTGGCGCCTTAGGAATGCTGAGCTTTCGGCACAGATAAACAAGACTATGATCACTAATACCAAGCTGTATGACTCCTGCATCTAATGTCTTGTTATCGCCAGAGTAGGTGAGAATAACATCAATTAGCGATGATGTTGTATGAGTAATTCTCGTAGGAGATTGTATATGTTGTTGCAGCTGGAAGATATCAATTAAATCAAGCAATTTAGAAGTAGGTAGACTTTTAGTCTGCTCAAGAAGGTTACAATTGAGATCTCCAGTTATGATAATTTCTTTATTTTCATCGTCAAGTTGTTTTAAGAATTGCTCGAAATCGTTTAATAAGCTACAGCTGGAGTTAGGTGGTCTATACCATGTTGAAATTAACAGCGGTTTACTTTTAGGCTTTTTGAGCTCTACGCAAACTAACTCTAAATTATCAGGTATAAGATCTTTGCGAATGGTATATGGTATATTATTTCTATTACCAGCAACTGACTCAAACGAATGTTATATTTCTTTTCAACCAATTTTAGTATATCTCTCAATTGCCATTCGATATCATAGTATTCTGGTATCATATATGTATAAATTATAACATGATATATCTCTGTAATATATCCTATTGTTATATTGAGTCCAAAGTTTAATCCTTGTCTCGAGGCCGGAAAATATTTGTATTTACCGTAAAATTTTACGGCTATAGAAAATAATACCATTATAGTTAAATCGGTTACTAAAAGATATCATGGAAATAATTTGGCAGTTCATTATATTTTATTTTCAGATTGCAATTTCTTTATATACTACATAGTACTACCAACATTGTAGACTATGTTCAGATAATATTTCATATTAGCTCGTGCAAATCTCAGCATGCATGTGACGGCTTTCACTGTTGTGTTCAGGCTTGAGTCGATATACTACACACACCACTGTTATCACAGTTTAGGGAACTACAGTTGGTGCCATTTTAATGTTAACCTTTAGAAAACAAATCTCTGATAATCGGGGGTCAAATGAACCTTATATGTGATACACAAATATGTTTACTTGTTAATGTATGTAATTCAATTATTCAATCACATTCTCTGTATACTGAACCTGTTGCTGTTCAAATGTAGAGACCTTTTATCGTATAGCTCCGAGTTACATATACCAGACTGTTACGTCAGATGAATTGAAAAATAAATAATTAAATAAAATAGAAAATAACAAAACAAACATGCCTTGTTAGTCAGCTCTGTCTGTCGTGTTACCAACACTCCAATTATGAATTTGTGAGATAAAAAGCTTCGTGGGGGAGCTGCTGTATGTCTTGGGCCCCATCCAGGTTTCCTGTACTGCAGGTTTTTCCTGGCCTCCTTGACATCTCAGCTGTAGTATGAGTGATGGTAATGCTCAAATGGAAGTCAACTATCATCAGGCAAAGCTGTCTTCTATGGCTACAGCTTTGTGGGGAGATGGGTTTCTTCTGTCTATGGGGAATACACTTGCAGTGTATTTGTGGGGTTGAAGTGTTCCAAATGGTCAACTTCATTGCCCATAGACTCAAATTATTTCATGGAAATATAATCAGTCGAATCGTAAGGACTGTCCAAGGGGATTATCACCCATTGGTTCAGGTAATGTCGGAGAGGGTCGCAACCTTGATGACAGGGCTCTATCGGGGTTTTTACCCCTAGGGCATTTCGTCTCTCCTAGCGGGTCTCATGTATACCCCCGCGGGATGAAAACATAAGGCTAGAATGAGTCTTTGGGTTGACCAGAGTATAAATATTGGTTCACTTCAGTCTTCACCCCGAACCCGTTCTCCCACAAATTTGGCGTGTGTTTAATTTAATTACCGGTCCATTTTAGTATATGATGTGCTTGGATCATTAACCTGTAATAATGACATCATCACCTGCTCTAACTGAGTCAAGTGGCGTCCTCAATACCTGCATTAGCGACCACCTTCCTGTTTATGCTCTTGTCAAAATGAAAGCCCCTAAACACAAACAATCCTTCAAAACGATTCGAAGCTTTAAGAGATACAATCCAATGGATATTAGATCGGAAATGATCCGTCAACTTGATGCATTAGATTTGATTCAAGAACTCGAGGACGTCAAAGATAAAGTACTCATTTTCGACAATTTGTTAAAGAGTACCTTAGATATGCATGCCCCGTTGGTCCGCACAGTTAAGATAAAGAATCGACCTTGTCCATTTGTTACAAATGAGATAAAAAACACGATGAGAAACAGAGATGATTTACACCGAATCTTTCTAAGCACTCGACGACAAACTGACTGGATGGCTTTTGTGACCTCTCGTAAGATAGTTAAGTCTGCATTGAGACAAGCTGAAAAGGAGTACTATACGACGGAAACATTAATGAATAAGAACAATACTGGTTCTTTACGGAAAATAATTAACAATTGTATTCCTTCAAAGGATAGAAACACACTTATTTACACAAAGGATACATTAATGGTGGCAGATGAATTTAACCACTATTTCACCTTCGTAGGCTCGTCCACTGCTCTTGCAGCTGAGAAAATTGCTAATGATCATAATCTTCAGTTGACCAATCCCTTAACTCGAACCATGGTTTACCTAATAGATGAGCAATTTCATTTTGGTCATGTTTCCAGTATAGAAGTTCAACGCATTGTATCAGAAATGCCATTAAACAAATCACCTGGTATCGATTATATTCCAACACGTGTGCTTAAAGACTGTCTACCGGTTATCTTACCGGCATTAACTAACATCTTCAACAGTTCGTTAATGTCCGCTACATTTCCAACGAATTGGAAAACGTCAATGCTGATACCATTACCTAAGGAAGCTGATCATGAGATTCCAAATAATAATCGCCCGCTGTCACTCCTAGTAATAGTTTCAAAAATCTGTGAAAAGATTGTTCTTAAACAGTTTAACAGTTATTTAGGAACTAAACAAAGGCTTACTTCTCACCAGAGTGGCAATAAGAAACACCATTCAACAGAGACACTTATTGTCGCAATAACGGCAGCAATGGACAAAAAAATGTTGTCGGCAATGGTTCTATTAGATCTCTCGAAGGCTTTTGACAGCATTGATCATAGAATCCTGTTACATAAGTTGGCCAATGTTGGTGCTTCATCTTCCGTTGTAAAATGGTTCGAAAGCTACTTATTAGGGAGAAGTCAGGTTGTACGGATTGGTTCTTCTCTTTCGTCTCAATTACCAGTTAGACACGGAGTCCCACAGGGAGCAGTCCTTTCTCCCTTGCTTTTTTGCATATATATAGATGATTTGCAATCAATCACTCCGACTTGTCAACTAGAATCTTATGTTGACGATTCGAAATTATTCCTTTCCTTATTAATTCAAGATGCAAATATAGCTCTTGGAAAGATGAGACTAAACCTACATGAAGTCGCACGCTGGTGTTGCGAATATAAATTTTTAATAATTGGAACAAGACAATTACAACGTAGTGCGGCAATTGAGGCAAGCATCCCCTTTCTCGGCGAGGAACTTATTGCCTTAGCTTCCGCTAGTGATCTTGGTTTAATCGTCGATTCCGTACTATCCTATGACGAACATATAACTAAGCTAGCATCAACGTGTATGTCGAAGTTATGTCAAATTTACCGAGTAAAGGATTGTTTTAATAAGGACACCTTAAAGTTAATTATAGAGTCACTGGTCCTAAGTAAATTATTTTACTGCTCATCGGTATGGGCCAATACGTCTGACTCAAACAAAAAAAAATTGCAACTGGTCCAAGACTTCGCAGCAAGAATAATAACAGCGCACGGAAGTTTTATCATATCACTCTTCATTTACAAGAACTGGGATGGCTTTCTGTAAAAGACAACTACGTTACAGAGACTTATTAACAATGTTTAAATGTCTTAATGGCATGGCTCCAGGATATCTCAGCACAAAATTTTACACGGCCGCTCCAGTATTCACGACCGTGAAGCACGAAACAGGAATGAATTAGACATACCTATTTTCAAGACAAGCTCTGAACAGAGGATATTCAAATTCCGCGCAACAAAGTTATGGAACGACCTTGATTGTAAATTTCAAGCCAATTGTAAATCTGTATTTTAACAATCTTGTAAATTGATCTGAAAAGCCCGTTATGGGAGATCTTATTAAATTAATAATAATAATAATGTCTTACTCATAGAAGGGCAAAAATTGTTCCTAGAAGGGAAAAGTTGCAAATTGTGCTAGGCCTTCTCGCTTTCAGCCACTCCCCAGGCTTCTCACTCCAGCGCGCCAAGCATTGCTGAAGTGAAAGGCCAGGAACCAGGCTAAATCACGAGCTTGTTTGAAGGATCCAACTTCCTGAAATATATAAAAAAAGTCCTTCAAACGTAGTTACATTCTTCATCCAAGCTCGTGAATATTTCCCACTAGTAAAAGGATAATTGTAAAGGGATCACAGCACAATGTTACTGCAACTTTAAACATCGACTAAGAATGCTACACCATGCAGGCTCATCTTTCGTAAAGCTAATTCAAGCGAGCCTATTTTTGTTTTTAAGACGAACCCAATGTGATACAATTTTCCGAAAGGGGAGGCAAATAGTAATTATATACATTCGTGCAATGTGTTCTTGTGATTTGAGCATATTTTCATTTTCAGATTGCGAGTGTCCTGACCTTGATGGTCAATGTGTTATGAGTTCATTCTTAAGGTTTGTGTGAGTAGCACCTTGGTTGGTTTCAGTAGGCGTTACGTGGCGGCAGATGGTAGTCAACCTCATGCAGAACAGTTGCCACTTATAGCCAGGAGAAAGCAAATTAAGCTACCTCTCTTTGAAATATATGAAAAATATAGAAATAACTAATATGATATATTTATAGATACATAACATCTAGTATATAGGTTTACTTGCGGGCTCACGCCTGGCGTCTATATGGCTATATGCTAGCCTGCACGGCAGACTGTGCCTCCGCGCCCGCTTCTTGCATGGGCACATATTAGATAAATACCGTATAATTATATCTAATCTGTATCTTGGACCGGTTCCACCTCGCGGGTAGAGCGTCTGCTATACAGGCTAGCTATCTGACTGCACTTACATTGATAAATTTCTTGCCCCTACAGCAAGGCTGCTACAAGATTTTCAACATGTAGTTTGAGTGACCTGCGAGATACTTTGGAAAAAGGCTATGGAACATGTTTGTTTGATGAGCCAAAAAAGGTACTGGTTGATGTCTCTATTTGTTTGTCCAAAGCTCCGTTGACGTGGGACAGGATGAATTTGGGACCGTGCTCAAATTTCCACGATTTCGCCTTTTGAGTTCGATCACACGAGACGTATGAAACCGAATGAATTCCCAGATTATTATACTAACATTATTTTTGTATAAAGCATTATAAGCAACAAATTTCAACCATGGTACGTTAGAAAGTAGGTCCCATAGTATGATAGTAATGCATGATTTCCAGCTTCATCTATTATTTAGCAGTGGTTTAACTGCTTTACCTGTTATGCACCGAATGAACCGTGATTGTTTTTCTTTCAATATAGCTATATGGTGACGCAATTTGTGGTAATGCATTTGTCGAAGAAGGCGAACAGTGTGATTGTGGGACACAGGAGGTACGATACTGACATAAAATGCAGGGGCTGGTTGTACGAAGGGTGCATGGATGCCCTATTTACCGAATGGTTTCTGTCTAAGTATAACTCACATTAAAGTTAATATTTATCAGTGGGGCACTTCAAAAAATATTGGGGTTGGAATTATTATATACGTTACCAACATGAGGTATTCCGACCAGCTTAGACCTTTATGGCTTTATTTTCATGCAGATCTGTTTAAAATAATTATAGCCCATTAAGTCTTTCGTGGTTACAAAATCATTGTCAAAGTTTTGTCACACAGTAAATTCGCAAAGATTTAAAGTTTTTAGACATTATTGTTTGTGCGGTTGCTACCTCGTTTTCGTCCTAGTGTCCGCCATAAATTATAGTTATTGTGGCATAATGGCCATTAAGGTGATGTTACACGGGGCAACTTTTAGCGACAAGTCGCAATGTAAATTGTTCCAGAACCAATCAAATTTCGTATAACCTCATTTGCATTGCAAGTTGTCGCTAAAAGTTGTCCCGTGTAACATGGCCTGCGTGTGATCACCTCGACACAGACGGTAGATCTTTCAAAGCATCGAAACACTGCACTGTACATTTATTACGTCTGCGACTTCACAAATTTGACTTATTTCCAGATTTAACCCCCTGGATTTAACTTAATATTGCAGCTGTATGCGAAAACTAAATCATTCTGCAGTCACTTGCTTTTATGTAAGTTTTTGGTATCCATAAGCTAGCTACATCCCCACGTGTCAAGAATTTCAGCGCTAACGCTAATTGCCGAATATATATTTAATTTAACATTTACAAAGATTTAAAATGCTGATTATGCCACAATTACGATCTTCTAGAGATTGAGGTTTCATATGCGTTTTGTCAAACATGTTTATAAGACTGGGTTTGATGAAATATGCTCATACTTGCTGCAAAGCGTTAAGACAGGCAAAGCGGTATATCGGGCAAGGCCGTGCACAAGTGTATTTAACCAGCGTAGCCATGTTCTTCAATCAAGTGGCCCCCGAAAAAATGCTAGGGAACCAACATAGGGATTTATATTAGTCCGAATGATTCGGGGGAGGGGGGGGGGGTAATGCAGTATTTTTGAAAAATTATGTGTTTTTTCTATAGGAGTGCGATCATTTTGAAAACAAATGTTGTAATGCAACATCATGTATACTTTTCCCTGAAGCTGCGTGTAGTCATGGAGAATGTTGTGAGAATTGCCAGGTTCGTCATACTAGTTACAATTCAGCGAATTGGGAAAAATTGTTAGTGGAGAGATTTGACAATTCTGACTGGATCTCTCACTAAACTTCGAAAAACATGGCTAGGAAAATATGTTTCCGGAATTGCCCACCTTCGGAAAACATACCTAGGAAGCCAGGCATGCTTTATTGTTTCCCACCTTTGGGAAACATGGCTAGCAAACAATGTTTCCTGGTGTTCTCACCTTCGGAGATCGGGGAAAATGGCTTGGAAACAATGTTTCTGCAACAGTGTTTCATAATTTGTCATGGGGCTTGGACAGCATGGTACAATGGTATAACTTAACTAGGGCTTGTTCGGGGCAAGCCATAGTTTTTACGGGCGACAAACGTATTGGTTGGATGTTCAAGAAAGTACAGGTAGATTTGCAGAAAAGACTCCCAAAAGTTGTTATGATTATTCAGTCTTTTTAATTCTTTGCTATATATTCACCGTTTTAGTAAGAAATATATAAGGAAAACAATGCTATTAAAGGACATTGGCAACGAAAATTTTTATTGGCGTATTTAATCTTACTGGACCACCTAACTATGAGAATGTTATTATTTTTAGCTGTAACATTTTTGTTTGCGAGTAAAGTGCAAGTAAAATGTGATAAAATTTGCTCATCGACCGCCATCTTGGATCAAATTCTCAAAAAAATTATCTTTGGGGTCAATGACCTTTGTGACGTCATTAGATGGTTCGCTTCAAAACAACATAGGAATGGGTGTAGATAAAAGGCGGACGCGGACGCGGACGGCGGACGGCGGACGGCGGACGGCGGACGGCGGACGGCGGACGGCGGACGGCGGACGGCGGACGGCGGACGGCGGACGGCGGACGGCGGACGGCGGACGGCGGACGGCGGACGGCGGACGGCGGACGGCGGACGGACTCGTGGTATTTTTAACCGGGGTTTTATCGCCGGTAGTTATTACGGCGGACGGACTCGTGGTATTTTTAGCCGGGGTTTTATCGCCGGTAGTTATTTGTGGGTATTTTTAACCGGTGTTTCCGGCGGATGGTTACTGACGAAATGTCGGGATTTTGTCGTTTGTTTTGTTTTGTTTTGTTGGTTTTTAAAATAATATTCCCGTACTTTTCCTGGTTTCATATACGAGGTTCGGAGTGGCGAGGCCAGGATAAACTGACGATTGGGAGGGGGTGGTCGGTATTAGAAGCGAAGTCTGAAGGCGCGAGGAGTCGTAGGGGTCAGGGGAATGCTGACCCGGAAAATTTTGGATTTCTAGGGTGAAACGCCATTTCCTGAGTTTTGAAGCTACTGTGTTGTGCAATGATCTGAAAGGACAAATTTAAATAGGCCCGTGGCCTCGCCACTGGTCGTTCGGCACAACAAACTTGATTCATTTTTGTGATACAACAAACCTCACACCTCTAATAAGTGCTGTAGATTAAAAAAACAATATCCGGATCGTGGGTCGGAAATGAAAATGTGCACGAAAAAAACTCCAAGCTCTATAACAAGTATTAGCCAAGGCTAATCGTAGGTGTTTCGTGTTGATGGAGTAAAACCAAATTAAGATTTTTTTATTTTTATGTAGGGCATGCTGCGGGAGGTGTACGAGTTGTGTTAAGTTTTTCCTGCTTTCATGCTATTGAAAAAAATCATGCAAAACGCAAATAACATGGTGTGACATAATATATATACTTGGTCTGATTTTTAAGGTCAGTGATGAACGCTTTCGGCTGAATTCATAAGCTTTGTTAGCTTGTTTGTCGCCTTGCGTGCACGTGAGCGACGTTCAAGCGAGGAAACCAAACGCCGTTCAATTTTTGAACGTAGAATTTGATTGGTCAACACCAAGAATTAATTGACATGTTTACACACCCAGGAATATATTATTACATTTCTTCGTCTTGATTGACATGTTTATGCACAAGCGAATACATTTCCTTCGCTTTGGGGTTTCCCCTATAGTCCAGCTGCATTTGTATTGGTAAATTTTAATGATCCTTTATTAGGGCGTTTAGTCATGAAAGCTGGGTTTTCTTGCAGGCCCTCATTCCCTGTTCTTCTTTTCCCCTCCAACGAGGGCCGGCCACGCAGGCTAAATGTGTGATATAAGTGTCGTATGACTGAGATGGCGGTACCATGCCTCTCTCCTTCGCAGAGGCTTGGATAAGAAAAAATTATAAAAGGATACGCTAATATTGGATAATAAATAAAAGAATGCGCTAGATGGTAATAAACAAAACGCGCTAAATGGTAATATAATGAGGAAACCGCTGAAAATCGGAGCGCGGGCGGAGGAAGGAAATAGCGGCGTTTTGTTTATTACCATCTAGCGCATTCTTTTATTTATTATCCAATATTAGCGTATCCTTTTATAATTTTTTTTATCCAAGCCTCTGCGAAGAAGAGAGGTACCATGCAGTGATAGGCAGCTTGGCCACTTATTACACACGTCACCAAATGTCAAGAACACGTCAGAAAATTCCACTTATTTTTCATTCTATTTATCAAGAAGACGTCTTAACTGACGACTTGGAATACTCCGTTTGCGATTATCACGACCAAATAATTTGAATGTAATTTGAATGACACGCTGTAATAAGGCGCATGCTCCATTGATGCCTCCGGGCTCTGGCACTGATGACAGATGTTTGCAAGGCTCTCAGAAGTAAAATTCATGATATATTTACAGACTTTACCGTTTCAAAGAACCATTCATTTGATAGTTAAATTCAGCAGGTTTGGTTTCCTCGCTTGAACGTCGCCCACATGCACGCAAGGCGACAAACAAGCTAACAAAGCTTATGAATTCAGCCGAAAGCGTTCATCACTGACCTTAAAAATCAGACCAAGTATATATATTATGTCACACCATGTTATTTGCGTTTTGCATGATTTTTTTCAATAGCATGAAAGCAGGAAAAACTTAACACAACTCGTACACCTCCCGCAGCATGCCCTACATAAAAATAAAAAAATCTTAATTTAGTTTTACTCCATCAACACGAAACACCTACGATTAGCCTTGGCTAATACTTGTTATAGAGCTTGGAGTTTTTTTCGTGCACATTTTCATTTCCGACTCACGATCCGGATATTGTTTTTTTAATCTACAGCACTTATTAGAGGTGCGAGGTTTGTTGTATCACAAAAATGAATCAAGTTTGTTGTGCCGAACGACCAGTGGCGAGGCCACGGGCCTATTTAAATTTGTCCTTTCAGATCATTGCACAACACAGTAGCTTCAAAACTCAGGAAATGGCGTTTCACCCTAGAAATCCAACATTTTCCGGATCAGCATTCCCCCTGACCCCCCCTACGACTCCTCGCGCCTTCGGAGCTTCGCTTCTAATACCGACCACCCCCCCCCCCCCCAATCGTCAGTTTATTCTGGCCTCGCCACTCCGAACCTCGTATATGAAACCAGGGAAAAGTACGGGAATATTATTTAAAAAAACAACAAAAACAAAACAAAACAAATGACAAAATCCCGACATTTCGTCAGTAACCATCCGCCGGGGGAAATACCCCGGTTAAAAATACCCCACAAATAACTACCGGCGATAAAACCCCGACTAAAAATACCACGAGTCCGTCCGCCGTAATAACTACCGGCGATAAAACCCCGGTTAAAAATACCACGAGTCCGTCCGCCGTCCGCCGTCCGCCGTCCGCCGTCCGCCGCCGTCCGCCGTCCGCCGTCCGCCGCCGTCCGCCGTCCGCCGTCCGCCGTCCGCCGTCCGCCGTCCGCCGTCCGCGTCCGCCTTTTATCTACACCCGTTATAATGAACGAAATTCTCACAACCGGGCAAGGAAACTAAGGAAATGCTACATTATCGGGTAAAGCCATATTAAGCGTGTGACCTTGTCAAGGTCAATGAATGGCGAATTTTACAACTTGAGTGGTTTAATTGTGTTACGCGTTTGTGAATGATTGGGGTATTATTGAAGCTATCAATTGAAATTTAACGAAAGGTAAATGGTCATACACTCTGGAAAAGGTTTCAAGATCCATCTGTTGTTGTAGGATACATTCTTTAAACGAAGACACGAGAAGAGATCGATGTTTGAAATATTATATTAACTCGAGACACCGAGACAGGTTGAACGCATTGTTTGAGCACCTTGAGTCAACCTTATCTGGATCTAAACTAAAGCCTTGAATGTTACTGAACTAATGTTACTAATATTCTTTTGAAAACAATCTATATTCAAGTTCTAATGATTATTAAAGAATAGTTATTCAAGCGATTCATATATGAAGTTTTGAGCATTTGCCTCTTGCTTCTAGTATTGTTTTGACGGGAAATATGAAGCTGTCAATATAGTACATTATTTGGTATATCTAGCTAGTTTATAGAAAAAAGCCAGACTATAGCTGTTCTCCGGCTTAAATTCAGTTTCATATGTGTGGCTAAATAGCTTGGTGAATTATACATGATGAAGCTGGTAAAAATATTGTCGAAAATGTAGCGATTCCCATTACCGTAATTCAGTAAATATAGTTAATTGCGTCAATACACAATACAATATCAATTATAGAAGTGAGAACTATAATATTTTTAGACTTTAATTCAGCGTCGGCCACGGACATATAGAACAAATTGAGGGTTGCTTCGCGTGTGCCTAAAAAATATAGACAAAATCTCGACGTTTCGAGCTAAAGCCCTACGTCAGGAGAAATTGGTAGACAGATAACACATTACATCAGCTTTTATAGCAACGCTATAAAAGCTGTCACGTGAACTTTAGATCTTTTAATTCTTTTGTTATACTTAGATCTTTTAATTCTTTTGTTATACTCTTTTTTACGAAAAGTCAAGACGCGTATTTTTTTTTGAATTGAAAAGAAATATTGGGTAGGGAATAACTGATCATTAAAATAGAAATTAATCATTTAATTGTTGCGTTGCCGCACTGAAGACTTGCTAACTGACATTTGCACTATGTCAATACAAGCGATGAAGCCGATATACTCTACAACAATAAATTATATACCTTTAATACGAACTACGAATAGAGCATGCTATTTGTAGTTTGTTTTATGTAATAGCGCTTCTTTATACTACACTGTCCAACTCGGTATTGAAAGTATACAAAGAGTAGTTCAAATCTCAGTGATAAACTATCCAAATTTTTAGGCCTTTATTCTTGTGTATTTTGAATGTATACATAATTGCGCCAGCTACTTAGGTTTAATAGTTAGTATTAGTATAGACTACATTGTGACAATTTTATTTACTGTTGTATTTTCAATAATAATTGGAACTGGTAACTGAACGTGCTGATAGAGAAATTTAAGCACATACAATCCGATTTGATTGTTTTGCAATTTGAGCAATTTTTATGCATTTATCCAGCGAGACATTCAGGGGAGTACAGACAATAATAGCATAAAATTGCATAAGGATTTCCTATGTGATATTCGAATTTATGCGTCTATTTCACACGGCATTGGAAGAAATAGTATCAAAAGTAGTGGTACAAACATGTTACGCACTTGTTAAAACCTTTCTGCCGTCTATTTTGCCGCAACGTTTACCGCGTATGGTAATACACTATAGAGTTGTGTCAACCCAAAATGGCGGACGACTGTTGAACTTTGTCACAAATTTCCTCAACAACTAAATGCGATGGACAAGGGAAACTATGAAATTAAGTATTCCGTAGGCATGCTCTATAAATATAAGGAATAAAAATTTTCGTTGCCAATGTCTTTTGATAATGTCAAATATTTTGCAGATCAGCTCGAGAGGAAAATTATGTCGGAAAGTCCATGATGATTGTGATCTTCCTGAATATTGCACTGGAGACCATGAAATGGTAAAAAAATTTGTTGCCCAGGTAACCGTCACGCCTACAAAGATTGATGTTTATTTTCTCGCTGTGTAGTGCCCTGAAGATTACCACGTGCATGATGGCATAACTTGCAAGAAACATGACGTGAGTTAAATATTGGGAGTGTAGGACTAAGAAGGAAGGAAGGAAGGACCGAAGGGGAGAGGGAGGATGGAAAGTATGGAGGGAGAGAGAAACGAAGGGTGGAAGGAAAGAAAGGGGGAAGGTGGGAGGAGCGAAAGAATGGAGGGAAGGAGTGCAGAAGGGAGGGAGGGCGGAAGGGAAGAAGAAAGGAAGCACGGACGAAAAAAACTAGAAGAAAATTAATTTTACAATTTCTTCGTCCGTTGTTTTAGGGCTACTGTTATGGCGGCGTTTGTCGAAATATTGAACTACAGTGTCAATACCTCTTTGGGAATGGTACTAATTCCTTCTTTTTAAAAAACTGATCATAAACAACACATATCACAAAGCTATATCAAAAGGTCTTACTATATATAATAGACTATACTTATATTTGTTTCAGATATTACAGCCGGTAGTGACGTGTGTTTCGAGAGAAATACTAGAGGAACGCTATTTCATAATTGTTACAATGAGACACACGAATATTTCGCTTGTCCCAAAGAGTAAGTGAATATCGTAGAAATAGACGTTGAAGTCAGAATAAAGATAAATATACAAAATATAATAAGGAAGGGAGGGAGAGTGGAAGGGAGAACGAGAGAGAGGAACGGAGAATGGGGGTAATAAAATATGGGACGAGGGAAGCAAGGGAAGGAGGAATGGAAGGAGGGAGTAGAAAGGTAGGGAAGGAGGAAGGAAAATTGGCCGGAAGGGAAAAAACAATGGAAGGAAGGAAGAAAGGAAGGGAGGAGGCAAGGAAAGAAAGATGGATGGATGGATGGATGGATGGTTTGAGGAAGAATTAAGTGGAGGAAATAAGGAAAATCTAAATTTTTCTATGTTTTAAACTATTTAGGGATGTGAGGTGCGGTAAAATCCATTGCTTATCAAACGGGCGGAATCGCACACTAATACGAGGTCAGGAACGAGGTCGTTTTTGGATATTTTTGATTCAAAGTTTTATTGCTTGTAAGTTTTTCATGTAGTCGCTCACTGCACTCGTCTTAAATATACGTAATAATCAGGGTTCGAAAATTCCGCTATCCCGTATATACAGTAGTAAAATGTCTGGGGGAACAGTGAAGTCCTTGATCTCGGTATTCCGTTTGTATGGTGGAGCAAAATTGATATGGATATCATTTCATATTATCATTATCTTTTCTCAGGTACATATCTAAACGGTGCCTTCTGATTGGCTGATTACGTGGTCCGTATCACACGATAGAGATCTCTCCGCTTTTCGCGCCAAAATAAATATAGGAGTGAAGACAATTTTTAAATCTAAAAAACTACTCAAAACGTTAGAAAACTTACCCAAAGATAGTTAAAATGGAAAAGTCAACTTATATGGACTTCGTACTAAGCAGGATCTACACGGGGATTAACTTTATTTTGACCAAAGTGCGAAAAAAATGACAAAAGTTTGTTTTGTTTTGAGTACTCATGCAGCATTCAGCATCTCAGCTACTCTTAAAATAAACGTTAAAACAGAAAGATTTCACAATTTTCCCTTGAGCACCAAATTTTGAAAAAACACGTTCAACTGCAGTGTATTACATGATTTGTTGACTCAATTGCGTCATATATTTCTCATAAAAAATGTCAACAAGAAAGTGTTTTCCGCATAATAGGTTAAGGCTTAAAGATATTTTTCAAACATGTTATTATCGTAAAACGACGACTAATGTAAAACATGTTAATCAGCATACCTTCTTCATTGTCATTTTAGTAGCAAAGCGTCGATTTAATCAAACCCAAATTATGCTTTGTGATGTTTTTGATCGCCAAAGCAAGCGAACATGAACCTTTTCTTGTCGAAACAACGATATGATTTTGTAAAGCGCTGAAACTCCAGGCGTAAACGATTCATGGCGCAATGGTTTTTATAGCTAAAGTACTATAATCTGTGTGTGTATTTCAACTGAAAATATACATTTTCCTTGGTTTCCTTTATGTTTTTTGTTTGTTTTAGTATGCGTGTTTTACATATTTTGTCAGACTTTCAGTAATTACGCAACACCACTGCATGTCACTGATCGCAAATATAGTTCGCAACACTGGATTATGATTTAATTTACTATCAGTATTGAACAAAAATATAGATACGTTAATATATTTACTGTATAGGTCGGTCCGTACTTGCAGTACGGACCTCCATGCCAGTAAACAATAAAATTATAATTATGTACGTTATTGAAGTTCATTTTACTGTTAAAACTTTGTTAAATTCGTAGTTGAGTTTTTGTTCGTTTGTTTATTCTATTTTACCTTACCTTTGCTAAATGACCGCCTGCTCTGTTGTAAAACATCTTTATGATTACGAGACATGTTGGGTGCGCTATACCGACAAGAATTTTGACTAGTTGTAACACAATGAATGCTTAGAGAGCTGATACGCATAGAATGTCATTATTTATAAAGTTTGGCGTGCGGAAGAAAAACGCACTCACTTCACGCCAAAAGTTTTGTTAAGCTGAGGTTTTAATATATCAAATCCCTCCGATGTGAGCTTTTTCGAAAGTCAGATGATATCTGTACAAAAGTGTGTACGATAGCTATAGGTTTTCTTTTTTCTTTTCGTTAAATAGAAAAATTAGAAAGAAGTCATAAAGCTACCGCGCACGCACTTTTGTAGCACTTGTTTTCGTGCGTCTTGGACAAAACTCGAGCTTAACAAAAGTTTTTATATCTAGTAGTCTAGGACCTGTATAGGAGTTTGTATGCGTTTCATTAAGCACATGCAATCTCGACTGTTTTAGGGTAAAATGACCATGGCGGTCAACATGGCATATGTGCCAAAACCTGAATCCGGGACGAAATTTAAAGTCCTGAAAATGACCCCGCCCTGAAACGGCAGTGCCGACATAGCTCTAACTTCCGAAAAGCAAAAGCGACAGCCTTTCTGAAGTGCTTATAGTGTTTAGAAGGGTTGCTTTAGGGGTGGTTATTGGAAGGAAAAATTTGTCTAAGTATAATATTTTACAAGAAAATGACCATGCACCACCCCAGGCCAACTGCCAATTATGCATGAAATAACTAATATACCTGGCAGAGATTAAATTTTCTTATTTCCCAAAAAATTTTATCATGGGATGAAAAACTATGCTTAATTTAATATAATTATTGTAGATTCCATAAGGATTGACATTGGTTTGTTTAAATATAATACATTTTATCTCACTTACCGCCCACCAAAACACGATTTCAACCATATTTTGCCGTCTTGTTTGCTTTTTATCGCCGAGTCTCGCAAGTATCATCCAATTGTTGTACTTTTACATCATAATAGATGGCTAAACAAGATTTCAACCAAATTTCGTCAAGTTTTGAAGCAATGCAGTGTATTTTATCTTCGATATTGTGTTCTTCGATATTTCGTCAAATATGCCGCCATTGCAATGCCTCGCCACTTCTCTGCCCGATAAATGCCACTTCTTCGTCTTCATATGTATTTAGATTACAGTATCCAAGAGTACTTTATCGTAGAATAGTCCCAATCGAAAAATTGAAAATATTAGTTGCACTTGAAAGGAAAAAACCTCCCATAACACATTTAGGATCAGAATCAAAAACACAAGTTTATTTGAAAGTCACGCGCAATCTTCGCGAAAATTCCTCGTGGGCTACTTGACAGGGCGGGCGAATATTTTCACGAAACGTTTGTTCGCCACCACAGAACCCAAGTAATTATATTATATTAATTGTATTTTTATGATTTATGATAAAAACAATAAATATTTGCGTGTTTTTGCCGTATTTTCTGGATTCCTTTAAGCGTTAACTACAACAAAATCCGAGGGACTTTTGCACCGTCATTTCAAGGGTATTCTATACAGATATGTACGTTTCAGCTCTCAGACCTCAGTTTCTTTACTCTGTCTCTGACATTAAAAATCTGATTGGTAATAATAGTCAAAACGTACTTCTGACAGATGTCAAAATATTCTTTCACTATATCTGTACAGTTCCAACAATACCAAATCAGGCTGACAATCTCACCAGCTGTTAATTCTTCAGCTGAAACGTACATATCTGTATATAGAATACCCTTGAAATGACGATGCAAAAGTCCCTCGGATTTTGTTGTAGTTAACGCTTAAAGAAATCCACAAAATACGGCAAAAATACGCAAATAGGCTATTTATTGTTTTTATCATAAATCATAAAAATACAATAAATATAATATATTTACTTGGGTTTCTGTGGTGGCGAACAAACGTTTCGTGAAAATATCCCCCCCTGTCAAGTAGCCCACGAGGAGTTTTCGCTAAGATTGCGCGTGACTTTCAAATAATTTTGAAACTTGTGTTTTTGATTCTGATCCTAAATGTGTTATGGGAGGTTTTTTCCTTTCAAGTGCAACTAATGTTTACAATTTTTCGATTGGGACTATTCTACAATGAAGTACTCTTGGATACTGTAATCTAAATATATTTGAAGACGAAGAAGTGGCATTTATCGGGCAGAGAAGCGGTGAGGCATTGCAATGGCGGCATATTTGACGAAACATCGAAGGACACAATATCGAAGATAAAATACACTGCACTGCTTCAAAACTTGACGAAACTTGGTTGAAATCTTCTTTAGCCATCTATCATTATGTAAAAGTACAACAATTGGATAATGCTTGCGAGACTCGGCGATAAAAAGCAAACAAGACGGCAAAATATGGCTGAAATCGTGTTTTGGTGGGGGGTAAGTGAGATAAAATGTATTATATTTAAACAAAACAATGTCAATCCTTATGAAATGTACAATAATTATATTAAATTAAGCATTGTTTTTCATCCCATGATAAAAATTTTTAGGAAATAAGAAAATTTAATCTCTGCCAGGTATATTAGTTATTCCATGGATAATTAGCAATTGACCTGGGGTGGTGCATGGTCATTTTCTTGTAAAATAGTATACTTAGACAAATTTTTCCTTCCAATAACCACCCCTAAAGCAACCTTCTAAACACTATAAGCACTTCAGAACTATAATCATGGTGTAGTGCATAATAGTAAGAACAATTAAAAAATCTGTGATTAGTTGGTAATTTGTTACGTAATTAAGTTTTAACTTTGATTCTATAATTGTAAATATTGCAAATAATTTAAATCTACACGGCGCCTGGGAAGAGCATCTTCTGATGACAGACTTCCGTGTTTAAAATAATAAAGTTCAGTATCACTATCGCCTTTTAATTCGGTTAAAAATTGCATTTGAACTCGCCACAAAGTTTTAGATTCTATTGTGACAAACACCGACCAAAACACCGCAGAACGCAGCTTGCTGCCTTTACCGCCTTCATATTTCAAACATGCCCGTATTTCGCGCAAAAAAGTTTAAGCGAATTTTAAAAGTAAATATCTCGAAAAGTTTTCTTTTTATCAAAAGTTTGTTTTCACCCCATATAATAGATCTCGGCTTGAAGAATACATTGATTCGAAAATACAAAAATGATGATTTTCGACCCTCTCAACGTGTCTCGTAACCTTAAAAATAATGGAGCAATAATGCATAACAGAGCAATGTATTTGATATAAATTTATTATTGGTGTATAAATAGAACCGTGTTAACAAAGGAAGTATGCTATGTTTTTTTTTATCTTCGACCCCTAACATTAATGATCCATGTCACTACGGCACTAAATGTTAAACCTATTACAACGGTACACGAGGCATGCAATCGCATGCTGTGCTGTGCTGTGCTGTGCTGTGCTGTGCTGTGCTGTGCTGTGCTGTGCTGTGCTGTGCTGTGCTGTGCTGTGCTGTGCTGTGCTGTGCTGTGCTGTGCTGTGCTGTGCTGTGCTGTGCTGTGCTGTGCTGCATGTGCTGCATGTGCTGCATGTGCTGCATGTGCTGTGCTGTGCTGTGCTGCATGTGCTGCATGTGCTGTGCTGTGCTGTGCTGCATGTGCTGCATGTGCTGTGCTGCATGTGCTGCATGTGCTGCATGTGCTGCATGTGCTGCATGTGCTGCATGTGCTGTGTGCTGTGCTGTGCTGTGCGATGTAATGTGCTGTGCTGTGCTGTGAAGTATAACATCACTTTACTACATGGGCTAGTGCAGCAAAATTTATCTCGTGTAACATGGCCTTATATTTAAGAAATGATCAAGTATTCTGATCTTGTAGTGTTCCAGTTCTCTCGTGGGGTGACGGCCTTGATCCACAATACGTTGATGATGGAACAAAATGCGCTGAAGGAAAGGTATGAATTTTCACAGAAAAATAATGGTCAATAGCGTTGGTCATCAAGAAAAGCGCGACCGTCAACAGAAAAAGGTTGCATCATCACTGAGCCACGGGCAGGGTCAAGGGCTGAGTTTGTCAGAACATGTTTTAAAATAAGTTTTCCTAGATGGTCAACAGGCCGCAAAGGCCTAATATCTTATTTTTTTTCATAATTGCCCTCAAGCGCCCCCTAATAAACCCATCCCTGTTAGAGGGTTTTGTCTGTATACACACACCTAGAAAGTCCCTTTGACCATCTGAGACCCCACTGCTTACTGTTAAATCGTTTGTGAAAAATATATAAACAACATGATCATAAATGGCATTATGCATTGCTTTCGCCGATGTTTAACTACGGACAAAAATATTAATACGGCGTCCACTGAACTAACATTGTGTGCAATGACGTGTTCTCGTTTCGAGTGATGTTAAACTATTCAGAAAGTTGATGAGCCAGCAAGTTAGGATGGTCTTGAAAAAGAATAATCCTGTTTCTTTCTCAGATGTGTATGAACAGCAGATGTGTTTCTGTTGATGAGGCTATCCCAATTTCTGCCTACAACAAGTGTACCAATAATTGTTCAGGAAACGGGGTAGGTAGCGTTTTGGGTTATAATATTTTTTATTGCCTTCAGACCGTTCAAGCCAGTCCAACATGTCGGTCCAACATTATTCAACATTTTTGGATACAACACAGTTGGGTTTGTTTGAACATGATGTTGGCTTATTGTTGGAAGATGTTGGATAAGGTTTGACTTTATTCAAAGTGCTCCTGCTAGTACAAGTTAGGAGTGACGTTTTGGCGGTTTCGTCGCAATGTACAAAATCTGAAAAGTCAATATCTTCCATGTCGTCTTTGTGGTTAAAAAGTTAAATTCTCAGTTTACTACCTAAAAACTCGATGAAAATCCAGAAGTCAGCACTACGAATACCAATTTCCAACTTACTCTTGTAGCTCGGCTACGGTGAGTTTAAAGCAATCATTTGACTTGACCCAGTTCTCGAGTCTGCTCCCATCCGTAGTCTGCATGTAGTCCGTAGTTTTACAGTACGTAGTCTTAAAGTCCCTGGTAGTAAGATCTACGATGCGGCAACTCAACGACGTGCCTTCGAAACAAAGAAATTCTTCATGCGAGACAAACTGCATGAATAATTTGTGGTCCTAGAGGTATCTTCGACAGCGTTGTCATTCTCAACACAGCGTTAAGCCAAGGTTTTCTACGTCTCGTGAAACGTGAAAGCTTGTTGCGAAGTTAGAGGTGCTACTTAAATTCGAGCTTATACTGTAGTAGTTACCGCATCGCATTTGCCAAATTTAGCTGTTTGTAAGGCTATTTGAAAAGGCTTCAAACATATATTGCAATAATCAAATTGCTTGAAGACGCTCATATTTGAACTGAACTTGGATTGTAGAATTGACGCATTGTAGATCTTAAACTCACTATTCTAGTTAAAGCAGATACATATGAACTGGAATTGACATGGTAGTGTCCTTTACATGATGATAGCGGCTGCGCCTGAATTAGATAAACTTGAAAAAGCGGCAATAAAATTGCTTGAACGCGTGATGTCAGTGTAGATGACGTCTATACACGATATGCTTAGAGTTTTGAGGATCAAACTACCTAAAAAAAATCAAACAAGAACCTCGAAGTTTCGAGCGAAGGCCTTTCGTCTGGAAGTGAGTAAGTAGAACTTCCAGACGAAGGGCCTTTGCTCGAAACGTCGAAGTTCTTGTTTGATTTTTTAGGTAGTTTGACCCTAAAGACCCTCAGTATATCAACAATAAAATAATGTTCATATCTAAAGTTATTAATAATAGTTTCTATTATATATTTATTAGATATGCAACAACAAAGGCAATTGTCATTGAAACAGCGGCTATTTATGCCCAGACTGCAAAAAATTCGGGGCAGATCAGGGGGGAAGTAAGGATAGCGGACAGGGATGTCAAATATCAAGCAAGCAAGGTATGATATAAATTATGCAATCATGTACGTAATCATTGTTTTTAGTGATCCATATAGCTAAGGGTGTAACGTACGTAAGCAGGCATGAAATTACCATTGGGCTAACGATCCAAGCAATTATATTCTAGCCATTTTATACTAACGAAGTTCTTCTCGCAGAGAGACTTTTCTATTATTTAAATTGAAAAGCCGATTGCTTAGTTATATATTATCTACAGGTGTATGTACCACAGAATACCGCAAAAATTTACATGTTCCATATCTTTTTGTCAAATATATATAATGTGGCTTCTTAATATTTTTTAGTATAGTTTATCGATATATTTTTTCTTCCTGGGGGTTTTGGGGCTAGATTTCATAGACTTAAATATTTTTTTAATTGAACATTCTGTGGAACAAACTCTAATGTGCCACAGAATACCAGTGCAGAGATAAATAACGGTTTATCAAATTGTACCAGGATTTGGTGTGTAATGTTGTGTGATAATACTGTAGGATATTGCTAACTTAATTTAATGAAAGGTAAATACTAAAATCAGTACAGCATACCAGTGGTGTAACAAAAGAATAACAGGTTTATCTATAATTTTGAAAAATTCAGTTTTTCAATGGTAAAATTGATACCTCGGTGTGATTCCTGTATAGTAATAATGTTGTGTTGCATAGAAAAAGTAGTTATTAACATAAACTATACTGGTTTCAAACTTATTTTTAAACTTTCAAATTTTACAGGCATTATGCGAGAAAAAAGTATCAAAAACATACAATGTTATTTTTTGTTAATCCTGATTAATTTAAAAAAAAATTATGAAAATATTCATTTTTTGTTTTTTATATGTCAATTAAAACTAAAAATAATATATATTCACAAAAATAAAGTATATAGTATGTTTCCTCCAAATTTTATAAGATCAATAAATAAGACTGGTATTCTGTGGTACCGTGGTATTCTGTGGTATAGTCGCTGGTAGAAATCTTTCTTAACAAAACCACAGATGTCAATAAAGTTAGTCCGCAATCCTTCAAAGGACAGCAAAGTTAGTGCACTAAGCCCTGACATGGGAAGCCAACCAGAAGTCAGTCAAGGACTCAAGGCAGTGCACTGATCTTCAAAGACAGGCATGCAAACACGCGCTTGCGATTCAAACTTTCTTCTTTTGAAATCCTTGGAGACGTGTAAAATCGTCGTGTATTAGACGGAATAAGACTTATTTATCAGCATGGCGAATTATAAAATGAACTTTACATACCTAAACGAGATAATTAAATAGTTAATTTTGATCATAAAGATCAGACAATTAAATATTTGAATCTCCCTCTCTCTTTACAATGCTTCCTTGCAATGTGGCAACCTTTCTAGGTGGCTTACTTTGTGGCTGCCTTGCTATGTGACTGTTATGATGTAAAAATGTTAGTTGGTGCAGACAATCCCACCCTGAGTCTTATCCTAACATTACCCTTACCCTAACCCACCCTAACCCTACTCACCATGTAACCAGTAATCACACACATGAAGTCTCCATTGCCAGAATGTTAAGCAACTGTGTGTAGATTGGGTTACCCCACGAGGAAAGAATAGCCTTGTTGGAAGGGTGACACTTCCACTTGGCTCAATCTCAATTTCTTCATGTAAACCTGCCCACATCTAATGGCACCTTTCTAGTCAGGGGTTGCATGATTGCGTTTCAGAATATGCATGATTGCGTGGTCCAGACACCAAAATGTACCCTGGTTTTACTTAAATCGAGTTTGATTGACCAAAATGATAGAAAATATATTTCCAAGTACCACAACATATTTTTATCAATTTTATATAACCCTTAACCTTTGATGTTTCATCCCATTTAAATAGTAATCATATTGTCTTAAAACTCTTAATTAGTACGGCCGTGCACACAGACAGATTTGATAGACAAAATTAATTATGCATCTCAAAAAAGTAACAAAAAGATGTACATTTCCAGCAACAGGAATGCCAAATGCTTCAAATACCAATAATTCCGCAACAGGTAAAGTGGTTTTAAAGAACATGCCTGGTTTAGACGGTATACATATTTTAATTAGGTGAATAATGGCATATTTCTAGTGAGGGGTATTTCAGTTATAATGCCAATATTTTTTGTATGTGAAACAACAATGACATTATATCAACCTGGCAAATACGTTGATCGATATCACGAAAACAGAAGAATTATAATCCTACGCATGAATACACTATTTCATGAATACTTCATTGCCTCCATACCGCATGTTAAGCAACAATCTGTGTCCCTCCTATAATGATTGCATCTGGGTGTTTTGCCCCCTCTACCTGCCACTCTCAGCGTACTTATTTTTCTATATATACTTAAGTCGAGGTCTGCAGAGAGCACATTTTGTCCCACAATCACACTATCAACCAACCGCGCTACAAATCCTCGGTTCTCAAGATTAGTAAGAAAGATTAAAATTCTTCCGATTATGCGAACCGCTTCAGAGTTATAAAGAAATAGGACGGTGCGATAAATTAGGCAACTTGACAACCAATAGTTGTTTCATGTTGGAATAGACATCGTATCGCGTTATGTAAAGACAAATATATCATAAAATAGTTAAAAATAGAAATTAGTAACAATTCTACATTTGTAAATGGTAGTTACAGGATGAGTATGATTATTAACAATTATTGGATGAGGCGGAGCAGGATATCGATAATTAGTATAATTTCAGTAGTAAATAATGCCTTTCAAGTGTTTTGATTGGTTGGCTGAGCAGTAAATATGAGGCATTATTTACCAGCCGGAGTAGTAAAGAATGCTTTTCTTTCAAAATGGCTTCCCAAAGTCGTTTTGTAGTGACTTCTCTCCATGAAATTAAAGAAATAAAGGAGAATGCAGTTCCACAAAATACAAAACTAGCAACAAAATATGGGGTTAATATGGTTTTAAAGGTAAGGAGTGTTTTTGCAATTAATTTATTGACCATTTGTTTGACAATTTGTTTGACGAGTGACAAGCAAAGAGCGGCAAATTGCACTTGCCAAGGACGTTCACTCACATTTAACATGAACATGACAACAATTAACTTTTCTTAAACGTTTTAAATTGTTTGATTTATATCCTGCATGATCTTTCTTGTAAATTGTAAGCATTTTCAGCGCCATTCGGCCATTGAGACTTATTGTTTTAACGAACTTCCCCAGTATTTTAGTATACATTACGTATTTAAAAAGGAAGTAAATTATATTCATAACGGAAGCGCATGTTGTTGTATTTAACTTTATGCATATTTTACTACTGAAATTATACTAAAACAATTATTTACCTCAGTCTCGGCGATTATCGGTGAATATTCACCTCGACTTCGTCTCGTTGAATAATCATCGATAATCACCTCGACTGCGGTAAATAATTGTTAATTATTCAGACCAAGGTCAATGTTATCTGCCGAAGCGAAGCTGAGGCGGATGACGTTGACCGAGGTCTGAATAATTATCGATATCCTGCGTAAGCCGAATTCATTAACTGTTTTATTATTCATTTTGTAACATGCATTGACGAATAGAACAAGCAAATATTGAAAACAAAGATTTTATTACTGTTCATAAATATCAATACAGAAGAAATATGAGACAAAACAAACTTCAAAACAAACTTGAAGACAAAACAAACTTCAAAATTTCCCGCTTATTTGTAATTTTATGCGATATACCGCTGGAATATTCCGGGCGCCGTCCAATTATCTCTGCAGATTACTGTTTCCGCTGAAAAATAGCGCGGGCACCGGCAGATATCGATAATAATTCGCAAGTTTTTAGCCAATGAGAATACGACAACAGAGTACAATGAATAATAACTATAATTATATGTTCTAATTATCTTTTAGTAGATCAATTGGTTTTAATTATAGTTGCGTCCTCAATTATCAGAAATGCTAAAGTTCCATGACACATTTATCAAAATTAGGACAAACGTTAGTTGTGCTTGGTGGAAAGTAGCATAGCAAAATCAATATAAAAGATTGCGTCCACTTCTTTGGTTTAACTGCAGTTGTGTCTTCATATATAGCAAAAATGCTACAGTTCCACGACACATTAATAAGGATAAAAATTGTTATCGTTACTGTTATCAATTTTCAATTTTTTAATAGAAGGCCAATAATTGTGTGTTGATAACAAAAATAATGTTTACTTGTGGTAAAAACAAGTTTTGGAATTTTCAGAGCACAAGGAACTCTGAAGTCCCGACAAGCAGTACAGTCCTATGTAAACCATCTAAAAACTAAAACCTAGTTACCTTGTTATTTATTGAAAAAGGCTTGGAAACGTTAATTTATTGCGTGCTGCCGCTCAGTGTTCTACTCGGGATTTATTACAAGCGGTTTCTTTGGGCTAAACCACAGTGGATTACACAACTATTTGGAGTTTGGAAGACGTGGTTGTCAACGTGGGGAATTCGATCTTCTTTTAGTACAACGTATTTAGTTGTTGTTTGGACAATTGTTGTGTATATTTAAGTATTTCATTTAATTTAGTTGCTATTTAAACGCGAAAATTGTTCATTAATTGTAATATTAATAACGTTAATTGTTAGCCAAACGCAAGCCATTTATGGGAATATAATGTACATTGACCATTTCACTTTGTAGTCCCGTGAGTCCACGTTGTGTTATTGCTAATTATCATTTGAATTAAAATGCTTTCATCCATGTCTGCACGTCATTTCATTTAAAAAGGTGTTGTCGCATCACCGCATGATATGAAATATGTATAAGCAAACAACCACATGCTCCAAGAACTACAGTGAACACAACTCCTCCTGAGCTGGGTTGTAGTAGTGAAACTTAGCAGGACCGCCGAAAGGAAGTGGGAAGTAAACCAACCCTACTCACATCACTACCTCCTTCATTAAACCCCAAGCTACATGATATGTATTTTACTGCCCATAGTCGGAGTGAACGCCTCAACAGGAGTCTTGTATATAATTCGTTTGCTGAATGTTGCCTAGATAATCGAATGGTACAAAAGCTTGTCTAGGGGAATAGAGCACAAAAACTTGTAGACTAAAACTTGCCCAAATGTCCCCACCCACTATACAATTTTTCTAAGGCAATAGACCCATTCAACTTCTCCCTTGTTCAGTGTTGTTTGCTTGCATATTTCAAATCATGCGACGTCGACAACACCTTTTTGAAATTAAATGACATACAGATATGAATGAATGATAATTAGCAACAACAGAACATGGACTGAAAAGTGAAATGGTCAATATACATTATATTTCCATAAATGGCTTGCGTTTGGCTAACAATTAACGTTATTAATATTACAATTAATTAACAATATTCGCGTCTAAATAGCAACTAAATTAAATCATATACCTAAATATACACAACAGTAAATACTGTTGTCCAAACAACAACTAAATACATAATTATGTACCAAAAGTAGAATTCCCCACATTGACAACCACGTTTTCCAAACTCCAAATAGTTGTGTAATCCACTGTCGCTTAGCCCAGAGTCAGAGCAAACGCTTGTAATAAATCCGGAGTAGAACACTGAGCGGCAGCACGCAATAAATTAACGTTTCCAAGCCTTTTTATAGATAATTGGGGATTTATTTTCTGATTCCAATATATTTATAGAACCTAAATGGGATTTTTAGTTGTATTTCATTCGTGTTCACTCGTGTTCACCCGTGTGCCATTCGTGTTCACTTGTGTTCACTCATGTTCACCCGTATTCCACTCGTGTTCACTCGTGTTCATTCGTGTTCTGACTCGTGTGGAGTTTTAGATCAGCCATTTGAGTATCCTAATAGATTTCCTTGTAATTTTTTGTTGTGGGACTTTAAAGTGTTCTTTTTTTCTGAACATGTGTGGTCATGAACATGGCCACATAAAATTGAGAATCATACTAACGTGCTTTCACCAAGCACAGATAAAACCCACCCAATGAGTCTTGCCTGATCGTTCATAAGCATTCATATTGGAGGCCTAGAGTGAAGTCAGCGAACTGTCAAATATTTAAATTTATCCTTCATGCAGTAATCTTACATCGGTGTCCTTTTCATATGCAGATAAAGAAGCTTCTAACAAATCAAGTTGTGAAATAGAATGGTATTTATTTGTCGTATTATTCGTGGCAGGCGGAATTGTTGGAATTTTGCTTTCGTGCATTGTGGTGTGTTTTCGTCTTCGGCGTAAAAGTAGAAAGCCTCAATTAAATCCAGAGCCAGAAACATCTAAAGATGATAGAGTTTATCAAGACCTGGATTTAACTAAAATGAATTCAGAAGATAATTATCAGTCGTTGAGGGTGAATTCTGGCGGTGATGAGGGTGATGAGGAAAATGATGAAACTTACACGGAGTTGAACGAAACCAGGGATGTTGAAGAAAATTATCAAGCTTTAATGTGAACGAAATATATCATTTTAGCTTAAGGGCCGTCGTACTGGAGTCAAATATTTGTGCATATATAATTTCTTACATGAACCGTGTTACGTACAATTAAATATTTTAGTGATTTTTCTCCAGTTCTTAAAGGTTAAACAAATGTACGCTTGTTTCATTAAAATCTCATGTTTACTGACATTCATACATTTACACGTATAATGTTTTTTATTATAGTTATCACTGTTATTTTCAGGGAGTTATTTGAACTCCAAAAACGGGGGTTAGCAAAAAAGGTTCAAAATAATCCGTTTTTTGGAGTTACAAATAACTCCATTTCTGCATGGGGTCAAAATTTAACTCCACTTTTGGAGTTACAATAACTCTCATTTCGGAGTTAATACAAATAACTCCATTTCTGGTGTTAAAATTTAACTCCACTTTTGGGGTTAAATTTAACCCTCATTATGGAGTTAAAATTTAACTCACCTTTGGGGGTTAAAATTTTTTAACTCCGTTTCTGGAGTTAAACTATAGCGCTCTTGGAAGACGTATCTTCGTCTTTTTAACTGTTTCTACACATTTTAATGTTGTAAAAACTAAATCATTTAAAAATATCATTTATGATTTAGCTTTTATAACATTAAACAACTGTCTGTGTAGAAAAAGTAAAAAAGACGGTTATAATTATGTCTTCCCAGCGCGCTATGATTATTAATCCTTTTTTAATGATTTAATGTCACTTGCTTGGCAAAATGTCTAAGCATTGAGAATACAAAAGCCTCTCAATTGACAATTATATAACACTTCAACTCGCTTCAGTCAAGTCAGGTTTCCATGGAATATGTTCTACATCAATCGCCATGTAATATAATATGGTTCTACAAATTAAAGTGTATTCTGAATCTTGATTCCAATTCAGTGACACAAAGTTTCCAAGTTTAATTTGATAGATAGATAGATAGATAGATGGATGGATGGATGGATGGATGGATCGATGGATGGATGGATAGAGATAGACAAACTTTAATTCCTCCAATATTGAAGATATCTAGGTACAATATTTAAAAGAAAACTATAAAATGTTTAAATATATAAAATGTCAACAAACAAAAAATTAAAAAATGATTAATTTCATGAATGGTCAGTTCTAATTAAAGCTAGTTTGTTCTGTTATAGTTAACAGCATGTTAATATGTCTGACAACAATTAAAGAAAGTTCGTCCATCAGGCCTTCGTTTCCGCATCCATGGTAAATACGTCTGCTGAGTAAGCATATGTATAGTTCGACATCATCCATTGAGTGAAGAATAGCCAAAACACTTGTCGGAAGACTATCTGATATCTCGTCCCACATTTTGTTCCGCCAGCTACTTGTGTGTGAACATCTCATAATAAAATGGAAGTTAACATTCCAAACTTGAACTTTGCAAAAAATACAGCGGGTCGTCTCATCACATTTCGTCCACAAATTGAAAAGTCTCGGAGTATTTCCACAAACAATCTTTGCTACTTTCAATATTGAAAATTTCAAGTGAGAATTTCTTCTTGCCAACTTCCAGAGGTGTAGGGGTTCCAGTTTCGTATGAACTTATTTAAAGAAAACGAGTTCTTCTTTGTTTAACATGCCGTTTCTCCACTTTAGCTCCTCGTATCTCTTGATTTCAATATAAACTTGTTTCCTCCAGGTGTTCCTTGTTGGAAAGGTTAATTCGCCAATATAAGTAGTGAGATAGCTTGTAAGGTTGTATTTTTGTATAATGCGGATTATATCAGGAAAGAAGCTTTTGTTTTTTTTGTGGATTTGTAAGGTATGAGAAAAGGCGATTGATGAAGATCTGTTTTGTAACCATTGTTGGACTTGAAAAACATAAGCGACCGAAGTACATTAACTTGGCCTTGTCGATGTAACCTTCCATTGACCACAGGCCTAAACTTCCAACTGCTGCTTCAGATCTGGTATTAGGATCTAAACCTTGAATACACTTCGCATTGAAGCGCAGACTTCTTTCAATTGATGTTGTTTCATGCTGAGTTAAATTGTTCCAAAGTTCGCAACCGTACAGAGCAGTCGGAAACACAACAGTGCACAATAGATTGGCACCACAAATTGGATTTAGAGCATTCGAACGAGCGCCGATATTGGAAACATTTGCCATCGTTGATTTTGCTTTTGCACAAGCATTGAGTGTGCGTTTTACGCTCGAAAAATTCCCGGATAGTTCTATTCCAACATGTGGCCAACTTTCCTTTTCTTCTGTTTTAACACCATACAAAGTCCACTGGCGGGAATTCTTAAGCTTGTTCCGCATTTGCGTAGATTCGCCAAAAGTTACTATAGTTGTTTTGGATGGACTGAACTCAAAACGCCATTTAATACTGTAACGTTCCAAAGAGTCCAGCATGACTTGTAGACCCTTAACACGTGTGGACATTATGGCAATGTCATCGGCGACCATAACTGGATTGCATTGGAGATTGTTCAGCCAAAGGCCTTCACCGCATTCGTCAAAAATGTTAGGTAAATCGTCGTTGAATACGATGAAGAGCCATGGTGACAAAACACCTCCTTGTCTTACTCCTTGTAAAATCGGGAATTCGGCAGACGGTACACCATCAAACATAACGCGACTTGTTAACTGGGAGTACCAATTTCTGAGGAGTCTCCAAGTTTTCCCTTTAATACCAAGATTGAACATTTTGTAGAAGAGGCCAGGGATCCACACAGTATCGAATGCTTTTGTGGTGTCCAAGAAACAACAATAAACTTTGCTACCGTTTTCAATGTTATGTAGTGCAGCTTCTTTTAGTGACAACGTTGCATCAAGGCAGCTTTTCCCTTTTTGGTACGCATATTGAATGCTGTTAGGAAATCCCCTTCTGATGAAAAAAAGGGTCCATCTATCGAGTATTAATCGTTCGAATATTTTTCCGATTACATTCAACAGCGTAATGCCACGGTAATTATTTTTGTCGTGTCTATTTTTCTTGTTATGTTTAAAAAGTGAAATAATGTCACCGACCGCAAGAGCACTTGGGATATTTTCTTCGACTCTAATTGCATTGAGAACCTCAGTGAGTACTTGAAATACCGCATGACCGCCATACTTTATATGTTCGTAAAACAAAGAATATGGACCACATGCTTTCCCATTAGGTAATTGATTGCACGTTCTACTGACTTCTTCAACAGTGAAAGCTGTATTCAAAGCATCAAAGCTCGCGCTGAAACTCTCAATTTCATAGTCATTCAAACAACTTTCGACATGAGAAGCAAACTCTGCGTCAAAATTTGGATTCGGTTTAGGGGTGTACAATTCCGAGTAGTGGTCTTTCCATACCTCACGCAGTTCGTTCGTGTCACTTATAAATTTTCCCTCAATCTTCAGACTATTTGTTTGTAGTCCTCTCTTTTTCCGTCGAGATGACATGATGCGTTGAAATGCGGTATTGTCTTGCTCAAAAATATTTTCGAAATGTTCGTACTCTTTGCATTCGTATTCGTGAGCCTTTCGTCTGAGATGCCTTCTAAAATCACGTTTTGCCTGCTTGTAAGCGCGGAAAGTTTCACTGTCTGGAGCTCGCGGGCGTCCTTGCATGATCCAAAGTTTTCTGTAGTGACGACATTTGTCGTGCAATAGTTTTAGGCCTTCTTTCCAGTAGGATTTAAGATAATTCCTGAAGTTTGATTTAGGAATAGATTGGTCTGCTGATGATTTAAGCGCAGTTGTTAAGTTGTTTAATACCTCACTTACTGAAGCGATGTCCTCAAATGAAGATAGTGTAATGTTAAAATCAGCAATAGCACTGGCTACGTTAAATTGGTAAGCTTCTCTAACAACGGGGTTGATAATCTTCTTCCAAGCTAGACGAGATTTCGATTCAGGCTGGGATGGAGTAAGTATTGGACGTATTTTCAAAGCACAAAAGATTGGTCGATGAAATGAAAGGTTTGCGCTGTCATCATCCGACACAAAACAAGATTCTATAAGGTCAACATGATCTTTTTTGATAAGTGTATGATCAACTGTGGTTTTAATGAGTCCATTGTTGCTATAAAACGTTTCAATGGGTCCTGTGCAAAACTTTTGTGAATTAATTGAAATCAAAGATAATCTCTTCATTATAGTTGCAATCATTGTTCCTCTTGCATTAGTTGCAGAAAGGGTTCTTGGACCGCCGGCAGAGCCAACATGACAATTAAGATCGCCAAGGACAATGACAGACCCACGACTAGAAAGTTGGTTAATAACATCTTCAAGGGCTTCAGCAGTTTGTTTGTAAATAGGAAATGGTAAATTAGATGATGGCAGATACGCTCCAACAACGAAAATATTTCGTCTATCAAAAGTTTTAAAGTGTATAGCCAAGATTCTGTCATTGCCAATGTCTTCTAATATTTTTATACTAGCGCTTAATGATTTTCTCCAGAGGATGGCAACGCCCCCTTTACCTCTTCGCCATTGTGAATTGGGATCCAAATTACTACAGCATTTGCCCCAACCGGTAAAGTCTTTATTTTTTTTTTTATTTAAACATATTTGGAATCATTTTCTTCAAGAGCTGAAGCTCATCGAGGAAGATCATGACATATTAAAATTACTGTAGAGTACTTGACAATTTAAATAAAAAAGACACACAAATAAAAGAAGATAATAAAGAAAGAGATAGCAATAATAGATGGTTATATGTTAAAGCCTAACAGCGGGGTCATGAATCATGTACACAGTTGGTAAACCGTTTAGAATTCAATATAAACAATTGGACATTATGCAGTAACATCTGGTTATCTGCATATCCAAGTTTATCTGAGCCATGCAAAAATAGGTGTACTTTCTGACCCTCTGATAAGCTCAACCATATAGTTGGAAGAAGCCGTGCAGATAAAGAGAATAATATTTGACGTTGAGCAGCATATAGCGGACAATGTAAAAAAGTCTTTATGTAGTGAATGTATTATTGATAAAGAATCAGGATAAAGCCAGTGCTCTTGAAGAACTAGTAAGTCAGTGATTTCCAAACAGTTTGCGACATATAGTATGTTACAAATGAGTCCGCCTACATTTAGCGTCGCAATGCGTATACTTTCTACTTCACATAAATTTGTTGCAGCCATATTGTTCATTGTTAGGGTTGTTTAGCTTTTCGCTATTTGCCTTTTCTTTTGGAAGCCAGGGCTTACAAAACAGTTTAGTAATACTCCATGTTGTCAGTTTTAAACCGTTTCGAGATTTACTACGCGAAAAGTTGTTATTATTTTCTGCGAACGTTAATCAACTTCGGGGTTTCGAGGAGACTCCTCCCCATGATGTGTTTCCGCGCGTAATTTGACTAACTGTCCTTTTGTCAGCCACGGTTTGCACGACACAAATTTAGGCCAAAACTGATCTGATAGAACGGCAATTGCGTCATCCTCATGGACATTAACTTTAGCCGAAACAGTTCCTTTACGTTTACTCGGAAACACCCGTAAGTGTGTTAGTGTAATTCCCCTTTTTTCTATATATTGACGTATGTCGTTTTCTGTCACATTTTCGTCTATTCCTGTCAACAGAAATCGCCTAATATTCCTTCTTTTTCGTTTAACCCCAATAAAACCGTCAGTTTGCTTCGAATTAAAGCTTTCGCCAGAGGCGGAGGTAGAAGTGTTGGGCATTGAACAATTAACTTCCGGAAATTACGTCACATAAATATGGACCAGTTTCGTGATGAAATTATGCGCTCATCTTTGATACAAGAACCATCTACTGATCTTCATGGACTAGTCAATCAATATGACGGTGTTTTGCGATCATTATTGGATCAACATGCACCATTATTAACGAGGTCGATCACCCTTCGTCCGTCTGCACCTTGGTATACACCTGAAGTAACCATGGAGAAAAGAAATAGAAGACGACTTGAGCGGAAGTGGCGTGCTTCAAGACTACAGTATGATCGTGACCAGTACGTACATCAATGCAGTGTTGTCAATAACTTGATTAATTCACTGAAAGTGACATATTACAATGAAATTATACAAGAACATTCAACAGATCAGCGGCCCTATTTAAGACGGTGAGCAAGCTACTTCAAAAATCATACGAAAAGCGTTTTCCTCCTTCTGCTAACAACACTGCTTTGGCAAATTCATTTGCTGATTTTTTTGCCAACAAAATTGATAAAATTCACTGTACACTTTTGGAAAGAATTGCTAGTGTGGGTCCAATTCAATCTGAATTGGTAGTTTGTGGTACTGAACTTTGTGATTTCATGGAGATTAGTCAAGACCAAGTAAGAAACTATGCGCTTAAACCCATTACCAAGTCATGTTCTTTGGATCCTTTACCTGCAATGGTTTCAAAAGGTTGTTTCCCCGTGTTACTGCCGACATTGACCAAGATTATTAACATGTCACTTGCTACGGGTATTATGCCTGATCCTTTAAAAGTTGCAGTATTGTCTCCTTCACTGAAAAAAGCTGATGCTGACTTCAAACAATTTTCGAACTTTCGACCTATATCCAATCTGCAATTTATTTCTAAGCTGATAGAGAAGGCTGCTGCTGAACAATTAACAGATTATGTCATGACTCATTACCTTGATGAGGTGTTCCAGTCTGCATATAAAACGTTCCATTCCACTGAAACAGCATTGGTCAAAGTTCAAAATGATGTCTTGTGTGCACTTGATAACAACCAGTCAGTTATATTTCTCTTGTTAGACTTATCTGCAGCCTTTGACACGGTCGACCATTCCATCTTGTTGTCAAGACTTTCGGCTCGCTTTGGTATAAAGGGGAATGTTCTGGCGTGGTTCGAATCATACTTAAAATCTCGGAAACAGTTTGTGCAGGTTGAAGATGGTTTGTCGTCAACACGTAACCTGGGTTGTGGTGTACCTCAGGGGTCAGTATTGGGTCCATTATTGTATTTGCTATACATATCTCCGATCAGTGATATTATTAAACGATATAATCTCCAGTACCATCTATATGCGGATGACACCCAACTGTATATAACTTTTAAATCGGATTCATTGAATGAACTTCTGTCAGCCAAGACAAGAATTGAGTTATGTGTGAAATAAATTGACTGTTGGATGGTCAATAATGGTCTTAAATTAAATCAAGACAAAACAGAGCTTGTTCTTATCAGCTCTCAATATCGTTCCAGACCTTCCTTGGAATTTATACAGGTTGGTGATGAGCAGATTCAACCAAAGGCATCAGTCAGAAATCTGGGAGTTGTGTTTGATCAGTGTCTTAATTTGGAGGAACATGTGAAGAAAGTGTGTAAAACATCTCACTACCACTTGAGGAATATAGCCAAGATTAGGAAGCATCTAAATGAAAATACTGCTGAGATACTTATGCATGCATTCATCAGCTCTAAACTGGATTATTGTAATTCCTTACTATACGGTCTCCCTAAGCGCTTATTAAATAGCTTACAATCTGTACAAAATACTGCTGCGCGTATAGTTACATTAACTAGGAAATATGATCATATTACTCCAGTTATGTTTAAGCTTCATTGGCTACCTGTACATTATAGAATAAGTTTTAAAATACTGCTATTAGTCTATAAAGCTCTTAATGGCATAGCACCGCGCTATATTACCGAACTATTAAAGATGCGCACATATTCGCGAAGCCTTAGATCTAGTGGTCAGGAACTTCTTGTGGAGCCTCGCTCCAGGTTAAAGACATATGGTGATAGGGCATTCTCCGTGGCAGCGCCTAAGTTGTGGAATCAACTTCCTATTGAACTCAGACGGACTGACTCTGTCGATCTTTTTAAGAAACGTTTAAAAACATATTTATTTAAATTAGCTTATGACTAAGATTTTAATTTTTTCTGTTTTCATATATATGTATATATTTTATTTGGTTAGGATTATTTATTTTTATTGTAAAGCGCTTTGGGCAATTTGGAGTTAGCGCTATATAAATATATTATATTATTATATTATTATATTATTATATTATTATTATATTATTTCCGGTGAATTAACTGCAGCCTCTCTGGCTGCACTTCGGTTTTTGTTTATATTATTAGCATTAATGCTCGACGAACCATGTGCTTTGTTGTGTTCATGAACTTTTTCTGTAGTTTTATCTACTTCAACTATTTCTTTTGTCTTCGTAAGGTCATAATGCGTTGGCGGTTTAAGCCTCCTATTGTTTGTTGGTAAACTATTACTGACAGATTCTAAATTGTGCACTGTAATTACTTGAGCTAGGCAATTAGTCTCCAGAGTATTCTTTTTTGTTTTTTTACTATAAAGTGTTTTAGTATTGTTGATACTATTATCAGTTGTGTTATTACTAGACGGCCGGCCAAGCTTGAAAAAAGTGTCTAGAAAACACTGTCGATGGCATTTTTTTGTTAGAAGCATGAAACTACGCAAAATGTCTTAGGATAGTGTTTACTTTGAGATTGAGAGTGGTTGCCAACCGTAATTTTTTATTTATGTGCTAAAATTCGAAGGTTTTTTCTAAAACATTTCGAAGGATGGGATTTTTGTCGAATGCTGTATTTTACATCAGTGTTTTATTTTAATTGGCTGACTATCTAATTAACATTTGTAAAGCTCGGGTAATCTTCTTTCGCATAATTAAAAATGATATGCTAATAAGAAACATGGCGCAAATACATCAAAACACGACCTTTCAAAAAGAAGCCACAACAATATGTTTTTGTTGTGTTACAGACAGGCAACAATCACATAAAAATGTTTAGATTACACACTCAGTATTACACGCCCGGTTGCCACCCGTGTAACACAATATATTTCTGTTGAGCCAGTCGAGTTTTGGCATGTAAATGCTTGAAAAACAGCATGTTGGCGCAAACACGTAGTTTTACTACAACACATAGACCTTCAAAATCGGTAAATATTCGAAATTAAACGCAATAATTTACGAATTTAAGCCTTTGGGTAACCACTCGTCCTAATAAATCCATCCTTATTTTGAAACTCGCCTCCATACAGGTATTTTAACAAGTATAATAGTAATACCATTTTCTCATTACCATGTCACTTTGAGTTATGACAATTAAGAAAAGGAGGAATTTGCACATGCTAATTAGGTAGTGAACCAATTACAATAAATTCATGATATCGAAAATTGCTTTTAAATGGATTACCATCTGTCGAAATGTCGTTATAAAAACCTTCCAATTTCGGTACTTAAATAGAAAAATTACGGAAGGCAACCAATTTCACCTTCAAAGAACATACTCCGATGACATTTAGTGTGGTTTCCTGCTTCTAACAAACAAATGCCATCGACAGTCACTTTTTTCGAAGCTGGCCGGCCGTCTATACCCTGAGACATCTGTTTACTTAGTTTATCACTGAATTTATTCAAATTATCTTGTAGTTCTTTGTTACGTTTGTTCAACATACCAATTTCTTCCCCTTGTTTCTCAATAACTTTGTCTTTCTCCAAAGGTTTATCCCCAATTTTCTTAATTTCGATATCAAACTTTTCGCGTAGCAAAAACAAGTCAGCCTCCAATGTGGAAAATCGCTCGGTACAAGATTTATGTGTAAGCCGTAACTCCCCAGCAATCCTGCTTCCCTGGCTAGCACTGAACAATGGTGTGCCATAATTTAAACCGGAGCTTCTATCAATAGTGTCATTCTCAGAGAAGCTCATATCTCCCATACTGCTGGCCCCAGAGATTATACTTCTGCACGATTATCAGGTTGCGATAGTGTAAAAACACTTTCCAACCGTGACGATGCTTTAAACAGTAATGACCTTCGTATCTAGACAGTTATATAATTCAAATATATCATTTGCCAACCGCTCTTCAAGGTTTTTAAATTGACTGCTGTCCTTTGGTTTCCTTTTAGTGTAGAGTTCCCCAGTAGGAAAATTCGATATTGGTTGACATTCCGTGACTAATGCACTTTTTAAGTTAGTCAGGCTTTCAACATTTCCTTCGCTTGCCAAGACACTTACAATTTCCATCTTTGGCCGATCTTTTATTGAATTTAAACGACCTCGAAGAGATTCTACCATAGTTTCTTACGAGGTACTTGTTGTTTACTTTTATATCTTATTTAGTGAAGAAAAATCGTTCTTAAAACGAAGTATTTAGCAGCTATATACCGGAGCACAATATACGTGACCTTTCATTTTCGATAATATATTATAATATAACATAACATAACATAACATAACATAACATAACATAACATAACATAACATAACATAACATAACATAACATAACATAACATAACATAACATAACATAACATAACATAACATAACATAACATAACATAACATAACATAACATAACATAACATAACATAACATAACATAACATAACATAACATAACATAACATAACATAACATAACATAACATAACATAACATAACATAACATGTCATTGGCCCCAATTCTGGAGAGACTTACAAATTTACAAAAGATCACTAACAATATATATACATAACCTAACCCTAAGATAAAAGTTACAAATTACATCAATTTATACATGCAGCCACTCTGCTAAACATAGCAAGTACAATTCGAGCTACTATAAGAAATTGTACTCTGTCCACCTCGTTATTACCATCAATGTTCAAGCCTCCAAGAAGGCTGTCGTAAATATCAGGATCTGACCTATTAAACAGGTTTGACATGCTCCTTATACATATATTATCATATAAATTATCCCACATCTGATTGCGTTCATTAATTGTTGCTGGACATTCCATGACAAAATGGAATCCAATATCACACAGTGCTTTCGTGCATAGGCTGCAAATATAAAATTCACCCCGATCTTCCGTCGCTGATACAATGGACTTAGGAATATTTCCGCACATCAGGTTAACCATATTAGTCATAATTATACGGTCAAATGGATAGTGTTTCAGAACCTCCCAGTGGATAAGTGGTTTGAGCTCATGATGTATTTGAGCATAATGTACAAGGTTGGGTTTATATGCCATCGTCGTCCTCATGACATATTCCTCATATTCATATATTTTCCTCAATACCAGTTTTCTCCAAACTTCTTTAGAAGGAATCACCCCGTCTTTTAAGTATTTTTCAAGAAAATCGCTTAAACCATATTTTTCTAAAATTCTTATTACATCAGGTATAAATCCCTTAGAATTTTCACGTTTTGTTCCTTTATACGAAAAAAGCCGCTTAATAAACACTTGCTTATGCAGTGCTGTTGGTAATGATCGACACAAAGAAGCAAAAAAGATAAGTTTTGCTTTGTCTATCCACCCTATCGTCGATAGCATCCCCAATGAGCCAAGCGCGGCCTCGGTATGGGTAGATAGCGGAAATCCTTGAAACCGTTTTGCTGCAAACGTTGTTACTCTGTTCAGCATCTCACACTCAGTCGACGTCAAATTAAACCAGACCTCGCAGCCATAAAGCATTAACGGTAGCCCATACACTTTCCAAAGATTTGAAGCACAAATGGGATTAAGTCCTCCAGCTCGAACTCCCGCAGCCATTAGTGCCCCAACAACCGAGCGTCCTTTGTCAGCAGCCTTATTCGTCCTGGATGAACTGGATAAATTACCTGTTAATAAAATACCAACATGTTCCCATACTTTAACTTGATTTATTACCGCCTCATTAAGGTACCATGTTCTGGTTCGGCACCTAACGTTAAACTGTTGGGTTGATTCACCAAAGGTAACAACCTTGTTCTTAGTCGGATTAAAAACGAAACGCCATTTATTGCTGTACTTTTCAGCAGAGTCAAGCAAACATTGAAGGCCGTCTAATCTAGTCGATAATAGCGTGATATCATCCGCAATTATTATTGTACTACATGATAACTCCTGCAACGCGATTCCATTTCCCGTTGCCATTAAAATTTCAGGGAGATCGTTATTATGGCATAAGAAAAGCCAGGGGGAAAGAAGCCCACCTTGTCTCACTCCTTGTTTTACTTGAAACCATCCCGACATCAACTCACGAAAGAAACTGCGCATTTCATACGATTGTACCACCCACGCAGGATACGCCACGATTTTCCGTTCATACCCATGTTATAGAGTTTAAAGAACAAACCATTCCACCAAACAGTATCAAATGCTTTTTCTGAATCGAGAAAACCGCAATACACTTTACTTTCCCTTTCGATGTTATTCAAAATAAATTCTTGCAAAGTAAAACTTGCAAGAACGCAGCTCTTATTGTTTTGATATGCGTATTGAAACTGGTTAGGAATACCCCAATCCTTGAAACAAGGCATCCAACGGTTAAGAAATAAACGTTCAAAGACTTTCCCCATAACATTTAAAAGCGTTATACCTCTGTAATTTTTCTTGTCCATTGTGTTCTTTTTCCCACTCTTCGGTATAGAAATAACTTTTCCCAAAGTCCAACTTTCTGGCACATACTCAGATTCTCGTATTGTATTAAGCAATATTACTAAGAATTCCATAAATGATATCCCACCGTATTTAAGATGTTCGTACCGTAGATTATCTGTACCACCAACTTTACCATTTGGAAGTGTATCAATAACATTCTTAACTTCTTCTAATTCGAATGGTTTTTCCAATGGATCACCAGTGTTGTGAAATGACTCACCAGAAAATGTATCGATCTGTTGCTCAACAGCAGCACGACATAACATAACATAACATAGACAAACTTTAATTCCTCCAATATTGAAGATATCTAAGTACAATATTTAAAAGAAAACTATAAAATGTTTAAATATATAAAATGTCAACAAACAAAAAATTAAAAAAAAAATGATTAATTTCATGAATGATCAGTTCTAATTAAAGCTAGTTTGTTCTGTTATAGTTAACAGCATGTTAATATGTCTGACAACAATTAAAGAAAGTTCGTCCATCAGGCCTTCGTTTCCGCATCCATGGTAAATACGTCTGCTGAGTAAGCATATGTATAGTTCGACATCATCCATTGAGTGAAGAATAGCCAAAATACTTGTCGGAAGACTATCTGATATCTCGTCCCACATTTTGTTCCGCCAGCTACTTGTGTGTGAAGTTAACATTCCAAACTTGAACTTTGCAAAAAATACAGCGGGTCGTCTCATCACATTTCGTCCACAAATTGAAAAGTCTCGGAGTATTTCCACAAACAATCTTTGCTACTTTCAATATTGAAAATTTCAAGTGAGAATTTCTTCTTGCCAACTTCCAGAGGTGTAGGGGTTCCAGTTTCGTATGAACTTCTTTAAAGAAAACGAGTTCTTCTTTGTTTAACATGCCGTTTCTCCACTTTAGCTCCTCGTATCTCTTGATTTCAATATAAACTTGTTTCCTCCAGGTGTTCCTTGTTGGAATGGTTAATTCGCCAATATAAGTAGTGAGATAGCTTGTAAGGTTGTATTTTTGTATAATGCGGATTATATCAGGAAAGAAGCTAAGTTTTTGTTTTCGTGGATTTGTAAGGTATGAGAAAAGGCGATTGATGAAGATCTGTTTTGTAACCATTGTTGGACTTGATAAACATAAACGACCGAAGTACATTAACTTGGCCTTGTCGATGTAACCTTCCATTGACCACAGGCCTAAACTTCCAACTGCTGCTTCAGATCTGGTATTAGGATCTAAACCTTGAATACACTTCGCATTGAAGCGCAGACTTCTTTCAATTGAGTTAAATTGTTCCAAAGTTCGCAACCGTACAGAGCAGTCGGAAACACAACAGTGCACAATAGATTGGCACCACAAATTGGATTTAGAGCAATCGGACGAGCGCCGATATTGGAAACATTTGCCATCGTTGATTTTGCTTTTGCACAAGCATTGAGTGTGCGTTTTACGCTCGAAAAATTCCCGGATAGTTCTATTCCAACATGTGGCCAACTTTCCTTTTCTTCTATTTTAACACCATACAAAGTCCACTGGCGGGAATTCTTAAGCTTGTTCCGCATTTGCGTAGATTCGCCAAAAGTTACTATAGTTGTTTTGGATGGACTGAACTCAAAACGCCATTTAATACTGTAACGTTCCAAAGAGTCCAGCATGACTTGTAGACCCTTAACACGTGTGGACATTATGGCAATGTCATCGGCGACCATAACTGGATTGCATTGGATATTGTTCAGCCAAAGGCCTTCACCGCATTCGTCAAAAATGTTAGGTAAATCGTCGTTGAATACCATGAAGAGCCATGGTGACAAAACACCTCCTTGTCTTACTCCTTGTAAAATCGGGAATTCGGCAGACGGTACACCATCAAACATAACGCGACTTGTTAACTGGGAGTACCAATTTCTGAGGAGTCTCCAAGTTTTCCCTTTAATACCAAGATTGAACATTTTATAGAAGAGGCCAGGGATCCACACAGTATCGAATGCTTTTGTGGTGTCCAAGAAACAACAATAAACTTTGCTACCATTTTCAATGTTATGTAGTGCAGCTTCTTTTAGTGACAACGTTGCATCAAGGCAGCTTTTCTTTGGTACGCATGTTGCATGCTGTTAGGAAATCTCCTTCTGATGAAAAAAGGGGTCCATCTATCGAGTATTAATCGTTCGAATATTTTTCCGATTACATTCAACAGCGTAATGCCACGGTAATTATTTTTGTCGTGTCTATTTTTCTTGCTATGTTTAAAAAGTGAAATAATGTCACCGACCGCAAGAGCATTTGGGATCTTTTCTTCGACTCTAATTGCATTGAGAACCTCAGTGAGTACTTGAAATACCGCATGACCGCCATACTTTATATGTTCGTAAAACAAAGAATCTGGACCACATGCTTTCCCATTAGGTAATTGATTGCACGTTCTACTGACTTCTTCAACAGTGAAAGCTGTATTCAAAGCATCAAAGCTCGCGCTGAAACTCTCAATTTCATGGTCATTCAAACAACTTTCGACATGAGAAGCAAACTCTGCATCAAAATTTGGATTCGGTTTAGGGGTGTACAATTCCGAGTAGTGGTCTTTCCATACCTCACGCAGTTCGTTCGTGTCACTTATAAATTTTCCGTCAATCTTCAGACTATTTGTTTTTAGTATAAACTTAGTAATAGACTATCACTTTTCCTGCGTTCTGATTGGCTACGCTACTCGTAGACTATTAGTGATAGTCTACTAGTAGCAAAATTCAAAACAATGGCGTGAAAATTCACGTTTAAAATTAATATTAATACTTTTGTTTACTTTTGTATTGTGTTCCCTAGTTCTCAATAAATGCTATAGTTTATACTAAAACAATACAATCGGACTCGTCAACTCGAATAGTTCGGCTTCGTTGACTATTCGCTCATAGCCAACTCGGCCTCGTTGTCTAATTGTTAAGTAGTCCTCTCTTTTTCCGTCGAGATGACATGATGCGTTGAAATGCGGTATTGTCTTGCTCAAAAATATTTTCGAAATGTTCGTACTATTTGCACTCGTATTCGTGAGCCTTTCGTCTGAGATGCCTTCTAAAATCGCGTTTTGCCTGCTTGTAAGCGCGGAAAGTTTCACTGTCTGGAGCTCGCGGGCTGCAATTCGGAGGGCTGCAGTTCGGTATGAACATCCCGAAAATATTCAAGCTCAGGTTTGATATACAAGCCTTGCCTCCAACACTGGATTTGAAACTGAAGAATTTCTGTTTTTACTATTGATTTCCATGAGGATTTAGTAGGGATTTGACCTGTTTGCATGTAGGTGGTAAGATAGTCCCCAAGTCCGTATTTATTCAAAACTCTAAGGCACCATGACCAGTGTCGAGATTTTCCGTGGCGAGGATGAAATCTGAACTTAGAAGATAATTATACTTGTCTTCATCCTCCATACTATGAATGAAGCAGCTGATTTGTGTTGGAATTACATCATCAATTTTCTCGTAAAAACGGTTTCTTTCAATATTTGTTTCCCGACAATCCATGTTAAAATGTCTGCCAATGTCCCAGAGATGTTTTCCACAATGAATGCACGTGTAATGTGAGTCACAATCCTCAACTGCGGAGATAATCGTGGCCGGTAAATTTCCACAAATCACGTTTACCATATTTGCAATTTTTTCGCGTTGAAAAGGGTTATCTCTTGAAATACGCCAATGCAACAACGGTTCCAGGTGAAGATGGGCGTAAGCAAGATGAGTCAATTCGTCTTTTCTACTTAAAGATTCTCTCCAACTATTACTTTCTTCGTATTGGATACGTTCGACAACTATTTTTTTCCATTTTTCTTTGTCAGGAATTCTAGGGTTTCAATATAGTGCTCCAAATAAATGTATAGATTGTATCTCTTTAAAATTGCAAGAATATCTGGCAAAAAGCCATACATTACGTTTGTTTCTTCATACAATGCGGAGAACAGCCTGTTGATGAAAATTTGCTTATGCAGCATTTTTGGATCAGGCCTGCAAAGTTTTCCAAAGAGCAAGAGCTTTGATTTGTCGATATGACCCATTGTTGTCCACAGACCGAGGCACCCTAATGCAGCTTCTGAATGGGTGGTAATGCACATTCCCTGAACTCGTTTTGCTGCAAAATGTGATGCTCGATTGAGAAGTTCCTCTTCCGTCTTGGTGAGACCGTTCCACAGCTCGCAACCGTAAAGCATAGCAGGTAAACCATATGATTTCCATACTGTAGAGCCACAGATAGGATTTAATCCTGATGCAAAAAATCCAACCCTAGACAGAGAGCAGACGGTCGACTTGCCCTTTTTTGCTGCATTTTTTGTTCTGTCAGTGCTAGAGAAATTACCACTAAGGGTAACCCCAACGTGCTCCCAGCTCCCAGCTCCCAGCTCCCAGCTGAAAGTGTCAGTATTTGCAGTAAATTAGTCTGCACTATTCGTTAACTTGTATCGAAATGAATTGTTTAATTAGATGTTTTAGCATTTTATTCCTGAAGCAATTTATTGTCTCTGCATTTCGAATGGTATCTGGGAGAGAATTCCATAGTTTGGGACCTTGGAAAAGTATTGTGAATTGTTTTATATTTGTTCTACATGCATGTGATCTATACGCATTAACATTTCTTGTGTTATATTTGTGAAATTGATTGCTGGTGCTAAATAAATTGAGAAAGGAAGGTGGAAGTAAATTTTTGTGATATGAGTACATGAATTTACTAATACATAAATAATTTATTCCATCGATATCAAGCAAATTCAGTTTGTAATAAAGAGGAGCAGTATGTGCCAAAAAATCAGAATTAGTCAGCAATCTAACAATTCTCTTCTGTAGTATAAGAATGCGTTTTAAGTTAGAAGCATATGTAGACGACCAGACAGTGTTGCAGTAAGTAAGATACGGATAAATTAAAGTATAATATAAAGACAATTTAGCACTTCCAGACAGGCTATGACGAGCTCGATAAATTTCTCCAATAGATTTCGAAATTAATATGTGGTTTCCATGAAAGATTTTCATCCAACATGATGCCAAGAAATTTAACCTGTTGTTTCTGGGTAATGAATTTGCCATCGAGTGAGAGAGATAAATTATGCCTTGTTTTCTTTTGTTTTGGTTGGAAGATAATATAATTCGTTTTATCAATATTAACGGAAAGTTTATTAGCTATCTTTTGTAATTCTTCATTTAATACTGTACCTAACTTTACTGGATCTAAGTTAGAATAACTAATGCTAGTGTCGTCTGCAAATAGTAAAGATTCAACCAATTGCGTGGCGTTTGGAAGATCATTTATATAGAGAATAAAAAAAAGTGGGCCTAATATTGATCCTTGGGGTACACCACACTGAATAAGTCTCTGTGTGGAAAAAACATTATATTGAACGAATTGTTTACGATTTTTAAAATAACTCTTAATCCAATTTAATGCCACTCCACGAATGCCATATCGCTCAAACTTTGAAAATAGAATATCATGGTTGACAGTATCAAATGCTTTCGATAAATCTAAGAAAACATTTGCAACGATTTCTTTCCGATCGATAGCAGTTGCGATTTTATTTATCAGGTGGATAAGGGCAAGATTTGTGGAATGATTTGATCGGAAACCAAACTGATATTGATAAATAATTTCCAACTTACTTGTAAATTCTACTAAACGATTATGCATGACTCTTTCGTAAATTTTGGAGAAACTAGACAAAATCGAAATTGGTCTGTAGTCTACTACATATATATCTACTCACCAGATTTAAAAATAGGAATTATTTTTGCTATTTTTAGCTTATCAGGGAATATACCTGTCTCAAGAGAGATATTGATAAGCAGTTTTAATGGTTCTGATATTAATTCAAACGAATATTTAATAAGATGCATTGGTATATGATCATAACCGGGTGATTTACCATTTTTAAAGGACATACAAATCTCTCTCAGCTCATTGTTGGATATAGGCTTAAGGAAAATTGTATCATCAATATTAGGACTCAAAAAGTCACGAAATGAAAAATTAGTTCTGGGAATCTTACTTGCTAAAGATGGGCCGATGTTAGAGAAATATTTACAAAAGCCATTAGCAATTGCAGAGGGGTCTGTAATCGTCACATTGTTTGATTTAAAAGACGATGGTAATGAAGGCTTTTTACTTTTGAAATTTATAACTTCGTTTAATAATTTCCATGTTTTCTTCAAATCACTTTTATCTAATTCAAATTTTTGATTATAGTAATTTTTCCTCGCTAATCTGATTAAATGGTTCAATTTGTTTTTGTATTTCTTATATTTAGAATCCCTGGTCGGAGTAGGCTTAGCGAGATATTTCTTATATAACTTACTCTTTTTTCTAACAGAGGCTAATAAACCTTTGGTAATCCAAGGTGATTGCGACTTCTTGGAAGTACTCCACTTACAACTTTTTAAGGGGAAACACTCCTCAAAATGCTTGTAATATTCTACAACAAATGTACCGTACAGTTCGTTCGGATCCTGTCCTACTAAAACGTCAGTCCAGTCAACCTGAGATAGTTTGGTTTGAAATTTGACTAAATTCAATTCGTCATAGTCGCGTATGTAATATTTCGTCTTATTACTGCCATCTATATAGTATTATTATAATAAAAGTAAATATAAAGTATTAAAGACATCAATATAAACAATTACGAGCCCCGTCCGTACAATTCAAAAAGCTCTTGCATGTTATTGAGCTTAATAACATGCGTATCGCTCTCCGACTTTCGCAAACAAACTTTATTCTTGACCCAGCAAAACTTGAAATTATTCTCACTCTTGTACTTGTTCGCTTCGAACAAGAGCTCTTGTATGCGCGCGGTTAGATGCTCGTAGATGCTGAGGTTACTTAATTCTACATCCGAGGATAAGTTAAGTTCGTGTGGTTGTATGTTTCTTGTTGCTTTTCTGGCGGCAATGACCTTTTCTTTAGCCAGGCGACGGACAAACTTAAAATGTCTTCTTGCGGGGATTCGATGTGAAATATCGATATCCTGTAACGAAATATCCGCGCCAATGACAGTAAATAACTTTAGACATAGTTCTGTCGTTTGTTGAGCTGTTTCATTCTCATTTGGTTGCGGCATACCGACAATTTTGACGTTATACTGGTAACTGTAATCTTCTATGTGATCTATGGCGGTCGCAATTGACTCGCATTTATTAAATAAAGTACCAATATGCTTTTTTATATCTTTAAGGTCTTCGATCACGTTGTTCTTAAACATGATAATATCATCATATTGTGCACTAATAAATTCTATAGACTTATCTTTGTCGCTTGGTTGATGTGCATGGCTGCCTTCTTCAGTATGGGCTTGGGCTTCGCCTTTGCTTGCAATCTCTTCAGTGATTTTATCCAGCCTTCCTTCTAGTTCAGCAATCTCTTTCTTTAAGGCTTGGTTCTCCTTTCTAAGCTTTGCTGCTGCTGCCATTAGTACAGATTGGTTTACAATTTTAAGTTATGTCTTAATAGGTTTACCGGAGCGTTTTTAGACACGTCTTACTTCGACGAGATTTTCATCTAGACTAGAGTCTATACTGTAGAGTGTGCATTTCCCTTGGCATTTCTGGTCCGGTGTTAAGTGCATTACACCGTGACGTGCCACTTAAAATGCCGAATTACGTCCATCGCTATCTACGCTTTAAAAGTTCGAATTTTTACCTTAAACTGCCCTAATAGGGCTGGTTCTGTGCGTCTATACTATAGTAGCTGCTTTTGTTCATTTAAGGCACGCGTATAGCTAGGTGCGCAGGTACTTTAGCTCACGTACGATAAGTATATAGGTATTTTAGTTCACCATAATAAGTGTATAGGTGCTTTGGTTCACATACGATAAGCGTATAGGTGCTTTGGTTCACCTACAATAAGTGTATAGGTGCTTTGGTTCACCTAAGATAACGGTATAGGTGTTTTGGTTCACCTACATTAAGTGTATAGGTGATTTGGTTCACCTACGATACGTGTATAGGTGCTTTGGTTCACCTGCGATACGTGTATAGGTGCTTTGGTTCACCTAAGATAACGATATAGGTGCTTTGGTTCACCTACAATACGATACGTGTATAGGTGCTTTGGTTCACCTAAGATAAATGTATAGGTGCTTTGGTTCACCTACGATAAGTGTATAGGTGCTTTGGTTCACCTAAGACGAGTGTATAGGTGCTTTGGTTCACCTAAGATAAGTGTATATAGGTGCTTTGGTTCACCTCCGGAAAGTGTATAGGTGCTTTGGTTCACCTAAGATACCTGTATAGGTGCTTTGGTTCACCTAAGATAAGTGTATTAGTGCTTTGGTTCGCCTAAGATTGGTGTATCGGTGCTTTGGTTCACCTATGATAAGTGTATAGGTGCTTTGGTTCGCCTAAGATACGGGTATAGAGGTTTTGCTTCATCTCTGATAGGTGTATATAAGTCCTTTGGTTCACTCATTATTATTTCGTATATCGTGAATGGGTTCGCCTACATTTCTGGAGGGAAATAGGCAGGGTGTATTCAGTGTTACAATATACCTCAGAATGGTCATGAGTGTGTGACGCATTTATTATATTTTGACTGTAGGCTCTGCAGAAAAAGTACGATGATCTGAATAATACAGTGAACATGCTGAATGCATCTTCGGTAGATCAACTACTTTCTCGGATCCAACAATTAACGACGCGGCCAGTCCCAGAATTTAATCGTTATGACGCGTTGGCCCTCGTTGAGTCGCTCAAGAATACAGCACATGATACACATCACGAGAAGGCTGGCTATTACATACTAACGTTTGAAACTCTCCGTGGAAAAATGGATGAAACTGATGAACGATTTCGTAACTTTCTCCTTCCGTTGCTTGGGGATAAGAATCCGGAGAAAATTCTTGATATTATTTCTAAAGTAGAAAAGAAACATAAATGTGCTCTGAAGGATACTGCGTCTTCATCTAGACGAAATGCCTATGTACCGTATCGGAATTTGCGTTGTTTTTACTGCAATCGTTTCGGTCATTTTCAAGCCCGTTGTCCGCAACGAAGATTGGATGGAGCTACTCAGCCGTTCTCTAATTCCAGACTGACGCGACCGGCGGCCAACCGTCGCTGACAAGATTTATTGACAGGAGTGAGACGTTTAGTGAACTTATTTTCGTAATTTATTGTTGATGTGTGATATTTGCGTACTTAACTATTTCTGTCAATGTGATTGATTTTGAATCTTGAATTTGTGTTAAAGAAAATAAACAAACTCGAAGGACTCTGTATGATTTGTTGTTTTGTCTACATTTTCTGCGATACTTATATATGCTTGATTTCGGCTTACATTTTGTGGCCCGACGTACTTATAGCCCTTTTAAGGACATTTTAGTTCCGCGAGAGGGCTGTGAAAAAGAGTAACTAAACACACTCCCTGAGCAAATTGCTCGGTCATGGCTGTCGTCTTCCCGCTGGCTAATTGGGTCCCACATTAATGATACCATAAGAATATTCGGCGATTCTGTCTGTTGTTAATTTCATTACGTCAATATATTTTATTCAGATATCCAATGTCCCTTCTGCTTGTGCTCCATGTGAATATAACGCCGATTTTGACAAAAATATTATGAACTATCAGAGACAGTCATCGCGTGATTCTCATTTATCCCAGAAATGGGTTGACTGGAGGGGAGACCTAATACAGCCTAGCGAGGAGGCGACAGCCTCACCAACATCAAGGCAGATTCAGTTGCCCGGGTTCTTGACGGTCGACAATTGACGGACTTGTCAGAGTTACGGTTTCGCGATCCAAATTGTTTTTCTGCGGGGGAGCTGCACAATCACACTGATCAGTGGCAGGCGATGGCGGGCGATACTCCTTCTCCACGACAGGCTGAGGTCTTGAAGTGGGTTCTGCAGAAGGCTTCCGTTTTCGAATATTTTCGCCCGTTTAATGGTATTTTCAAAGGAAAATCCTATCATTCTGATCGCCCACCCTCGGCGTATTTTCAAAACAATTTTTCGTGTAAACAGTTTGCTGATTTTGTTCGCACAACCATATTAGACCGTTTAACAACCGGTGCTGTTTCTTTACTCGGTAAAGTTGGTCAGGTTGACCCACCTCACTTGATATTACCTTCAACCGTTGAACCATCGAAGCCAAGACTTTGTCATGATGCCCGCTTCTTAAATCTCTGGATGGTAGACATGCCTTTTTCCCTCGACACCCTTACAAATTTGCCTCGTTATGTTACACCTAGTTCATTTCAAACTATATTGGATGATAAGTCAGGCTACGATCATCTTATTTTAACCGAAGCGAGCCGGACATTTTTTTGGTATTCAATGGGGAGGTTGGTATTTCGTTTATAACACCTTACCATTCGGATGGAAAATTTCTCCCTACGTTTATCATACCACTGGGCTCATGGCGTCTGACTATTTTCGTTCAGTTGGCATTCCATGCTCCCTTTACATCGACGACCGTCATAATGGTCAATTGCAGATTGCCTCCAATAAAGGTGTATATCAGTCACTTCTCAAACCCAAAACACGTAATTTTGAAGCTGCGAAGGCAGCTATATTTGTGGTCGCCTACTACCTCGTGCTACTTGGCTATTTCCTCAATTTAAAGAAGTCCATCCTTATTCCACGGCAGGTGGTCTCTTACTTGGGTTTCCTTTCCGATTCACTAAGGCAGGCGTTTCTTCTCTTGCCCGAGAAAAAGGAGAAACTGTTAGCATTGGTTCGAAGTCTATTATCATTGACCAGAATTCAAACAAAATCATTGCAGCGACTGGCAGGGAAGTGTATTTCTCTTTCAATTAGTGTTCCAGCTGCCCTACTGTTTACACGGGAGATGCATCGGGCTATTACGAAAGCATTACGAACAGGAAAACCGGTTAGTATGTACCCGGCACTTGAGATGGAAATTCGTCATTGGCTGTTTTTGGAGGCCTGGGATGACCCTCTCCCTTGGCGCGAAGAGAAGCATCTCTCTCTTAAACTAGCTTCTGATGCTTCCGGCTCTGGTTTGGGTGGTGTGTTGTTGTCGTCTCCTGAGCTTCACACTTCCGATTACTGGACGACAGTTGAATAGACATGTGACATCGTTACAAAGGAAGCGGTCGCCCTCAACAAGGTGTTATTTTCCTTCGCTCCTCGTCTTCTCAACGCATGGGTCGATGCGAGCGTCGATAACCAAGCCGTAGTCCATGCTTGGCAAAACCAGGGAGGTCGTAGTAAGACATTGAACGATGCAATGAAGGATCTGTTCTTCACGACGTTGCAGTTAAATATCGCGCTTCATCTTGTATATATTCTGACAATTGAGAATCCTGCCGACGCCCCGTCTCGTCGTTTGTCGTCGCGTGACGCTTGCTTGAATCCAACAATATGGGCTACAGTTCAACGAGAATTTGGTGGGGAATTGGGTCATACATGTGACTTAATGGCGCTCGACTCCAATGCTATGCCAGACCTCCAGGGTCGTCCTCTACCACATTTTACTCCATACCCTTCACCAGGTTCACAGGGAGTCAACCTTTTCGCTCAGGATCTGTCATCGGTTTATCCCTTCCTTGAAGTCCCGTATGTTTTTCCACCGCTTATTTTGGTTGGTCCCGTGTTGCGTTTTTTGGCCCAACGGGTACGCTCGTGCACTCTGGTTACGTTGGATGTTTATCCAAAGAAATACTGGTGGCCAATCGTTCAGAAATATTCCGTCCACGCTGTTAAGTTAGCATCAATGGGAGATACAAATGCATTGCTCGTCCCGTCTAGAGGTGGTTGGGCCGAACATTCTGGCATTCCCGGCGACTTATGGGCGTTTGCTTTACGTTTTGAGTGAACTCTATTTTCTTACCCTCTGTTTAGATCCTTGCTAATGGGACTTTCAGCTACATACATTGTTTTGTTTGTTTTATTTCGGTGTGTATAGGCTCTTCCCCGTGTCGCGAAACTATTTGTTCCTTCGGTGTCTTACCCACAATGCAGTTATGCCAATGATGCAGATTTTCGATTCTGTCAACGATGCGGCTATCCACGTCTAGTATGTAATCCACGCGCTTTGGACATCCCGTTAACCGAGCTTGACAAGCGTTTGTGTGATTTATCATTAATGCAACGGTCGACAAGTTATTCCAAGCAAAAAGATGCCTTTCTTGGGGCACTACCAGTTTCTCCTAGTATTGCTACAGCCACTCCGAATGATATTTGCCGATTTCTTGTATACAAAGATCGTCACGGGAAAACCCAGGTCCATGTCAACAGCTGTGCTTTTCTCGGTATTAAAGGAATACGTCAATGCGGTTGTCCGGTTCGACTTTCGTACAACACAGTTGATTCTTACATTGGTAAACTTCGTGCCATTTTCCACGCTACTGGCCGTTCGGGTGAATGGGATAGGAACATCGGGATAGGTAATCCTGCTACGGATAAGAGTGTCAAGGAATATCTTCGTACTATTACTGCGGAACAACTGCAAACTCGTATTACACCGAAACAGGCGACACCATTCTTTATGGATAAACTGGTCCAATTAGCAACCCATTTGGTACAGCATTCCACTCCTAGGAGGCTTCGCCCACTCAACAGTTTATCATCGCCAGAGATCAAGCATACTTTAAAGCAGTATTTTTTAGTGGTGATCGCCCTGGAGACATGGGTCAAGTTAATTAAAGTCCCAGAAATTTTGAGGTTCCCAAACGATGACGGTCTCCTGTTCAACCATGTGTTCGGGAAAACGTTGCGAGATGGTCATAGTAATGTTTTTGGTATTCGACGCAATCCACAGTCAAATATCTGTCCAGTTAAAGGCGTTGAAGATTATATTGCCAAGGCTCGCCAGTTGAAGGTTGACTTGACAGGATATTTGTTTCGGCCAACAAATTCTAAAGGAAGTGCCGTAAATGCTCCATTTACATCTTCGGCAGCAGATGCGCGCCTTAAAGTCTATCTTACGGAAATGGGGACCGATTCCGGCGCTACCCTTCATGGGTTTCGAGCAGGATGTGCTATAAACACTCGCGTTGACAGGTGCTGAGTTATCGGAAATCATGGATCATGTCGGAAGGGCCAGACGGCACACGGCACTGTACTATCTCCAATTGGCGAAAGTACTAAATCCATCAGGTGCTGCATCGAAGCTTGCCGCGACTGACTTAACTCAAGTTTCCAAAGAATAGCAGGACTTGAACCAGTTAAAACAATTTGTGTGTGCCTTTTCCGACACTACTACAACCTCTGAGCAACTAGATCCCCCGGACATGTGCGAGTTAACTTGGTTTCTCAAGATAACCAGGTGTTTCTATTATAGAGACAAGGATTGAGAATGGGAGTTTTATGAGAATTGGGGTTTTGTTATGAATTGTAGAATATGGTGTGGAAAAATGAGAAATAAATAAAGCGAGAACGATAGAAGGGGAAGCGCAGATCAATTTTTCCCAATCTTAATATCACCGAGCATAAGTTGAGAGTGTTGTGAAATAGATTACTATAAGGCTTATGTCTAGCAAAACTGCTAAAATTTAGGATCTGCATCTACAAAATAGATATAAGTACAGACATATATACCTCGAGTTCGGTGTTATAATTAAACACCTGGCATTGGTTCTTGTTGAACCGCTTGCGTTCTTCATTCCTGCTTGATGCTTCTTGGCAGGCTGATCAAATTGGTTGACCTTTCTTGTGAAAACTGTATTTTTTGCATTCCAGCCATTCTACGAGGAAAGTTCGTGCGTTTTTCACAGGAGGTAGAGATCATTCAACAGTCGATCTCACACTGGCGCTGACTTGATGTTAACTGAGCAAAAAAGGAGTGTTCATGCCTTTACAAGCATGCCATTATGTATTTTTTACTCACATTGATCCCTGGGTACTTATTAGCATTATTAGGTAGTATTTTCACCTTCGCATATAATTACTAGTATCGAGAACAGTCATACCCTGAAATACAATGCTACTGCACTGGAAATTGTTCCACGTTGTTCTCCCAGTTTGCTACCTATCCTCGTAAATGATATATCTCAGTATGCCTCAAGTAGAGGAATGAAACTTAACAGTAAGAAATGTAAGGAGATGACAATATCCTTCCTCCAATACCAACTTCCACTTGATAATGCGATCTACATAGATGGTTTGCCAGTGCAATCAGTATCCTCCTTTAAACTGCTTGGCGTGCTGCTGCGAGATGATCTATCTTGGTGTGATCATGTTGACTATGTGATTAAAAAAGCAAATTCCTGACTCTATGCATTGCGGAAGTTAAAAAAGGCTGGGTTAAGCGATAAGGACCTTGTCACTATATATTCCTCCTTCATCCGGTCCCGAATTGAGTACGCTTCACCAGCGTGGTCAACGCTGACCCAAGGCCAGTCTGACCTTATCGAGTCGATACAGAGAAGAGCATTGCGTATCTTGCTTCCCGAAATGTCGTATCAAGACGCATTGAATTATACTGGTCTAAAAAAGTTAAGTACACGTAGACATAATTCCTGCGAACAATTTATCCGGAAATTGAAACTTGATAATGGTCCTATAAATCCTCTTAAGGATGTTGTTGCAACTCGTATACGTCCAGCTACTCATAATTATAATCTTAGGTCCGAATCAAGCTGGTCACTCCAGACGAACACAGAACGGTTTCAAAATTTCATAACTGTTAAATATAATTATTAATGTATAGTAGTACTCGTGTATACCCAATTAATTTGTGGGCAGATTTAAACTGACTTTTCAGAATGAACATTGATCGGTTTCAACTCAATTTTATTTGTAAATTTTATTTTTAATGTATTTACTTATAATCATGTAATTCAGTTTCTACTGCAATGTGATTAATTAAACAGATTATTATTATTATTATTAATGTAGTTCGAAATTGCGGCCAAAATAGTAATCTATTTCAGAACACTCTCAACTTATGCTCGGTGATATTAAGATTGGCGAAAATTGATCAAGCGTTCCAGAGGGAGTGGAACGAGAGGCACTCTTTGGTGCACGAATCTCTAGCACGGGGAGGGTGGGTGGGAAGCCCGTTCCACTTTCCCTCTACGACCCTGATTTGAAATGAGCGGCGTTGAGGAGTCTTTTCCCGTGTTTTATAGCATCCCGAAAGAGCGTGGCCTCATAATTATTCATTATCTCATTTCTAAAGCATTGTTTTGATCTAGATTACTTCGCATTTAATTTTCGAGCATTGTGAATAGCCCATAATAATGGAGTGTCGCTTTGAATAAAAAAATACTAGTTAAAAAATTGATTCGAATTGCTCGCATTTCTTAGTGCATGGAATTCCCCAATTTGTGATATTCTAAATAGTGGCAAATATGTAATATTTAACAATTTTTCGCCGATGGCGAGGTGAATATCGGTGAATAATAAAAACCGAGACGAAGCCGAGATTTTTATTCACCAATATTCACCGAGCTGAGGTGAATAATTGTTTTAGTATAATTTCAGTATAATTTGGTATCATTTTAGTATAAAATTAGTATAATTTATAATTTAGCGAGCGCTAGCCGGTTTGCCGGTGTAACTATATAACTTATTTTCATAATAGCTTCTTCTCGAGTTGTTGAATATAAAACAAAATCGGTATTTTGATCATGAATCAATGTTTTAAATCACAAAATTGCCGATCACTTATATTTTCATTTATTCTTTTAATTTATATTCATTTCAATTCTTCACGGTCATTTCTTCGAATTTAGTGGTAAATTTTATCCTGTGGAAGCAATGACTCGATTTCACACGAATTTCCAGGAAAGTAGAACAACCAGAATGGCCGATCAGTATCTGTATACACAAGTGGAACATACCCGTTATGAGTCTAAACCATTTTGGTAGTTCGAAATAAGGAATTCCATGGCATCCTTTTCAAAATAGTTCAGATCGGTGACCAGGACATGGAATTCGCTTGCAAGTAAATCAAGATTTGAGATTTCCAAATCTTGTTCACGAATAAGCGCCTCTCTCGTCAACATCCAGGAATCCTTCCCACCTTCATCAATAATTTTCCGTAAAATCCTGCTTGTTTTACAGTGTCTTGTTCCGGAGGAGACAGTCCAACGTTCTTTAGGACAATGCTGAACCTGATCTTTTCCCTATTGTTCATTACTTCCTGCATAGTATTGCTTCCCTATTCTGTTGACTTCAGGCAATTCTGTCACATCAAAACGGCCTTTCAGATACGATACACGGGCTAATGGTTTCTTACGAGCTTCACCTAAGTACAAATGGAATATAATGTCAATCATAATAAAATTAAGATCCTGATTTGTTCTAGAGACGAATAATGCATCAGTCAAGACGCTCATCAGTCTGACTGACTATTCATATTGTGAACCCAAAACGAATTGGCTAGCATATTGTGAATTGGCTGGGCTCTGAAACAAAATACACCCATTAACTTTGTCTTAACGGAGGTTCCGTTTATAGCTAAACGAACTATCTTTTCTCTGACTAAATTCTAGTATACTGCATATGAGCCTAATTCCACTCGGATATTTACACCCGGGTATGTGACAACATAGCGGAATGCAAAGTTGTCCACCATTATGCAATGGACGGTTTTCTACGTTATGCGCATGCGCGAGTTCAGGCCGAGAGAAAACTGTTTTGCACTCGGGAGTCGGGGCATAAACAGACAAACAATTAAACAAAGTCTCTGAAACGAGATAAATGAAAATTATTTAGAGGAACAGGAGAAAAAAACAGTCAAAAGACGGAGGAAAGACAAGATTTTCGAGTTTTAAAGAGTTTTAGACGCGTAAGTGTCTATTTTGTATTCTTGCTTTTGCCGTATTGGCTGGCATGCAGTATATTATAGTTTGTGGATTTGAAAATGCGTAGGTCATCCTGTGTGGTCAATACAACATTGATTTAATTTGATTAATGTTAAAAGGTATTTTAGTATTAATTCAAATACGTTATAGAATAAGAAACAACATATTAAATCTCAAAAACAAGTGCGAAAAGAAGTATAAAAACACTGTTTTGTGAAAATTTCGAAATGTTTTGTGAGACTTCTAAGGTTGAATTCTACAGTAAATCAAAGCTAAAAGAGTACATAATAACATACCTACTTTATATAGTTGGGCAATTGATAATTTTATAGTTAACATTAACAAATCTTATCAATATTTTGTACAAAATAATAGAAATATACAGTGTGTTGCGTGTTACCATGGTTACATTGATCGACTCAGTACTTCATGTTACAATAACTTTTGGGGGAGTAAATTGTGTGGTTCGAATGGGCGAGGGATTCTGTATTTCTAGTACTATATATTATTATACATATACTTGTATAAGGGTTCATTCATACAAGCTGAGGATGTCAATTATCATGAAGATAATATTAATGTTATCATTAACAAAATCTGTGGGACAAATCCACCCAAATAGGAAGCATGATCATGACAGTTGTCATTAGGCATGTGAAAATTATATAACTTGAGGCAAATCAACTACCCACAAGTATAGCTCGTTCAAATGAGGAAATTTAACAGATATTTCCTTCAAGACACATACACAAGTTTAAACATGAAGATATATAAAAGAAAAATTAAAAGGATGTAATGATTTTAGAGCTACGTTACAGCTTAGACCCAGAGTAATCCTCGGTTTGGGTAGTGGGATTATTTGCACAAAAATACACTCCAGACCATAAGTGTGACATGTTTTGCAAATGGCTAAATACTCAACTAACACTAATATATACTTTAATAATAATCGCAAACTGTATTTATTGCTGTTTTACTATATTGCTGCCATTTTGCTAACTTCCGATTAGCAAAATAGCAGTAAATAGTAATATTTACAGTAAATTAGTGAAAAATTTTACAGTCAATATAGACTCAATAATTTCATGTTATTTCCGAATCTGCAGTGGATTTTTGGTCACCAAAAAGACCTAACTTGGAGCATTTGTGAGAATTAAAGCTATAGCCAATGAACATGCTGCTCTGTGAACATGATTGAACATGCTGCTCTGTGATTCCGGCGCAGTGCTCTGATCACTGAGCTACAGAGACTAGTTGCCAAGAACTATAACCACAAGTTTTGTCTATCTATACTATAGAGTGGTGCCAGTGTCTGTTATAAGGTTTTGGGCATTTTGTTTGATGGAAATATTTGAGCAACAATTATATACTTATTTAGATCCAACTGGGAGCAGTTGCAAATTTATATCAACAATAACTTCGATATTCTATTCTGTTGAGCTCGATGTCCATAAGCTTGAATATTAGTATATATATAGAGAAAAGCATTTGCTCAAAATGTTGAGACGTACTTTTCGGATTGATTGACCGTCGTGAGCTCAAAACAACGTTTTATATTCCAAATGCATGGTTTGAATGTTTGATATGCCAAAATAGTTCTATCAATTTTTCTAAATTTTAAGTATATTTGTGAAAAATGTGAGTAGATCCCCCCGGCGCCTCATGTGGAGGCGGCCCCTCAATAATCAGCCCCCCTGTCGCACCTCTAGCTAACATTATTTATTGAATTACGTCACATTTTTTCATTAATTATTCGAGTAGGTCGTACTCGATGGAGGGCCTCAAGTCTATGATGTCACAACTCATTAACTTTTCAACTCACTTCTTCTCCCTCTCTTAATCCCAGGTTTCTCATCCCCACGACTCCCTGACGTTAGAAAGGTAATATTCATACGTTCACGAAGCTTTACGATCGCTCCCCGATTAAATTTCGATGACGTCATAGGCAACACCTTAATACTTTATATCATACAATTATAAGGTATCGACGTTGTATTTATGTACGTCATACGCCTTACGTACAAGGCTCCGTAAAGATGGTCGCACATGCGCCTTAATAAACATGGACCTACTGCAATATCTATAACTTCGGAAATCAAAAGTCGGAATGGCCGGCATGGTTAGATCCGACATACTATTGCATGGTTCTGACAAACGTCCTTTCGGCAAAGGTAATGAAAATTCGGTCGAAGGATTTAATGAAGACAAATAATTTTGCTTAGTACGTTTTTTACTTAGCGGTGTAATTCCTAAGTGTAAATTACATTTGGAACAAAATAATACGATGTGTGATTGGTAAAATGCAAAATTTAATTCCCCTAAAGCGAAAGAAAGAGATTTCATGACGTTATAGCTGAGCGAGACTTCATAGAAGTAGGTTGCTTTATAGCATCAAAAACCAAGAACAGCAGCTTTTAAGCACGCACATAGCATTTTCGTCATCTTGGATTAGTTTTGGGGGCATCTGATCTGGCATTGTAAGACTGTTTTTTACGAGTATATTCTCCAGTATTTCAAGAGTGAACTCTGTCAGTTTCTCTAAAGGTAATAGCCAATTAAGTTCGTCGGAATTAAAAATTTCTGCATTTGTCTCGGACACTAAAGGTTTTTGAGAAGAAAACCCCAACATTCAGCACTCCAACTTCGCTTCGTCAAAATCGTTGAAAAAACTTGAGTACTTGAATATTTTTTCGTCTGTCAAACCGTTGAAAACCTGTGAAGAAAATTTTCAAAGAACTTGAGCCTTTGTTTCTTTAAACAATCTCTAAGATACGGTTATGAACCTCAAAACATTTGACAGTAGCCATTTTGAAATATATTTGCGCTGCGTGACCACTATAATATCAGATTTCGCCGCGCGCTTCAAGCCTAGTGACGTCATTATGCATAAGAGTATATATTACTAGAATAGTTCCAATCACCAACAAAATCCAATTGTCAAAAGATCTACCAGTGACACTTGATCAACATTAAAAGAGATTATTATACATTGTAGTCACTATACGGGTCTTCTGATTGGCTAATTGCTTACAATTAAATATGGCAGCACGCAATTTACAGATAACTGAGTTATCTGCTACCAGATAACTCAGTTATCTTTAGGTAAGCCCGCAGTACGTACTTTTAGCAAGCGGCAGCTTTACATACAAGAATAAACACGTACAAGAGAAAACAATATGAATAAACAATGTTTTTTGAAAGTTTTTGTGTAAAAAATACACTCTCTTGAAACTTTTATCACACCTACAGTAAGTAAATTGGGTTTCAGATACTTTGTCGTTCTTGTTTTAATTTTATAATTGTTTTTTATCCCAATATTTTAGAACTAAACGTTGTTTTGTGCGACAGAATTTAAATCGTTATTTATCGATGAAGTTTAATAACAATGCAATGTATAATAAAACAATTATTGAATTAGATTTTTGTGATAACAGGAATTATCAAAGTCTCGGTAAGTGTTATCAGTCTGATAACACTTACCTTGACTTTGATAACTCCAAATATCACAAAAAATTCATCCAATAATTACTAATTAAACAAGAGGTCCAGCAGCATACCAAGTCACCTACGTTCATCTCGTTATGCCGAGAATGTCATATTTGGCCCTAATTTACACGATCAGTAGCGTAGCCAAGAGGGGCAGAAGGGGCCGGGGCTTTGCCGTGAGCTGTTCTTGTGAAAAAGTTGAAATCCGTGCAGAAAGTGGGGGAGATGGACATTTTACACACCAATGATTTAGTCACAGTTATTAGAAATACATGCATCAAGTAACCATTGCCCTAGTCAAAAACATAGTTACGAAACATTGTTTGAATTTGACGTAATTCCAATTAGCAAACCGCTGTTCTGACTGAACGCTTGTTCGCTACAAACATAATCGTGGAGCATGGTCATATATATTTTTCACGGCAAAAACAATCAAGATATTACTACTTTTAACTCTGAGCCGAATTACTACCCTCACGCCGGGCAATCGCCCTAAACGGCGCCAATACGTTGACTCGGAGATTACAATAACAATCAATTTGTGCATGAATAATAATATATGAATAAACACGGAACAATTTATTTGCAGAACGACAAGGCTACCTATAAATGTAGTTGTTGCCAAAGGGAAAAGAAAAACTGAAAAACGCTGCATGAAATTTTGAAACAAATATACTTAAACTTTGTTTCCATTTTATCGTAACCAAATGGAAATCTTATTATTGATTTCGTCATTAATTTTTCACGAGTAGTAATTTACCAGTATTAAGCAAGATAAGACTCAGAGGCCTACCAGAAACCTGAATAGGTTTTTAAATTAAAACCCTGGTTATTAAAGAACTAAGTAATAAAAATATTTACAGTCAAGTAGCCTATTAGAGCAAAAATTTCGACTAACACCCATATAAAAAAGAAAGCATTAAAATTGTTTTATAAAGAGAGCAATGCGCAAATACAATATATTTGTTATTTTCAGCTTTTTGTTGTAATAAAGATATTTCTTTAATTTGTTTTCAGAGACAATTAAAGAATTGATAACTATTAAAATTAACGAGTTTTAAGTTTACTCCAAATGTCAACTCTGCATGCAGAAAGATAATTGCAAAATATCCCACAACATAATATGTCCAATTTAAGAACTTAACCGCATCCAACAGGTATATGCTAGCATGAGTCTCCAATCACCTGTTCACTCTAGAGAAAATGCTCACATAGCAACAGCTAAACTGGTTAATCTGTCTTGTTTCCGAAGACAAAATGAAAGGCTATCTTGGAAAAACGTTCTTTCACCAAAATTGCTGTTCTTGTTTTTCTTGCCTCTTCCTGTCATGTTACGAGAAAAATATTGCACTCCAGAAAATGCAACTATTGTGTCAATGCCTTTTCGTTTGCTACATAAAGGTCAGTGTAAAAACCACTCATATTATAGTAACTCGTATTTTTCTTTCTTATTTTGCCCTGTGCTGTTTCTTTAATATATTATTTGACGTGTTTACATTCATGCCGTACGTATTAAAGATCTAGAATGTATGCTGATGTTACTAGAACGTCATTGAAAAAACAGTGATACGAAAACATCGAGAAAACTGGAAAGAAACCCGCCAAAACAACATAGAGTTTCAGTAAAAATGTACGTACATGCTTTTGTCATGATTATGTTAACAGGAACGCATAAGTTTCCGTATTCCGTTTCGGCGTTGACAAATTTTGCCTCGAGCTTACCGGTTCGTGTTCACTAGTTTTGTCGATCAAAAAGATGTAGAAACATAAGTGAATGTGTCTTGGTTCAATCATGGAACGCTTTTCTTAGAAGCTGTCAAGAAGCAATGAAAAATGCCGTTTTAAATATTGTAATTTTCTAGTCGTTTTACCTAGTAGCTAACATACTATCTTGCAAAATGTCCTTTACACATAATGTATCCTCAAATAAATTTACAATATTCATGAAAAATACCTGACACAAATGGGTAGAGAAATCGTGTTTATGCTGCAGATTCAGATTTCATGTTTGAAGAAGACTTGTTTCGTCTATATTATCTGTATAAACTGCAATTTTTCAGTTAGGGAATACATTGAGCATTTATACACAATATATATATAGCCTCTTTGCCGTTTTATTTGGGAAAGAACTTAGTTAATCGCATTTTCTCAAACTATTGTTCATTCTGGTGTAGATCGTGCTTTGTACGAAGTCTTTATATATTCGAGGATCATGCAATATCACATAGCAGTCATCTGAATGATGTTATTGGTACAAGTTTAGACTCTAATCCCAAAACATTCTGGTCATACGTCCGCACAAGTAAATCTGAAATACCTGCCCTAAAATACAACGACAGATTATGTGTTTCTGATAAATCGAAAGCTGACGCCCTGAACTCTCAATTTTATTCAGTATCTACCCAAGAGAACGCTCCAGTTTCAACTAAATATCAATCTCCATATACTTCCATTTCAGACCTAATTATAAACTCTCAAGGTGTAGCCAAGCAACTCTCTGAACTTAACCCTATAGTAAGGCTTGTGGTCCCGACGAAATCCCAGCCAGAGTCCTCAAAGAACTGGCACCATCCATCTCACACTGGCTTTGTTTCATATTTCAACAGTCGTATGACACTGGTACACTTCCATCTGACTGATCTAAGGCCCTTGTCTCCGCTGTATTTAAAAAAATATAAAATCCAGCCCAGTCAACTATCGTCCTATCTCTCTAACATGCCTGTGTTGCAAGGTCATGAAACGTATCATTCTTAGTCATACTGCTAAGCATTTTAATTAATAAACAGCATGGCTTCCGAAAATGGTTTTCCTGTGAGACTCAACTAATTACCGCAATCAACGATTGGGCAAAAAGTATAAACCAAAAGAAACAAACCGATGCTATTTTACTAGACTTCAGTAAAGCCTTTGACTCCGTCCCACATCTTCGCCTAATGTCGAAAATGGATTATTACGGTATTAGAGGACGTACTGCTAGTTGGATCAAGGCTTTTCTCTCTAACCAACCGTTCTCAAGTTGTTTCTGTTAATGGCTCCCACTCTAAACCAAAACCTGTCATATCTGGAGTACCTCAAGGAACAATTCTCGCACCCGTTCTTTTTCTTCTTTATATAAATGACAATTCTGAGAACATCAAATCTGAAATTCGTTTATTCGCGGACGACGCCATCGTTTATAGGTAAATTAACGACTACCAGGATCAAGTCACCCTACAAGAGGATTTCAATAAACTAAATAGTTGGGCTAACAAATGGCAACTAAATTTTAATTCCTCTAAATGCTACCACTTGGGAGTTACAAATAAACGTGCCCCTCTAAAATTTAATTATAATCTCAATAATCAAATTATTACAAGAGTATCCTAACTAAACCATAACTTAAACTGGAATAAACATTGCGATAACATTTGCAATAAGGCAAATAGTACTCTTGGCCTACTTAGAAGAATCCATGGCGAATGTAGCATTGACGTCAAGTCAAGAGCTTACACCAGTCTTGCTCGGCCAAAGCTTGAATATGGCTGCTCAGTGTGGAACCCCTGTACCAAGAAGGAACATAGATAAAATTGAAATAATCCAACGTCCAGCTGCTAGATTCGTTTTTAATTACTATTCTAGAACTAGCCACGTTACTTCTTTGATCGACCATCTGGGTTGGGATTCCCTCGAACAGCGCAGATTACTTAATCAAGCCACCATGTTCTTCAAGATCCATCAAGGCCTTGTTGGAATTAATCTTCCTGACAAAGTGTCTCCTTTAAATAGAGCATCAAGGCTTCCTAATACCTCTCCTTTCCGCCAAATCCAAAGCAATACCAACGTGTACAAAAATTCTTTTTATCCAAGAACATTCATCATATGGAATCATATCCCATTTAATCCCTCCTCTAAATCAAGTATCCCAAGTTTCAAGACAATCGCTATGTCTTCAATCAAGTCTTTCACAGTTTAACTTACTAATGTTTTGTGTTTGTATTTTGTTATTCTTGCTGTTGTTGTTGTCATATTGTTGTTGTTGTTGTGTTTTGTTTTGTTTTGTTTTGTGTTTTTTTCTGGGTTTTTTTTTATTTTTCTTTCTTTGTTACGTTATTTTTATATAGCAGTAAATCTATTCTACATTTTAATATATACATAATTATATATGTTAATTAGTTAAATCCTCCTAGTATAGTTTAATACTGTTTTAGAAGTAATTCATTAAAGCATTAAAGCATAAAGCAATTCATTTTTCTATGACTATGGTTATAGGATACGTTTTCTAAGCTTTTTGGCAGATTTTTTGTTTAGAAATTGCTTTACTTATCTGCAGTTTGCTTGGGCGAGAAAACCGGAGTCGGTCCGGTTGAGTTAAATAATTATTTGGGTGAGAAATCTCGGAACGCGTGCCAGCCAATCATATTATGCAATTCAAAAATTACCTAATCTAAATTTGATATTAACTACAATCTACTTTACTAAAAAGCTAATTGTTAAACCTCTACAACAATAAGAGTAAAAGGATTTCTAAGTACATTCGGTTCTCACTTTAGGCAGCCTAAGGTTATCGGATGCTACTCTGATTACCGATTGGCTTGAAACTGGGCAAGCTGATAAATTGCTTGCATGCGACGTTTGGTTTGCTAAATCGGTTCGATATAGAGATATTTCTTAACAGGGTCGTCGCAACGAGGTATAGGCAGGGGGTGCGAGTATCTCATTTGCCGACAAAAGGGCGTGGTCTCTGGATGTTATATTAACAGTAACAATTGTTGGTAAGTTATCTATAGACAAAAATTCTACACCAGGGTCTAGGACTAATAGGCCATTATTCAGAGCTCTTAAGTACATCTTAATGAAATACAAAAGAACAGTAACTCCGAATAACATTTTGTTATTTTATTGAATCGACGTTTCGACTAGATTGTAGCCATCATCAGGATTAGTGTAAAATTACAAGTGCAAGTATTTATATAGTGAAGAAAGCGGAGCTTGGTGTCATTGAAATATGATAAGTTCTTTAGAAGCTTTACCGCCATGGTTACGTTCTGGTTTACGCCTGCGTATGGCCAGAGACTCTTTATATAACAATAAGCTGTGTAATATTAGTGTTTATAGGAATAGTTGAGTCAGGCGAGAGTTCCATAAGGGATTTAATGTGTTGAAAATGCTCGCATGAGTGGATTTCCGAGCTTTCACGTGTGCTGTGTTCTTTTATTCGGGTGTTGTATACTGTTTTACCAATATAGGTGCTTCGACAACCAGGACACGAGAATTGATAAACTACGGAGCTTTTATATTCATCCGGTGTTTTGTCTTTGCAGGACAGGAAACAATTGGAATTCGTAGTTCGCCAGTTTAAGATAAACTTACACGGACCTATCACTAAGCGGCGAGTTTTCTTGATGAATTTATTAGTGAGAATATTGCCATATTTGCCAATAAATGGAAATCTTATCCATATTTTGGGTACGTTCTCAGTGGTTGTGTTCTCTGAATGATGAACATGTTACTTATATTCAGTAACTGTAAAATAATTGATAGGTCAGACCACTGACCAGTCTTTATTGTTATATAAAGAGTCTCTGGCCATACGCAGACGTAAACCAGAACTTAACCATGGCGCTAAAGCTTGTAAAGAACTTATCATATTTCAATGACACCAAGCTCCGCTTTCTTCACTATATAAATACTTGCACTTGTAATTTTTACACTAATCCTGATTATGACAACAATCTAGTCGAAACGTCGATTCAATAAAATAACAACATGTTATTCGGAGTTACTGTTCTTTTGTATTTCATTAAAATACTGAGTGGTTCCCGTAATAATTAAGTACATCTTGTCTCCTTGTATTAAGACGCTATTAAATGTTGTAAACGACCATGCGGACAATGGGATATTTCGGGCTGTAAGAAGCGCCGATAAACTCATAAAAGCACATTGCTTGCCTTGCCTCTAGAATGAACGCTAAACAGTTCATCGTCTTGGTGGATATTAGCAGGAAGAAATAAAGCCATACTTACCTGGTTTCTTCGGGAAGTGTTCGTATATTTTGCATCAAGTCAGATCCAGAATAAAAAGCTTGCAAATTTGCGCACGCAATTCAATATTTCCCTCTTCTCCCCCCGGTGCCCCCCCCGGAATTGTGACATCTTAAATAAGGACAGACGCGAGATCGAGATCTCGACAATACATAACTCGGCTCGAAAGACTGGGTCGAGTGAACTCTGGAGAAACCTTAGCATGTCAAAATTAGGAGTGCTGCCTGCGGCAGCAATAAGTTAGTATGCATGCATCCATTGTAATTATAGAGACTGTTTTCGTCATGTTATAGTGTTTTTAATATTTATTTTTAATATATGTATATAGTCTAACGGCCCCTTGAAAAGCAGCACCGACGCTGAAGGGTCACCGTTATCAAATAATTTGAAATAATAATAATAATAACATAAGGCGTCGCATCTCGTACAATCTGGTTGAAGGATTACACGCTTTCGCCGGTCAAATTCCAAAATAGGTGTTCGCATCGTACCAGTTGATTGTAAAAGTCTCTTCCCGGAAATTAAATAAGAGCCAACAAAATCGGGATACAGAATTCGCTCGACGCGAGCTCTCGGTAGATTGGATTGGGCGCATGTTGCTGTTAAGACAAGCAGGTCGTAGAACGCACGAAAAAGCTGCCCAAAGGTGGCAAGTAACGAGTTTAAAGCGTCGTTTTTCTCAATGACATTGATCGATTGATACGCTAATTACTGGCAAATGTATCACGAAGAAAGCGTTGAAGACATTATTTAGCTGCATAAAACTGAGATTTAGGACCTCCATTTGGTTGTCCATAGCTTTTGAGTATAATATACTGTATAAAGTTTCGTGTGACACAAGTCTACTGGGAATACTCGAAATTTATAGCTGGCTTGTTAATTTATATTATTTAATTTTCTAAACTCAAGTAACGACATGCATAAAATCAAAAATTGAACTAGTATTTCCCAAGAGGTTTTAACAATACCTATCAACTGTGAGTTTTCCGTGCACTTCTCCCAAAACGTTAAGTTATTTCAAAAGCTAACTTGTTTACATGCAGCTTATAGTTTGTGTTCCGCGCGGCGGGTAGACTGTATATACTGCTGTTTCTACCGCTGTAAACAGCAATGACCTATGTATGTGTTTTATTGCTGTATTGATTGCATTACTCCCTTAAAACACCGCTTCCGTTACGGTCAGTATGGGTTGATATATTTAATATAAACAACAAACGAAAGTTTATTATAATCAGTTTATCTCATAGCCAATAGAAAACGTCTATCATACGAATGAGTACGACTCTGTCGTTCAGTTAATGAGGCTATTCGTTCGTTCTCGTGCTACGGTGCAGGTTAACTATTCAAAGTACAAGAAAGAAATATGCTATTTATGCTATTTTAAAGATTTTTCGTGGTAATGCGATCAATATTATCTATACCCAATTGTTCTTTGCTTAGTTATACTGATTTAAGTTGCCCGCATTTGCTTGATTATCGCCGCTACCTATGGCTATGTCGTGTGAAGTCAAATATAGTTCTAATACAGCCAGTACAATAATATAGTGCACAAAATATTGTACTGTCTGACCGGAAAAAGTATGACTATTTTATTCAATCGATACTATCTCATTTCTCGACTTATTGAATACTATTCTGATAATTTCAACAAGATTTTACCGCACTGTTCAGTTCAATTCTTTAGCCTTTGGTTTAACGTAGCAACAAGTTGCAGCTGTTTGTCTCGGCTGATATCAAATTCCTGTGTTCGATATTTATTAAAAATAACATATCATTCCCAATGATAACAGGTCTCGTAAGCCATTCTAGAAGTCAGAACTTTAAAAATTTCCGTGTTTGAGTTTGTTCACAAACATTATTTAGAACTTGACAAATTTTAAAGTACATTTTTATTGTTAGTTCCATTCAAAAGCCGAATATGTTTCTAACAGTTAACACTCAAATATAAAAATATATATACAATAGTTTCTTAATGAATAAAGTCATTTTAGTCAAATGCGTTTGTGTTTATAATTACAGGCTACAGCGATAGACATTGAATAATACAGGCTAGCCTTGAAATAGGTCAGTGCAAACATATATGCAAATGAAATATACAACAATCAAAACAGACGCGAGTCCTACTGTAGTTCGTTAGACAATGTGAGAGTATGGTTTCAAACATTGACTGAACAAAATTCAACAAAGATTGGATACAGTATAAAATATTTAAAATATTTTAGCTCGACACAATTCAGTACCGGACAAAATACAAAACATTTTGGCACGATACTTAGTAATTAAGCAAATGTTGGAGAAACGGGGGCTGTATCAGTATAGATAATATTGATCGCATTAACACGAAAAATCTTACCTAAATATCATTAAAATCGTATAAATAGCACATTTCTTTCTTGTACTTTGATGGACTTTGATGCTGTTTACAATACTGTGGACTTTGATGTGTTGCAATAACCGGAAGCGTCAGGACCTTTCGACGTTCGGTCATTGGCTGACTAATTTAGGAACCAATGCCGATAGCCAATCAGAGCAAAGAAGTCTGTCTCACATCAGCAGAATTGTCGGTAATCGTTTGAAGTTAAACTACCGCGATTTCGCGGGAAGGTGGCTTAGAAATATCATATTTTTTCATTCAAAATATGATTTCGACTTGGCAACACCTCAAACCTTGTTCCTTATATCTATCTGAGTATGAATATGATTGTTGTCAGCTTCTAACATAAAATTGCCACCAAGTTGCAAGATACGATGACTTGGCCGGCCGTCTATTTTATGTGCTTCGAGATTTCCCGCCATATAACATATTGTTAACAGCTTGAAAATATCTAACGTTTCGGTCTTTTTAAGCATATTTTCTTTCTTTTTATTAGCCAAATATGGCTTGAAACTTTCCTTCGATATAATGGTTGTTATACGGTCTGATTTTTTTAAGTATTTAAACCATCACAAGTCGTATATTTTTAGTGAATTTTTACTCGGGCGTTCGCCGTTTTATAAACGGTGTGAAAGTCGAAGGAAGTCATCTAAATGGCTCATGAATGCTCATACATTTCGCTAAAAGCTTTCCTATTAAATTCCTGCAGCTTAAAAGATACTAGTAGGTTTATACTAATACAATTAGACAACTCGACCTCGCTGTCTAATTTTTAATTGGTTCACGGATGACAGGAAGAGACTTAAACTAAAGTAAATTCATTTATACTGAATAGCTTTATCAATTCTAAACTGTTCTTCTTAGAAGTATAGGATGAGCAATCACTTCATGATTCAGCAACGACCGAAAAGAAAAGTTGACTTCACTAACTATATATCAGCTGTAGATGACCAGTAATAACGTTTTTCCTTCGGCGTTACAACAGGTGGAAACCGACCAACTAGGAGAAAAGCTATCGTGTTTGATGTAGTCAAACCTAAAGGCACTCTATATACATATAACAATGCGGCGAAATAATGCAGACAACTGCGTAATGCTGCCATCTGAGGTGAATGCAAGTTAGAACGGAAAAGGCTCTGATCATTATTTTCTGGGTACGATCTCAAACCGCGCAATGGCGAAAATCTTGGAGGGAGGGACGGGGTGAATGCAATTTTCCCATGTTTTGGATATTCGTAATAAATTGCAATCTATAACGTCTGTTGGTCCACTCCGTTCCCCCACTTTTTAGAATAGATTATCGCTCTTGGAACCGTGTTTATACGAAATACATATCTAAAACCGGTAACAGACGAGCAAGTTTTTTATGACAAGTTTTCATATGGCAAGTTCTATCTGCCAATTGCATGCGCGTGTGTACGTACAACAATCTTTTATGACAAGTTTTTGGTTTTGTGACCGCCATAATAGATAATACAACAATAGATAGCTAACCAACCGTATTTAAGTGTTCAAATTACTTTGACATGTTGTCCATACAAACAAGAAAAGTTTGTACTTTGTCAATTTTTTCTATGACAATACACTTGTTCAAAAGCTAGCATGTTAGCTTTTGAACAAGTTTACTTGTCATAGTATACAGACGAGCAAATAAAACTTATCATAGAAAATTTGCTTGACTCTAACCGGCTTAAAGTCCAACATGGTGCGTTTGACTAGATACTTAGCTGCAAAATGATGCTTAGATGCAAAATGAAGTAAAAAAATTGAGATTCCATAACTGCGTACTGATAATAACACCTATGGCTATGTTGACAATCCAAATTTGTTTTCACTGCAGTCCTGACCTCATATTTACGTAGTACTAGTCTTAAGATCTGAGTTTGAACCACATCAAAAACTTGGACTGTAATTATGGCTTCTGGTCAGTCCTAGGTCATGCAGTCTAAGGGCGTTTACACCACAGTACAAACTGGTTTCGAGGAATGTAAACGAGGTTTCAAACATTGATCTGCATTATACTGAAATTATTATTTTTGTTCCAAGACACGGATTACAATTTTGCCCTGCTAAAACCAACAGCGCAGTCTTCAACTAGGGATAGTTCAGTTGGCAAATTATCATCAAAATACGCCGTGGATGGTATCAAAGCTGTAAAGAAACTGGAGTTCCATCATGTGTACATCTTGAAACTACAGAGAACCAGTGGTGGCGAGTGGACCAACAGGTACGCAATCACTGATCTCAAACACGGACAGGAAAGCGCATCTGCGGTGATATATTTACCGAAATAAACTTCTTAAAGTTCCAAAAGCTAATGTGAAGTACGAGTGCTTTCCATATTACACGAAGTGACGTCACAAAGATGAGGGTTAGGATTGAAGTTTAAGGAACGTCTATATTGTTAGATTAGGATTAGGGTTAGGAATGGGATAAGGGCTTGTGTTCAGAGTAAGAATTAAAGGATGGATCAAAATTTAAACTGAGGTTATTAATATGGAAATTGATCCAGAAAGGCGCATCAGATTAATATCATGTCGCTATGCACGGCGACTACGGAATTTTTTATGTATTATTTTGTTCAAATGTGTTTCAGGTGGTAATACCCGTTGGTCGTGTCGTCATCACAAACAGAAAGAACTATTTTAATGGTTTATTAGATTTTGAAATCAATATTGGTAACAGTTTAGAGAGCGAAGGTCGAGGCAACTCAAAATGCGGAGATCGACATTCAGTTCCTTATGGAGAAACTAAAGAAATTTCCTGTTCACCATCCTTGACTGGTAGATATGTTGTCATTCAACCCCTTTCCTCTATTCAATTAGTCATGACTGAAGTTGAAGTATTTGCTGCAGACCTGGAAGTGGAATAAGGGACAATCACTGATCTGAAAACTAGAACTGGATAGTGCACCCTATACTGAATTCAATGAGCCAATTTTGAAGCCAGAATATTTTTAATGAGATCCGATTAATTAATCTGTCAAATTCTTGACTAGTCAAATCGTTAACTGTTTAAATTAGTTATACTATGAAGCAAATATCTTTTCTTATGTAACTTGAGAAATATATAATAGAAATAGCTCCCAACATGTCTTCTAATGAATTTTAGAACGTTTTAAACAATTAGGCTTATGTCGGCCATATCGGTGTAACCTCGTTAGTTATTCACCGGCAAATTTAGGAGGAAAAAGAGGCCACTGATGATAAATTCTTATCTAAACAATATTTGTCCTTTCCCAGCAATAACTGATTTCAAATTACTGCAAGAGCGTGAATATTCACGTGATGGTAATGTAAACGTTAGTTAATAGTCTAGTAAGTTTATAAGCTTGGTATATAGTGAGTAAAAGTTGTTTTCAAGTTTTATTACTCAAAAAGTATATATAGGCCTACTTCTGAGTCCCCGAGCTGGGATCGAATCCGCGACCTGTCAGTTTCTAGATAAGCGCGCTAACCAAGCGCGCTAACCAACTGCGCCACCGAGAACTCAGGTACTCGGCGAGAGGTTTTTCGCGATCTGGTGCGAGTAATAATGTTATGTCTGCTTCGTACTCGAATTGCGTATGATTTTATAATTGTGTGATACTAGACGTGATGGTATTGTAAACGTTAGTTAATAGTCTAGTAAGTTTGTAAGCTTGCTATATACTCTTTATAGTGAGTAAAAGTTGTTCCCAAGCTTTATTACTCAGAAAATACTTCTGAGTCCCCGAGCGGGGATCTAACCAGCGACCTCTTAGTTTCTACATAAGCTCGTCAACCATACAACTGCGCCACCTGAGAAGTATTTTCTGAGTAATAAAGCTTGAGAACAACTTTTACTCATATATATATTATATATATATATATAGATTTTCGCTTACCTCAAAACTTGTCTGCAACAGGCTGTTTCATCGGGCGGTAAAAGAATCATCAGGCAGTTTACAAGTATCGAAAGAAATGACCGCTTATATGCTTCCTGCCGGAGCGTGGGGGTGTATGTGGGACAAGGAGACAATATGTGCATGCATGGCTTTGTTTGCGTTGTTTACGCGAAATTTGTTACGATGACGACATCGTGAAATTATTTCAGCTCTTTTGTTGAGTAAACAATTCTTGTTTTTTTCTTTCAAAATACTAAATTTTTCTTCTAAACATAAATTGCATCGTTTTGATCCTCCCGCGTACGAAATAGAATGTTTTAAAATTTGCCAATTAATACTGAAATCCTTATTGTTTTCTTTCAATGTCCAAATATATTTCGAAAGTTCCGTGTCATTTGCATGCTTTTTATGCTGAAAAGATTTAGTGTGGTTGGCCAATTGCTCTTTGAATGTGGTTGCAGTCATGCCAATGTAATTTTTGATCGTGTTTGTGTTGCTTACTGTGACTGTTGCTTTGTATACTATGTCCCTAGTCATGCATTGTTTTTGAAGCGGGCAAATGGTGTTTTCTCTACAACTGCAATTGGTAGTGTCCCTGTCCTGTGGCTTGTTATTCCTAGAAATGTGTGCATTGTGTTTAGTGATTACTGACTTAATATTGTTCATGCAGCTATAACTTACTTTAACTGTATTTCCGTTAAAAATTTGATGTAGCTTGTGGTGCGGTGGAAAATGCTTGTCAATTAGACTAAGGAAATTACGTCATATGTTTGTGCTAACACTCTTGCTAAGCACAAACATAGAGTGTTAGCACACGATGTCGTCATCGTAACAAATTTCGCGTAAACAACGCAAACAAAGCCATGCATGCACATATTGTCTCCCACATACACCTCCACGACCCGGCAGGAAGCATATAAGCGGTCATTTCTTTCGATACTTGTAAACTGCCTGATGATTCTTTTACAGATGAAACAGCCTGTTGCAGACAAGTTTTGAGGTAAGCGAAAATCTATAATTTGCTCTAACTATATGTTGTCGAGCACTCTTTACGTTTCGTAGACCTAAACCTACACGTATATATATATATATATATATATATATATATAATTTATAGACCCTCCGCTCGGGAAATTCGGCGAAATATTACCCGAAGTGATGATAACCCAGTAAACCCACTAAGTTGGGCATAAACTTGCTGAATAACTAAGCGAATACAATGTTTAATTTCTTATTTTTAACTGAGTTCCTGACGTTTTCCCTTTAATATATTTGAGCTTGTATCCTTTGGATCATTGAAGGTAACATACCTCTTGAAATTCGTCATTTAAATGAATAAATCTTTTACGAAATTACAAACAAATTACGAACGCAAATTGTTTTCCCGCCATTTTCACACATTGAGTCGTGCGTGTTGTCTCGTGTGGTCTACGCGAATAATTCCCCGGGGAACATGGGGTGGAACATTGTCAAAAGGAACGCAGGCTCGCTAAGTGATGACGTAAGGCGTGATATCGCGATTAATTTCATGCTCACTTGGCACAAACTGAGCTTTCCGATTGGACAATTTGAAGTTGTCTTTGTCTTTGTCATTTGAAAGAAATATATATACTACATCTTTTTCCATTTTTGTAATTGTCTTACCCTCCGTTACACACTGCGATTTGTTGGAGCGATTTCAGATTTAGCTAATAATGTTAATCATGCAAATATTATGTCGACAGAATGATGTCGTTCGCACATATCTTTTAACTGTTTTAAATATATTAAACTGGATCTTAAATGGGCCGGGCAAAACGCAATGTGTAGATGTTTATCAATTTTCTAAAAAAATTCTTGTTAGTCGCCATTTCAGAAAAAAACTATTGGAAAAACTTACTTTGAATACCAAACTTCTAGCTCATAATAGCACGCTCGATAATAGTCACATGCATGTTAAAAACACACGTTCTCTCATTTTAAAATAAAGGAATAACGAATAAAAAAATGGAAAAGGTCTTTATTCTATTTATAGTATATCAAGTTCTTTCAAACGGGACAAAATACTTATATTTTTTCTTTTCATCTTCTGTGGTTGATTTAAGTAATGTAAGTTGCTACGTACACGAGTTTTTGTATCGTGAAAACTCCATAATTCCAAGTGAAATAACGTTGTAAATATATAATACGATAACTTAATATCTCTATTACTTACACAATTTAATGCTAATGATAAGAATGTAAAAACTGCATGAGACAAAATGTGAAACGGTGCTGCATGACAAACAAGAAAATGCATATCGGATACATAACAAATTGATATGTACTTTAAATTCTTCAAAAGAGAGTATTTGGGCTTCATATAATCCAAGAATTCATACAGTTATTAAAAAGATCACCTGTATTCTTTTTAATTAAATATAACTATATTACAATTTGTGCGATATTAAAGTGTCTTTTTCTCTATCGGAATCAATTTACTCTTAACTACAGGGCACTCACATTGCATATTATATACCTCTGCCATATATTATACATGCACTAATTCAACATTTAATCCTTTCCAGCGGCCCGCAAAAGCATGGCAGACTTTTGTAAATTTCTCATTCATCCAAATGAAACCAAGATTTGATCTATTTGTCCTTGGCCTATATTACTTTTAGCGCCACAACTTTTTCGTATTAAGATGTTTGTTATTTTTTATTTATCGTGCTAACAGGGAAACACGCGCACAGACAAACCCAGGTGAACTTCTCCAAACACCGTTCGTACCAAAGTAAATCAGTATATGGCCACTAAGGCCGAACGAACGGAAGTTGAGTTTTTCATGGACACCAGTAGCAATACAACCTTTACATAATTACGTCACAAATCTCTCCTTGGCCTGGGAGCCTCATTCTCATGAATCGTGAGCGAATTGCATTTCTTCTTGATTCGTGAAAGCGAGGCTCCCAGGTCAAGGAAATATTCGTGACGTAATTATCGAAAGGGTGTATTGTGAAGGCCATTGCCACCAAGTGACCAATGAGGTTGATCTGTTCATGGACCGGTCCGTAGCAAAAGTACATCATCGAAACAAAATTTTGAACCAATATGAGTTGTTCACGGATCGATCCATAGCAAAGTAGATCATACCCCACAATAAATGTCAAACCAAGTTGACTTGTGAACTCATGATCAGTCCATGTTCACAGTATACTTTATCGCCACTATGAGTGCCAACGGCCAACCGAAGTTCACCTGCAACGAATTGGTCGGATTGAAAGTGCATCATCCCATTTATCCCAACTAACGCTAACACAAAAAAGAACAGATAATATACAACAGTATTAAATTGACTAAAACGTGCAATTCAATGGTAGCGTTTCCAATATAAATATTTAATATTGTGAGATGATGTCTTATGAGCACGTCTTATGAGTCCACTGAGTGAGCACAGTCGATGCAGATACAGTTCATCGTTCAAACCGAGTATTGAGTTTTCGATCTCTTTTTGGCACCTCAAATTTTTAGAACCGGGTTGGTTCGTCCGGGATTGACACACCTCTGGAGGCTGGCAGATTCACGATTTCACCTCGCTTCTAGTCGCTTCGTTCGATGAGGTCGGGAAATTGTCGGCCTCCATCGCCTCCGTTCGTCAATTCCGGACGAACTTCCCTGGAAGTATGTTTGTTATATAGGATAATTCATAAGCCCGTAGTAAAGGTGTATCGTCGCCACAAGGACTAAGTGCAAAAATAATTTGATTTGTTTGCAGATGGAGTCTTTACACGTCGGGTCGGTACTAAAAGTACATCATTCCCGGCCATTAATTCCCACTAATTACCGAACAAACTTGACATATTTACTGATTGGGCTGTTGCGAAAGTACATCCTCGCCATTAAATGGCAAACATAGTCGAGTGTTTCACGATCCAATCCATAGCAAAAGTGCATCATCGCCACTATAAGTTCCGAACGAAATTCACTCAATCACTTTCTCACAAAATGGTCCATGACAAAAGTGCATCATCGCCGCAAAGAGACGTATGAAGTTGACCTGTTCAAGATCGGTTCATAGATATAGGTGTTTAAGACAAGTACATATTGTATCTTCCTTATTGGTTGCATGGCGATAAAATATAGTTGATTTGCTTTAATGTATAATTTTAATATTTATCTTGTGATCAATACTAACTGAAAACGTCATGGAAGTATAATTGTCTTATATGCATATGGTGGTAGATACTTCACAAAATATTGCAGGTGGAAATTTAGGTGGCCAACATGCATCTCCAACGTTGAAGATGTTCAAAAATATTGAGGTGTTACATTAACCTGCTTCCAAACTTTCTGCTCCAGAATACTAGGTCCCCTTCTAATTTCTGCCATTGCATAAACACAGCACAATCTCTATTAATCCCATGCAAAGATTTATCTTTTTACAGCAGTTTAATAATATATACTTTATAATGAGATAATCAGCCATAACAACTGATGCAACATATAAATCTTTATTCTAATCTATTATTATCAAGTCGGATAATTAGTTAACCAATAACAATAGGTTGTTCTAAATATTCTTAAAATACTCATTAATAATGTGGCAAATCATGTCAACCATTAAGGAGTTAAATTATAAGCCAATAATAATTGCTCAAAACAGTTATAGGCAATATTAAAGGAAAATGCATCTTATTTTTTACATATTTATATTACCATAGTACACTATATATAACACTGTATACAGATCTCAATATTAAATTGTTTATCACAGCCATTTCTAGGTACAGTATATATGCAGGAACCACATGATCATAAATCGTCTATTAATCTCCACGTATAGGGGGGGTAGGCTGGCTACTTATGGGAATGAATAGTGAAAATAGGTGGGGTCTTAACAATTGGCCTGAACCAGGGCCTTTTTTAAGAAATCGTTAGTGGGGGGGCCATAATCGAAAGGGGACGTAACAAGTAGGTGGTGTATGACGGGTGTGGGGGGCTGAAAGGGGGGTTGGGGGTCCTCCCCCAGAAATTTTTTGTATTCTTGAGTCTCTGTGTCTTGATTTCCTGCATTTTCAGAGACAATTTTTGATATATCCCATCTAAATGGAGGCAGGTTTGGTGGTGAGAATACCATAACTTTCTTCTAAACTCGTTTTTTCCCCTTTTTTGCTTATATTTTGGACAAAAGGGACCTTCACTGGGGAGGCCAAAATAGCTTACTGGGGGGGGGGGCAACATGGGGACTGGGGGGGCATTTGCCCCCCCCCCCAGCATATGCGTTAAAAAAGGCCCTGGCCTGAACACAGTTACCTAAAAAATATTGCTTTGTTGGTCTGTCATAAAGCTCGAGAGGAAATTAATAGAGGATTTACAGGAGGTTCATTTGAGTCTCCAGCATCAGATACTTTGGGGTGTCTGCCCCATAGGCATAGGTCGTTGCATAGACTGAGTGAATATCCACATCTCTAACATTTAGGAACATTGCATCTAGGAGCTATGTAGATCAATCCATCAGCTACACTTGATAAACTTATTGCATGTTAAGGCAAGTAGTGTTTGAATTGACTTTGTTGCAACAATATGATACTCTCATTTCGTGGTTTACAAGCTTCAAATGCGTGATAATGAGTAGCAAACTGTATAGTTACATATTTTGTTAAAACAAAATATACTCGACTGCTTGGCCCAACCAGAACAATGTTAGAGATTGAAGCGAACTCGGGTAACTCATCCATCCATCCAGTGTGAACAATGGATTTAACCTTGTACACAGTGCCATGAATATAAACTTTTTTCGCCCTAACAGGAAACAAAAAAAAATATCTTGTCACACACTGTTGGGAGCTGCTGCAGCATTGCCACAAGCTTGACATTTATATAAATTAACACACTCCACAACAATCTTGTTCGCTCTACTGTAAATGACATTGACTTAAGTAACACAACCATATATTTAATTATCTATAATGATGTCTGTTCCAAGGATGGGACATTCTGTCAGCTTGGCAAGCAACAACAAAAACATGCTCATAATTATAACCTGCAACACCCTCTTTTCTCTCCCCAAGCCCCCAGCAAGAGGAGGTCATAATATAATGTATAAACATAGTTCTTAAAGGGATTTAAACCTAAATTTAAAGTTTCAAGCGTTTTAGATGTAGTAGAGGATGAAAAGCAGTAATTTTTAAGCGAGATTTACGAGTATATACAAACATGGTATGTAAACATGGTATGTAAACACAATTCTATGCGGTTTGTAAGTCATTTGTACATCGTCAACGGCGATTTGAATAAATTGAGAATATATAATTATAGGACGGGAAAATATTGTACAATGTACACACAGCACACACACATAATTCATTTTAAAACACATTTATTGCTTAAAATTTCTTTTACAGGGTGTCTTAAATGTCATCTTGGGAATATTCACTGTCCGAGTCATTTTCGTCGCTACTTTCATCATCCCTTACCACCTTGTTGGTTTTTTATCCTCATCGTCTATATTGAAACACAGTCTTTTCCTTTTGGTGGATAGTATGTTACTGCGTGAATTTTTTCGTCTCTTATTTCCTCGGCCTGATTGTCGTAGTAGCGTCTTTGCTCCCTGTTCAGCAAAGTCTTTGACAACTTCCCGTCCACGAGACTTTATTGATTTTGATACATTTTTCCCATCGAGTACATCTTGACCAACTTCCGTTGCTGCTTGTAGAGCTCTTTTGCCAACTGTTTTAGCGCCTTATTTGAATAAAGGTATTGCAAATCTAGCAAGGCTTCTGAAAATTCCACCGATCCCATATCCCCTCTGCATACGTACACCGCGAAATCCTTCAATACTAGCACCACGTTGATTTATTGTGTAATGTTCAGTTAGTAGCCTTACGTCGGGGATAAGTACAACCCTCATCTTTTTATGTGTCTTGGTCGGCTTCCAATGTTCAACTGATGGGAGAATGCTTCACTTGTATATTTTATTTGAATCATAAAAGTGGCTCCTATTTGTACGGACATCTAATATTTCATCACAATAACAATGTGAACAACACGCAATCGTATGTGTGAAATCATCTTTGTAAAGTGTACAATCACAAATCATACAGTGACATCCGGTAAAACTCGAATAAAAATCTGTCCATGCACAGATAGGGCATGTACCCAATTGACATATCTGTAAACAATTTTCACAATTGTTACATTTTGTATCTTCAGACAAATCCTCAGTATCTTCATCTTGCCGTGCTAATATTGCGAGGACCCGTCCGTTGGTGATAAGACCTTTATCAATTTCCAATTTAATGCCGCAAGACCTTTGAGAAATATTTTGTGCAATATTTTAGAATGTTTATAATATCAGTTCACGTATATCCTGTCCTCTGTGGACACTCCTTTTGTATTCCACGTTAAAATGTCCGTAGATGTGAGAATGGAGTGAAGGATCTCTTCAGCGCATAACTATTTTCATTGTCAAGATATTGAAGAATGTCTTGAAGTCGCCACTGCTCAGGAGATAGTCTTTTGGTGATATCCATGGTTGGAATGAGGATATGAATTTTATGTTGATCATTTTATACCAATTCTGCAAGTCCTTCTAAGATTGGAGACAGTACCAATCCTAGGAAACCATTTCCACGCTGAACAAGTATCTTCCTTTTGTTTTAACACTTTTATTTTTGTTAGTTAGATCAACAATATCGTTTTCAAAAGGTCTAAGTTTGTCCATTGTGTGTTTAGGAAGTGTAAGGTCCGTAAAATGTTCTACGGAACGACATAGAAACCGAATCTGTTCATGAGATGTAGATCTCAACAGAGCTTGTTGTTGAGCTGGATGAGAAATACATAAGAGCTCTACAAACGATCTGTGCTTGGGAAGGTTAGTCATATCTGCTCGTCAGTCAACAACGTAATGAAGACCTTATTGAAAGACGTGCATATATAAGAATAAGGGGATAAGGAAGATAAAGAAAGAGTTAAGGAAGATAAAGATAAGGAAGATAAAAATAAGGAAGATAAATATGAGGAAGATAAGGAAGATAAAGATAAGGAAGATAAAGATAAAGTTAAGGAAGATAAAGATAAGGAAGATAAAGATAAGGAAGATAAAGATAAGGAAGATAAAGATAAGGAAGATAGATATGAGGAAGATGAGGAAGATAAATATACGAAAGATAAAGATAAAGATAAGGAAAATAATGAAGATAAAGATAAGGAAGATCAAGATAAGGAAGATCAAGATAAGGAAGATAAAGATAAGGAAGATAAAGATAAGGGAAATAAGGAATATAAAGATAAGGAAGATAGATATGAGGAAGATAAGGAAGGTAAGAAAGATAAAGATAAAGAAGATAAGGAAGATAAAGATAAGGAAGATAAAAATAAGGAAAATAAATATGAGGAAGATAAGGAAGATAAATATGAGGAAGACAAGGAAGATAAATATACGGATGATAAAGATAAAGATAAGGAAAATAATGATGATAAAGATGAGGAAGATAAAGATAAGGAAGATAAGGAAGATAAAAATAAGGAAAATAAGGAAGATAAATTGAGTGGATTAACAGATTTATTATCAGGTACACCTTGACGTTCGTGGTGTAAACATGTCGTTTGTATGCGACTTATGCCTTAAAGTGTTTTCGACACGTGATAACCTTAAACGCCATACTTCCAACATTCATGGAGACGTTCATATCGAACCAGTTAAAATCAGAAGAGGATCTACAGTTCTGCAACACCCCTTTACTTGTATCGTAGCAGGATGTACACAAAGTGGCAAGACTGTATGGATGAAAAGTCTATTGGAGAATTCCCAGAAAACCATAATTCCACCTCCTCAGCGTATCATCTGGTGTTATGGTCAATGGCAACCATCCTATTTCGATATGATGAGAACGATGCCTGAAATAGAATTCAATGAAGGAATACCTGAAGATATCGACAAAGCAGATTACCTAGATGTTTCTCAACGCAATTTGATCGTACTAGATGATCTTATGGCACAATCTTATGGTACAGTGTTCCACATGACATACTATTTGAAAAAGTTAAGAAATTGCCTTTTAACCCATACATCATAAATTGGATGATTGACTTCTTAAAAGATCGTAAACAGAGAGTAACAGTTGATGGCATTACAACCGAGTTCTTGAAAATTAATCGTGGCGTGCCTCAGGGAACTGTTCTAGGCCCGATATTATTTTCAATAATGGTAAATGACATTAAATCAGTCAATCCAATCAATGAACTCTGTAAATTCGCTGATGATATAACAATAGAAGTCCCGGGCTATGATGAGGATGATACAAGTACAGAAGAGGTAGAAAATATTAAATCATGGTCAGATGAAAACCGAATGGTGCTGAATATGAACAAAACATATGAAATGATTGTTCGTGGGACAACATCGATACCTCTACCCAGTTGCATTCCGTCCATTAAACGGAAAACATGGCTCAAGATACTTGGAGTTACCCTTGAGGAAATACCAGAAAATTGGGATAGACACTTCGAAGAGATGCTCAAGAAAGCGAGTGGAAGAATGTACATTTTACGAGTGTGTAAATATTATGGTTTTACAACAAAGCAGTTAGAACTTCTCTTTCAAAGTTTAATAATGTCATTATTCACTTTTGGAATTGAACTTTGGGGAGGAGCATCCTACATGTATACCAAATACATCAGTCAGATTGATAAGTTTGTAAATCGTGCATACCGTAATAGGTACGTAACAGAGAAATCTAATTTTAGAGAAATAATAAATAAGGGAGACAAGAGGTTGTGGAATAAAATATTAGATGATGGAAATAATGCATTAAGAGAACTTTTACCCAACAAATTAAATCGAACTTTAAGGCAAAGGGGACATGACTTTGAGATGCCTTTAGTGAAAACTGAAAGATTTAAAAAATCTTTTGTAAATAGATGTCTTTTCAATTTTATCTAGTGTATGATATTTTAATAATTATTAACAATATTGTAGAATTTGTACTAGTTTTATTAAATTATTGATGTAAATAACTAATGAAAAATAGACTATATACCTTATTTTTACAATTCCATGTAAACTCGGACGTGTGTTTCGAGTATTGATTAATAAAGACTATTATTATTATTATTATTATTATTATAATCTAGCAATAGGCCTTAGGATGAGGGTCGAAAATATGCTTAGAAAACAGATTCCGTAGCACCCCTCGTGTAACTACATAATTTTTACATGAATCGATAGATTAGAACGTACTTAGTTAGAATCCACTTCCCCCCCAAGCGAAATAGTTGCACAAATTGAAGTACAACCTCTCCAAAGTTCGGGCTTCCTCGTGTTTCGAAATCATGAACGGCCATTGTTGTGTTGCAACTACGCATGCGCTTGACCACAAAACACTTAATGCGCACGCGCAGATAGGAAAACTGATCTCAATAAAACACGCATATTCAAGATGGCTACTAATGACGATATGTCGAAAATTCGAATATCCTCATGTTTTATGCACTTTGAAGGCGTAACCGAGCAACTTTCTAAAGTCACTCGTCAAAGGCTTAAGAAATTTGTCGATTGCAGGAATAAATGGGCGAAACTTAATTGCCTCCAAGCTGAGATAGCGAAGGATTCGTATGATAAGTTTGATGACGAATTCCGGAATTCGTCAATTCATACTTGGCAGAGAACACAAACGAAAGTTTTGATTTAGAATGGTACCACCACATGAAATGCTACAAGAAATTTAGCGATGAAGAAAAGATCCGTAGAGAACAGAGAACACCAGCCTCGTTTCTGTGCATGAAATTTAAAATAATTTATTAATTTTAACGAGGTCAATAAGGCTTATCAAAATGCACATAAAAGAATATTTAAACTCATCTGAATTATGAAAGTGGTCTATGAAGAGCCACGAGTCGTCCTCATGGGTATCTGATGTTGGATTTAAAACCTACAACGGATGATCAACAACGACTCAAAACAAATGTATTACCAGGCGAGGTCTTAGTCGAATATGTACGGAAACAGTCCTATCGTCAACCACCCCTTGTAAATGCAATGTATAACATCGAGAAGCGAATGCAATAGATCATTAAAGCACCACAGCTTACAGCGGTTAAAAAGCAAGGTGTATTCTGACCAACTAAATCGATTTCTAACTTTTTAAAACAAGATGGATATTCCAGTCCATCATCCTGCAATTGTTGTAACCCCAGATATCGTTGAACCACCAACCGCTACTGAACCTATGGAGATAACACAACCAACCACTCCTAGATCTATCGACATGACACAACCTGTGCCTGCTACTCCTAAACCTGGCTTTCTCACACCACCACCAACACAAGGAGAACGACCCAAACTCAAACACAACTTTTTCCACAATTGTGTAGACTCGGCTGATTGGAGACCTAAAGATTTAGCAATGATGACTCCAGAGCGACGAGAAGGTTACGAACAAAGACTACTTCACGAGGGACCAAAATATATTCCTATGAAAGCTGAGGGTATTGCAAGATTATCACCCGAAGACAGACAAGAATATGAGAACTCTTTAAAGATACCTAAACGATATGCTCTTAGGAGCAGACCTTAGTAACGTCGTAAAAGAAATTCTAACAATAAATGTGTTTTAAAATTATGTGTGTGTGCTGTCTGTACATTGTAAAATATTTTCCCGTCCTATAATCCCCGAGCCGGCGCGAAGCGCCGTGCGAGGGTACTAATTCCGCCCGGATATTTACACCCGGGTATGTGAGAACATAGCGGATTCCAAAGTTGTCCGGCATTATGTCATGGACGAACATGGTTTTCTACTTATGCGCATGCGCGAGGTTAGGCCGAGATAGATTGGTATCTACCAAGCTCGTGATTGGCTAAGACAAAGATTTTGTTTTTTTAATGTTACGTTAGATGCGTAACTGCCATTTTGCAAAACTGTTTCAAAGATTTTATATACTTTCGTGCAAATTTTTCATGCAAAATATAATTTCGCAAAGAAATATAAACTAAAATTAAAGAACAACGACAATTTAAAAAGGAAGATGTCTAATAAAACATTAGAAACCTAGCTCCATTCGCCATACCTCACACCAATGACATATGCTGTCCAGATCACGTTGGAGACACTCCCCATCTTTTTCGTCCATAATAGGGCGATAACACTTCGTGTCATCAGCAAACAATGCTACAGATGATGTGTCAGTTACTTTCGGCAGGTCGTTTACATAGATCAAAAATATAAGTGGGCCCAGAATGGAACCTTGGGGCACTCCCGACAGTACTCGGAGCGGTTGAGATGTTTGGCCAAGAACGGTGACTCTCTGAACGGTGTTTTCTGAAGGTGGTCGTACGGCGTTCATGTCTTGTGTTGACGTGTCATTGATATGTTTCTCAATTCCTCTCGCGTTCTCTTCGACAGATTCAAGTGTTTGTCCGTAGTCTAACGGTTCAGCCAAATTAGTTGTGGATGTCGGATGTTGTTTGGATGTTGTTCCTAGTTCAATTTGGCTTTTATTTCACCACTCGAAAATTCACAGTATTTAGCTTTCTGGACGAGTCGTAGCTATATGATACTGGTCGAAAGTTTCGTCGATATTTTGGTTTGTTTTCCTGAACTTGAATATAGACACTTCGGTTGCCGTACGGCCGCGTTTAGTTGCTGTTCAATTGCTGTTGAACTGCGGCTTAGTTGCGGTATGGCTACTTGGCTGAACACTGACATCTAAAGGCCACCCATTAAGACCCTCCTTACATTATCCAAGCTGTGTCAATTTTGTAATTCAGTAATATAATTTCCTTAGCTGTAGTATAATCATTGTTTACTTAACTTATCCCATAATAAGCTAGCGGAAATTTGAATGTGACTGAAAATTCCTTCCCCGTTTTGAGTGATTTCAACTCGAGCGTTTAAATCGACTCCTGCCAAAATCTGAAAGAAAAACATGGATATATGGGTAAGATTTATTCCCTTACATTGAATATGTATCGTGCAGTAGATGATGGTCAACCGACAGTTATCAGAGTGAGAAAATAATGTTAATTATTTTCATTATATGTAGTAGCCTTGTATTTTTGAGGCAAATAGAGAGAATGGAGAGATGTAGTTTAATTTTCTTGCTCCTGTAAGTGTCAACATTTCTGAAGTTGACGACCATCTGCTGCTTATAACGCTAACTGAAACCCAATAATATGTTTTCAATCTTGTCTGCAGTTGTGTATCATCAGCATTGTTTCAAAATTCAGACCACTCCGCGAATATTTTGTGTTTATATTCAGCCTGGGTGTAGTCGCTTTAGTCTAGCTAGCAGAATGACTTTGAGCGAAATTTTCCAATATTCTCTCTCAAAGCAAGCAAAACCAGTTAATGATCGCTGGTGAAATCATTGTACTTGCTAGCCACATCCTTTGTAGCCACACCCCATGTCTCTGTACCTATTAACTTTTCTTTGACAAGTAGAATCTTATGGCATACGAAAGTATAAAATAGCATGCATTGCCACATAATGAGTTAATGCGCAAAGCAAAGCAAAGCAAAGCAATTAAAGCAAAGCAAACCAAAGCAAAGCCCAAAGGTGCAATTAGCATTTAACGCCAGTTAATACTGACGGATATTTCCAAGGACAGAACTTGAGCGTCTTTCAATTCGATTATTTCCGAGAGCACATGGATCACTGCATATTTTCCTGTTACCTAAGTTGGAAGAAGTGTAAATTAAACTAACTTTATGTATACTGGATAGTTCTATCAGTTCTCAACTGTTTTTCCTAGAGGTCTAGTAAGAGGTATCCTTATGTTACAGCAGGAGGAAACCGGAGTACCCGCAGGAAAGCAACAGTAGCGTGCTTAGTAAAGTCAAGCAAGAAGCACTCTTCTCACAAAATTATCATCAGACAACTGCATATTGCAGGAATCGAACCTCAGTCACAGAGGTGAAAGGCGCATGCACTAACCACTGTGCCACAAATATTGAAGTAAGCAACATAATTGTCCGCTTACCTTGTCAGGATCGATACGAAGTTTTTTGAAAATCTCTGTAATTTTACCCGTTTCCTTATTGATCTGTTCTGTCTACCTCCTCCATAGGCGTTTCATTAATTGGAGCGGGCTGGGAAAATTAGGGCGCGCACGCACGGGCGGAATGATAAATGCGGCCGGAATATCGAAAGAGAAATATTCCGTGGAAACGCCTGCTGAATAATGTTTTGTTTCTTGGCAAAAGTGTCGATTGCGTGCAATCCTTAAAAATCTGGCTGCGATATAGCCCATCCATACATAAAACGATACATTTTCGTGTTTTCCTACTTAGCTTCATATATTTTAAAAGTTATTGGTTCAGTGTTACTACAAGAGGAAACCGAAACTAAACTAACTATATTTATACTGGATAGCTCTATCAGTTCTAAACTGTTCTCTCTAGAGGTCCAGTAAGAACCATCCCGTATTAATCCAGTGTTTACTACAGGAGGAGAGCTAAACTAAATTAATTTTGGTGTCAAATTGGAAGCACTCTTTTTACATGTGACTGAGGTAAAAATTTATTCAGATAACTGCATAATTACCGATCATTCAAGTACATTTACTGATATATTTTTTTATTCATTAGACCACTGTTGAGTTCGTTGTAGTCGTCATTATTATATATTTATCAATATATACTATCAGTTCTTGTATGCTACCTCTGTGGAAGCATACAAGAACTGATATTTATTTTACATTAAGTGCGTTTATGTTACAAAAGTGTTAAATTACAATTGGTCTGAATAATCATTAATAATGCTATATATGGTATTACAGGAAATTTATCTTATATACAATTACATCCTATTATAGGCTAAATCAACTTAACAAATCACAACTAATTATATAATAGAATACGAAGAATCATGAGCACAACTTAACAACCAATTAAGTTCATGGGGTAGCACATACCCTACTACTCTTCAGAATTTGTTTATTCTTCAAAAGAAAGCCATACCAATAAATAACTTTTTCAAATTTTGATGAATATTTTATCCACTTATTAAGCAATTGAATATTGTCAACGTGCCTGATTTAGTTACTTTTCATAATGTAGTGCTTCTGTATAAGTTTCACAACATTACCTTCTGTTTTTGATACATTTTTCAAGTGTGTGAACAAAACACATAGTTATAACACTCGGTTTTCTTCAAAATACCTTACTCCTTACCAAAAGTAGGAACAAACTATGGAATTTTCAATATTAGGTTTAAAGGCCCAATTTTGGAAATAACACTGCCTCCCAAGTGTCGACGATTCCAAAAATCTCAGAATAGGTTTTCAACTATTTATTCACCAAACATAAAATATAAAGTCTCTCGCTTGTCTCACGTCGCTCGCTTCCATTACTTAAAATGTGCCCTTTTTAGGCTAAACTCATTACAATAACAAGACCATATATGGTCGCATATAGGTTCGAATAAATTATGTCCAAAGTCACGCGAGTCATGCACGCGACCTTATTAATATTTAAACTATAAAACCCGGCTCAGTTCCAACACACTCCCCCATGAGGTAACTGAAAGAAACCTCATTTCCTAAAGGAGCCGAGCATTCACTAACATAAAAGTAAAGTATGTTCAAACTGATTGTTTCACAAAGTTTAACCATGGTTTGGTTACAGTTCACTCTCTTCTTGATCCAACATCAACTTGATTTTCGCTGCCGCTGCTTTAGCTGCTGCTCGTTTCGGAGAAAATGTTACAGCCTCTGGATTCAACGTTTTCTGCTTCACGGAACTTTATCACAAGCTAGCTCTAACGCATATAAGTGTTGAACAGCTCTCTCGAGAAATCCTTTGCCTGTTTGGAGTTGTATCGCACGTACCACACCGTCACGACCCGGGTAGTTTCTCGAACAATTGCTAACGGCCACTTTCCTCTGTTCTTCTCATCCGACTTGACAAGTACAACATCACCTTCGGACACTTCGAAACGCTTCTTCTCATGATTCTGATTGTGTCGTTCTCTCAACGCATTCATGTATTCCTTCACCCATCTCCGCCACAATGCATCTTTGCAAGATTTCAAATACTTAGCACGCTTTCTAATTTCCGTGTCCTCTTCACGCCACGGCTGTTGTTCTGGCAATGAACTTGATCTCTGGAACAGGAACACCGAGGGAGTAAGTGTGGGCATTTCCAGATCGTCTTCCACGTATGATAACGGTCTTCTGTTGATTTGGATTTCTAAATCTAAAATCACTTCGTTTAATTCTGACCAACTCAGTGTGGCGGCACCGATCGTCTTGAACATGGCTTTCTTCACGATCCCGATAAGCCGTTCAAACTGGCCACCCCACCAAGGGGCCCGCGACAAGTTGAACTTCCACCGTATCTCGTGATCCTCCAAGAACCCTGCAGCCGTTCACCTTTGCGAACCGTCTCCAACCACGGTGCTGCCTTGACGAAGGTCCCCCCGTTGTCAGAATATATCACTCTCGGTCGACCACGGCGTGCGATGAGACGCATTAAACACGGGATGAACGTCTCCGTTTCCAAATTGGGCAGTAATTCCAAATGTACTGCTCGGCTCAGACTACAAAGAAAATAACGCAAGGTATGCTTTACCTTCCGTTTGTCCCGTTTTCTTGTGTCTAATGGGCCCCGCGAAATCCACCCCGATGACTTCGAATGCCGGGTCTCCTCCGTATCTTGGCGTCGTCCACTTCGTCTGTGGTCAACGGACCACTCTTCTTCCGATTCAAATAGTTATGTAGAAACCGTCCGATCCAGGCCCGAATTCGCAGACATCGACGTAGTGGATACTTCGTCAGCAGAGCGTCAAAATCATCTGGCGTCGTTACTTCTTGAGCAACACAAAGAACTTCTTTCACTCGTTTACTCTCCGCTACGGAATCTGGTGAACTCTTCGTGATCGGGTTGTCTGGCCACTGATCACGATGCTGCAGCCACTCTGGTCCGTTCCACCAAAGTGATGATCCATTCACTGGTCCGCCACGACTTGCTAGATCGGCCGGATTCTCATTCGTTGGCACATGTCTCCACTGTATTTCCGAATGTTCCTGAATCTTTCGCACTCGGTTTTCCACGAACTGATTGTATTGTCCATTACCACATATCCAGTGTAATGCGACGGTGCTGTCCAAAAGTACGGTGGTTTTAAAAGTATATCATAGCTAGATTTTTGCTGAACATAACAATATAAATGAGGATAAAACGAATAATTTGCAAACTAAGCACTTGAGCCGTACGAGAAAAGTTTACATGGCTGTATATTTTAACAGCGATAAAACGCTGCCTTATTTGGAAGAAAAATAATGTATTTCTTATCGCTTAGCTTGAAAAGTTACAATAATACATCCTTCTCGAATTTAGCAGCATTTGTTTATTTGCAACTTCGAAATCAGGCTCGAAGCCATTTCGAAAACAAATGATAGCCACTGTGCAGCCAGTGGCTATCACTTTTTGGACCCACAATTAATTCGTCCAATGAGAATGCGGAAAAGGCAATAGCCACCTCACAATTTCTCCTAATAGATCTTGATAACACTCATCAAAATAAAGGCATGCCAATAGTCACTTGGGGTAGAATATGGTTTAGTTGTATAAGTGGAATATTCGAACGAAAATTTATATTCATGTTTAGACCTAACCAAGAGCAGTTGCAAGAAAATGCAACTTTAGGCCTTCGGGCAGGAAATATTTGTGATTTCCAATAGCCGTGCTATATGGTATAGATTTTTTTGCTGATATTTTTAAGATCGTTTATCGCCAAGCCGGTGCGAAGCGTTGTGCGAGGGTACTAATTCCGCTCGGATATTTACACCCGGGTATGTGACAACATAGCGGAATGCAAAGTCGTCCGCCATATCATGGACGTTGGACTTTCTTTTGGGTGGTTTCTACGTTATTATTATTATTATTATTATTAATCTTTATTAACCAATTTAACTGGCAATTCCTCACAACAAACGTGTGTGCTTACAATATAAAATTCAACTATAGAATTAATTAAAATATAGTATAATGATTATTAAGATACTGTACTGCTAAAATTATATTATTATGAATAATATAACCATAAAGTATGTTCTATTACTCGGAAATTCTCATTATGGCGTTATACAAAGTTAAAAAGACATCTATTTAAAAACACCCTTTTGAATCTTTCTGTGCGAACACTCGGTAGTTCATAATCGTGTCCGCGATTACGTAGTTCCAATTGGCGTTTAGGTGGCAGCAAGACATGTAAGGCATGATTAAGATCTGTGGTAAGTTTTTCCCATAATTTTCTATCTCTTGTATTTAAAATGTCCACAATAGATAACTGTTGAAGAAGATATCCATACTTATATGAGCGATTTAAAAATTTGTCAATTTGATTAAGATACTTGGAGTAAGACGCACATCCCCAAACTTCTATGCCAAAGATTAATATTGATAGAATGAGACTATGAAAAAGAAGATCCAACTCTCTCCTGGAAAACCCGTAGTATTTACAAATCCGGACAATGTACATTCTACTACAGGCTTTAGTCATAAGTTCATCAAAATGCATATCCCAAATAATTGGGTTCTCTTGGAACGTTACCCCAAGAATTTTTAACCAGCTTTTACGAGATATCGTAAGTAACGGCTCAGGAAGTGATGATATTTTTTTCCGTGTATAACCATCTCCCATGTCTTCTTGTAGTTCAGTTTCATACGGTTAGTATCCGCCCAGTTGCTAATACTTTTCGTTTCTATTACCGAAGTGTCATTATCGTTTGTAACTTTGACCCCTAAATTAATATCATCTGCAAATTTGACGATTAGATTAGAAGGTGAGACAGGTCTTATGTCATTGATCATGATTGAAAACAAGATTGGCCCCAATACTGTTCCTTGAGGGACTCCACGATTTATTGGTAAATACTCTGTTTTTATGCCATCGACAACAACTCGTTGGTGTCTATTTGTCACGAAATTAATGACCCAGTTTATAATATAAGGGTTTATAGGTAGTTTCTTCAGCTTGTTACATAAAATCTCGTGCGGTACAGTGTCGAAAGCTTTGCTGAAGTCAAACGAAAAAACTCTGACCATCCTGGCGTCTCCATCCAGCCATTCCAACCAAGTGTGTTGGGCTTTTATTAGTGCCATTGTAGAGTTGTAACCCTTTTTATAAGCATATTGATCTTTGTGAATGAAATTTTCCATGGGTTGAGTTAATTCAGTTTTATAAATTGCTCTTTCAAAAAGGGGCATTATTATATTAGTCAATGAAATAGGTCGGAGTTGGTTAGTTTCAGTAAGAAGATTTTCTTTTGGGAGTGGTAAAAGATTTGCCAATTTCCAAATGTCTGGAACAACACCAACCTTAATTGAGCTATTGAAGATGGTAGTTACTACAGGCGCGATATCGTATGCATAGTTGTTCCAAAACCAATAAGGTAAGTCAAAACCAATAAGGTAAATCTTTTTTAAAAGTGGTAACCGTTTTCCGCGCGCAATACAAAAATATAGAAAATTTACCAACTTCACAGCGCTATATTTTCCACATTTTACGACATTTCGCAACCAAACCTTGCAATTTTGCTAAACTTAGGATGCTCTTTCCAGTTGTACTGATACAATTTCCTATGGTTCAAAAGTTATTCTAATAGGGGAATGGTCCATTGAGGATTAATATCTGTTTTCTAACATGATTATTGCATAGACATATACCGGAAGTGTGACATCACATCGCGTGACTCAAACATAATAAGACTTTTGATTAACAGATAGTGATAATATAAACAGTGAGACTTGTAAAACGAAACGTGTGAGTGTGAGCAGTGAAATATATGTTTTATTATTGATTATGTGAGAGTTTTAGTAGTTTATTTTTGAGTATGTGTTACGAGTTCGGTATACAAGTGGTGCCGTGACCAGGATGGCCGTTTAAAGCGAAAAATACGACAACATACTCGAGACTAATCAACATATATTGAAGTGAAATTCGAAGCGAAGGTGAGGCGAATATTTGCGTGTTTGTACAACAGGTTTAGTACGTTATGAGCGACGAAGAAGCGAGCGAGAGGGTGAATACAGGGGAACAAGAACTCGAAGGAAACATAGACAAAGAAATTTCGAAGTTACAATATTTTCTGGAAGAAACCGAGCAAATTATCGAAGCGAAAGACTACGGAGAAATCGAGGCGACAAACGAAAGGGCGAGTAAACTAATCGCCAAATTATCCGAGCTTATTTCGCAAACGGAAGAATTAAAAATAGACAACGGTAAGACGCCACGCTCCGTGAGACAGTGGAAAAAAGATATAAAGTCGAAATATTCAGCGCTGATCGATGAAAAGGAAAAATTAGCTCGGCAACTAAAGGAAAAACAAGAGAATTTGGATCGAGAGACTGAATTGCAACGCTCAGAAGTGAAAGAGAGGCAATTGCGATATGAAGAACAACGACGGACTGAGCTTCGTGAAGAACACGAAATGCGCGAGCGACATTTATGGCAGGAAAGACACGAGGCAGAATTATTGATGACACAGAAGAAACTAGAAATGGAAAAGACCGCTCGTTCAACCACAGCGAAACTACCAAAGCTAAAAATTACACCGTTTAATGGAACCCCCACAGACTGGGTGAGATTTGAGAATATGTTCTTAACACTGGTTCATGAGAAAGCGGCTACAGCTGAAGAAAAATATGGGTTTTTATTGGAAATGGTGAACCCAAAGGTGAGAGAGAAGATATCTAATTTGAAACCGGGTGAAATTGGGTACAAGATTGCATGGAGAGGCTGAAAAGCGAGTATGGTCATCCAAAACAGGTCATAAATGCTCATATGGAGGCAATAATCAACTTAACTCCAGTATAAGGAACGAATTATGACAAAGTTCAAGATTTCTATGAGAAATTAAGTAAGAATTTCGACCCAATTACGACACTGGGTGAAGGTGAAAAACTTTCCGGATTTGTTATGACCACACTCAACAAGCTACCACACGTAAAACCAGACTTGGTACGAACAGACGATGACTGGGAAGAATGGTCTATGGATGTGCTAATCAATAATTTACAGAAGTGGTTACGAAGGAATAAAGTGGATGATGCACCCAAGAGTAAAAAAGAAACCAGAAGGACACTGGTATCAAAAGTCATCAGAAGCAAGAAAACCTCACTGTATTTTTTGTGGAAGCAATGAACACTGGGGTGATCAATGCAATACAGTGAAGCGCTTGGTAGACAGAAAGAAAATATTTTCCGAAAAGAACCTGTGCTTTAATTGTGCTCGCTCAGGACACCGGGCGAATCATTGTCGAAGTCGTGGTTGCCTGAAGTGTAATGCGAAACATCATACAAGCTTGTGTGACAAGAATGGAGTCAACAAAGAAAACAGAGCAACGCTTACTGGATTTACCACATTCACAGAGGAATAGTCATTTGCAGCAATTATACCCGTCAACATCAAAGGTCAAACACTGTGGGCAGTAAAGAAACTCAATTTAGATCCAACACATCATGAAGCTCGTGAGATAGTAACCGTGAATGGCACTGGCACTCAATCCATGCCAATTTATCAAGCGACCATAGATTCTCTTGACGGGAATACACATGAAAAATTGAACTGACTGGTTCTAAACTTTCTGATTTTACCACTGTTAGGAGACCTGATATGAATGAGGTCAAGATGAAATACACCCACACACAAGACAAGAGAATCTACAAGACTGACAAAGGAGAGTATCCAATTCATATCATACTTGGCGATGGCACTTACACAAAAATCAGAACGGAGAAAGTATACAAAGGAAATCCAGGAGATCCCATAGTGGAAGAAACAACATTTGGATGGGTCATTCATGGTGGTGAGGATTACTCAAGTGATGCCTGTATGTTCACGAGAGATGTTGATGATTACGAACGGTTGTACAGTCGTGATGTACTTGGGGTTGAAGATCGTGGTGAAAACGACCAGTTGCAAGTGTTAACCGAGTTTCGAGACAGCATAACAAAACAAGATGATGGCAGATATCAAGTTAGCATACCTTGGATTCCAGGAAGCAAGTTGACAGCCACAAACGAACAGCAAAGTAGAAGACGACTATACAATGTCAACAAAAGGCTAGCAAAGGAAGAAGATTTGAAGCAAGAGTATGAGAAGATTATTGAAGACCAGATATCTAGTGGGATGATTGAGAGAGCCCCAAAGATGCCGTCGGGAGAAAGATTGTAATTATATGCCGCACAAGCCAGTTGTTCGGAAAGATGCTGCAACAACGAAAGTGAGAATGGTCTTCGACGCCAGCTCCAGACCCCATCCGTTGTCATCTAGCATAAATGACTGCATGTTCACCGGGCCACCCCTTCAGCCCTTGTTGTGGGACATTATGGTGAGAGCGAGAATGTCATCTAATATTCTTCTGGCCGATATCCAAAAAGCCTTTCTACAAATAGCAATCAGGGAAGAAGACAGAGATGCCTTTAGATTTCTCTTCGAACGAAACGGAAACAAGGAACATTTCCGGTTTGTCAGAGTCCCATTTGGAGTTGAAGCCACATTAGACTACCATTATGACCAGCAATTACCAGAGTACGAGAATACGGTGACTGCCCTTAGAGAAAACACCTATGTTGACAACATCATGCAGACGGGAGGCGACATTGATAATCTGGAGAAATTCAAGGGAGAAACAAAACTTAAACTCGAGAGTACAAAATTCCCAATTCATAAGTGGGAGTCGAACATCTCAACATTAGAAGATGAGAACATGCAAAACCCTAGCAAGATCCTCGGTCATGTATGGAACAAAGAAGAAGATACCTTAGAAATACAAGTACCGGAAGTGCCTGAAAATGAACCGGCTACAAAGCGAAGCATCTTAAGCCAGTTGGGAAAAGTCTACGATCCTCTTGGCATAGTATCACCTACGATGGCTGAAGGAAAACACATTTACAGAGAGGCCTGCGAAGAAAAGAAAGGGTGGAATTCGGAGGTTTCACCAGATTTAAAGAAACAATGGCTCAAGTGGAACAAACAGTTGAAAAATGTCAAAGTTCCAAGAAGCATAACCGGAAATTCGAAGGAAACGAAAGCCATTGAGTGTTGGTGTCCAAAAATATTTTTTTTATAATCTTGACTTCATTAGCTATCTCCTGATATATATTTTGCCAGAGGTTTATTGTAAAGTGTCCAGTGTGCAGCCTTAGTTCTGTGAGCCTTAGTTTTGGGTTGACCCTCCCTTGGAGTTATTCTTGGGTACAAATCCAACGACTGGTCGAAATCGTGTTGCAATGTTCCAATTAGAGTCGAATCATGCATTAGACAAATTTTTTCGAACTATTCCATTATTTGGCCCATGCATGGGATATGGAGCGAATTCAACAGTACACTGGATATGGAGTTGGAGCAATCTAAGTGAATATAGAGTGCCATATACTGGAAATGATGACGTGACTATAATGTAAATAAGCGATTTTTTGTGAAAATTTTTAATTTTATTATTAAACGTGTACAAGTGGTGTAATAGTTATATTTAAAAAAATAGAACATATATTTATACCAGTGGAGTTTGCAAAACGTTACTACAGTTATAGATACATCAAGTTAATAGAGGAGAGAAAGTTTATTGTTCAGAGTGCTTATACTATCGTGTTCCAATTAAGGATACTTATCAGTGCAACATTAGTACTCGCTAATTATATGAATATGATATGAGTGCGCCAGCCTTAAGGCCGTTTTCCATTTCAACCGTATCGTCCAAGTAATTACTACATTAGTTCTACCCCAGAGCTCAGAAAATAAAGAAATATGCAACGTTAATTGCATTTGTATATCACTACTCGTGACTAATTCATTTGATCTGCATGCGCAAGTTCTGTGCAATAGTTAATAATATATGTGCATTGACACCACTGTTCAAAGAATGTACTCTGTTGTTCATACTTGCCCTTTTCTATGAACAGTTTTCCTTTTTTAAAAGGTCATATTCCAAACCGTTATCATCCCTGGTTGCCCAAAGTATCATAGCTGAATGGTTTTTTATTCCGAACTTTCCCTGTCGATCAATCGCAATTGCAGATCCATAGCCATTGACACGATCTTTCATTCTCTTTACAGCGTTCATAACAGATTCCTATTTAAAAATGCATGTAGATACAGCATAAACTCGAACCCGGAGGCATTCTAAGTTTCTAGATAATATATAAACCACTTAAATCTTATTGGAACAAATCATATATACCATTATTCATTAATCATATATATATTATTACTTTTCATTGTATATGTTTTGGTAGACTTAAATTCGTTTATATTTTTCACGAGTGAATATATGAATTAATAAGTTGTGACTAGCGGATTGACTGTTGCATGCATAATCTAGTTTCCAAACTTGCAAAGTAAACAAAAATTTAAAATGTCGACTTTCATAGCTCTTACCCTCCATTACACATATTTTCCAATATTCCAACACCAATTGTTTAATCTAATGTGTCTAATCTAACGAACGTTTAATTTTACTTAACTATATAACGCCCTTTAAGGGGGGCGTTTATTATAGATGCGGACTGTGGAATAGAGAAAGGCCTTTCGAAGACAAAAGGCTCATTTGACCGGACATCTATTTGATACGAGCTGATTACCAGAGATGGGCGTTTGTGAAATCATTTACCGTTTACCAAAAGCGTCAGGCCGAATTAAGGGTACATTATTTAACAGGAAGTTATTTCAAAATAAACCTGAGCATCTTGTCCCTTTTCCATATTATAAACAACTTCTCTTGCTAAAGTCATTTTCATCAACTGCTCTCCATGTCCACCTGTTGTCGCTGCTCCAAATTCATTTGCGTAACCTCCACAGCCAACCAGTGGTGCATCCCCAATACGACCTTTCGATTTTCCTGCTATACCACCTTCAAAAATATGAAATCAATCAATCAATCTGTTTAATTAAAACCAATTTGCAGTTTTTAAAGAAAAAACTGAATTACATGGAGTACTAATATAGTATAGAATTTTATATTAAAATGTACAATCCGTAATCTTAATAGATATATATATATATTTATTATGTACAATAATGTTTATTTAGTTAGGACTGTTAATTAACTATAAAACTAATAATATTTCCTAGTCACGAAGTTCTTTAACCGTTCAGTAGTTTCTGGCCATAAAATTTGTTCGACCGTTCTGTCATTCCTTAAGTCATAATCGTGAGTTTTTACCCCGGGACGAATTTCCATAATTTTGGTTATAGGGTGAAGCATCACGTCGCAAAGATTCGACGAATTTCTTGCAAGAGATGTCTCTACGAGTACTCAAATACTGTAAGTTTGAAATTTCCAGGTCTTCATCATGTAACAGATCTGGAAAAGCTATTCTGAATGCTCTCTTTTGAACAGATTCGAGAATGTCAGATAATGATTTAGGTATTGACGACCACACAGGGGATGCATATTCAATTCTGGATCTAATGAATGAGATATACGGTATATTTGTACAATGTGTGATGCTTGAAGACCAGCCTTTTTTAACAGACGCAATGCGTATAAGCGAGAATTTGCCTTTTTCAATACCATGTTAACATGAGTATTCCATGACAAGTCGTTTGATATCCTTACACCAAGGAGCTTGAATGAGGACACAGTTTCCATCGGTTTACCTGCAACATAGATCGGGTTTTCATCATCAGATCCTTTATATTTAAAAAAGTTGATCAACATCTGTTTGCATTTCTTATAATTTAGTTCCATTCCGCGTTCTGAAGCGTAGTCCGAGATTTAATTTACGACTAATGGCATTAAACTGGGTGAAAAAAGTGGTATAATCTCTAAGGCCGAGGTGTCATCCACAAACTTGACCCTACCAGGCCAGTTTTTGAGTAAGGAATTAATGAGAACAGGAAACAATAATGGACCCAACTTTGTACTTAGTGGTAAGCCACCATTTGTTTTCTGACAAGAGGACATAGAAGTTCCCACCCGGACACATTGTTCGCGATCGTAGAGGAAGGCTTTAATCCACCGGATTATAGAGGGATGGATACCAAGCAGGGTTAACTCTTTAATAATAACATTGTGATCTACTAGATCAAAACCTTTCTTAAATTCTGCAAGGAACAATCTAACAGTACAAGAACCTCTCTCAAGAGCAACCAAGATTGAATGTAAAAGGTACACCAAAGCGTGGGTTGTTGATTTCTTCGGGAGTGCAAATTGCTTAGTGTCAAGTTTATTTACAACTTCAGGAAAAAATTTGTCCAAAGTACAATCCTCCATAACTTTGGCGATCTGAGATGTTAAAGATAATGGTCGTAGGTCGTCTTCAATACTCTTTGGGGGTGATACCTTAGGGACAGGCGCTACAATAGATCTCTTCAATGCCTTCGGGAAGGTGCCTTGTGTCATGGATGAGTTGAAAATGTCCGAGATAACTGGGGCAAGCTCAAAGGCAAATGTTTTCAGGATTTTATTTGGAAACATGTCAGGACCCGGTGATTTTGTGGTTTTAATTTTACGAAGTTTCCTATAGATCTGTTGGGCGTCGACAAGGTAATCATTTGGTACTTCTAGGTCCTCCTGGTTTTCGTCGAGAGAGTCGAGATGTGATGTAAGGGCAGTAAGAAAGTTATTAAAATTTTCAGCCAATTCTTCACAGTTCCGAACATCATTAGAAAATAACTGAGAATACCAATAATTTTTTGACGAAAGACCACCAATGGCTTTCACTTCTTTCCACCATCTTGCCGGGTTAGAATTTTTCAATTTCTCGATTGACCTCATATAGTAGATCTTTCGTGCAACTTTAATGCATGATTGGACTCTGTTACGCCAATATTTATAAATATCTGAATTTTTCCCGCTTTCATGTAAGGCTTTTTGGCGTCTCCCAATAGCAGACTTTATTGATGACGTCACCAAGGCTTATCACACTTCCGTACTTTAATCCTTTCCAAAGGAAAGAATTTTTCAATCATCGTAATCATTGTATCGTTAAACTTTTCATATTTTGTATCACAGTCATGTATGTTCAAGATGGAAGACCAATCAAATGTAGTAATATATCGTCCAAAAGGGAAGTATCCTGCTATCTCTGAGATCGCGTTTCCATATATGTGAATTGTCTGGCTTTGAGGGAGAAGGTTGGGCTTTCATAAGAATCGTATAATGATCACTGGTTCCGATGGGAGGGAGTTGGATTGATTCATAAATGTTATCTACCTTTGAGTTGGTTAAACACCAGTATAAAGTTACATCGGTTCTGGTAGCTACCTTGACTATCTGCGTCAGACCAGCAATTCTTTTAAGATGGTTTGCATCGAGACCCGTGCTTCTAAAATTGAAGTCGCCTGTAATTAGGACTAAAGCTTCAGGGTGGGAATATAAAAATCGTCAATGAGTCAACATTGGTTTGAATGTGTGAATACAATTCTACATTTTCAGTTTGGCGAGATGCTGTGGAGTGGTAAACAACAGCCAGTAAGGTAACCGAGACAGAGCGGGGTAACTTCTTTGGTCTCACTGATAACCACAGTGACTCAATCGAAGAGTTTTCAAATTCCTCAATTCGTCTACAATAGATATTGCTATTTATGTAGGCACAAACACCTCCGCCGTTTGAAACCAGTCTATCGTTCCTAAACAGATTGAAATTGGATAAGGATACCAGATTGTCAGGAATTGCAGGGGATAACCAGGTCTCTGTAATACAGACCATGTCCGTTTGATTAAAAGACACCACAGCGTCAAGTTCGTCGATCTTGGACGTGAGGGAGCGGAGATTACAAATTAAAAGGTTTGGTAGTTTGGTGGAGGGTCACGTAGATACAAATTTTATGCGTTCAAGTGTATTAATTTTTTGAACTGAATGAGAGTATCGTGATGGGGTCGATTCTGGTAGATCGCTGATCGGGGAAAGCGTAGGAATACGTGTGGAGGAGGACTCAAGGGAAATACATGAAGTGGAGCTCTGATTGGAAGGATTTAGTAAAATCTGTTCCGGTGGATCTGGGAGGATAATCGGGGAAAACTGGACGAGGGTAGTGGGGTTTCCATTAACGGCCTTGGATAAGATAGGGGCGCCATGGGTGTAAGCTGTACGTTTGTAGCTGCGGAGGTTGGGCTGTGTGGACGTTTGGTGGCAATGGTACTGGCGCTCGGGATAAAAAAGAGGCAGGTGGCAAATGGCTACTAGTAGTGGTTCTTAATACCGACTTTCTGATCACTATATATAATAAACATGATCACTATAAATTTGGTGTATTCTATTATTCATTCGTAAGTATTGCTTAGACGAACACGAGTGATTATCCTTGAGCTAACAGCGCCGTAGCGGGCGTCAGCCCGAGGGGAGGGTACTAAATTTTTTGGCTAGTTACACCCGTGGAAAGGAGTGCTAGCCGTTTTTAAAATTCATGCATCAATGATCGTAGGCGCATGGTTATAGTTTATCCTTTTTGGCGATGGGTGGTCATCTCACTGATCTCAAAAGTATGGATTAGCAGGAGCAAAATGAGTGAGATTATAGAAAGACATGAAGGTCTGAATTAAAAGTGTCGCTTTTTACGACTTCAGAAACAGCTGTAAAACGAATTTACTTTATCGAAAACGTATAAACTTGAATTACACGCTTCCTAAAAACTCACAAACTCACAGATTTTGTAAATAAAATTCTTCGAAATATAAACTCAAATCTCTCAAAAGCACTTTAATCTTATATAAATATTACGTCATATAAATTGTTGATGAATTTGTTGCTCTAAAACTGTTGCTTTTATATATAAATAGTTTTTCATTTAATTCCGGTTAAAGCATCCTATATTTTATGTCATCAACAAGTTCTAAATTAAAAGAAGAACGAAATCATTTTTACGAAATAATTGTATATTTTGAACTGATTTCATTTCAAAAAAGGAACGTATTGTAAAATACAGTTACGTTTTAATGTTTTATTAACTTTGCGAAACGTTCATTTGAACGGAAGGTTGAATTTTACATTTATTTTAAGCTTATACTATATAATGCATAATAACATTATACATTTCGGAGTTTTATGGCTAAAGTAACTACAATGTTTTAATTATTGTTGCCGCTTTGTATCCTGTTTTGTTCTGCATAAAAGTAGAACTATAATATTGATGGTGTTGCCATTACTACGGTGCTTCCACTGCTTGAAACAATATTTCCATTGTTCATATCCTTTCAAAAATCGTTAACCCAAAAAAGATTTCAGAAAATACTAGAAATACATGCATGCAGAATGCCCTCGCCCATTTGAACCAAAACAATTTACTCCCCAAAAGTTATTGTAACATGTAACATGCAACATTGTATATTTCTTTTATTTTAATTTGTATTGATATTTTGTACTTTTAACTATAAAATTATCATTATCAATTGCCCAACTATATAAAGTGGGTATGCTATTATGTACTCTTTTAGCTTTGATTTACTGTAGCATTCAACCTTAGACGTTCACAAAACGTTTCGAAATTTTCATAAAACTTCAACTGCTTTTCGAGCAGTATTTTTATACTTCGAGATTTAATATGTTTTATATTTTTCTATAACGTATTTGAATCAATACAAAAATACTTTTAAGATCAATCAATGTTATATTGACCACACAGAATGATCTACGCATTTGCAAATTCACAAACTATACTGTATGCTATAATTTGGCAAAGTAAGTATGCAAAATAGACACTTTAATACACGTTTAAAACGCTCCTTTTTCGGTCTTTCGACTGTTTTTCTTCTTGTGGATTTGTCCTCTAAATATTTTATCTTGCTTTGGATACTTTTTGATTTGCATTTTTTATGTCCTGACTGCTGAATATTATAAAATGAGTGCAAAACTATTTTTGAAAAAAGTTTGCAAAATGGCAATCTTGTCTTGGTCTGAACTCGCGCATGCGCATAGCTTATGCGCATAGCTTATAGGATGTATTGAGCACTTCGTGCAAAATTATCAATTACATCAGAAAATTCTCAGGAATATAAGGGCCTTGATGCCCTTAATCTTTCAAATAAATCACAAACTTTAATTATTGTTTACGCCAAAAATTTTCATGCTACGCAAAAAAACATGCATGAATAAAAATGTGGATCAAATGAACCTACGAAAGGTATACTTGCATGATTTTGTATGACGGAATTTTTTATACGATAAATTTATCGCCAATCAACTTTGGTTTATTTTCTTGAATGATCCTATTTCATGAGCTTGTAAACTATCATTTTCTCTCTAGTCTTTAAGTTGACACATTAATTATTTCACTAGCAATTTTACAGCAAAACACACGAGGAAGTCACTCCTTTTGATAGCCATTTTGAATCTTCGCCCCACCGTAACACTTGAGTATAGAGGACTTGGACATTGGCAGCAAGTTTTTGCAAGGCAAAATTCAATCAAGTTGACGCATACGCAGACGTTTTCCGCAGTGCTAATAGTACATTACAGGTAGAAAAATTGTCTGAGTATGCCCAAAAACTTGCCAAGAACTGCGCGTGTATTTTGTGGGATTGAAGAAATATGTATTTCACGCAAAACCGAAACAATGCATGTTGTCGATTCTAAAAACAAATTTGCAGCTGCTGTTTAGGGCCACAAATCACAACAAAATTTGTGTTTTCTGAAAACAATGTTGTATTATAACTGTATTATTTTTTAATGTTCGCAATATTTATGATGTAAACTATTAAATATCGGTATTTAATAACAAACAAAATAGAACAGAATGCATTATTCTTCGAACGCGTTGTTCGAAATGGTCGCTCATTTCGCTTCTACCGAAGGTCAAACTCAAACCAAAAATACAAATATTTCTCCATTTTTTACAAGGCTATCACTTCTGCTACCGGGTGGAAAATGCCTTGAAATTTATTTTAAAAGTGCTAAACTTTGGTGGCACAACCTGTAACATAACAAAGTTCGTGTTTACAGAATATTGTACAAGCCTAAATTTTGTCCGAAAATATATTTTACGCTTCGAAACGATGGTCTTAGAAAAATTTGATTACTAAATTTATCTGTTTTTAGAATACTTTGAAAACCCGAAAATCATTTTTTTAAACCATTTAATTTGGTGTATTGAGGTGTATTTGGTGCAAAAGGTGTATTTTGATGCCCACATTTAAGGTAGCCTTTGTAGTAGTGTTAGCCAGAGGCCTGGCATTAGGACTCATCCTCCCTTCCCTGGACAGACGGCGTGTTTTGTTGAGACAAGATATTTTATATTTTGTAGTTTATTTTCACTTATTGCGGTTAAAGTCTATATTTTGTTTAATAAATCCACGCTGAAGCTCTTTCAACGTATACTTATGTGTGGAGTATTCCTTGTAGCAAATAGGCGCTACATCTTCATCATACAAACTACACTCGCACATGAAACCAGCTAAAATCCTTTTTTTGTGAGTTTTCATTTTTCGTAAAAACCACTTAAAAGATAAGCACATTTTCTGACCTGATCATACTTTGGTGCCAAAACCTGAGGCCTGCTCTGGGATCTTAACTCGCCTTAACTCGCCGCGAGATTGAGCTCTGGGATCTTAACTCGCCTTAACTCGCCACAAAACGTTTCGAAATTTTCATAAAACTTCAACTGCTTTTCGAGCAGTATTTTTATACTTCGAGATTTAATATGTTTTATATTTTTCTATAACGTATTTTGAATCAATACTAAAATACTCTTAAAGATCAATCAATGTTGTATTGACTACACAGAATGATCTACACATTTTCAAATTCACAAACTATACTGCAAGCTGTTAAAAAATCGGCAAAGGAAGCATGGAAAATAGACACTTGCCTGTTTAAAACGCTCCTTTTTCGGTCTTTCGACTTTTTCTACTCTTGTTAATTTGTCCTCTAAATAATTTTCATTTATCTTGTTTTGGAGACGTAGAGACTAATGACTTACTTATAAAATGAGTGCAAAACTAATTTTGAAAAAAAGTTTGCAAAATGGAAGTCTTCTCTCGGTTTGGACTTGCGCATGCGCATAACTTACGAAAAGGTCCTGTCCAGTCCAGTCCATGACAACAAAAAATGGCGGACGACTTTGCATTCCACAATGTTTTCACATACGCGGTTGTAAATCTCCGAGCGGAATTAGTACCCTCGCACGGCGCTTCGCGCCGGCTCGGGGATTAATAGTGCAGAGTAAATGTATTTTGAAAGAGCACCACTCCCCCCTCACACCCCAGGGGGTCTGGTTAGACTGTCATGTAAACAAGACCCAGTTGAAACTTATTATTAATTAGCTTGTTATTTTGCCGTATTACTAATTTTAAGGTTATACCACCAAATTGCTGGAATTAATACAATGAAGAACATAAACCAGTATATAATATGTATTTTTAAATTGAATTGCATACTAATACCTATTACTAAGTTCAGTCCTGGAACCACAATCACTTGGAAATCTAAAAATCAGGGTTGGGGCTAGAATGTAGGAACGAGAAGATTTAGCGCATCCCATGGGGTTGCTATCCTATATTTTGAGAAATGCCTTGTCAATATCTTGGAAATTCCAAGGGTACAGAATATATTAAAACTGTGACCATGCATGTTCCAATGTGGCAAAACATTGTAGTTTAATATTCAAACGAATTTACATATGTGTTATAAACTTACCAAATAAGCTTGAATTTACGTTGCAAATATAGTATTTCATTTCCATGTGTTCATTTAATAAGTAAAACTCAACATTGATTGGTATTTATTTTAATTCCCCTCAATATATAAAGTGCAGTATTTTATTTTACTGTATTTATAAAAATTCACTAATGTTAAAATTTAGTTTATATAAAGTTTCCCAGACTTGAATAATAAATTTCCGCTGGATAGCCTGAGAGAAGGCTCCCTCCCCGCAGTGGCTAACATGAAGTATTTAACTGAATTAATGAAAATGCCAGGTTTTGTTATCGACCCAAGATCGTACGCTAAAAATGTTAAACCTCGGTTATTATTACGATATGAACCCGGACAATGCTGACTATAAAAGTTGACCAGGATCATGCTGTGGTTTATCAATTTATGTAAGTTTGAATTGAACACTGTTGATATAAAATATTAAATGTTGTGCACTACAGGCACTGCAATTCAGCACTTGTATATAAGGCCGTCGGAATTATTAAAAGTATCAGTTTACCGTCACATAAAATTTCGAAAGTTGATAAACCCTCTACCCTGTAATTTATAGGCCTCGCACTATTTTCAATAAAGGAAAACGAAACAATTTATGAATTGTTCTGGAAGTTCATATCACAATATTGGCATATTAATTGCATTTATCGAAATAGATAAAATGTTGAAAACAGACTGATTCTTGCCATCCTGACTTTTTTCTGTTTGAATATAAGGGTTCCTATGTCATATTATATACCTATAAGCTTGATAGTATGTAACTTATGCACCAGTCATGGAAAGCCTCGCACCCCCCTATCCGGGACATGCCGGGAAATAGCGGGGATTTATTTGCAGATTAGCCTATCTGTTATGCCTGGGTACTCAGGGCATTAGACAGCGTACGTTAGATATGTGTCATGATGGCCAGGGATATGGGCTGGGAATCAGTTGGAATTCGTCTGTTCGAGATGTATTATTAAGCCTTGTTCATCGACATTTACCCTATACTCTATAGACATTGTTTTACTAAAAATAGCTTTTACAGGATAATGTATTATTTGACTTTGTATAAATTGCAAGATACAGCTAACAGACAAAATGCAAAATATTTACCTACTTTGGCAAAGTTTTGACAAACTCTGGATTGCATGTTTGGCCTCCAATGATCAAAATTGGGGAAATTTTACAATAGTTTGTTGCATTTTAAAACAATTATTATGGTAGCCTTCATTTTTGGTGCCCGGGTAGCGGGGGACTTTAGTCATGTTTAGACTAGTAAGAAGGCCATGTATAGGTTGGGGATTAGAATGATTTTGGACACAACCTTTATCTAATGTCCGCTGTTCCCTGGGTAGGGGGGTGCGTGGCTTTCCAATTACTAGTGCATTACTGTGTTTTCGGCTTTTATCAATAAGCATGTAACTTCCCTTGTTTCGGCTAAGCCTCCTCTCTCCAGCAAGCCCCCACGGATAAGCGCACTCCTAATCTTATCTGAAATAAACAACCAGAACCCCCCTCTCCTGGGGAAAGGGTGTTTACACTGTATATAGTATTTACTATTTTCAGCATTTTAATTTGGTTGGCGAGTTTAGGCGATTTAGTGCGAGTTTAAGCGATTTAAGAGAATTGTTGCCAATTTTTATCCGCGATTTAAGGCGAGTTAAGGCGATTTAAGGCGAGTTAAGGCGAGTTAAGATCCCAGAGCAGGCCTGTCTAAGACAAAATGAAGATCAAACATATATAAGCAATGTTTTTTTGCCATCAAAACACACACATTTGCAACTTGGACACAAACTCCATTTTATGGCAAGTTGCACCGATGAATTCTTTGCTGTTATTTTCCCGATCATGACAAGTATAATTGTAATATTTGTCAGCGATTAAATCTACTATCCTATTTTTGGTATTACTTCACAGCCGTAAAGAAAAATTTCATCGAAATATGAGGTTAATTTTAGGCCTTTCCCGATTGCGCTGAGCACTTTTTGAGCACTTTTTTTAGTTTGGAGCACTATTTTGCATGTTGAGCAACCTTGAGCACTTCTTCGCACTTTGGGCAACATTTGAGCAATATTTCACATTTAGAGCGAATTTCGAGCAACAAAAATTCAGCGATTATAGAATTCGATTCGAAACTCGATTAATTAAACATACAATTCGGTTTAAGGTTTAAAAATTGACGGGTATTATTCTATATATAATTTAGGTAAAACTCCAAAAGAAAAGCCGTACAGCTGCATATGACATTACGCTTCAAAAATTAGAACTCTGACTTTTCGCGTTCTCTTTTTTGTCAGAAACAACTCCATATACGGAAGTTTGTTCCATATATGGAGAAAGACGCGGAAACAGATTTTAAGGGCTGAAATTTTTACGTTCGTCGTTCCATGTGAAGTAACTTGAAAAATATTATTGTTCTATATTCTATCAACCTTTCGTAACAAGTAACACACTATGACACTAACAACCTGTCGAATAATACTACGCAAAGTAGATTGTAAGGTTAATTACTTCAGTAAAAATTGACACATTTACGAAAATCTTAGAGGTAACTGTTCACAATTTTAGCACTTTTTGAGCACGATTTTGAGATTTTGAGCACTTTTTGAGCACTTTTTAGCCATTTTTGCCAGCCCTTTTTTAGGATTTTACCAGCGCAATCGGGAAAGGCCTAGTTAATTTGGTTGTTTTCAACAAACATGAATGCTGAACAAGAAAGCGCCCACGATAGTTTGGTCAGTTAGGACAATTTTTCCGATGGTTCTTTATGTAGCCCTACACAAATTATATCTGTACATGATTATATTCAGTGTTAGGGTTATGTTTGGGGTTAGGTGGGGATTAGGGTTAAATTATACATTTCGTGTGAGACTCCTTAAAAAACATACCAATTGCCCACCTTTTGTAGTAGCTACATTCATATAGCGATAACTTTGAGTACGTCGTAAAGGAAAGGTTGGGGAATTCAATTCCCTTTTCCCTGGCAAAATTTTTCTGAAACCCAGATACCTGACTCGGTCATTGATTTACCGAATCCCACATCCTGTAACAAAAATGCTAGTACAACTGCCATATCTCCCGTTAAAAAATTAAGAAATCCCAATCCTCGTAGTTTCGTTTTTCCCCTTCACGACCCTATTTTGACGAAGTTTATTTTGCGACGAAAAAGCTTAGTTATGTTTGGGAACTGTCGTTGTTGCTATGGCGATGGGCATCAAAAACTGGACAGCATACATGTTGGCTTTTCAATCCAATAACAAAAATTAAATTTTCATTACGATTCTTTATTTTTTATGATGCTCTCTACTAAATATTCGTCTTACTTATGTGCTCTTCCAACTATCAGTACTCGCCTGGCCAGAACAGTTTAGCATGGGCAACCAGCTAACAAGCGCATCGCTTGCAGTGTTTTAACCCAAGCCATAATAAAACGTACGCGTGTTGCTATATATATTACCTGTTGAGGTCGCACACGCGAAATGACGATTGCTATCCATGGCAACGGCTGAGACTGTGTCGTAGTTGATAGTTTCTGGTATTCTTTTTGCCCCAAAGTAATCTTCCACTTTCGGAATTTTCCCGGTACGTTGCATTCTCCTATTCGTCTCTTCTTTTATAAGTTCTGCGGGATAACAAGTAGGAAAACCTTTTTCCAGAGCGAATTTCAGTGCTCCATCTGCACTAAGGCGCAATGAGGTGATTCTTCCATGATTTTCCTGGCGATTTTAACTGGATTTAAAAAATTACGTGCGGCCATTACTGCGCCTATAAATTCACATGCAAGATTAGTGGTTGTGTCGCACTCCAAGGTCACCAAAGCACAGCTTGTCAGGTAGATTGTAAATTGAAAGTGGCTTTAGGTGGGTCTCACTAAGCATTATCATGCAGCGAATGGTGAGCAACCTGTAGTTATCAAAATTAGAAAATAATGATAATTATTTTTTTGCGGTCCGAATTTATATTCTAGGGTTTCCTGCAATGTGATTGGCTATGCGAGCGGTCCGCGTATACGGACCGCGCGAGATTTAAATCCATAGAGCCAATGTTTTTGTTTTTAAAATTATATTAAAAAAAATTATTTACCGGTTTGGTCGGTCTGTATAGGAAAATATTTTCCTCGGCCTCAAAATCGTCCCTCGACCCCAGCGGGCACGGTCCTATTTTTGAGACCTTGGGAAACATAGCAGTCTTTCATTTTAAGGCAAATATATAGAATTGAGAGGTGTAGTTTAATTATTTTGCTCCTATAAGTGTCAAAATTTCTGAAGTTGACCACCATCTGCTGCCCTGTAACACATAGCGAAAGACACCAATTAATATGAAATTCTAATACGAGTACCAATCATATATTCTTTCTGAATAGTTGAGTTCACCCTCTCCCATACACAGCAAAAAAAAGTTTTCTTTTTTCAAGAAAAGAAGCTATTTTAAGATATTGTTTCTTGAAATAAGAAATTTCTTACTAGGGAGAATAGCGAGAAATGTTTCTTGGTAAAAAAATCTGGAAGAACTTTTTTCTTGAAATAAGAAAAAATTTTTCTTGTTTTATGAAAATTTATCTTCATTTTTCCTACTTAGAAAATTGAAGAAAATATTTCTTGAAACAAGAAAAACAATGGCTTCTTTTAAGAAAATTACTCAATTGGGACCTGGCATGGTGTTTTACATTAGTCATAAGCATTTACAGTACTCAACCAAAAGCTATATGCAAAATCCTATGTATTGGACCATTGTAAATGCACTCAAAATGCACTAAAAACCAATATTCTATCATCAGTGTGCTAACAATAAATGAGTGCTAACATAATTTACTCCAATGACATGGATATGTCGGCATGGAAATTGGTCATGGGTCAATCCAAATGTGTTTACTCTAAAGACCTGACCTACTGCTGACTTAAGACCAAGGTTAGAAACTGCATAACATTATTAAACTTGGCTGATGCTCAGCAAAATGAGTTATCAAGTCAATGGAAACAACACAACTTTGAATCCATATGTAAGGTGGCTCGATATAGTAATCACGAAATCCCTATGCAGGAATCGCGAAAGTAGACTTTCATATTTCATATTTCATATTTATTAATTGACATTCCCAGTAACTCCTAATGGGCTTTTCAATGGCAATTTACATAAAATTAAAAAAAGTAAAGTAAAGATTAAATATAAATACTATTTGCATGCAAGTGAGATATTTACGAGTTATATAGACAATTTAATGATTTAAAATGGTCTTAAAAATTAAGATAAATGTTCCTTTAAAATGTCTGGTTTTAGTTAAGTTTTAAAAACACCTACATCACTAATAGATTTTAATTGTGTTTCCAGTGCGTTCCATATTTTAGTTCCTCTATATTTAAAACATCTTTGGCCGCTCGATGCTATAATTATGACTAAATCCGCGTGACAATTTGTGTGCGCGGAAATATTAACGAAAGAGCTTCCAAACTGACCTGGCGTGGCAGTTGCTCGCGCCATCCCCCGCCATTGCGCGTGTTCTATAGCGTTTTCGTGTCAATTGCTGACGTCATTCACAATACAGCATTACGAATTGACATTGAATTGAATTAATAACTTATAGAGTAAAACTGAGAAACATTCCCAAGTGGAATGCAAACATCTGGTTTGGTCAATATCAGATAAACAGATCTCCTTGTGTAGAGATAACCTTACATTTCGTGATGCTATTATTAGACCAATATAAACTGGAATATAAATATTTTGTATATTTGCCAACAGGTCCTACAATTAAAGTCTCACTTATCATTTAGCAACAAGATCGACTTCATCTACAAAATTTGCTTTTAAATTATTTTTGTAGCTAATCCGTAAATTTTAACAAACGTTAGAACAATTTTTATCTTCTAATAAAGTTTCTGGATTTGTAAATATAATTTTACTATTCGTAAGCAATGACTCTTTTGTGCTACATATTGTTTCCTTTGATTCATCCATATGAACAGCTCTCATAATTGAGACAGGTACACGATCCTTTAGTTTGCTAATTTGGTCAATCATTAAAGCATTATTTAGTGGTGAATTAAATAAAAAAAAAACATGAAAATGAACTAGATAAATTGTCTTCACAACGTGGATAAAGTCAAGCATAAGAGGAAGAAGCTGATATATTAAGGATTTGCCATACCCTGTAGGCAGAACACAGATGGTGTCTCTCCTCTTTTTTACGACAAAAAATAATGCTTCATATGGTTTCTCTTTAATTCGCAATCCAGTTTTGTTGAGGTTTTGCAGTGAGATAGAGATGTTGAAAAATCGTTTAATTGAAAAAATATACATCTTGCAGTCAAGGACTGAATTACGTGTATAAAATTATGTACATCATATTATGATAAGTATTAAAAAACTACAAAACTACATAAAAGCTACTATGCTGTTCATTAATGTGTATAATTACTACTATAGCTATATCTAAAAGAGTTTCTAGCACGTTTAATTTTAATATTAGGTAAGTGAAAGTGTCTCTTATTTCTTAATTGTCTAACCTCAGAGTCAGTTTTCTGGAGGTAAAAGGCTTGCCAATTTGTGTGTTTGGTCGCTAACAACAGATGAGAAAAGCCTTTTACATAACATATCCTTCGTTCAGCAAGTGTTGGAAAATCTGCAACTTTTAATGCGTCCTTGTAATATAAGTGTGGGTATATAATCAACATAGCTCGTTTTTGGATGCGTTCTATTTCATCAGATAAGTATTGAGGTAAAGCACAATTAAATACAGGACAGGCATACTCCAGTAATTTGGAGTGGTGCAGAGGAGTCGATTTCGATTAGAAAATAACCCATTACCTTGTTGATTATAATCTTTAAAAGCAGAGTACGATAAAATTTCAATACATACAGCAAAGATGTCTTAAAGTCGTGAAAATCAACAAAAATAAACCAAAATAATAAAAAATAATTCCAAAATATATAAATTAATAAATACTCCGCTGCCCGCATTACTGCAGACTCGTATTCTTCGAAAGGAACGAACATCGCCCGAAGGGCGACGAATAGAAAATAGAGAAAGGGAGGAAACTTACAGATCTTTCGTCGAATGTGCACCGCAACACCCTATGACGGAAGTGAATAAAATCGGAAGTAGCCGTACTAATTGACCTATGACCTATAACCTCATTTGACAATGATCGAATATTGAATTTCAAAAATCAAAATATCTCCGTAAATTAAAAATTATAGTTGAAACATGGAGAGATTTATTTTAAAAGGCACGCGACGAATATCGACGAAGTTGAGGGAAAAAATTATAAATTTCAAACAGAGAAAGCATATATTTGTATCTATTAAAATTGTAAGATATTTCAATATAAAGTAAATTCATACACCGTTTTTACACCGTATATTAACAGATTTTATTCGACTATCATCAGTTTATATGCTTCTAATTTTTACAGTATGTTACATAAGAATTGTCCTATTAGTTTTCTTCAAATGGAAATATATCCAGTATGAAAGCTCTAATGTCAACATAAAGAAATAGTTATATGAACTTAAACCCATGAGAAGCTACAGCTTTAAGACCGATCATCTTGGAGGCAGACAATGAGGACTTTTGAACAGTACCAAGCAGTCTGAAGCAAAAAGACCGAGATGAGTGTGCGACGCCACAATCTTACAAAATTGATTGATGGCTAATATATCAGTACTTATATTATGCAATTATATATTCCTTTTTAATTATATAAGTGTACATATATTTGTGCAAATATACAGTTGTCGAAGACCAAGTTTAGCTAATATATGTTGGGAAATAAAGAAATGGAGATTATTAATGTGAGCTCATTGTAGTTCATTTAATGGTTTGATACGATGATAGTATTTATCAACTATACTTATGAGTTTATAATGTAGTGCAGTATACATTATACTGATTGTTTGACTGTATGGCATTGCTTCCATGAATGTTTCTGCCCCACAGTAGTGCACTAGTCAATTGAATCCCCCCTCCCCCAATATTCCGGGGTTTTAACAGGACTTTGCGGGGGAAATACAGAGTTTCAACAAATGTTGACATCATATATGCATGCTAACTAGAGTTTTAACACTGACACAAAAATCGGGATATACTAGTGCATAAGACCGGCAATAAGAAATCTTGCATGTCTGAAACTACATCAAGTATTCATACCCATTTTCATTTCATACCCATTTGTATATCATATCAGACATTCAGCCAAAAGCCAAAATATGTACATGCATATGGTCAGTTTATTTGGTAAATTATATTATGTAATTTAAATTGCTACATTTAGCCTCTCATTTTATAACCTCTTTCCATTTTTCAAACGTACTGTCGCGTGTTCCTTTGGTTCAATGTCATTAATAGTTATATGATCTAGTGCTCAGGAAACAAAGAAATACGCTTTTTTTTTGTTCTTATATTAAGAAGACATCGCTTAAAATGGAAAACATACTTGTTATACACTAGCAAAATTTTAATTTATGCATTATATAATATTCTATATAAATAACCCTCACCTCCCAGTGTACCATCTGCGTTTGTTGTCCGTCACGTTTAAAGCAGGTTTCAGTCTAGGGGATATAATATATATATAAGTGATATATATAAGGTGATGATAGCTAAGTAGCTAGCTTAGCTCTTTTCAAACAAAACAAAACAGAAAAAACATTTGAACAGAATCTGCTAAATTACTTTACCATGCACCCACACGTCGCTTCCGTCATGCAAGGTGTTGCGGTGCACATCGAACGAAATTAATCCCATGAATATCGGTCGTCAAATATGTAGGTTTAACGTCCTTTTATTGAATTTCTTTTATAAAGTAGTTAGAACACATGATTTCTAGATTGCACACCAAAATTATGGATTTTAAGAAATATTAAGCAAGTTATAGCAATTCTACAATATCAACCTGTCGGCTGTTTCTTCCCTTTACTGTATTATTTATTGTAAGCCAATCATTACGAGAAGCGCGAGCCCACAGTAATGCAAGACAGCGGAGTATATTAATTTTGGTTGATGTTACATGAAGTAACGAAGTAACATGAAGTACGATTTACCATTTCGACGACAAGTGTATATGTTATTATGTGTTTTTATATGATAATATGGATTATATTTCACTAATTTTATGACGACTATCAAAGACTATAATCAACAAGGTAATGGTTTATTTTTCTAATCGAAATTGACTCCTCTGCACCCTGTGCCTGTGTGCTCAATACAACATTGACTAATCTTAAAAATTGTTTTAGTATTAATTCAAATGCGTTATATAGAAAATAAACAACATATTTTATCTAAAAAATTTCATAGTATAAAAATACTGTTCAAAAAACAATTGAAGTTTTATGACAATTTCAAAAACAGTTTGTGAGACGTCTAAGATTGAATTTTTAGTAAATCAAAGCCAAAAGAGAACAAAATAACATACCTACTTTATATAGTTGGGCAATTGGTAATTTTATTGTTAAAAGAAAAAATCTTATCACTATTTTACCAGTTTGTACAGAAAAGAAAAGAAATATACAGTATATAATATAGTGTTCGCTTGCGTGTTTCCATGGTTACAGTAACCGGTTTAGTACTTCATGTTACAATAACTCTTGGGGTGTTCGGGAGAATAATTGTTTGGTTCTAATGGCAAGGGGTTACTGCATGATTGTATTTCTAGTATTACTATATATATTGGTGTATCTGAAATTTGAGGGGTACTGAGCTATCAGTATTATAACTTCGAAATGCATTAAATAAGCATAAATAAGAAACCATAATTTGCCCCCCTGTCTCGGATACATTATGATGGTTATATAATATGTTTGTCCACTATCCTTGATTAAAATTTGATCATATACACTCTTTTAGTTCAGAAATATTTAGTATAAATTCTTAATTATATTTATTAGGACGTTTTCTGGTCGGTCGAATTTTAATTATGTTGTTACAAGAGCACTTTGAGTACGATTTCTTTTGCAAATATTTACTCACTGGCAAAGAAACTAACACCATTGAAATCCTTACAAAATAAGGTTATGTTGCCGACTAAACATTACAGAATCAAAAATACTAAAAGTTTAATCCCAAACATACCTCCAGTTCAACTGAAGCAATCTTTAATATCTTCTTTATTTCTTGGATTTGACAATAGACTGCCATTAGTCTAGGACCTGTATAGGAGTTTGTATGCGTTTCATTTACCACAGGCAATCTCAACTGTTTTAGGGTAAAATGACCATGGCAGTCAACATGGTATATGTGCCAAAACCTGAATCCGGGACGAAAGTCACAGAAAATGAAGAAACGGCAGTGTCGACATAGTTCTAACTTCCGAAAGCAGAAGCGACAGCCTTTCTGAAGTGCTTATAGTGTTTAGAAGGTTGCTTTTAGGTAGTTATTGGAAGGAAAAATTTGTCTAAGTATAATATGTTACAAGAAAATGACCATTTACCACCCCAGGTCAACTGCTAATTATCCATGAAATAACTAATATACCCAGAGATTAAATTTTCTTATTTCCTAACAATTTTTATCATGGGATGAAAAACTATGCTTAACTTAATATAATTATTGTAGATTTCATAAGGATTGACATTGTTTTGTTTAAATATAATACATTTTATTTCACTAAACGATTTCAGCCATATTTTGCCGTCTTGTTTGCTTTTTATCGCCGAGTCTCGCAGTATCATCCAATTGTTGTAGTTTTGCATAATGATAGATGGCTAAAGAGGATTTCACCAAGTCTCGTCGTTTTGAAGCAGTGCAGTGTATTTTATCTTCGATATTGTGTCCTTCGATATTTCGTCATAGCGGCCATTGCAATGCCTCGCCGTTTCTCTTCCCGATAAATGCCACTTCTTCGTCTTTATATGTATTTAGATTACAGTATCCAAGAGTACTTCATTGTAGAATAGTCCCAATCGAAAAACTAGAGTAGTATAGTCGTACTTGAAAAAACCTCCCATAACAAATTTAGGATCAGAATCAAGACACAAGTTTAAAATAATTTGAAAGTCACGCGCAATCTTCGCGAAAACTCCTCGTGGGCTACTTGACAGGGGGGGCAATATTTTCACGAAACGCTGGTTCGCCACCACAGAACCCAGTAAATATATTATATTTATTGTATTTTTATGATTTATGATAAAAACAATAGAAAATACGCAAATATTTATTGTTTTTTTCATAAATCATAAAAATAAAATATATTTATATTTACTTTTGGGTTCTGTGTGGTGTATGAACCAGCGTTTCGGCTCTGTATTTGCCTCTATATGAGGCCCACGTTCGCGAAGCTTGAAGATTGCGTGTGACTAAACTATTATTTTTGTGTCCAGGTCTTGATTCTGAATTTAAATTTGTTATGGGAGGTTTTTCTATTCAAGTGACGACCATACTACTCTAGTTTTCTGATTAAATTTATTCTACAATGAAGTACTCTTGGATACATATCTAAATACATAGCATGAAGAAGTGGTGGGAAGATCGGAAGAGAAACGCAGTAAAATTTGCAATGGCCGCTATTTGACGAAACATCGAAGGACACAATATCGAAGATAAAATACACCGCACCGCTCAAAACTTGACGAAACTTGGTTGAAATCCTTTAGCCATCATCATTATGTAAAACTACAACAATTGGATGATACTTCTACAGTGAGACTGGCGATAAAAGCAAACAAGACGGCAAACAAAGGAAATCGTGTTTTGGGGTAAATAAATGAAATGGTATTATATTTAAACAAAACAATGTCAACTTATGAAATCTACACAATTATATTAAATTACATAGTTTTTCATCCCATGATAAAATTGTTAGGAAATAAGAAAATTAAATCTCTGCCAGGGTATATTAGTTATTTCATGGATAATTAGCAGTTGACCTGGGGTGGTGCATGGTCATGGTACTTTTGTAACATATACTTAGACAAATTTTTCCTTCCAATAACTACCCCCTAAAAGCAACCTCTAAACACTATAAGCACTTCAGAAAGGCTGTCGCTTCTGCTTTTTTCGAAGAGTTAGAGCTATGTCGGCCGTTCAGGGCGGGGTCATTTAGACTTTCGTCCAATTTTGGCACATATGCCATGTTGACTGCCATGGTCATTTACCCTAAAACAGATGAGATTGCCTGGTATGAAAACGCATAAATCCTATACAGGTCCTAGACTACATTCGAAAATTTAGCTTTTATATGTGTATTTCTTGTAGAAAGTTTTGCTTCGATACGACCAGTAGAAGTATTTATTTTGAATTTTATTTATTTATCGGGTATTTTTAGGACGCACGTGCTTGCCGTAGTTTGACTATATATGGTTTGCCTAAGCGCTTCAGTCACGACAAAAATATCTTATATAGGTATTTTACCCTGAGAATTCATTTCGGCCACTTAAAAACGATAGCAACAGCATTTGGACCTCTTCCGGTTGTTTTGTCTGAAAGTCCAGTTTGGCCCACAAATTTCAAATTTCGCCGTAACTTTGTCAATTTTTACTTTTTTTCTTTGAAAGTTGGTCAGTTGGTACTGTTTGTAAAGCTCTATAACACGGTATATTAGCGAAAACCACACGAGTTTTAAAACAGAAGTTATAATCGACCAAATGTACTGAACATATAATTAGTTTACCGATATAATAAATATATCAGATTATAAAGGTTAAAACTCACGCAGATCTGTAAAATAAAGTGTTTAGCGAGTTGTTTAGCATTAGCCGAGAACATTTCTTTGCTGAATCGATTGGTAGTATTTTCGTCCGTTTTGGGTAAGGGGCGCCAAAGATACGAGCGCTCAAATTCATCATCCTCTGGAGGATGATATTCTATAATTAAAGTCAAAATGCTGCTATAACTTCTAACTAAAAGCCAGAGCCTGGGTACAAGGCTGACTAGAAGCCACCATTTCCTTTCCTCTGTCATCAGTCTTATTAGGCAGGGTAAAATAACAAAATAACAATGCATATTTGTGGCTTAACTGTTACTCTGAATTGAAGGATAAATTATATAATGTATTTCAAAATAAAACCACAATTATTTTAGCATCACTGACACATTGTAGTTAAGTTTGTATCCTTGTAAAACTAGAACATCAATTGTTATTAAAGAGCACTAAGCAAATACTTTAACGTAAAAAGTTGGAATTACCAATACAATATTCGTATTAGCATGTACATATTATATACAAGTAACAATGGAATACGGGCGACGGTATTAAGAGTTGCCAATAATATATCTTCGCTTGCATTCAACAACAACGTAGCCAATTTGTCCTCAACTAGTGCACACGTAAGCGGTAAGCACTACGCAGTATAAAATATGTAAATATAGGCATGTTTATGCGAATATTTTTACATTCATTTGCTACATAATGACATCATGTGGTCTGTTTGTTATAATTGTAAATCTCCGAAGAAAATGTACTCACATTGTTTCAAATGAATAGAATAAATATAATAGGTAATAATATACATATATTTACAGATTTTATACTGCTTACGTGATGCACTAGTTGAGGACAAATTGGTCACGCTGTTCTTGGATGCAAACGAAGATATATTATTGGCAACTCTTAATAAATTCGCCCGTACTTCGCTGAGCTTTGATCTGTCCATTCGTACTTTAAAATCACGTAAAAGTCCGTATTAAAAGTGAAAACCACATGACCATTGGCGCGCAGATATAGATATTAATTAATAAGAGAAGGAAGAGGCGGGAAGGTAATTTATGTTGAAGAATCCTAGATGTCGTTTAGAATTTATTTTGAAGCTTGCAGTAACCTATTTTTAACAGTTAAAATAAGGATTATATAAGCTAGTTCAGCCGCCATATTAAAAGTGCTCATTAATGACTGAATGGCCAACAACAACAAGGCGCGAAGCTGAAAATAACACCACTTGAAAATCGAGAATTTGTTTATGTTTTAGAAGGGTTAAGGCAAGGACTGAAAGCTCGTGATTAAAAACAATACCTGGAGTATAGTGGAAAATCAGTTTGCGGACTGCTGATGTGTTTCTAGTTTTCAAGTTTGTTTCAGCATGTTGAAACATTGTCATTTTTTTTCCATATAGGGATAGAAATACCCCTCATTTTTGCTGCAGATGTAAAACAGTCAAAACTAATCGGAAAACAAACTTCGAATCCCAACAATTGAAGTCTTCTGATATAAAAAGTATTTTTCTTGCAAGTTTTCGCTCAAAAACAAACTTTTGACAGAATTTTCCTCACTCCTCGAAACTCTCCCCATTTCTTTTAAAAGTTCAATTTCCCGCGCATTAGCTTCAACGAATCATAGGCCTTGATCATAGGAGTTAACGTTCCAGTTTACTTAGAGTTCACTGAAGCGCCCATAGAACTCTGGTCAGTGGTAAAACTGAGCCCGCAGTATCTGTTATTTATTGGATTGCGGTTGGAAATAAAAAGTTGCCAATACAAAAACTTGCATACAAAATAAAAAACGTTGCGTACAAAATAGAAGACGTTGCATATAAAATACAACAAGTTGTATATAAAACTAGAACTTGGATGTCAAATTTAAAAAGTGGTATCAAAAATGAAAAGTTTGAATTTTGGCGAGGATGGGACACCATAAGTAACCAAAGCAAGCTGTAGATTTTCACTGTTCGATCAATCTTCGAAATCTCCAGTAATATTCTCTAGTACACAGTATTTATTAAAATCTTTTGCAACATAGTGTTGAAAACCGTCAAAATAAAGATAAACAGTATGTTATCAAAAAAATTCTTTGAAATAACGACGTTTTACACAAATATAATTTTTTATATTTTCCACAATTTTTCTTGTGAATCGCCGACTTGATATTGTTGTCTTTGTCGCGCTATAAGATGTTCATTTGTCCGCGAAAAAGCTCATTTTAGGCATAAATGTATCCCCAAATTCAACATTCTTTTCTTTAAATTCTAAGAGCCATACAAGAGTAGTTTAAAACATCTTTACAAGTCCAAAATAATCATAATTGCAACAATTTTAGCATTTCGACTCCTTGTGCAAAAATATGCTAAATCAGCATTTTTATCCCGAAGCAGCACATTTATGGGTGTTGCAGTTTTGATATATTATCCCAGGGCTTCTGAGAGCCACAATAGTAAACCTCTCTTAATGTCGACATGGTATGGCCCTCCGGCCAAACGCCAACATATAATTAATTGACTACTTTGAACATGTGTTAAAAAATTAAATTACGAAGAGAAGGAAATGATCATAACTGGCGACTTCAACTGCAACTTTCTGTCAGCTGAACATAACAAGCATACTACTCAACTAAACGATTTAATAAACGATTATCAACTTGGGTCCTACGAAGAGAAAACGCGCTGTATTTACGATCAGTTGTTTCAAATGTAAATATCTCCAGATGTGTTGCTTGCTATAAACCAATAAAAATCCGCCATCTAGGCAATGACATCACGCGAAATTGATTGCCGGTACTTTCAAGGCCATAGGGTGCAAAGATCGGAAATTTAGCTTCGAGCGTGCGCCGACAACACCGGCGCTGCAACAAAGAAAGCATTTTCACGAGAATTGCCATGAAAGGGCTAAATTATGTCGTAATGTAATAAAAATGGCACAAAACTAAAGAGATTGGTACTTACGAGTTTGTAGCGTGTAAACCAAAGGTAGGAAAGCGAAATGAATTAATTAGTTTATATTATTGTTAATTTGTAAACAAAACAACATTCGGAGTGTTTAAAAGCGGCTAAATCGGCCGCATAACGTTGTACATCACAATGTATAAATTTAAGTTAATGAGACAACACATTAACTTGAGGTTTGTTTTACTATACAAGTGGGAAAAGCCTGTCAACGCCCACTAAATTCACAAGAAAATATCTCTGATCAAAGTTCAAAGTATGTCCGGACACGTGCAATACGAATGCAATTTGCTCAGCCAATCGAATGACTCTATTGCCAATCATATTTCAATGACAATAGGTAAAGCGCGCTATATAACGTCAAGCGTGTCACTTTGCCGAATGTTTCAACTGAATAAACACGAAATTTTGCAAGAATAAAAATTTACTTCTCTAGAAAGATCGTAAAACGCTAAATCGAACGGTGGTAATGTTATCTACATAACATGCACTGAATCGAAGATATGAACCTGCAAAATCTTAGGTCGATATCGACCTCAAAACATTGGGACCTATCAATAAAGATACAGATCATTAAAAAGTAAAAACCCAACTAGAATTATTCCCAAAACCAAAACATTAATAGACATTATAATTACTGAAATAAACGATACAAAAACAATACACTCAGGGATGATTCATCTAGCGATCAGTGATCATAGTCTTGCCTATGCATGCAGGAAAGTTAGTGTCGAAAGTAAAACCCAAAATAGTAGAGACAACTCAGACAAGGCAATTTAAAAATTTCAACACTAATCACTTTCAGCATGATCTGAACCAAGCATTTGATTCAATGCACCTGTTACCTGCACAGACGCAAATACTGCTTGGCATGCATCGAAGGAAACGTTTCTGGAAATTGCTGACTTACACGCACCAGTAATAAGAAGAAAGGTCAAAAGTGAGTACAATCCTTGGATGACAAATAAAATTAAAAAAGAAAGCAGTAAAACACAACTCGGCAAGATATCATGAATCATACAAGAATTGTCGGAACCGTGTGAACTAACTTATTAAGAATAAAAAAGCTGCATACTACAAGCATAAATTAGAAAACAGCAAAAATGGTAGGGAACGGTAGAGAACAATTAATGAACTATTAAACAAAAATAAAAATCATCTAGAATTAACGAGATTAAAGCCGGCGATACCGAAATAACCGGAGATAAGAATATCGCAGAGGAATTTAACGATTATTTTCTCAATTGGCTCAAAATTAAGTGGAAATTTACCTAGTGATAACATCGACCCCTTAGTTACTTGACGCCTGGAACTGAAATTTTCGACTTTTAAAACATAACTAATGCTGAATCGAGAAATGAATTAATAAAGCGAAAACCGGAAAGTCAGCAGGTCTCGACAAAATTTCAAATAAACTTTTAAGAACTGCTGGAGAGATCATTATTAACTCTTTGACTTACATTATTAATTTATCTATGAATACAGGAATATTTCCAGACGACTTGAAACACACTAAAGTAGCACCCATATATAAATCAGGAAAAAAGACGGATTCTGGCAATTATAGACCCATTTCGGTAACATCCAGCAGTTGCAAAACATTTTGAAAAACCTGTTCATAGGCAACTGAACCAATTTCTCGACGATGACCAGCTATTATTACCCAATCAATCAGGCTTTCGTACTAAGCATTCCACCGAGACTACACATTCACATTCTATAAACCAATGTCTTGTAAACATGGACATGGCCAGAAATGGAGGACATTCAGCGCACTGCATCGCGGGCGTCGAATTTAGGCAAATTTGTGATGGCTATGGAAAGATAAATGTTAAAATTGTCTTATATTCTTCTAATATTATTTAAATTGAAATGAAGCACCCCCACACAATCTACCGAAGATGACCTACCTTTCACTGATGTACTGTATGCAAAATTATATGCTTTACCAAGGCAAAATATATTACATTTCCGCGCTATAGATTTTTAATTTTCGCACTATTTCGAGCCCTCGGTTACCTCCTCTTGTCTGTTAGCGGCTATGAGCATTAATGTTTACAAAATGGCGAGAAAGAACACGGTGGTATACGGTTGAAATTTGGGAGGTTTTTTCTTCACTGCAAGATCTACAGTAATGGTAACCCAGCTTCAAGTTTGCTCAAAAACAGACTATTTTAAAACCATTTGGCCGTACAAATACAAGTTAAGGAGCTTTTAAATCAACAATAAATAAACATGGATGTGAGAATTTTGTCTGATTGCTCCTCGAACAACAGTACACTGAGCTGAACATTGCAACCAGAGAGAATTTCAACGGTTTTAAAGGAGTTTACTTTACCAGAAAAATCGTTAAAAGGATTTATTTGGGCCAGCTAATGGCAAATCGTAAGACGTCAAAAGCTTACAAGACAACATTATTGAGGTAATTTATAGATTTATAAACGTGCACTTTCAAAATTGGAAGCACCGAGCTCAGTTTGTTTATGCCTGACATTTGGTCGAATTTTGACTCCGGCGTCATATTTCAATGGCTGAAATCCGTGAGAATTCATGAAAATTACATCGCAATACCGAACTGGGTATATGTTGTGGATGTTTGGTTCGAATTGTCCCTAGAAATACAATGTCTTGGCAAGCCAAATCAGATTGAACATGTTGCATATGTAAAATATTTCGTCTGAAAAAGTCGAATTTATTGAAGTCTACCTGAGGGTATGTAATAAAAAATCCCCAAAAAATTATTAAATGCATGTGTCTATGCATTTAGTTAGTTGCAACTAATTGGGAACACCTATAGTACCTATAACTATATATCTATAATGTTATGTAAGGAGTAAATATATATGTCTATCTATTCATGCATATTTTACGTGGAACAAATATTACAATTATTGCAGTTATTTTCTACAATATCTTGTAAATTTCTTTTTCTGATGCATTCTTTAAAACTTTCTAATGTAGGCATTTCCCTTTCTTCCTTACCAAGTTTTGACCACAAGTATGGGCCAAAGTACCTTAACGAGTGCTTACCATACTGAACCTTGTCATGACATGGTCTATGAAAGTCTGCATTCCGCAGTGAATAATTGCCCTTATCAATGTTTCGAAAAATCCTATTTACATAGACTGGGCTTAAACCATTTTTAACTTTAAACGTCAAAATAGCAATGTCTTGCAATCTTCTGTTAAAAGACTAGGAAGGTTGGACTTGCTTAATAGGTCCTCATATGAGTCCTCCTTGGTACTAAATACTGCCCGTAAGGCACGTTCCTGAACCCTTTCTAATTTGCGTTTATCAGATGCCTTACAAAAGTGGCAAACTAAGTTAGATGTGGGAGTATATATTGATGATTTGTAGAGGTCTAGCTTAGCTCTTTTAGAGATTAGGTTACGTAGCCTTAAAATTACTCCTAATTTTTTGACTAGATCGTTTACAAGTTTCACTGATATGCTCACTAAGAATTAATTGATCGTCCAAGTTAACTCCTAAAATTTTGAGTGTACTTGACGAATTTATTTCCTTTCCATCAATATTAATAGTAATTATATTATTTTGTTCTTTTCGCCTGGGATTGATTGTAAGGATTGTGATTCAAACACATGTCATCAACGCTCAGCTCTTTTGTTCATGGCAAAGAAAGCACAGCAGCGACCTCATCTTCGTCGATCATCCCCACAACAGTTCCTCCATCTCTAGTACAAAGCCGTCCAACTGTTAAAAACAGCACAATCTACTTCGGCAGGAATGAAGTAAACATCCTTCAAACACATGGTGTGAGTCCCGCATCGATTCTTCCAAGTGGCACTTTCCAAGGATGTTCGCTTACGTTTAACATCAACAATTAATAACACTATTATTTCAATCGTTTTGTATTAAACTGTTCGTTTTGATCATGATGCATCATTTCTTGTAAAATTCGAGACATTTAGCATCTCTTTTAAGCGATTCGACCACGTTGTTGTTGATCCGAAGGTTTTAGCCGTTTTAATTTTTAGGTCATTTGATATTAGGTCGCGTGACCCAAAAACGGAAGAAAATTATTTATGCAAATTATATTCATAAAATAAACATGTGTATTAGTTGTATTTATAAATAAAACTTTTACAATACTGAAATTATACTAAAACAATTAGTCGCCTCAGGCTCGGTGATTACAAGCCTATATTCACTTCGCCTTTAGCTCAGTGACTATAGGCTTGTAATCACCTCGCCTTCGGCGCTTTCTCTGTGGTTCTCGATGCATTCAGAAACGCTGATGAAAATGTCTCTAATAAAGTCCTTTGTAGTCAAGAGAAGCATAAAAATGGCGGAATTCATTACCACATGGTAGTGAAACTGAAGCGCAATCGACGATGGTTGAAAGTGCGTAATTATGCAGATACTAAACATGGCGTAAACTAAACTTTTCAAACAACCATGCAAATTACTACTCCGCGTGAAAATACGTCACGAAAGAAGACCTGACCTGGGAAGTGTACCTCAAACACAACAAGCCAGTCAAGTTCGTACGGTGAACAGTAGGAAGAAGAAAATAATTCAAAGCGTGGACGAACGCCGCCTCTTTCAGTCTATATGAGGTTTCACAAATCGTCGTTAGCAAAGGCATTAAAACAAGAGTGGAACTACTCGCGCTTGCCAATACCGAAAATAAATCGGGTGAAAACGGATTTGGCGGAGTTCATCGCCAACTGCGGATATAAAGCACTGGAAGATGCGTTGAGAGTAGGATGGGAAATGGAGGAGGTCCCTCGTGACTTATAGAGAGCATCCAAAACCCGTATAGAAATACTTAAAGGATTTCTAGAGACAGAATGCGTAGCAGGATGTAATAAGCATTGCATGGCTTAACATGGCACGCGATATTGTGTCGCGAAATGAAATTCCAGAATCCGAGTTCTGTGAAGCCTTGACATCACTGCTAACGAACGTCCGGGACAAATACAGGAACATTTTGATAAAGGGACCGGCAAACTGTGGAAAGACCTTCATCTTAAACCCTCTGAATTCCATCTACCGTACGTTCACCAACCCTGCTATACTACTAGTTTTGCTTTTGCTACTACTAGTTTTGGTCAGAAAAAGTTATTCCTTGGCACGACTTGCTACTATTACTCGAGGGACAAGCAGTGCATTTGCCAGCAACAAAATCCCATTAATTTTGCGCGAGACATCGAATTTGTGAAAGAAGCGCCAATTTTCAGTACAGGGAAAGAGGAGCTTGTGTATGTTCGTGGAGGAGTTCTTGATGAACGTGAAACAGAAACGATGCGTGTCCAATGGAAGATATTCAACTTTCACGCCCAAATCCCTCGTGCAGAGCAAGTCGATATTTTACCTTGCCCTCGCTGCATTGCAGAACTCACGGCATGATCACTTTTAATTGTGGAATATTGTTATCTCAGTTCCATTCAAGAAGAAACTAAATTGTGCCATGGTTATTGTAAATAGTAATTCTTGTTATGTTGAAATACTGATTTCCTATTTTCATTAGTGGTGTGCGATCTAAATTGAAAAATTAAGTATAGTTTGTATATTTTATATATTAAAAGGAAGGCATGTGTTAGCAGTTTGATGATAACTAAAAAGTACTTACAATAAGCTTAAAAATCTCGAATACTGTCCTTCAAAAATGGATAATCGTCAAGGTTATTCGTTCCGTTTGAGAATGCCGGAAGTCCCTAACAGTAACGATAGGACGACGTGACAAGTTATAATAGTTTATTTCAGTAAATTTGCTTTAATATTTCACAGATAGCTGAATATTTTAGAAACACATACAGGCATTTTTTTTTAGCTTTGTTGTAACTTGTACTGTACTTATACATTAATTTGATATTAAATTATAATACACAACTCAGTTCATTGCAATACACGCTTTACAGGTAAAACCATCATGCAATCACACTATACTTAGAGGTTAGAAGTCCCACGTACACACGAGAAAAAGATTGTCCAAAAAGATCTGTTGGCAACTTTCAGTTTCAGTTTAGTATTTGATGCGATTTTCCCTTATTCGCAATGAATGTCATGAATGTTACAAGGATCCGAGATGATGCGATGCTGAGACAGATCACTGAAGGTGTGTTTATTAGTAAAGCACTGCCTGGCCAGCTAATTAACACCAAGAACGAATGGAACTATGTAAAAATCCCCCGCGCCACTATCACGTGTTAGGGATGACAGAGACTACATGAAATTTCTAATTTCCAACACCTCATTTGTACTACATGAAGTACCAGTTCATAACAACAACAAACAAAATGGCGATAAGTTGATAAAGTCCGGAGGACGAAACTAGTACGATCGCCAGACATGTTTAATGTGTAGAAAGCTATACATATGTTCTTATTCCTTGTTTTTATTCGTTTTTATTCGTTTTTATTATAATAAATGCAATGACAAGATGTAAACGTTATTCATGGATGCAATTAAATTGTCAATATATTCTATTGGAATCGACTTCATGGTTTATATAACTCTTTGTTTAAACTCTTCGAAGGTTTCTTTTGTTATATTGAGCGATATGGCATCCTTTTTTAGTAGTTGAGAAGTTACATTAAATAGATTTTCAATGGAGTTTAAATCTGGGCTTCGCGGAGGTATTTTTAATGGCTCACATCGTGCCCGCAACATGGCTGCTCTTGCCTTGGTAGAGGTTTGAGATGGATCTCCATCTTGAACCCAAACGCGACTATCTCCATTGTCTGCCATTCGAAACATGATATCAAAGTTTCTGTCTATGAAATCTGAAAAATAATTTCCACACATTTTCTCATATGGCTCACACGCAGTCACCTCCTTTCCGTAGCTCATTGCAACCATTATTTTCAGTACACGTCCGCCTGTCCCTTCCTTACGTCCTTTCCCAGTGCACCCCAGTAAAAGACCCTCTGATTTCTTTCTCCATGTCCTTCCTTTTGGCGCACGTGCTTGATCGAGTGGATTTGTTTGATGCGCAAATCCAGTTCCATCCAAATCCATCCAAGTTGCCTTCTTCACTACGCAGACTCCTCAGGCACCTAAGAAGCAAACGCGTCTGTCGGCATGTCAGTTTTCTCGGACGGCCTTTGTTTTTCTTGCTTGTTTCAAACCACTGACTGGCACGTTTTTCTCTGCTTATTCTGACAACGCTTCCACGTGAAACATCACACAACTCTGCCACCTTACCAGAGGCGGATCCAGACCGACTCAATCGAAGCTAATGCATCGGTCAAAATTTAATATTGGATTTACAGATTTTACAGTACTGATATATTTCTCGATAAAACTCCAAAACAAAGCTTTAATGATCCAAGCACATTATATACTAAAATACACCCGGTAATTAAATTAAACACACGCCCAATTTGTGGGAGAACGGGTTCGGGGTGAAGACTGAAGTGAACCAATATTTATACTCTGGTTAACCCAAAGACTCATTATAGCCTTATGTTTTCTTCCCGCGGGGGTACACATGAGACCAGCTAGGAGAGGCTGAATGCCCTAGGGGTAAAAACTCCGATAGAGCCCTGTCCTCAAGGTTGCGACCCTCTCCGACATTACCTGAACCAATGGGTGATAATCCCCTTGGGCAGTCCTTACGATTCGACTGATTATATTTCCATGAAATAATCTGAGTCTATGGGCAATGAAGTTGACCATTTGGAACACTTCAACCCCACAAATACGCTGCAAGAGTATTCTCCCATAGACGAATAAACCCATCTCCCACAAAGCTGTAGTCCTAGAGAAGACAGCTTTTGTCTGATGATATTTGACTTCCATCTGAGCATTATATCACTCATACTACAGCTGAGATGTCAGGGAGGCCAGAAAAAACCTGCAGTACAGGAAAGGGGCCCAAGATATACAGCAGCTCCCCCCACGAAGCTTTTTATCTCACAAATTGATAATTGGAGTGTTGGTAACACGACAAACGGAGCTGACTAACAAGGCATGTTTGTTTTGTTATTTTCCATTTTATTTATTTTTCAATTCATCTAACGCAACAGTCTGGTATACGATAAAAGGTCTCTACGTTTGAACAGCAACAGGTTCAGTATACTGTACAGAGAATGTGATTGAATTACATAAATGAACAAGTAAACATATTTGTGTATCACATATTTGAATTTATTTGAATTTTTTGAATTTATTAGATTTGTCACACAAATTACACAATCATAGATAATTATTTACAAAGGTCAAAAAAGTATCAATTTACAAAAGGGTAATAATAACAGTTTACAATAGTAGGTATTTATGTGACGAGGAGGTTTGATGAGAAACCACTTGGCTTATTATGTGTATCAAACCTCCTCTTATGTTTAATTTATCTCAGTGATAATTATATGAACAAAATTGGTTTTATTGATTAATTATAATATAAGACGAGCAGAGATGCTTTTTCATTTTTTGGGTAAATGATGAATATGATACACTATTTATTATATTATTATTTAGATTTTTATAAAGAAGTGGACCTTGATATTTAATTGAAAATTGCTGTAGATTTGTTCTTGGAGTTGCAATGTAAAATTCATTAGCTCTCCTAGTATTATAATTATGTACTTGCCGTTTTAAAAGAAATAGGTTTTCAAAATGGTCTGGTAAAAGATTGTTCATGTACAAAAACATAAATTGGCCAGTTTGTAATTTACGGAGGTCGTGAAATTTTAGTAATCTTAGATTTTTAAATATCAAATTGGTATGAGAATCGAAACTACTATTGTTTAAAATTCTGACAATATGTTTTTGAAGAATTACTAAACGAGTTAAATTGGATGCATACGTAGATGCATGCTCACACTATATTGCAATATTGCAAATAGGGATACACCATCGAGTAGTAAAGAGTTAACAGAGATTGTTTTAACAGAAAAAAGCTAGATTTGCGTATTATTCCTATCGATTTGGAAATCTTATTTGACACATGATTAATGTGGGATTTCCAAGTGAGATGCTCATCTATTGAATGACACCTAAGAAAACAATTTCATTTGTTTGAATGAGTTCTCTGTTATTGAGTACTATTTTAAAGTTTGTTTTGTTGATATTTTTGTCTAGGTTTGACGACAATTTGTTCGCTCTGAGCCAAATCGAACATTTTATGTAGCTCTCCGTTTGTCACATTATAACCAAGTGCATAACGTTCAATTGATCCCCGATTATCAGATATTTGTTTTCTAAAGGTTAACATTAAATTGGCATCAACTGTATTTCCTTAAACTGTGATAACAGTGGTGTATGTAGTATATCGACTCAAGCGTGAACACAACAGTGAAAGCAGTCACATGCATGTTGAGATTTGCACGAGCAACGAATTTGAAATATTATCTGAATATAGTCTACAATATTGGTAGTATTATGTAGGCCTAGTATATAAAGAAATTGCAATCTGAAAATAAAATATAATGAACTGCCAAATTATTTCCATATCTTTTAGTAACTTTTACAACAAGCTTAGCCTTTGACTTAACTGCATATTATACCAAGAGAATCAAGTAGGTTAATATACAGTGGTGGACATTTGGTGAAATATTGGGGTACTGAAAATCGGTTGCTGGAAATCTGAGTTCTTAAAACCTTTTGTCCTAAATTACATGAAAATTTTAATTAAATTATAGCCTATCAATGTTTTCCTGGTTGAAAATCATTGATATAACTTTCTTACATACAGTTAATCAGCTGTAATTCAAAGACTTTAAGGAATTATTGGGGGAGAGGGGTGGTTGCCCCAGTAGCGTCGCCAGCCCTGGAGAGGTGGGGGGGACAAAATGATATTGAGGGGGCTGAAAAGGAGGGCCGAAGGCGCGAGTCTAGCGCGAGCTTTTTTAGGGGGTCCGGGGGCATGCTCCCCCGGGAAATTTTTTAATTTAGAGTCTCTGAAATACCATTTCCTGGACTTTGGGGGACGATTTGACAGAATTCTGATGGTCAGAAAACGTACCCCCCATCCTTTTTTTCACCGGATTTGAGAGAATCTCAAAAGTGATTTTGAGGAGAACTGGGGGGGAAGTGTCCCCCCCAGTCCCCTCCCTGGCGACGCTACTGGGTTGCCCCTTTGCCCTCCACCTTGCTGCCAGTACAAGTGGTGCCTACCAGGAACTAGATATATTGACAATTAGACGACAATGCCAGTGAAACATATACTGCTCAAATTGGACATACCGTCCTCTTAACCCAAATTATACTTTGTCATAACGGCAAGATGGCAATAATACTGAACAACCAATAGACGTTCAAGTGAACATACGCCAACGCACGCTCGAGCGCACGTGTCCTAATTCTGAACCAAATTTGACAACTGATACACTGAACTATATTTTATCGTAGTATTTAATATTCATTAACAAAATACGTGTTGCCGATTTAACGATAATGGTATTCTTTTCTATAAATGTAAAATTTTACCGTAAATACAAATATTTTCAGGCCACGAGACAAGGATTAAACTTTGGACTCAATATAACAATAGGATATATTAAAGAAATATATCAAATTATAATTTATACATATATGATACCAGAATACTATGGCAATTGAGAGATATACTAAAATTGGTTGAAATGAAATATAACATTCGTTTGAGTCAGTTGCTGGTAATACTTACAACGCCCCGCATGTGCCGCATGCGAGGCAACCAATTGTGTTATTATATCCAGCAAGCGTGGCATGTCGTGTTCGTCGGATCTGTTGACTGTTTGGTGTCTGTCCTTACTAACTTTATAGCGGAATTGAGCTGGCATATTTCTTGGACCATGGGAGGAATAATAGCACATGCATGCTCTGCGTCAGTGAGTTCTGATTGTGGATATAAGACCACGTCGTTATTCGATCGATCGCCATGCTGTCCGTCGTTCGCAACAATCTTGTTGTTGTGCCGAAGGAGATCTCGCATCGACATATTTAGCATTCGAATCGCCCAAGTTCTCGCACCGTCCATAACACCGTCCAAAGCACTTCGCATATTTTTATTCATTCATATTGAAACATTCGGCAGTATATATAGCGCGCTTTACCTATTGTCATTGAAATATGATTGGCAGTAGAGTCATTCGATTGGCTGAGCAAATTGCATTCGTATTGCACGTGTCTGGACATACTTTGAACTTTGATCAGAAATATTTTCTTGTGAATTAATTTAGTGGGTATTTACAGGCTTTTCCCACTTATTGGATAGTAAAACAAACCTCAATTTAATGTGTTGTCTCATTAACTTAAATTTATACACTGTGATCAATAAATTGGCTATAAAATATATCACCGTAAATCTTGCCTAAAATTTCCTTTCAGCTATTTAATACACCAATTAGAGCGAAATATCCAATGTAAATAATTTTAATCACAGGTGAAATGACTAAAATAGTACTAATATACAACGTGTAAGAGGAAATATTGGCAAATTCGTATTTTATGTTAATTCGCGCCAATTAAGTGTAAATAATTTCGCGACAAAATATATAACATTTCACGCCAGCCATGCTCTGTTCGTCTTCGTCACGGTAGAAAGCAAATGCATCGCTACGTCACGGTAGATTTGATTTGCATCGGTCAATGCATCGGCCCCGAGTCCTTTTCCGCGTGAAATCTACCGTGACATCATCATATTGTATTATAAGAATAGGTAATAGAACCTCCACTGGTGTTAAATATGTCCTTTATGTAACTGTGTATGCATGTATGTACCATATTATACAGCTATTTCATTATGGTTGTCCCCGAGCAAAGCGGAAAAGTCGAATACGAGCGCGAAAGGCTTGCTGGGAATCGCCAATCGGGAATTTGACAAACCTCAGTGGATTCCTAAGAAATCAACATATTGTTCTTAAGTACAAGAGTTTATGCTACTCATACGATTAGAAGGCATTTTTAATTCCCAGGGGTATAAAATCTTATGGTTAAGAAGAATATGTTAATTTCGAAAGGTTTGTTTTTTATACACCCTGTATGCCAATTTGCAAACTTATGATTATTCGTGTCTCCGGTCGTTATAACGCAGTGGAAAATGCCTCGAACTCGTTCCATCACAAAATTGTATGTCAGTCATAAATGCCACCTTGATTCATTCACAGCTCTGAGCCGCTGATGCATAAAAACGTCTCAAAGGAATTACCCACAAAGAACAGCCCACAAAACATTTAATACGTTTCTACTTTGGAATTATTATTGCTAATTTCTTAGGAATACACTGAGGTCATTAATAATTTAGCGATTCCCAGCAAGCCTTTCGCCCTCGTATTCGACTTTTCCGCTTTGCTCGGGGACAACCTTAATTGAAATAGCTGTATAATGAATGGTGTAAATGGCTTTTAAACAATCTTGAGGGTCTGAAAACTAGACCGTGCTGTACAAAGTCCAAAAGGCATGTGAATAGCCTGCACTGTATATCATACAGCCTTAAAATAACAGGTGTTATAGATTGTGTAATGTTGGTATAGTTACTGCAAGCATGTAGGCGTGGTTTGTTTGGTGTATATATACTTTATTTACAGGGTCTGAAATATTGGCCATGCTGTAAAATACATAAACTAGATCAGCTTCACCAGTAATATAGGTCTAGTTCAACCTACATTGAAATTAGTGGTGTATTGTTTATGTACGTATATGATACAGATGGTGATTCATTAGGTTTTTATTGTTCATAGGGTCTGAGAAATAGAGAGAGAGAGAGAGAGAGAGAGATTGGAAGATGGGTAGATTAGAAAAGGGAAATAGTTGTGTGGTATTGTGTTTTAACGCATTGGCCCTCGACGCGTTTCGATCGTGTGATCTTCATCAGGAGGGACTTTAGGGCTGGGAGTTGATGTTTTGGTGTTGTTAAAAAAGTGAGAAGATAAATAAAACAAAGAAGTGTGTGGTTGAAAAGTACATGATTTTATGGAACAGAATAATGCGGAAACATGATGCCAAAATAAAATAAAATAAAATATAATAATACATTAAACTGAAATAGGATATTATAAAACTTACAAAATGATTTGTTGCGTGGTAAACCACATCTGCCAGCCATTGTTGTTACTTACGTTGTATAAGTTGCTTTATCACGAGCGTGCGTAATTTGCGAGAATGAATATTGGTTTTTATGTGGTCTTGTTTTTTATTATCTTGTTCTGAAGGAATGACGTAGATATATAGACTAGATAGCGTGCATTTTCGTCAGGTGGTAATTGGATAAGCTAAGTATCTCAGTTTATGGTTAGTGTAGATGATGGTCGTAGGCCAAGTGATAAAGTCAGGCCCTCTGCATGGTGTCAGCCCCCCTGGTGCATTTTTAAGGATTTCCTCCTCTAGTGTTGCCATGAATATGTTGGCATATGAGACAGCCATAGTAGTTCCCATTGCTGTCCCGTGCGTTTGTAACTAATATTTGTCGTTGAATTCAAAGTGATTGTTTTCAAGTATCAGTTCAAGTATAGTACGAATAATTTGTGTGTTTACCCCTGTAGTGTTGTGATTGTTTAGTAGATTAATTGAGGCGTTAATTCCTTCTTGACTTGGGATGTTTGTATAGAGACTTGTCACGTCTATTGTAAGGAGTATATCATTTGGTAGTGTATCATTAAGTTGGAAAATGCGTTTGAGAAAGTCCGTTGAGTCTTTCACGTAAGATGGTATGTGTTTCACAAGTGCGGGTTTTAGATAAACGTCTACATACTCCGATAGCCTGACGGTGGGACCCTCGCAACCCGAGATCATTGGTCTCCCCGAGACGTCAGGTTTGTGTACTTTAGGAAGCAAATATAATGATGGTTTCCTAATTGGTTTATCCATAAATAGAAACTTAAATGTTGTGTTGTCAATAAGTTTGTCAGTGTAAAACCTTTTTACAATGGTGTTTAATTTAGTTTTCAGTTGAGGAAATGGTCTGTTTTGATGAGTCTGTAGTTCCGTTTGTTGTTTAGTTGTTTGTTTGTTTGCCTCTGCTATATAAGAGTCTCATATAACTATAGCGCCCACTTTATCGGCAGGTTTCACAATAAGTTGATCGTTTTTGCGAAGGTTACCAATAGCCTGTTTTTCTGTCTTTGAGAAATTGTTGTGTACTCTGGTATTTTTATCGTTGCTGTTCAATTTATCAGGGGTTTTGAGTTCATAAAGTACAAGAGACATATATTTGTTCTTCGATTACAAAAATACAGTTAAAATATATGACCTCGTCTAGTAGTTGTATACCATGGCCTCGCCTAGTTGCCGTACCACGACCTCGCCTGGTAGCGGAACCACGGCCTGGCCTAGTGTGTCCACGATGCCCAGATGAAGTGCTTGGTCTACTTGGCATGGGTTCATTGCCACTATCACTGATCGTTTCACTACTTTTAGGTCTATTATGAGATCAGTGCTGCTAGCTTGCTGCAAAATATAATGCGAACTCCATGAGCATATATACTGCAGATACTTATGATTTCTATTATATCATGATAGAGTGAAAACTTGTGATCTGGAATATGAGATTTCAGTCTAGATACTATAGATACTGTTATATCACTTTTTATAAGCTTGATTTATATTCAAATAAATGTATAGTTTTGTGTCAACGTTCAACAGAAGATAATATTTCAAAAATATATCATTTACTCACTTGCTGAAGATTGTCATCACTGTGAAATACTGAATCTTGGGAAGCAGGGTCAACATTGGCCATTGAAGGGACTGGAATAATCTGAATCGATTTCGGAGCCGTTTTCTTCGCCTAATGTAGCTATTACTTCATTGATACTCAGATAACCCAGTCTGGAAGCCATTTTGAAATCTAATATACCGGCTGATCGCCCAAAAACTTTACAAAATTCGCTGTGAAATCGCCAAAACTGAAGCTATCGCCGTGAATTTTGTTTTGCCTTTAAGAGGAAGTCGTGCTCTTCAAATAATCATGCGCATTGTGGCTCTAGTTGGGTATTTCCGCTACAGGTAGACCAAGATGTTGTAGGGTCAAAATTGACCCTATCCGTGCCCTAAGGGTAATAAGATCCCTGTTTAATTCGAGCTACAACAAGGTTCTTGGTGTTAAATTATATCTACATCTTTATTTGTGGAAAATAATCACAGCCTGTATGTGTTCATTCATATAACTGGAGACTGGGATTTTGATTTGGCTTGATGTCAATAAATATCATGCTGTATATGGGTTGATTAGGCAACTCTCTTGAACAATCCAAAGGATGCTTATATGGAGGGAGGGTCACCATTAACCGATTATACTGGGCAAATATGTCTCAAAATTGCGTGGTGGTACTGGTGGACAATCAAGTGACATTGCCATACAGTTGGTAATATAGATGACACATTGCCAGTAATGATTTAACAAATGTACATCACATATTATGTTGATTTGCTATTATTTGCATTCAGTCAAAACTACAAAAGTCTTACTTAATGCTGTAGAATGTAAATGCTGTCTTACTGATGTTTAATTAGTTGTCCTGGTCATTATTATTTATCAAAAGCATTCTGACTCTCAACTGGGATTTGCAAGACATTTGGAGTACTAACCCAATAATAACAACCTTAGCTCTACTAGAGCTTAGTGGCTAGTAGTACTTCAGAGGTTGAACCCTTAGGTTTGTTTTCAAGGTGGGTGACAGGAGAAAGTTATATAACAACTATACTTGCAAAATGAAACCTCATATATATTTTTGAACTTGTAAACAATAAAGCTATAGTCAGAAGACACTGCATGTAAGCTGCAATTAATACACCAATTAATACACCCTAATGCGGCTTACTTTGTTATTTTATTCTGTTTCATACCAGAAGTTTTACTTGTTAAGAGGAAAGTGTTGATTATTAATTAACTAGCTAATGTTGGATATAATCAATTCAATCGATCAAATTAAACTTGGAAACTTTGTGTCACTGAATTGTACTCAAGATTCAGAATGCACTTTAATTTGTAGAACCATATTATAATATTACATGGCGTTTGATGTAGAACATGCATATTCCATGGAAAATTGACTTGACTGAAGCGAGTTGAAGTGTTATATAATTGTCGATTGAAAGGCTTTGGTATTTTCAATGCTTAGCCGTTTTGCCAAGTAAGTGACATTAAGTCATTAAAATAATTAATAATCATAGCGCGCTGGGAAGATATAATTATCATCGTCTTTTCAACTTTTTTTACACAGACAGTTGTTCAATGTTATAAAAGCTAAATCATAAATGATATTTTTAAATGATTTAGTTTTTATAACATTAAAATGTGTAGAAACAGTTAAAAAGATGAGGATACGTCTTCCAAGACCGCTATAGTTTAACTCCAGAGACGGAGTTAAACATGTTTAACCCCTAAAGGTAAGTTAAATTTTAACTCCAAAATGAGGGTTAAATTTAACCCCAAAAGTGGAGTTAAATTTTAACCCCAGAAATGGAGTTATTTGTAACTCAAAAAAAACGAATTATTTTGAATCTTTTTTGCTAACCCCCGTTTTTGAAGTTAACAGTGTGTGTCCCTGGAAATAACAGTGTGTTAGACTGTAATATAGAATGTAGTTTTTTGCTGTCTCTATATATAAGCATCACGCTGTAAATGTTTGCTCTACTAAGGACAAATCGAAAAGGAATTTAACAATGACATGTATAGCTATTTAACGGCATGCTATTGCAATATCCAGTCTTTCCCTAAAATATTTGTTTTCTGCTTAACGCGCACGAATGTTAGGTGTTATTGTTAGATTGAGACATTCTCAAACTAACAATATTTAGCCGCTATTGAATATTGTACTTTAATGTAAGTTTGGTATATTTGATACACATTTCTAGTATATTCGATATTATACAGATAATGCGGGCATAGACGTGTCGTTTTGTTTATATAAATTTCGTGTGGGTGCAAATGGACTCGTATGTAGCCTACGTATTCGATGACTTTCAATGCACATCCGCGATTCTATTATTATATATATAGCAGAATCCATGAACGTATTGCATACATTTGATATGCCAATTAAGCAAATAATCTATCTATATCTAACTATCTGCACGCATGCGACAACCTTATATATGAATGGGTTTTTATAGTCATGTCTGATTTATATATGAATATAATATTTTTCCCGGTTTAAATAAAAAATAAAATTGTTCTAAAAAAATCTGTCCCAAACGTTTCGCCGGTTAGGGCTTCTTCAATGGGAATGTGGAGAAGCCCACACATTCTTCCTACTGAAAAAGCTGCAACAGGCTGTTTCATCTGTAAAAGAATCATCAGGCAGTGACAAGTATCGAAAGAAATGACCGCTTATATGCTTCCTGCCGGAGCGTGTATACATGGGAGTGTATGTGGGAGACAATGTGTGCATGCATGGCTTTGTTTGCGTTGTTTACCCGAAATTTGTTACGATGACGACATCGTGAAATTATTTCAGCTCTTTTGTTGAGTAAACAATTCTTGTTTTTTTCTTTCAAAATACAAAATTTTTCTTCTAAACATAAATTGCATCGTTTTGATCCTCCCGTGTGTGAAATAGAATGTTTTAAAATTTGCCAATTAATACTGAAATCCTTATCGTTTTCTTTCAATGTCCAAATATATTTCGAAAGTTCCGTGTCATTTGCCTGCTTTTTATGCTGTAAAGATTTAGTGTGGTTGGCCAATCGCTCTTTGAATGTGGTTGCAGTCATGCCAATGTAAGTTTTGATCGTGTTTGTGTTGCTTACTGTGACTGTTGCTTTGTATACTATGTCCCTAGTCATGCATTGTTTTTGAAGCGGGCAAATGGTGTTTTCTCTACAACTGCAATTGGTAGTGTCCCTCTCCTGTGGCTTGTTATTCCTAGATATGCGTGCATTGTGTTTAGTGATTACTGACTTTATATTGTTCATGGAGCTATAACTTACTTTAACTGTATTTCTGTTAAAAATTTTATGTAGCTTGTTGTGCGGTGGAAAATATTTGTCAATTAGACTAACACTCTTGCTAAATGGTGGGTTGAACCAAATGATGTTACGTTGCCTATTCCTGCGTTGTAGTTGCGGTGTGTCCTGAGTGTAGCTAAGTTGATGATTAAAGTTGCTATGCCTAAGTGCGTTCTGATAAATGGGTGCAGATTCCTGAAAAGTTTGCTCATCTGATGAAAGAAGTACGATGCGCTTGTTAATTGATGCAGGTAGTTGCCTTGTCATGCTCGGTGGGTGATTAGAGTGCATATTTATGTATAGTGGATCGTCATTGGACTTCCTATAGGGCCTATGTTTGCCATTGTTAAGGTCGAAACTTACATCTAAAAAGTTTACTATACGTAAATTTGATTCGGCGGTAATTTTAAGGTAAAACTGCTCGAAAATTTTGTGGAGGTCTTTCCTTGTTTTGTCAGCTAAACGTGCTGATTTACTTTTTATAATAGCCAAACCGTCATCTCTATATATAGGCCGATGCTTTCTTTGCCAAATTTTTACTCAGGTGGTTTAAAAAGGTGTTTTTTAAGTTATAGCTGCATGAACAATATCAAGCCAGTAATCACTAAATACAATGCACGCATATCTAGGAATAACAAGCCACAGGAGAGGGACACTACCATTTGCAGTTGTAGAGAAAACACCATTTGCCCGCTGCAAAAACAATGCATGACTAGGAACATAGTATATAAAGCAACAGTCACAGTAAGCAACACAAACACGATCAAAAATTACATTGGCATGACTGCAACCCCATTCAAAGAGCGATTGGCCAACCACACTAAATCTTTTCACTGTAAAAAGCATGCAAATGAAACGGAACTTTCGAAATATATTTGGACATTAAAAGAAAACAATAAGGTTTCAGTATTAATTGGCAAATTTTAAAACATTCTATTTCATACACGGGAGGATCAAAACGATGCAATTTATGTTTAGAAGAAAAATTTTGTATTTTGAAAGAAAAAAACAAGAATTGTTTACTCAACAAAAGAGCTGAAATAATTCACGATGTCGTCATCGTAACAATTTTCGCGTAAACAACGCAAACAAATCCATGCATGCACACATTGTCTCCCACATACACTCCCACGCTCCGGCAGGAAGCGTATAAGCGGTCATTTCTTTCGACACTTGTCACTGCCTGATGATTCTTTTACAGATGAAACAGCCTGTTGCAGACCAGTTTTAAGGTAAGCGAAAATCTATAATTTGCTCTAACTATATGTTATCGAGCACTCTTTGCGTTTCGTAGACCTAAACGCACAAGTATATATATATATATATATAGTCAAATCTGCAGACATGCATGTTTCGCCGTTCAACGGCTCGTCAGTGCAGCTTGTAACGCAGTCTAGATGCAAGTGACTTCGTATTTATACACCATACTCTTGCCCTCACCAAGCGCATGTGGTACAATACTCAGACACATGCGCATCCAGACATGCGTGAAGCGTCTTGGGGCCAGAGTGCTCAAACGACCACAAGGGAAGTGAGCTTTTTGCATTATAGCTTATAGCCACCAATTAACCTCACAGAGTGCTCAACAACACAAAGTGAATATATATATATATATATTCGGAAACTCCGAAACAAACGTTTCCAGAACATACGCTTGTATACGTTTCAAAATCATTCATTTTGATATAGCGGAAATACCTGTGTCCATTGTATTTCCATCCATAATCATTGCATCGCATTCGGCTTCACCAATATCGTTCAATAATGACCCGCGACCGGCATTAAAATAGATATTGTCCTCCAAAAAATAAACAGCTGCTTCTACGGCATCAACAGCCGTGCCGCCTCCCTGTTTAATAGACGATGGAATCGAAGATTAGAGTTTTGGTTGTTTTGATGAGCGGCACAGAAAATATTTTGCATTATTTTGGTTGCGCAACCACCTGTAACGTTTCTTGAATATAGTTCGTGCTCCATGCCTCAATCAAGACATTTTCTGAATACTCGAGGGATGTCTTTGCCTTATATTTTCGGCATAGTTTCTGGAAACCTGTGCACGCGGTGAGAACAATAATTGGCACAATGAAGCTATCATCCAATTGCATTAATTCATGGAATCACTCAACCGTGCTGTTGAGATATTATTATTGAAGCAAAATTTAACGTAACTCATTTTAAATACTTCGAACTTGACCAAGTATTCAGACAATGGTCGTTTTATACTAGAGACGCACTGTCCGTCTGAACGCATAATGCGTCTTCCATATTATTCGTCTAGTGTAAAGACGGGACGAATAATCCGACGAATAACCAGAGGAATAGCTTATCTTTTTTGTGCGTTTCAGTATAAAGACCGGCACAAGACGCATCATACATCTAGACGAATTATCATCGGTTGTGCGTCGCTCAAGACGAACTATCGAACATAGTTCGTCTAGACGCATAATTTGTCTTGTGCCCGTCTTTATACTGAAGACGCGTAACCAGACGAACTATAAATGCTTGCAAAATTCGTCCAGACGGATAATGCGTCTCTAGTATGAAAACGGCCAATATCTCGATTGACTATGCGTCGCATTCCGGTATGACATTCGCATTCTGGGATGACATTCGCATTCCGGTATGACTCTTCCTATATGTGCTATTTTGGGATCTTTGAAAAACTCACTTGTGCATGTTATGAAAACGTGTAAAAAGGCGAGAATATATTAAATCAACAATACTTGATAATAATGAAATTCTCCAGTTTTCGTTACCTGCAAGCAATTTTCTTTTTCGTGAACAGTCAGCTGGTCCCAAACGGTCAGCCCGTCCCACCTCTCATAGCATTCTGGGAGAGATAATACTCGCATTCTCGCGCGCGTGGTAATATTCAAGACAGTTAAGCTGCCCTTTTTTACCAATCTATAGACAAATAACTAGAATAATTGACTCAACAAAATTTTCTGACAAATTGCGTGAGTTGCGTCGACTTAAAAAATGTTTTGCCTTAAATATTTATTATATAAGAATTTTTACAGGTAAATAATAAAATAATGACACTTCGCGTACATAGCAATTCGGTAAACATTATTTAAGACTTTATATAATCTCAGACCGCAAAATTTGCCTCGTATACAGTTCGATATACTATACACCGAATTGTGTTCGCGGTAGATGAAAAGTTTTACTAAAATTCTATACTTTATTCATTATGACTTATATATATTAGCTGTAATGTTTTTATTGACTATGACTTATTCTTATGACTTGTGCAAGCCAATTTCAAAAAAAGACATATCTTACTACAGAAAATTGTGTACGGTGGATTTGTTTACTCTTTGACAAAAATAAAAAGACGCGTGGTCAAAAGAACGAGGACTTCGCGTTGGCGATTGGTGAGCATGATTCACGCGTGGTGGTGGGACGAGCTGACCGTTTACGAATGGAAAAATTGCGCCTACGAGAGGCTATACGTCGGTAATGAGTTCTATTTAAGTTAGAACTGGCATATAGTGCACAGTTGCTTATGTAAAGCATGAATACGTACTTGCAAAATCCGATATCCTTTTTCAGCTGCATTACCTACTGCAATCTTAAGTTCTTCTTCACATTGACCAAACACATAAATATAGTACGCATCTGCTTGAACAATAATTCGCGGCGTAATTTCGTGTCCTTCTGCCATTACTGAAAAAAAATAATTTCAAATATGTTTGTAAACGATTTAGCAAATATATAATTCAAATTTTCGTTTGCCCATTGAAGGGTACAAGTATCTGACTCTTATCCTAAGTGACGTGTGTTTCAATAGATACTATAACACAAATTTGCTACGTGAATAGTATTCCGTTGCCAAAGGCGCGTAAGCGCCGTTCCGGACGTAAATTCCGGGGTAGGGGGCTAATTCTGTTTGGCTATTTACCCCCCTGAAAAGAAGATCTATCCAATTTCAAAGTTCGTCAATTATCACGGGCGCAAGGCTATGTTTCAAGGTTCATGGGTGGTCATCTCACTAATCTAAACGTCTAAGATTGAATTTTAGATAAAATTAAAGTATATACATATAGGATATTACACGGTGGCGAGAAGATATGAATATTATTTTCGAGTGGTAAAAACAATATTTTACGAACGAGCGCAGCGAGTGAGTAAAATATTGTTTTTAACACGAGAAAATAATATTCATATCTTCGAGCCGCCGTGTAATGTTCTTTTTATTATATGGACAAAAATGAAAAGAAACTCAATAAGAACAGTCTTTATTTGACAACCGCGCGAGGAAACGGTCGCGCGAGGAAATACACGCATTACATATTTTTTTTCATATTTCACCAGTGCATGAAATATGGAAAATATGAGTGTTTTAGGTTCCGGTAGAACACCCATATCCATATAATAATGTATAATATGTAATAACATACCTCCATTATGTGTTTCTATAGTTAATTAAGTATACATCTGTTAAATGTTTAACTCATTCTGTACAAACAAACAAAAGCATCGGAGAAAATACAATTTCGCTCAAATAAAATACAATTGAAAAAATACAATTGAGCGATATACTGTTTCTCGCTCAGGATTCAGCACAGCATTTTCATGGATTTCTGCATTATATGAAAATTTACTATACGTTTGGAAACTATATAGCGTTTGACTTAAACTAATGCGAGGGGTTACTGCATTCATGTATTCCTGCATGGTTGCTAGTTACATTTAGGTACAGTTGATATTACGTTGCCGTTTGATTGACAGTAGTAGCTTAGCGCGATTTTTTCTCTTTTCCTCTAAAGCGCCTGGGTACGAGGCTGCTACATCTCGATAGAAAGGGCGTAAAACTGTGACGGACCAAATACTATTAGTATAAACCTACTAGTAAGCTATTCAAATCCTGCATTCTGATTGGTTCCCTACTAGGGGGCCACCAGGAATTTGCTTATACTATAGTAGCGAAGAGCGAGAGAAAAACTTGTGAATCATTTGCTTCTTTAAGTTAAAAACTTCACAAAAAGTCCTACTTTTTATTCTGAAATAAGAACTAGCAAACGTCCTTGGAAACTTCTTGCAAAAAAGGTAAAATTTTGACGTGTTACTCTGAGTTTTACAGTTTTAAACATGAAAGTGACCGGCAAATTTATGAACATGGACCATTTTTGTTTATATTTCGGGCAAAATCATTGAAAGCACAATCGCCTGACGTTATTTAACTATATTTTCTTGTCTTTTAAATAATTTTCTTGATTTAAAAATATTAATCATTGTTCATCGATTTAACTATAAAATTTCAAAGTATTTTTTCCGTTTTAATGATTTATTTTTTGATTTTGTACTTCGAGATTTCCGCCATATTGTTTACAGTTTAAAAATACCAACGTTTTGGCCTTTTAAGCCTTTTTAGTGCAAAGTTTGACTTTGCACTTTAAGTAATGACGGAAAAAATTCAAGCGAGCGAGATATAGTGTAAACTATCGGGGGAGAGCTCGCCTGTTTGTTACGCATGCTGTGGGGAGCATGCGCAGTTGGGGTGAAAGAAAACTCGATCCTTAGTTACGTTTATAACGTTAAGATTGATATGATTTTAGTTAAAGTTGCGATCTTCGCCACAAATATTAATTTGTGCAGTTGGCGATTATGTTGGTATTGTGTTGAATTTATCCATCGACTTAGCAACAGCGGCTTTTTAAAGTTTTACACGAGTTGTCTGAGTTTGGCATTAACTGTGAAATAATAAACATTTATTATTGGTGTGCATTCTTCCAAGCGTAAATTCATAAAGACTGCTCTAATTAAAGACTGCATGCTCTAATGGACCATTCTCCTATTAGACCAACTTTTGAACTAGGAAATTGTATCAGTACAGCTGGAAAGAGCATCCTAAGTTTAGTAAAATTGCAAGGTTTGGTTGCGAAATGTCGTAAAATGTGGAAAATATAGCGCAGTGAAGTTGGTAAATTTTCTATATTTTTGTATTACGCGCGGAAAACGGTTACCACTTTTTTAAACTCGATGTAATTTGCATAGTCATTCTAGCTATTTAAAGACCGTGTCTAATCAACTTGTAATTTATCAAATTTAGTATATTTTAAACTTTTTATTGTATGTAATAAATCAGGTTCAACAGAAACCATGCAGAAGTCATATATATATGCGCTTGGTGAGGGCTAGAGTATGGTGTATAAATACGAAGTCACTCGCATCTAGACTGTGCGTTACAAGCTGCACTGCACTCTAAAAACAGGTGTGTTTAATTACAAACCAAGGTGTGTTTAATGACACACCAAGGTGTGTTTCATTACACACCAAGGTGTGTACTTTTTACACACCTTTCTACGCACTTTTGGAAAACACACCTTGGTGTGTTAGAAAACGCACCTTGGTGTGTAAGAGAACACACCATGGTGGGTCACAAAACACACCAAGGTGTGTTATGGAACACACTTCCTTTTAGCACACCTTACTTTCATGACTGTAAGGTGTGTTAAGTTGCACACCGTTTGAATGAAAACACACCTTGGTGTGTTCGACAACACACCTTTGACTTTTTATAGAAACACACCTTGGTGTGTTTATACAGAACACACCTCGCACGGATTTTTTAAACAAAACACAGCATGGAATGAGAAAGGAAATGCCTTTTAAAGTGGCTCCCTACATTTTCTAAAAGAGATAGTAGATTTTCTATTTAGATCCAATTTTTTTGAGAATTATTTTTGGTTTGAAAAACAAAGAGACTCGACTGACTTGAATACAACAGTGATCGAGTTAGCGAGTTGATCGTTAACCAGGGACTGCGGAACAGAGGGGGAGGGGAGGTGGGGAGGAGGGAGGGATTGCACCAATAATTTATCATACATATTTGTCATACACATAAGTTAAACATGTTATAATTTTTCAAGAAAACTAGAGAAAACATTGTATACGCCAACTATGATAACTATAAAAGGCTTTTTAAAGCATTTTAAACCCAACTGCTATCTTGAAACGTCATTATATCACCATAGCAACGGCGGTAATAGATGTTTCTCGAAAAATGTCAAACCGTTTAGTTATTATTTTGAAAAAGACCTTAATATATATGTCAATAACCTTCCTTTATATACCCGAAATCCACATGTATGCTATAATATTTCTACGAAAATATTGAAATATATCGGGCAATATATCGGTATGCTCAAGTTTGAAGGGCATCTCAGCGACTATCTATCTATTTAAGAGCTCTATATGTAACACAAAATCTTAAACATTTACTGGTGATTGAAGTTTTGTCACTCTATCAAAGAATGAACGAAAAATGAATATTCCGCAATGCGCGCTGACTGACAGACTGGTGTCTAGTCTTCTTACTACACGCGCAAAGGTTCTCGGGATAGAGTCATCACACCTCCATAATTTAAATTTTTTATTTTTGTTCTGTTTGTCGAAATCGTGCTCGAAATTTTATATTTTTGACCCAAGATAAACTGGATTTTCAGAAGCAATACATCGGCGACTACTGAATAATATTCAGGTAAGGTTATTGTTATGTTTTTTGTGTAATAGAGCGATTTTGTTAGGAAATATTTGCAATCTTCGTTCGTGGATGTCAAGCATGTTGTCCCCGCTTAAAATTTGAATTTGCCGCGACAATATATGAATTAAAACGCTGAAAATAATACAGTTCCAACTTAAAATTACTTCAGCAAATGCTACTAAGAAAATCTTCACTTTTACTTGGGCTTTCAATGTTTATATTTACCAACTGTATATGACAGATTGGCAGTTAAATACTCAGAGCCCATCTTGTCCTAGTATATAGCTTTATTTAAATATTTAACCACTTCAAATATTTAATATAATTATGTTGATACATATGCAGTGAAAATGGAGAAAAAACTATTGTAGAAGTATTGCCTATTCTAAATATATTATTTGAGTTCAAGAGATTGCATCCGGCCTTGTCACCACTAACTGGTATACTGTCAATCAGAGTCATGTATCTAAATTCTGCTGTATTTTGTAAGCTGAAATGTTTCATCGATACTAATAGGTCAGATTCGCATGACTTTTATATATTTTCACATGTCCGAAACCTGTCCAAGAATGTAAAATCACTGGGCCCATTGTCCAACTATTTAATACTATCACATGTGAATGTTCGAATGCCTGGTTGATATATTTTGATTGTGAGAAGTTTATGCACCAGTCAATGTAAATCCATGATGCTCTCATGCTGCCGATAAGTGGATATTTGGTAGTACCAGGAATATTCTCCCTTTTAACACAAAAATAGCTTGCTTCAAAAGTTAATCATAGATGTTAAATTATATCATGCCTATGTTCCAAGAGTAGAGAGGACTAACACTATGCCCTACTTATCCATGTATCAGCGGCTTCCCCCTGGGGACCCAGAGGCATTTGCCAAGTGTTTGCATCCCATGGGGTGGGGAAAAAGTCAAATTGTTTCTCAAGCCGAAAACTCACAGGAAAGTACCCAGGAGATTTTGATTTAGAAACTCCCAAATGTGACTTGGATGCTTTGAATTTATTATGAATTTATAGGATTGGTCTAGGGCCATTCATATTATACATTTCCTATCTTTTGCTACAAGTCATTGTTGATATGTTTTAGTGTTGATTAGTCAGTCTATAAACGAGAGCTTATACCGCTTGCAACTGGCTCTGTAACTTGATATAAGATTGAAAAAAAGATACTGCCCTTGAGGGTGGGGGTTGTATTTAATACCTGTATCTTGTACCCAGGGAAATTTGCTAAGGTTTGACTGGGTAAAAAGACCAATCCCCATGGGTCCTGGTGGTCGACCCCAGGGGAAGCCACTGATACATGCATTTCCTAAGGGAAATAATGGCTGCGGTACAACATATCTATTTCTCACTCTACACTATGTGGTATCGACTAGTACTTCCTTCCCACATTCTAATGGGGCCAGACAGAAGCAATGTGTGGATATGGATATGGAACTTATTGCCAATGCCGGACACTTCGCGAAATATAGGGGGTGCGAACTTAGGTTGCCAACATATAACCATCCTTTTGTTGCTGCAAATCTCAATTCTTAAAACCATTTTCGCTTAAATTTCATGCAAATTTACTTAAATTATAGCCTATCAAGGCTTTTGTGGTTGTAAAATCATTGATACAGCTTTGTTACACAGTTAACCAGCTATCATTCAAAGGCTTTGAGAAATTATTGGAGGGGGCGACTGCCCCCTTGGCCCCCCTAGTGTCTACCACTGCTTATTGCAAAATACTTAAAATTGATTATGATTTTAGATATAACTGTAATTTAATCCAATAATAGTCGACTCTTATAGTATGCGTACCAGGGTTCATTAATTAATGTTTTTGTGTCTGTGAGCAAAATTTATTACCTTTTGAAATGTGCTTGCAAATTAAAATACATCTTATATTTTTAGATTATATGAGTCCCCCTTACTGTCTGGCACTGCTTAATATTACAGAATTCTAAGATGTTCCTGCACAAATTGAAAAGGTAATAAATTTGTACATATGTTAATGATGCCTGACCGTTACCAATGTTGAGTGGTTAACCATTAAGGATGTGCCCTAATTCCCCATACGTTAGTTTACTATGTTTAACACCACATGATTGTACTCGTCACAGACCGCTGGATGTTGGTGGGTTAACCGAACTGTTTGCCCATGTCTCTTTTTAACCCATTAAGACAATTTGCTCATTTCACCCTAGTGGCCCTACATTCCTATTTTACTCTGTCTAAATGCCAGGCGATTTTACTTGTTAAGGGAAAGAAAGAGTGTTGGATATGCATGACTTAAATAGACATAATTATGAGACCTGTCTATTGGCATTCAATATATACTCTATTATATGTATTATATAAATGTCAAGCTGTCAGGTTGTCCTAATATATATGTTTACTTCTCTTGAGACAGATATTGTATATTTGGAGCTGGCTAAACAAGGTATATTTCTGTATGGTTCGCCTTGTCCTCAGGACTCAAAGATTAGAACAATGATATATTACTGGAAGAGACAAAACAAATTATACAAGGATTGAATGAACTGCAGCAAGTTATGTGTGTTTGATATTGGCCAATGTGACAATGTAAAAGGTATTCAGATCAGGGAAAACTTAGGGTTGCAGTCTTTTGACAATCACATGTCTACAAACTATGAGACGATTAATATCAGTATAGTATTCTAACTCTAATTAACTCCTCACTTATGGTTAACCTATTAAACCGCAATGTGCCTTAATTCGCTATTATTCTCTGTCTAATACCAGGCAGTTTTTCAATCAATATGCAGCGACCTGTTCTAATTAAACCAGGCTGTTTTATTCAGTGGGTTGACTCACAACAAGGTAGATTATATACTCTGTCTCAGTGATGAAGCTAGAGATAGCAACTGGTTGTGCTATGCAAATTGTTGATTCTTTAATTATTGAAACCTTCAGAAATGCATTGTCTTTAGCCTAGTATTTTAATGCATGCTTATTTGAATAGCAAGAGCAGTTTCCATGGCTTGCTTTGCCAATGCTCTTTCTAACTCCAGACAATTTGAGTAATCAAAGGGAAAGTAGGAGACTGGGTAGACATTATGTACAGGTAATACCATAAGCTATCTCTCTTGGATGAGAAAAACCTCTGGTCGCAATAGGGACTTACAAAAATAACAATTATAATTTTTGTATTTTTATGCGGTGCAAAGATTTGATACAGTATGTAGTTAACTAATTCAAGGTTATGGCGGTTGACTGAACATGTGTAAAACTACCTGAAAAATACAATAAGAAGTTCGACGTTTCAAGCAAAGGCCCTTTGTCTGGGCTTCTACTAACTTCCAGACGAAGTTTTACACAACAGTCAACCGCCATATTTGCTATACTCTACCCACACTGGCACCGCACGATCGAGATAATTCAAGGTTAACCGATTAATGTCCAATGCATTTTAAAATAGTGTATTAATTTTTATTCTCCTAAGATTCTATTGTGGCCAGATGTTTTGCTCAATTCAAGCTAGCTTATAGCATGACATAATGTCCAGGCAGTCTACCAGTCTTCAGGTAGTTTTAAAGAACAGTCAACTGCCGAGTATCCCACTCTCCTTATAATAACTCAAATAAAGGTTTCAATAATTGCATAGCATGGCTAGTTGCTAATGTCTAGCTTCACCACTGAGACAAAGTATATAATCTAGCTTGCTTTCTGCAGGACATTTGATGTTTGGCAAGTGCTATTTACTGCGGTATATTTAATGTTGTGCAAGTGCTCAGACCTCATATTCTATGTTGGATGTGTAATCGTATTCTAGTTGAGTAGTTGTCTTTTACACCAATATCTACATTGACACTCACAATATTTTTTTCCATAGCCCTCGTCAGCAATTGAGAGTATAGTCCAGGATAAAATGGTCCAGTTTCGTGTACTGTGCACTGGGTGCCCGGAGGATGTAGACCAGTTAATGATTATTGGGGAGAACCAAGTGTTTGTTGAATGCCCTGGTACTGATGTGATCAACGCTCTGATTGATGTCATATCCGCGCACTACCGTACGTTTTCAACGTTTCCTACCCAGATGGTATGGTTGTGGCCTTATCCTTTCTTCAGGAAATTGTGTTGCGATCAAGCGATAATGCATACAAAGGTACAAAGTACTCAGCATTAATGACTGAACTAAACAGTAGCATGTCAATAGCTGAAAACGAACTGTAGAACTATTCTGTTAAGATAACTGTAATCCTACAAAATAGTCTGTACATTATTTAATAGTCTTAACATTACTTTATAGTCTTAATAAATTATTTAACAATTATTGTAGTATTATGCTTTCTTATATAATGGTAAAACTAGATTCAAAAATCATGGTTTCCACAGAGTAACTTTGAAAATACAAAGCACTACACAATCTGGGAATGGGTATAACATTTGAATTATGTGTTTCAACCATCTTGCAATCATTGAAACATAGAATTAAGATGTCAACCATTTTCGATGTGTGCATTGTTTTGTATGTTCTTAAGCCCGATTCCATTTGTGTGTTCTAAGTTGTGTTTTAGGAAAGGTGTGTAATAGAGTACAGGGTCAATACATGTGTTGTCTAGCACAGCTTTAGCTGCGTAATAAAACACACCTTGCTGTGTATCAAAACACACCTTGGTGTGTTTCAAAACACACCTTGATGTGTTAGAAAACACACCTTGGTGTGTTAGAAAACACACCTTCTTCCAAAACACACCTTTAGGTGTGTTAAAATTTGGACAAGCCGAAAACACACCTTTAGGTGTGTTTTCTAACACACCTTATGGTGTGTTTAACACATCTTTTGGTGTGTAACTAAACACACCTCAAGGTGTGTTTAACACACCTTATGGTGTGTTTAACACACCTTAGGTGTGTATCAAAACACATCTTAAGGTGTGTTTAACACACCTTATGGTGTGTTACAAAACACACCTAAAGGTGTCTTAAAATTTGGACAGAAAAGGTGTGTTAATTTAACACACCTTTTTTTAGAGTGTGACGAGCCGTTGAACGGCGAAACATGCATGTCTGCAGATTTGACTATATATGCTCCTTCACTTGTGTTGTTGAGCACTCTGTGAGGTTAATTGGTGGCTATAAGCTATAATGCAAAAGCTCACTTCCCTTGTGGTCGTTTGAGCACTCTGGCCCCAAGACACTTCACGCATGTCTGGATGCGCATGTGTCTGAGTATTGTACCACATGCGCTTGGTAGGGCAAGAGTATGGTGTATAAATACGAAGTCACTCGCATCTAGACTGTGCGTTACAAGCTGCACTGACGCCTGACATAGTCAAATCTGCAGACATGCATGTTTCGCCGTTCAACGGCTCGTCAGTGCAGCTTGTAATGCAGTCTAGATGCGAGTGACTTCGTATTTATACACCATACTCCTGCCCTCACCAAGCGCATGTGGTACAATACTCAGACGCATGCGCATCCAGACATGCGTGAAGTGTCTTGGGGCCAGAGTGCCCAAACGACCACAAGGGAAGTGAGCTTTTGCATTATAGCTTATAGCCACCAATTAACCTCACAGAGTGCTCAACAACACAAAGTGAAGGAGCATATATAGTACAATCTGCAGACATGCATGTTTCGGCGTCCAACGCCTCGTCAGTGCAGCTTGGTATACGTCTATATTCGAGATGTCAACCGTATTTATACACGTGAGCTACACAGTGTATGTAATATATACAAAACGCACAAGAGGTCTTTATCAGATTTAAAACATCGAGGCGCAGCCGAGTGTTTTAGATCTGATAAAGGCCGAACTGTAAGGTTTGTATATGACTTCTAAAATGACTCGTTTTGTACGTTCACTGGCGTTGGGATTTTGAAGATTGATGTTATCTACGCTGTAAAAATTGAAGGAGAAAATTTGAGCAAGTCTATATCAAATATATAGATCCGCTACGGGTCATGAGTTTCCTCTGTATTTTGCCTATGAATAATTAATGAATTTTAGAAACATATATATACACTGTTAATTTGAGGGTGTTAAAATAGCACCTGTATAGGTGCTAAATTGACACCAGGAGGTAGTGTTAAATAGAAAGTGCTATTTTAGCACCAATTTGGGTGCCAATATAGCACCGTTAAATTGGGTGTCAATTTTAAAGTGCTAATTCAGCACCCAAACTTTTTAACACCTTTTTTGGGTAATAAAATAGCACCTCTTTCATCAGCGAAAATGCTAAATTTACACCCTTTATAGCGCTAAATAATGGATGCTATTTTGACACCTTTTTTGGGACCTAAAATAGCACCTCTTTCATCAGCGAAAGTGCTAAATTTACACCCTTTATAGCGCTAAATAATGGGTGCTATTTTGACACCATCAAAAGTGTTAAACATAGGCCACTATATAGGTGCTAAATTAACACGATTTTTAGGGTTAAATATATTATGGGTGTTTAAGTCAAATTACAGTTTCACAAAAAATCGCAATGAATTATGTTGGAAAATACAAGCAATATATTTGCTTTTTCTTCTTGAAATCCACAAGAATTTCAAGAGTTATAGCTCAGGAACGCTGATATAATATTTCAATGTTTTTATGTAATATAAAGCAATTATAAAGGCAAAAATTTACGGATGTTATTCATAAATATTTATGTTGCGTGCGTTGTGTCGCCGTAAGAAAATATTTGAATTTTAACGCGGCAAAAATTCCCTTGTACTTATCAATTTAGTTCATCAGAATCAAAACGATAATATAAACTACGGCCTACTTAACAATTATATTAATCTATACCATACAAACTCTGACATTAGAGTAGACTTATGAATGTTTTTATATATGAATTATGTGATTGTTTCATAAGTTGAGCATTGTTTCAATGTATAGTGTATTAGTACCCTGAGAAAATGTCTTGACAATTTTAAATAATGTACAACTTCCATAATATTATAATTGTTATTTAATGAGGTATATTTAAAATGCTTCAATAAAACCTACAGGGGCCGGTTGTTCGAAAGGCGTTTATCTTAAACGGCGTTTAGTCGCTATCCCGCGTATAAATTTCCTATCCGGCGTATAGTTAAACGACGGACGAAACTGCGTTGCACGAAGCCTGTTTAGTAGCGCGTTTAGCTTTACCAGTCGTAGAAAGGTCAAAATGAAGGCTAAACGGGCAAGAAAACCAAGAAAAACTAATTTTTCCATGGCTGAATGCAATTTAATATTGCAGTTAGCCGAGGATTATCTTGAAACAATAAGAGAAAAGTTCTCAAACACATTGACCAATCAGAAAAAACAAGCGGTTTGGCAGTCAATTGCCAACAAAGTCAATGCCTTAGGCGTAGCTTTGCGCTCACCAACCGACGTGCGCGAAAAATGGCGAGCTATGTGTGGAGTTGCACGCAAAGAAATGGGAAAAGAGAAAAAAGAAATTGGAAAAACAGGTGGAGGAAAAGCAATGCCACCGCCCAACGCGACTTCGCAGAGGATAATAGAGATATTCGGTGATGAACCTGGTTTTTCAGGTATCGATGGTGGCATTGAGTCAGGTGAGTGTCAAAATGCTCATGCGCGAGGTGAGTGTCAAAATGCTCATGCGCGATATTAATTATTTATTTCAAGATGGCGAAGTATTTAATACATTTTTTATCGCATATCGTTGCTGTATTTTCCTTCGCATTCACTGCATGTTTGCACAAGAATTGATAGTTTTATAGTTTAAAGAAAAAGTATCAATGTTGCTATGACTGACAATGACTTGTTAAGATAAGTACAGCTTTTACACCAGAATATGTATTTTTAATATTATTAAATATTTCACACTAACTTTCTGTGTTTATCTCCATTCTGAAATGTCTGTGTTTAATACAACTATAGTGCACACATGACACAGGCATGGCCCACAGGACTTGCTGAATATAAATAAGGGGAGTCTTAGTGGTATAATACTAGTATTGACAGTTGTATATTCTGTATTTATAGGAACCAGTTTTGCATCAGTGCCAGATTCGGAAGACCCCTATTTGATTCCTCCTAGCACTACACTGCAAGATATATTGGCTGCAGATGAGGTGACCATAGAAGCAAATATGCCAGAGGAAAAGGCGGTCACCATTGATACCTCAACAAAAGGTAAAAAAAAGAAGAGAGTAACGCATCAAGATATCCAGGAAATGCAGGTTGATGTACTTGTCATGGAAAAGAGAAAGATCGAGTTAGAGGTCGAAAATCTGGAGCTTGCAAACAAGAAGCTACGTCTGGAAATAGAGGGTTTGAAGGCAAGAAATCAGTCTTTTTCAGATATTAATTAGCTTGTCTTGATTTTCGTTATTGTTGGTTTAAATAGCTGGTCAAGTCCAATTCTGCTTGTCCAATGTGCTATGTGAGTGTGGGTGTTATTAATCAGCATTATGCATTTTTTCCACATTTTAATCAGAAACTCCAATCTTATGCATATGGAAGCAGAATGATGTTACACATGTCATTAACTAAGGATATTATATTTTGTCAATATACCATGTTTAAAATGTAAACAAACTGCCATTGACCGGTTTTTTACATACAGCAGACTTGACCGTCCCTTTAATATAATACCACTAGCCAAGTTAATTCAATTACTTGAAAGATAAAAACACTAACTTTTATCTGTCAGGTAGTTGAACAAATTTCACCTTACTATTGCCTAGACAAAGTCATTGTTCTATCCATGCAAGTTTATGTCACATAATCACATTACTCACACTATTGTTTGGTATTGATTGCTAATATATCCAGAAAAAAATAGAAGTATAAGATTTTGGTGATTCCACAACAAAATTTACACATACAATGTAATACACATAATATATTTCAATATACATGCATGTGCACAAATTATTTAAATTATATTATTATATTTATATGAATATTTTCAGATACACGCGTAAATTAAATTATGCTATAAAAGAACATTTAGAAATTAGTTTTAATGACTGTACATTTGTAAATTATTCAAATTATATTATATGAATGTTCGCAGTGTATGCATTTAAGTTGTTTAAATGCAATTCACAGGAAATGTAATTTGTGTGAATGTACTCATGAGAGAATAATTAATTATGTTAATATATTTATAAATTGTAAAACTTATGCATCTTTTGCAATGGGTACATTATCCATCATTGTGTGTTGACATTTTTGTCACCAGAAAAATATTAAGTGTTGCTGTCCAATTGCAGATTATGCATAAGGAATAAAATTTGTACAAGTTTATGCTGAATGTACTGTAACTAATTAGAAATGTTCAACTTGTGCAAATAAACACAATTAATGTTTGAGGTGATTATTATTAATTTAAAAGTATGTATTTGCGAGGTGATTCCTCACTGCCTGTCCGGTCTCCACTCCTATGAAATCAGCATTCTCAAATGGCTCTTCTTCTTCAAACTCAAGCAAAGGCTCATTGTTGTCAATAGCAATGTTGTGAAGAATGCAACATGCAATGGTGAGGGTACATACTCGGTCTGGCGCCATTCTCACTTCAGAATGCAGAATATGGAAACGACGTTTCAAAATGCCAAATGATCTCTCAATTATTGACCTTGTTGTCTTCAGAGCTCTATTAAATCTTCTCTGGGATTGGGTTTGTGGTGGTTCCAGGTAGGGTGTCATTAGGTAGGGTAAACATGCATAGCCACTATCTCCAATAAGGACACCATTTTCAAAATTTGTTTCTTCTAACTGGTGCCCAATATATGATGTTCGGAAGATGTGACTATCATGAGTGGATCCAGGCCATCTTGCAACAACATTTGTAAACTTTCCTACAAGTAAAATTTATCCCCCATGATTCTCCTAAATATGGTGTGAAAAATGTATTCTCCAAATATTTGCACTACGCATGAAATGTTCATGCATAATCAATTAAATATAAACACAACCCTTACTTGTCACACCCCTCACTCAAAATTTGAGGAATTTTAAGGAAGCTACTTTATAAACGAAAATTATGAAATTATAAGGAATTTTTCAAAGGAATTCTTGTGTTTACTATTTATAACTGATTTGCTTTTTGCATAAATTAAATTTTTGTATCGTGTTTACAAAATATTTATACATTTTGACTCTCTGTGTCATTATTAAAGCTTTAATAAAGTTACCTTTGTGATCACAAATGCCTTGAACATTGATACTATGGTACCTCTTTCGGTTCACAAAATCCCATTCGTTATCAGTAGGAGCAATTACTCGGATGTGAGTCGCATCAATGCAACCGATTGCACACGGAAAATTAGCAATCTCGTAAAAACCTTGCTTGGTAGCATCGCGCTTTTCCTGTGTATGCGGAAATCGTACGAATTGGTCTACTCTTTGTGACAAAGCTACGGTTACCCGACGAACAATTCTACTGACAGTAGACTTGTCCAAACTAGCGACCGTGTCTCCGGTGACTTGCAGGAAACTTCCTGATGCTAGGACTCTGAGTGTTATCAACACTTGTCGTGTGGCGGAAACAGCATGGTTGCGGTTTGTTTGTGGTCTTATGTCATCTTCTAAAAGACGAGTTATATATCTAATGGTTTCTCTACCGAAGCGATAGCGTTGCCGTAACTCGTGGTCATTATAGTACAACAATACGTCGTCTATTTCACGTCGGAAATTCCTATCAGCGTGTCTATTTACTCTGGGAAGTGCATACAAATGAATGCCAGGTAATCTGTACAACGCCATTTTGTAAAAAAAACACAAGAATTTATTCGCCGGATAGCGACTTAAACGGTCTCAGGACACCGTTTAACTTTATCCGCAAGATAGCCGAAATTTAACCGGTGGATAGCGCAAAACGGGCTTTGTGCAACGCAATTTCTGAAGCGGTTAAATTTTATCCGGTGGATAGCAAGTTAAACGGTGGTTAGCGACTTAAGGTGGCTCGCTACAGTTTTGTATTATTTCGTATAAAATGAAAAATTAAGGATATAGAAAATAAATTTTGGGCAATTATTAACTGTAGGAGGAAAAATGTATCTGAAATACATAAAACCATACTTGAAGGGTTCTAAAAATTTTGAAAAAGTATCATAACTACCGTTGCTATGGCAACCGTGACGTTTCAAAATGGCCGATATTATGACTTTAAAGTAATTTAACTCGCGAAAAATTGTGGTGACCCCATTTTTATTTGATAAAACGTTTCCACTTACCAAAAGGAAGTGTTTCGCAAATTTAAAAAAATTCTGTAATGAGGAAAATTTTTAATTTAATAAAATGTGTTTTTTTGCAATTAAAAATTTTCCTCATTACAGAATTTTTTTTATATTTGCGAAACACTTCCTTTTGGTAAGTGGAAACGTTTTATCAAATAAAAAATGGGGGTCACCACAATTTTTCGCGAGTTAAATTACTTTAAAGTCATAATATCGGCCATTTTGAAACGTCACGGTTGCCATAGCAACGGTAGTTATGATACTTTAAAAAAAATTTTAGAACCCTTCAAGTATGGTTTTATGTATTTCAGATACATTTTTCCTCCTACAGTTAATAATTGCCCAAAATTTATTTTCTATATTCTTAATTTTTCATTTTATACGAAATAATACAAAACTGTATCGAGCCACCTTAAACGCCTTTCGAACAACCGGCCCCAGGTCATTTAGGTCAATGTAAATGCATGTGTAGCTGAGTGGATACATGAAATTTTGGAATTTTTGGAATTACCCTGAGGGATGAGTAATATTCCAAGAGCAAAGCCGGAGGGATATTTCATCCCGAAGGGTAATTTTTTGGAAATATCTTGAGTGAAAGGTCTATAAATGATATATTATACCGAACCTTGTATGATTTACTTATACTAGATACTAGAAAACAGGCGATGAAATTAGATGACGGCCTGGGTACGAGCAGGGTATTAAAAAGTCCGGGTGGTGGTGGTACTAAAGCTGACTTTTACTGACCACTGCTCTCGATGATTTTTGTGGACTCTTCCTAACTCAGCTATACCCTCCAAAGTGTGCTGCCCAGGAGAGCAAGGTGAAGAAAGCATTTACATAGACCTGTGCATCATGCCTAAGAGAGTTTTTGAATCTCAGGAGGCTAACTGTACATAAGCAGTAGCTAATTGTATTCTAATTATAACCTGTGTGCTCTATAGTAACACTGGACCTTACCCACTTCTAGTGGGGTCACTAGGGGTGTATTTTGATATGGAACTCAATGCAAGAATATTTATTATTGTTATATTAGAGAATTGATTATTTTTTATACAACTGTGATCTTGTCAAATAGTAGTTAAGTCAGCTATGTCCTGCCTAATGAAAGAGAATATCATAATTATGTATTATTAGCAGACACCTGTTTAATTGCATTCATTAGAATGATGCAAATATTTTAAGTTAATCTGAATTTTGTATTTACTTATGTACCTTACTTTCAATGTATTTTATAGATAACCTAATTATATGTGATTGTGAAGCTGGAAAAATATTGATATTTATGTATGGTTCACCTTGGCATCACGACTTGTATCGCTGAGGAAGATAACGCAAGGAGTTAATCGTCTGCGTCAAGTTGTGTGTGTTTGATATTGGCCATACTGACAGGAGCAAAAGAATAGAGGTATTCTGATCTCAGAAAATGTGGAGTTGCAGTCTTTTGGCATGTCTATAGACTATGGGGAAATTAGTGTAGTAATCATCAGACTCTATAACTGTTGACTTCACCTATAATAACAAATTTGTAACCCATTAAACCACAATGATTATCAGGGATTTATGGAAGCACTTTTCTGCTGCCCGTAAACGGTCGTAAATAATTCATTTTCTTCATCTGAAAAACGGCAGTAGACTAAAGTACTTGTATAAATTCCTGATTGTGCATCTTATATTGCAAGTTTACTCCATCTAATGCCAGACAACTTCAGCTGCTAAGGAAAATTGTTAGTTGTTAATAGGTTAAGCATTGGAGTGACATAGAATAACTCTTCTGACATGCTCCTATAGCATAGTACTAGAATTGCTTGGCATTGCCCAGGGTAAAATAATAGGTGTACCTGGTTTTAATAGGTAATTGGTGAGAACATTGCAGGAGCATGGCAAGATTTGCCTAAATTTATTACCATTTTAATGTTCAGCTGCAAAGTAATTTTGGAATCAGCAAAAGGATGTTCATATATTTTCAGATTGTGTTGTCTCTTTGTTAAAAAGTGGAGTATATATTTTGGATTTGCTTTGTAGCAATGAGCAAGTTTTTGTTCACACTAGTGCTAAAATAGCACCTAAATCAGGTGCTATTTTGATGAGAATATTCGGGTGTTAAACCAACTCCTAAATCAGTGCTATATTTAACACTACAAAAGGTGTTGTTTTAGCACCGTAACTAGTGTTAAATCAACACCATCAACGGCGGTGTTAAAATAGCACCCAAAAAAGGTGTCATTTTTTACCTAATTTTTTAGCACCACTTTTTGGTGTTAAATTGACACCCCAAAATTAATATATATATATATATATATATATATATATATATATATTTCAAAAACCAAAGCCGCACCGCTTTTTCATATTAATGTAAACATTAATTATATATTCTTATTACCTGTTTACGCATTCAATATAGGTTCACGTATAATTTGATTTGCTATGGTACAATATTATGATAAAACACTTTAAAATATGGCTAAATATGCTTAATGACTCAATTTTGCACGGCTTGCACGGGCTTAAACATAGTAGGGTTAATTCTCATAATTCAGTATCTGCACGCTTGATTTATTCATATTTCGTTTTGAAATGGAGCCAGCTTTAAGCTTAAAGTTACTTAAAAACGGATATCACGAAGATTTGGCAATTCAGTATATGTCTATAATTGGATTGTAGCTAACTTATCTACAAAAAGTCGATCACTACACCAAAACTACTATTTGAAATGAATAGAGCCAAACCTCTACCTGTGTCTCGCTGGTTGTGATCAGATATTAATCTGTATTTCCTATTACCCGCTTTAGAAATAATTGTTATGATGTGATTTGTGCCATGTTGTACTTTAGTACTTTTATGCCTCTGCTATGGACAACTGCCATCAACTTGGGAGATACAGTTTTATGCTAATTCAATCAGATCAAACTTTAGAAAACAAGTTTCCGAAAAATGTTGATCATTTAAAAGCATGCTAAACGCAAATACGTTTGCCTGATAAAATATCTTATTGAATCACATTCTATATACTCTTGAGGCAGTTCGTTTATGGGGCACAAACTATCAGCACATTTTTGGGGAAGAAGTATTCCAATATGTCAATTCAGACCCAGAGACTCTAGCCACGTCACATAGAAATATATATTGAAATATTAGGGAGTGTCCAAGCGGTTCTGTGGACTTTGGTCAAGTTACGGACTATGCAATTGGGCTTTAATGCCCTGTGGTCAGGTTTCCAAATGTGCTCTTGGTCAGGTATACGTCAGGGGGTCGCGACGTGTGTGACGATGAGTAGGGATGTCGCTTGTCATAAACACAAGAGTACTTCACCTCAAAACTCGGCCCGTCTCTCACAAAAGCAAAGAAGGAAATGAGTGTATATTTGTGTGAGAAAATATTTCATTCATTTAATCAACTGCTGGAAATATTAATGCCAATTTTAGAGATCTAAGTTCAGTTAATGAGACAAAATGTTCGGAAGCTGGACAGTACTGTTATATCATATATAAAATATTTTTAATACTCTAGCTCTGTTAAAAAAGCCTTGGAATTCTAGATTAAATTTCACTAATGACAATAAGAGGTTTTAAACTTTTAGTGTACCACAATCATGTCTATGGACAGATTTTTATGTTTTATTGGTTCTAAAGATAGATGTTGGGTTTGGGGAAGAGTATTCCAATGTGTCAACTTCAGACCCAGAGACTCTAGCTACGTCACATAGAAATATAATTTAAATATTAGGTGGTTGACTGTTGTGTAAAACTACCTGAAAAATACAATAAGAACCACGACGTTTCGAGCGAAGGCCCTTCGTTTGGAAGTTAGTTGGGCCTACTATACTCTACCCACACTGCATGGCACCGCACGTTCGAGTTAAAATATTAGGGACTGACCAAGCGATTCTGTGGACCTTCAAATCCATCTCAAAAAGTGGGGGATGAAGCCTTCTAATAGTTATGGAGGCATGGAACACGTTTAACGTCTTCAGGGCATTTCTCCATCATTTATAGACATATCCCGACGGAAGCGTAACATCGGTCTAAGCGTTATGGGTATGGGTACATTTTTCCCGACAAAAGGGAGTGGTAAAGGAGCCGTCTAAAACACAAATTGTCTATTAAGCTCCATGACGCTAGCGGGAATGCGCAGGTATCGAGTGCCGGGAGTACGAGGGCACTAGGTTGTATGCGGCCATGCTTCCCCAGATAAATTTTGAAATCTAGAGTCTCTGAAACGCCATTTCATGCACTTTGGGGGAAGACTTAACAGAATTTTGATGATCAGAACATGTCGTTGATTCCCCTCTGCCCCAAAAGTGGGGGGATTTCGTCCTCCCCGTCTCCCCTCCCGGATTGACGCCCTTGTTGGTCAGATACGTCAGGGGTTCGCGACCCCTGACAAGCATTATCAGTTAAGTACAATATTAGGTATGTGACGATGAGTAGGGATGTCGCTTGTCATAAACGCAGTAGTACTTCACCCCAACACAAACAGCGCAAAGTGAATAGAAAAAGATTTTTAGGTACATATCAAAATAGCAGAAGAAAAAAAAAGAAGGAAATTAAAAAGGAAATTATGCTGTGATAATTTGCTCTGTTTGTCGTGTTACCAACACTCCAACTGTGAACTTGTGAGATAGAAGCTTTGCGGGGAAGCTGATGTTTGTCTTGGCCTCTCTGACATTCATGACCTCTCTGACATTCATGACCTCTCTGACATTCATGACCTCTCTGACATTCTAGCTGTAGTAAGAGTGATGGTAATGCTTGGGCATCCTCTGCCACAAGCTATTTTCTATATGATCACGGCTTTGCGGGAGATTGGCTCCTTTCGTCTATGGGGAATACACATTCTGTGTATTTGTTGGGTTGTAGTGTTTCAAATGGTCAACTTCAGTCCATAGACTAGGTTTTAATGGAAATATAATCTGTCGAATCTTAAGAACTGTCGAAGGGGATTATTACCCCTTGGTTCAGGTAATGTCGTAGGGGGTCGCTACCCTGAGGGCAGGGCTCTATCGGAGTTTTTACCCATAGGGCATTTAGTCCTAGCGGGTCTCGTGTATACCCCCGCGGTAGGAAAACATAGTTTATAATGAGTCTTTGGGTTGACCAGAGTTTAAGGGTATAAATATAAATAATTAGTTCACTTCATCCCGATCCCGTTCTCCCGCAATTATTTGGCGTGTGTCATTTTTGTTTTCCGTATTTTCGTATATAACTGGCTTGGATTATTAACGGGAATATTGTTTATAATTTCCAAAACTTGATCTGGGGTAATAACTGGGATTGTATAACTGCTGCCTGGGGTTAATTTTGACGACACAAGCTCCTTTAATTTTGTACTATCAAATTCTTTAGATGGTTGCAAATCCTGGTTTATTGAAAAAATCAAATCGGCAAAAAACCTGTTTAGTTCCTCACTAATTAAGTGTTTGTCTTCTATGTGTTCGTTGTTTCATTTGAGTTCTTTTATTGTTGTTGTTTGCTTTTGAGTTCCGCTGAGCGATTTTAGGGCTTTCCAGATACCTTTTGGGTTGTTCTTATTGTTTTCTATCGAATCTAGAAAATATGTGCGTTTTGCTCCACGCATAAATTTGTTACCATGCATTTGGTGTGGCGATATGTACTCCAGTCACTTATAAGGTCAGACTTTCGTGCTTCTTTAAGTTGTTTATCTCGAGTGTTTATCCCCATTTTATTATTCGATCATTCTTCCAGCCTGGGAGGTTGGGGCGCGGGCAGCAAAAAATTAGGGAGGCGAGGCGCGGCAAAGGGGAAAATATGGGCGGGAAAAACCGCATGCCGCAAAACTACAGTCTCAAACACACTGAACCTAATTGCACGTCATAACGTATATTTCACTCATATTGTCTAAACGATGGATATTTATCTTAGTACTGTTTTTTTAGCAATAACGTATCGTTCGTCTAAAAAGTAAGTAATATATTGGCTATTTGAAAACAACCTAAATTAAAAATTTACGTATCCTGAAATACGCGCGTAACTCAAGATTTGTAGTTGTTGTTATATCCAAAGTGTTAAGTTTGCTTTCGCTCAAATCTGTTCATACCATGCTGGAAGGACGAGTTTCAGAATTGTCCTCCAGTAATAGGGTGTACTGCACAGCTACATCAATCTTGGAATTTAATCCATTTATCCAACTGACATGCTCAAGTGGTTGCTATTTTGCATCAGAACATGACGTCATGTGCGCCATATTTTATGAGTCTCAAACTCGCCTTTGAAACAGATAATTTAACCCAAGATTTTGTATGAGACGGTTAACCAGTTGTAATCTTTATCATACTTTGATAAAACTACGGCTAACGGGGCTTTTAACGGTTAACGGCGAACCCAATTTAAAACAATGTCTAGACCTATCATATAATATAATATTTGCTGTTGTCCCCATTAACCGTCCAAACGACATCAAATATTTTCGCTAATCGTTTGAAATGCTCCTAAATCTTACTATATAACGTTTATGCTCTTAAAACCATAGGAACATACTAGCAATTTCGTATCAAGGCTTATTTGAACATTGTAGTGCGGTACTTTGTTCCCAACGGGTGGTCTCAGAAATACCAGGAACACAACATGCACGTCCCCCACGACTGACAGGTGTTGATGTAACAGTACTGCACTCAGGCTGTGGTGTTTTGTTTTCCTCATTTATCGTTTGTGGTTTGGCTTCGTCCATTTATCTTAGTATTTAAATTCCTAATTCAATTTATTACTAGTTTAAAAAATATATACAGCTAACTTATATTATCAAAAATGAAAAAATTCTAGCTAAATTTCAAATATATACTAACCTATATTCTGCAAGACTACAGCAATTTTATTTCTACCTAGATTTAAAAATACTAGCATTTATACTTGAGTTGAACTTCAGAAAATTCCCAACGTTTATTTATGCAAAAATGTATTTGAAATTTAATATATTTACTAACTACCCTTAGTTTTGGACGAAGCCTCTTCCACAGGTGAATGAATTTGGAACCAAAACACTTTTATCAAAGCAAAGCAAACTTTTTCTGCCTTTTCGGACTTGTTTTTTGCCTGAAAAAGCTACAAGGAGTTTACATATTGTTGCAGGGCCTTTTTTAACTAATGTACTGGAGGGGCCAAAGCCCCCCCAGGCCCCATGTTGGCCCCCACAGCAAGCTATTTTGGCCCCCCCCCCAGTGAAGGTCCCTTTTGTCCAAAGTATAAGCAAAAAGGGGGAAAACTGAGTTTAGAGGACAGCTATGGTATTCTCACAACAAAACTGGCTCCATTTAGATGGGATACAGAGGAGGAATGCGGGTCTTCCCGAAATGCAACGCGCGCCTGGGCGGTTTATCATATATACTCAATTTCTCGGGCTGCTCCGACATTGTTCGATTGTTGGTCGCTGCGTTCACAACTCAGACATTAAAAGTAAAATATTAAAAAATGGCGAGTTTTCGCAGTATTACTGGGATGAAAGCTTCTGAATTAGATGGGCATGAACTTCTTTATGTTCATTGTGTGTCGAAAAATCCTGTGAATATGATCACAGATGGATTACCGTGCGTTCAACTGGAATGCTGCGAGGTTCATATAAGTTTTATGGATAGACAGGATAGTTTGGACATTCCACGAACAGCCCTTATTCCATCAGTTGTTAAAGGCATAAAAATCGAAGAAATGTTCGCTCATTGTAGTAGCCCTGCATTGATAGAAGTGCATACCAGTTGCGTTTTCAAGGTGAGATGATTTAAACGCATGCTTTTAATACTGTATATACATAATTTTGATTGAAATACATTTTGTATATTTCCAAAAAATAGAAACTTTAAAAACAGATAAGAAATACATACAATGTGTTTACAGTACATAATATCTTTGAATAAGAAAGGATTTAATCAGTAAAAATATAGTGAAAATTGATTATAATATATAAATATATTTGATATAATTCAGGGCATAAAATATATTTTTTATTTGTTTTTTATATTAATATCAAACACGTCATTGTTAGACTGATATTTAAGTCCTTTACCTTGACTTTGTTGTCATGTTCCTACTCAATGTGTTTCTTACTTCCATGTGTAGTTCCATGACCCCATTGAAATCAGGGATGGATGTGGCCGGCTAATACCTATGTAATATTGTCATGTTGTGGGAGTTTGATATTTTACCATCACCAACATCCCAAGCAGTCCCTCCAGGTAACCTGGATATTCAAAATGATGAGCTGGATAATGTACTTCCACCAGTACCTTTAAACAAGCCAACTGAATGCAATTGTTTTAAACAACTACTAAATCCGGTTTGTTTGGCAAATATTGATACACACCGAGTGGTACAGAATGAAGACCTGTCTAGTGGTGCTAGTGTTGGTGAAACTGAGGCAGTGAATGTAAATGAAGTTGAGGAAATTCAACAATTGACAGAAATTTTGGATGTGGAAGATACTGCCGTTGGTGACAATGTGGATGATGAAATGTCTGATGATGAGGACAATAGTTCGGATGTTATATCAATGTATTGTTGGGTCTTGGCATGAACAAAGACACCAAGGTGCTCTTGCAAGCTGCATGTGGAGGAGATCGGCAAAGCTTGATTTACAATTTAATGTGGAATCTGAACCAGACAATGTTAAAGACAAAAATGCTTTGAAATTTTCAATTTTTCACAACTACAAGTGGCATGTTATTGGTTATTGTGCGGTGAACAAAATACCTAAACTTAAGCGAGCTATGCATAGAAACGAAGTACGATCAGTTTCTCTCGAAAGTTTAAAGAGAAGATATGCTCCCAGGGAAAATACATTACTCTACTGTGCAGCATTGCTGATTGTGAAAAGTGGACCATGGGACAGAGATGATCCAAGAAACAATTATAACAGTGATATAGATTACTAGAATATTGTAAATTATTGTGTTTTTATCTTTTTGTGGAAGTGCAGGAACCCTTTGTACAAAGACCTGTTGTTATTTGAAGGCACATTTGAAAGACTGGAAGGAGACAAATTTTGTCCAGGTAATTTTCTGCTGGGTTACACTCCCTTCCACAACTGTGTGCTATCAAACGTTACAAATTGACAAGTAATCATACATATATACAGCTGTACTACAGATTATGGTTTTTATGATTTTTACATGTGTTGTGATTGCTTTTATAGCTGCTGTTGTGGCATAGTGGCAAGTCTTTATTCCACGAACATAAAAGTTAGAGAAGTATGAAATACTGAGTAAGTATGATCTAGTTGAATAAACAGCTAAGTCCTAACCTAATACTTCGTTGCAGCATTGTACGGAACATGTATATTGCTTAGGTTATGATATCATGTTTCATGATTGATAATATATTTTTCTAAGCATTTACTAGGATAAGCACAGTGTTACATAATTTGTAGAATTTAGACATCATACATATACTTTTAATTAGTACATACAGTATTTCATCATAGTTTAAGTTTTACATTTGAAAGTTTTATATTGAACATTTAGATTATTTGTTGGGTTTTTTACATTATTCATTAACTTGGAATTAAGATAATTGTACATAATTATGTAGGATCTATAATTTCAGGAAATAAATAGGTTAACATGTAAATCTAGAGGTACAAATGATCAGTTTTGTGACTCTAGATAGTATATTATAGTTAAATAAGTGACAGACAGTAGGTTTCTCGAGGCAGAGTAAAAGCACCGTTTTCTTTTTAATCAACCTAATTCTTCCCATGTGTTTTGGTTGAATGAAAATGGTGCAACATTTCTTAAACATTTTATGCATTTCTTATTTCAGGTCTACTGTAATTATGATATGATTTGTAACTTGAATTTTATGAAAGAAATAAATTATTTTCATAAACAATTCACTGTCTGTATTTATTATATTGTCTACCTAATTAGTAACAACCTGGGTGCCAGAGCCTCTGGGGGTTTTATTGGGGATGTGAGAAGTGACGACCTCCATAAGTCATAACTGATTTGAAAACAATTCCTGTCTATATTTTGCTCATAGATGGATTTTCCAATTTTGCTCTGGAGGTGTGGAAAAAATTCAGGAAGGTGTAACAGAATTAAACTTTATTTCAATCATATTACATCGTGTTACATTATGGTTAGATGTTACATTATTTGCCAAAGCCAAATGCAGGAACAGTTTGTTCAACAAATTTTATAAATCACCATTTTGTAGACAACTAGCAAGTTTAAACACATTCTCCACTGTAAGTAATGGCTGGGCATAACTTGTTGTTGGTGGTGGTGCAGAGGGTGGTGGTGGTGGTGCCGAGAGTGGTGGTGGTGCTGAGGGTGTTGGTGGTGCCGAGGGTGGTGGGAGTGCTGAGGGCGGTGGTGGTGCCAAGGGTGGTAGTGATGGGGGTGCTGAGGGTGGTGGTGGCCTCTTATCAATCACTAGTTCTGATAAACTGTCAGATAATGTCAAACCATAATGGATTTCAGCATCTTCCAATGTTGCAAACTTTTTCCTGTACACAGCAGTTACTCGTGATCGCAGACGGCAATCTATATAAAAGGCATGAAAACAAGAATGAAGTAACATCATATCTATGATTGAATAATATTTAAAAAACATCCTTGATCTTACTCTTTTTATACTAAAGGCTTTCAAAATAAGCCGGCAGCCGCTGGGTTACTTTGAGCTTTACCGCTGGGTTACTATGAGCTTTACCGCTGGCAACTGTGAGCTATCGGTCAAATTTTAGAACAATTTCAATAACAGACAACTTAAAATCCACATTACCGCCTGCTAATTTATTATCACAACAGTCTATATTGAACTAATTCTGAAATCCCTGTATATATATTAATGAATTAGACATCTAACAGTAGCATTAACTTACTTGATAAGAGAAGTTAGAAGAATGTTAGAAGAATGTTGGAAGAAGTACCACATTTAATATGTTTGGCACCATCGTCCCAGAAACTGTTCTTTTTACCAAATGCTCCAACAGACATTTTTCCATATTTTGGATCTGTTTTGGCAATCACGATGAACTCAACAAATGCCTTGTCTTCCTCAAAGGTCCATTGATGAAACACTGGGGACTTATTTGTAGGAGTAAGTTTCCTCTTTCTGGATATCTTTCTACTAAAAAACTACAAATAAAACCGATTCTACATTCAATTATTAAATACGAAATAGCTTTCAGTTGAACAACAGTTGACACTGTATTTATATTTATCTGTATATATACAGCAGTGCTATAAATGAATCTTTGTATAATTTTTACCTTTGGTGACATTCCAGGACTCTGAAACAAAGCTCGACTGGATGAATTCTCCGTACGTGCAACTCTTCGTGACTTGTTCACAGGCTTTCCCGGCGTATCTCCTTTAGAAATATATGCCCTCTTGGCAATATCATTTTCCTCATCAACAATGTCAATAATATTATAAACATCGCTGTCGTCAGATTCCATTTTTTCCCGAATTCTATAATAAAATAGAAAAATACAGTCAGTACAGTTAAATATATATTGCAGGTATTAAACAGGAGAATCAAAATATATAGCAACATATAAGCGTATGTTTCTAAATACAATATAAAATAGTGCATCATACACAAGATTCCCTCGCGCCATAATGATCACAACGCGGTCTATTCCCGCCATCTGCGTTAGAATACAGCAAAAATACCCCATTTTCAAACCGCGATTACTCCTCGATTTAGTGGAGCTATTTAAGGTTTTAAAGTACCAATATAAAGAACAAAGCTTGCTGAATATGATTTCCCGTTTCTGTTTAAAAAAGCTAATTAGCTCCAGCATTGTTTCAAGGTCACTTTTATGGCGTGTCCTCTGACCCGGAACAAGCATAAATACAATGCGTAATTAACATAACTAAAAAGATATATCTATACCAAACAAGTCAAAAATAACTAAATTAGATACCTAAACAAAACAATTATTAAAACATACCTTCCAAAAAATCAGATCTTTAGGGATAAAAATCGCAATATATTTCAACAATTTTTCACCTAACTTTGTTGAAAATGGCAAATGTGAATATTAATGAGATGCAATGCATTTCGGGAAGACCCTCATTCCTCCTCTGGATGGGATATATCAAAAATTGTCTCTGAAAATGCAGGAAATCAAGACACAGAGACTCAAGAATGCAAAAATTTTCTGGGGAAGTACCCCCAGACCCCCCTTCACCTTCCCACACCTGTAATACACCACCTACTTGTTACGTCCCCTTTCGATGATGCCCCCCCACTAACGATTTCTTAAAAAAGGCCCTGTATTGTTGTCTGAACATCAAATAAATACTCGAGTTTACATCGCTCATAAAATTGACAGATCGCTTTTTGTACAGCTAAATTTGTATGGAAATGGAAGAACAGGTATCGCTACATATTTCTATTGCAAAAGTTTATTGTGTGATTGCCATACAAAACCTACTAACCTGAAACTACTAATTGGTAGTTGTTCCTTAACATCCTTATATTCAATAACAACACCGTTCAAATGTTGATATTCTGTTAGAAGCTTGTCATAGTGTGGGTTTGGCAACGAGAGTAGCTGATGCTTATTGATCTTGGTTACGTCTGCTTCTAACTCAAAGTCACCATCGACAGATTTGACATTGAATTTAAATCAATGGATGAATACAAAACAAGTTATTCAGTGGTTTGGCAATATAAAAGATAAGGACAGACACAGTTTTATTTCGTTTGACATTGTCGATTTCTACCCATCTATTTCTAATAGACCATTGGACCAAGCTTTATCTTGGGCTTCAAATTTGGCTACTACACCTGAAAACGATATTTCGGTAAAAAATGACACCTTTTTAGGTGCTACTTTAACACCGCTGTTGATGGTGTTGATTTAACACTAGTTACGGTGCTAAAACAACACCATTCCTAGTGTGACATTAGCACTGGTTTTTAGAGTTAATTTAACACTTGTTGTGTAGTGCTAAAATAACACTTTGTTTTGGTGTTAAAGTAACACGCCTTTTTGATCGGTGCTAAAGTCACACAAGTTTAACTGCTAACCCTGGTGAAAATAAAACTTAATTTTGTTATTAGTTTATGGCCTCATAATATTACACACAAACAAGAAAATAGTTTCGTGATTATTATTAAATAAATTAAAAGTTTTGGGGTTCATTTTCCTTAGCTGTTCATGATTCAGTTTAACAATTTTTAATATTCTTCCACTTGAAATATCCTTTCACAAAACTTTCTAACCATTATGCATGCATTAAAAATGAAGTTTAATGTAAATGTTGTATATATACTCTTTCCATTGGAGTTCCAGCTCATTGACAAATTTCTGGACAGAAATTATTTCCTTAGCATCAGCGCGCTTGTCCATTAAAACCGCTTCCAAGAAGGCGTAGATATTCGAAACTCCTGGAGTGTACTCCATATTCAGCACATAAAAAGTGGCGATAAGCATGGTCACCACCATAGCCACTGGACTGTTTTTGCCTGAGAAGTTTAAATAGATTTGTCCATCAGCAGCGATGTAAAAAGGATCCAAGATTGCCAGGTCTCCAGAAGCTATAATCCGTGGATAGGTGGATTTCTCTACTTCTTCGGCAATGGAATCATTATCCTGAAAATATTTATTTTGATTTTAGCTTATAAGTTAAATATCGACTAACCTTAGGTCCTTAACCTCACCCCTTAACACTGAGCCTAAGTCACATTGTTGCTTCTTTAAATAATTATGTCATAAATATTTTTTACCAGGAAGCTTTGCTCTCATTAATAAAGACATAAGGCAATCGGATCTAGAATCAGGCCTCCAGGCCAAAAAAGTGTTTACTGTATGACGTAATTATCGAAAGGGTCAAGTAATGATTTAACAAGAGGCATATAAATATATAGTTAACTCATCTATGCCCAACACTTCCCCTCTGCATGAAGTATGTCAAATTTTCTACTAAAATATACTTACTGTGCAAATCATGAAAAAGAGTTTTTTTTGAAATGGCTTTCTCTTTCAAACAGGATTGGAGAACCAATGCCGTAACAGTGCTCTCAATTTTAATTAATTCTCACGTCATCGTCACGAGTACAAAATATTATATTTGCTATAACCTGTAGCAAGGCGGGGTTCTTTTGGGTGAAATGCCGCATAGAGTGTTAAACCCATTTTAATATTATTATTATACGACTACACAGTACAGACGAAATATTCTCACCATAGGATTTGTATATATATGACCCAGAAGTTTCCAATCGTTTCTGCAGAAACTAAGGGCATTTCAGCCCCAGGGCTGAATTTGGCCCCGGGGTTGAAAAAGCTCCATGTAATCAGCGCCTTACAGTAGTAGACAGCTATCTTTGTTCTAGCAGGATACCAGACATGGCAAAATTGCTTGCTTGCCATGTACAAAACCCAACGTGAAAAAATAATGTTATTTACGTTATTTACATAAAGAAGCTGAGCCAGTCTGGCTTTCCGAGTTGCCCCTATTCACCGGGTCAACTCACCTCATGCAATCAGCCCCTCAATACAGTCCCACGGCCAACCAACTCAGTACATAAGTACATCACTACATGTATACCCAGGCTTTTTGAGGCCAAGCCTGTTGGAGTGTTGGCTCTCTCTATAAGCCCGATATTTACAGTATTAAAACAGAACTATTTAAGAGGCCTATACTCTGCTAAATTATATAATAACATTTCATAATACTTTACTATGAAAACATTTTCAAAATATTTATATTTTGCCTGACAGAGACGCGTGGGTGATGGGGCCTGGCATCCATATTTTAAAATTATATTTCATCTAAGTCTTTATATTCAATCCTATTATAAATTGAAATCTCAAATTATTTCAAAGATTTTTTTGCACTTCACTTGGTTGAACTAGAATACTGGGTTTGGTGGATAATCCAAGTGAGTAGATATATACATTATACACAATTTTAAGACCTAACCAGGAACGGTTGCGAAAAATGCAACCAATAAACAATAGGTCCTCTGGCAGGAATTGAACCCACGGCCTGCGATTCCGGTGCAGCGCTCTAACCAACTGAGCTACAGAGGCCAGTTGCTGAGCTGTAACCGTAAGTTCTGTATATATAGGTTATCGGGTGTGCGGGTTGTGATAAAGGAAACCTCAAAGATTTTTTTGCACTTCACTTCGTTGAACTAGAATAATGGGTTTGGTGGATAATCCAAGTGAGTAGATATATACATTATACACAATTATGGATATATATATACACAATTTTAAGACCTAACCAGGAACGGTTGGCAAAAATGCAACACTAGGCCCTCTGGCAGGAATTGAACCCACGGCCCTGCGATTCCGGTGCAGCGCTCTAACCAACTGAGCTACAGAGGCCAGTTGCTAAGCTGTATTGTAAACCGTATTCTAGTTCAACCAAGTGAAGTGCAAAAAATCTTTGAAGTTTACCTTATCACAACCCGCACACCCGATAACCTATATATACAGAACTTACGCTTACAGCTCAGCAACTGGCCTCTGTAGCTCAGTTGGTTAGAGCGCTGCACCGGAATCGCAGGGCCGTGGTTTCAATTCCTGCCAGTGAACCTAGTGTTGCATTTTGCGCAACCGCTCCTGGTTAGGTCTTAAAATTGTGTATATATCTACTCACTTGGATTATCATGCACCAAACCCAGTATTCTAGTTCAACCAAGTGAAGTGCAAAAAAATCTTTGAAGTTTACCTTATCACAACCCGCACACCCGATAACCTATATATACAGAACTTACAGTTACAGCTCAGCAACTGGTCTCTGTCGCTCAGTTGGTTAGAGCGCTGCACCGGAATCGCAGGGCCGTGGGTTCAATTCCTGCCAGAGGACCTAGTGTTGCATTTTTCGCAACCGTTCCTGGTTAGGTCTTAAAATTGTGTATATATCTACTCACTTGGATTATCCACCAAACCCAGTATTCTCCAATTATTATTTAACTTTAATTACCTGCTTTTTGAGGTTATTTTTGGAGAAATCTAAATCCGTGTCGTTATGTCGTTTGTATTTTAATATATCAGTCACTCAAACATAAATATTACCATGAATTACCAGCATGCTTTGTGGCCACGCACATATGGGAGAAATTTTTTGATACGAAATTTATAGTTTTTATACGATCTACGACATTGTTTTGATCTCGCACTTTATTGAGTTAAAATAAAATGAGTTCGTGAATCATGTTGTGTTATTGTATAAAATATGGCCTTCGACTAGCAAATATTCAATGTTTTTTTCCGACTGATGAACGCAACTCCATACTTAATATTATGATTCAAGCGCTGGCACGGGGACGATCACGATATCCTAAATATATTTCAACAATATAAATGGCATAAATACAGTACTCTTCATCCTCAAGAATAGAGATGGTAATCTCCTTCAAACCCGCATTTATTAGAGTTTCGCGTAAAGAAGAATCCATCTTCTGAAACGAAAGGAAATCACAATTAAATATTAGATGATGTTTGATATAAAAATACTTTGAGAATATCATACATAAATCGCGTTTTATCAACTCGTGTGGAACCTTCTAAAGTGGTGTTAAACAAATCGAGTGTTAAATTGACCCTTTGTAAATATTTGTATTTCTTTGGTGTTAAATTAGCACTGAATTAGGTGCTAAAATGACACTTTCTATTTAGCACCACCCTTAGGTGTCAATCTAACACCAGTCGAGGTGCTATTTTAACACTCTAAAATTAACAGTGAACCCACCATTTAGCAAGAGTGTTAGTACAAACATATAGGACGTAATTTCTTTGGTCTAATTGAGAAACATTTTCCACCGCACCACAAGCTCCATAAAATTTTTAACAGAAATAGAGTTAAAGTAAGTTATAGCTGCATGAACAATGTCAAGTCAGTAATCACTAAACACAATGCACGCATATCTAGGAATAACAAGCCACAGGACAGGGACACTACCAAGTGCAGTTGTAGATAAAACACCATTTGCCCGCTTCAAAAACAATGCATGACTAGGGACATAGTATACAAAGCAACAGTCACAGTAAGCAACACAAACACGATCAAAAATTACATTGGCATGACTGCAACCACATTCAAGGAGCGATTGGCCAACCACACTAAATCTTTTCAGCATAAAAAGCACGCAAACAACACAGAACTTTCGAAATATATTTGGACATTGAAAGAAAACAATAAGGATTTCAGTATTAATTGGCATATTTTAAAACACTCTATTTCGTACATACCAATTTAACATACCAATTTAACAACAAAGTCGATTCCTTTTGGCTCTTCGTAAGAATGCCAATGTGCAGTTTAACATACGAACTAACAGCCGCGACAACACCAGAAAGTATAAAAAAAAAACTCGAAGCGGAATATACCCAAACGATTAAAGTCGCCAGCGATGAAATGAATAATTTCAAATTTTCAATCTTGCCGCACGAAATGTGATCTCATGTTATGCCTAATACGGTATTCCATGCCATATAGAGACTTATCGGAGTTGTTGGAGCGCGTGGTCCCTCGGAACCCAGTATTGTGCGTCACGTCTCGTATAGCACATCCACTGAGAATATTTTTGTGTTTCTGACAAAAAATATGGCCTAATGGCTTGCTTTCGTTGCGCTGTCAGAATCTATTCAAGCATTAGTAAAGCATATTGGCAGGATTCATCGAAATGAACCGAATTTCCATGTCGTTTGTGGTATCAAGAGATTTGCGCGAAAATATTCAAACATTCATATTTTCACCCCAAGAAACGGAGTTAATTTAGCAATACCAATATAGGTGTTACTTTAACACCCATGTTCTACCTCCAGAAACGGTGCTAATTTAGCACTACGAATAACAAATGTTTAACACCCGTAGACGTGTTATTTTAAAACCCAAAAATTAGCACCAGAAACCGGTGTTATTGTAACACTTGCACTCCTCTTGTAGGTGCTAATTTAACACTTCTAAAGTGGTGTTAAACAAATCGAGTGTTAAATTGACCCTTTGTAAATATTTGTATTTCTTTGGTGTTAAATTAGCACTGAATTAGGTGCTAAAATGACACTTTCTATTTAGCACCACCCTTAGGTGTCAATCTAACACCAGTCGAGGTGCTATTTTAACACTCTAAAATTAACAGTGAACCCACCATTTAGCAAGAGTGTTAGTACAAACATATAGGACGTAATTTCTTTGGTCTAATTGAGAAACATTTTCCACCGCACCACAAGCTCCATAAAATTTTTAACAGAAATAGAGTTAAAGTAAGTTATAGCTGCATGAACAATGTCAAGTCAGTAATCACTAAACACAATGCACGCATATCTAGGAATAACAAGCCACAGGACAGGGACACTACCAAGTGCAGTTGTAGATAAAACACCATTTGCCCGCTTCAAAAACAATGCATGACTAGGGACATAGTATACAAAGCAACAGTCACAGTAAGCAACACAAACACGATCAAAAATTACATTGGCATGACTGCAACCACATTCAAGGAGCGATTGGCCAACCACACTAAATCTTTTCAGCATAAAAAGCACGCAAACAACACAGAACTTTCGAAATATATTTGGACATTGAAAGAAAACAATAAGGATTTCAGTATTAATTGGCATATTTTAAAACACTCTATTTCGTACATAGGAGGATCAAAACGATGCAATTTATGTTTAGAAGAAAAATTTTGTATTTTGAAAGAAAAAAACAAGAATTGTTTACTCGACAAAAGAGCTGAAATAATTTCACGGTGTCGTCATCGTAACAAATTTCGCATAAACAACGCAAACAAAGCCATGCGTGCACACATTGTCTCCCACATACACCCCACGTTCCGGCAGGAAGCATATAAGCGGTCATTTCTTTCGATACTTGTCACTGCCTGATGATTCTTTTACAGATGAAACAGCCTGTTGCAGACCAGTTTTGAGGTAAGCGAAAATCTATATATATATATATATAGACAAGTATCGAGTTTAGAATCATATGAGTAGAGTGCTCAATACCGAGGTAGAGCGGATATAACACAGAAGGACAAACTTGAGTCACTTCATTTAAACTTTATTCACTACAAATTTGTTTCGTATAGCAAGCAAAGCTTGCTACACTCATCAGGTGAAAACGCGTTTGATGTTGTTATGCCTTAGGAAACTTGAGATATTATATATACATGTTTGACGTCATAGAAACTATATGTTGGTTTATATTTACAGTGTTATATTACATAGATTAGCTATTGGTTGCTCAGCAGGAAGTTTTTTCTGTGTCTACAGGATGACAATAGTTCGTTTCTAGAGTTCAAGGAACTGAGTTGCGGATAATAAATAATAATAAACTTTTCATGTAAGCACAGGTTGCATCGAGCGCGTTTTGAATTGGCCCCACGTATGTCCTACATAGGTCTTCTCTTCTGTGGTATCTTCTCTCGTCACAGTGGCTTGGTAAACTACACTCTCAGTCAGGCATTTACCAGAGAGGGGGCAGGAATCCTTCTGGCGGCAATTGCATTCTTTTCTTACATCGGTAGTGTTGGTCTGGGGCTGTTTCGCGAGTATGGTTTTGTTGTGGGCCGAGATAACGTTCTGTATGTTTGGCATACAGCTATAACTTAGCTTTAACGTGTTTCGGTTAAGTATTTTGTGCAATGGATGGCTTTGCGGGAAACATTCGTCAATGGCTTGCAGAAATTTGTGCCCAATATTGGTAGCAACATTGGCGCTGTAGGGCGGGTTGAACCATATTAAGTTTCTGCTTCTGGAGCGTTTTGGCTTTGGAGGTTGAGGTTTGAAGCTTAGGGGGTAGTTGTAACCGCTTCTTTGCAGGGCTTCTTGGTAAGGTGGAATGGCCGAGTCAAACGATTGCTTATCCGAGGATATATTGGATAGCCGTCTGTTGATTGCCTCTGGTATGCTGCGGAGTATTGATGGTGGGTGGTTGCTCTGACTGTTGACGTATTGTGGGACGTTTCCGGGTTTCATAATTATAAGGTTTGTAAGATGCGGATCTTAGATCTAATGTAATGTCGAGATAGTTGGTACATTTCTTGTTAGCTTCGGTGGTGATCTTTAGGTTGTGGTCGCTGAATATCTTACAAATGTGTTTTTTAATGTTCTCGATCTCTCTCGGGGTTTTGTTGAGTGCTGCTAAACCGTCATCTCTGTACAGACCGATATCATTGCCGTACTCGGTAGTCAATTTCGATAGTAGGTAGGAGCCAACTAGTTCGCATGTTTCTGCGCCGTCAAAGCTGCCCATGGAAACGTCGAAGAGGGAGTTTGATGTTTTCTTGCACCAAGTTGAGCTACCGTTGAAGAGGAGTGTATTTTTTGCCTGAATAATGATGCTTTTTTCATTCTCGGTTATCACGTCGTATTGCGAGGCAAAGGATAGATTTCCGGAAATCGGTATCGTCAGCAAACAAATCCTTCAACGGATCAACTCGAAAATCGTGAAGTCTGCCAAACTAAATCAGTGGAAAAACACAGATTCAGTTATCAAGTGGTTCGACAATATGCCTGACAAATCCACCCGCTCATTCATCAGCTTCGATGTTGTAGATTTTTACCCATCCATATCAGAAGAGTTGCTGAAACAAGCCCTATCCTTTGCCTCGCAATACGACGTAATAAACGAGAATGAAAAAAGCATCATTATTCAGGCAAAAAATACACTCCTCTTCAACGGTAACTCAACTTGGTGCAAGAAAACATCAAACTCCCTCTTCGACGTTTCCATGGGCAGCTTTGATGGCGCAGAAACATGCGAACTAGTTTGCTCCTACCTACTATCGAAATTGACTACCGAGTACGGCAATGATATCGGTCTGTACAGAGATGACGGTTTAGCAGCACTCAACAAAACCCCGAGAGAGATCGAGAACATTAAAAAACACATTTGTAAGATATTCAGCGACCACAACCTAAAGATCACCACCGAAGCTAACAAGAAATGTACCAACTATCTCGACATTACATTAGATCTAAGATCCGCATCTTACAAACCTTATAATTATGAAACCCGGAAACGTCCCACAATACGTCAACAGCCAGAGCAACCACCCACCATCAATACTCCGCAGCATACCAGAGGCAATCAACAGACGGCTATCCAATATATCCTCGGATAAGCAATCGCTTGACTCGGCCATTCCACCTTACCAAGAAGCCCTGCAAAGAAGCGGTTACAACTACCCCCTAAGCTTCAAACCTCAACCTCCAAAGCCAAAACGCTCCAGAAGCAGAAACGTAATATGGTTCAACCCGCCCTACAGCGCCAATGTTGCTACCGATATTGGGCACAAATTTCTGCAAGCCCTTGACGAATGTTTCCCGCAAAGCCATCCATTGCACAAAATACTTAACCGAAACACGTTAAAGCTAAGTTATAGCTGTATGCCAAACATACAGAACGTTATCTCGGCTCACAACAAAACCATACTCGCGAAACAGCCCCAGACCAACACTACCGATGTAAGCAAAGAATGCAATTGCCCCCAGAAGGATTCCTGCCCCCTCTCTCGTAAATGCCTGACTGAGAGTGTAGTTTACCAAGCCACTGTGACGAGAGAAGATACCACAGAAGAGAAGACCTATGTAGGACATACGGGGGGCCAATTCAAAACGCGCTTCAATAACCACACAAATTATTTTAGAAACGTTAAGCATAAGCATTCTACCGCACTCAGCAAATACGTTTGGCATTTAAAGGAATCCAATGTACAACATTCAGTTAAGTGGAAAGTTATCAAAAAATGCAAGAGTTACTCGAACAAAACTAAGCGATGCAACCTGTGCTTACATGAAAAGTTTATTATTATTTATTATCCGCAACTCAGTTCCTTGAACTCTAGAAACGAACTATTGTCATCCTGTAGACACAGAAAAAACTTCCTGCTGAGCAACCAATAGCTAATCTATGTAATATAACACTGTAAATATAAACCAACATATAGTTTCTATGACGTCAAACATGTATATATAATATCTCAAGTTTCCTAAGGCATAACAACATCAAATGCGTTTTCACCTGATGAGTGTAGCAAGCTTTGCTTGCTATACGAAACAAATTTGTAGTGAATAAAGTTTAAATGAAGTGACTCAAGTTCGTCCTTTGTGTTTTATATATATATATATATATATATATAAATGCAGACATGCATGTTTCGCCGTTCAATGGCTAGTCAGTGCAGCTTGTAACGAAGTCTAGATGCGAGTGTCTTATATATATATATGTATATATATGTATATATATGTATATAATATGGTATGTGATATGGTACATGTTACAAGATTGGAAATATATTAACCAAGGATTGGTCTCATGCTTTGGATTCAGAAAAATCATCTGAACTCCCAACGGGAATCGAACTCGTTTCTTCCGATTGCCTGTTCGGAGTTTCAGACAGCAATGCGATGTTAACTGGAGACCTGCATGGTTCCTACTAATGATATGCGGATTTTAAATTTAAAGTCTCAACATATCTGTACGTACTTTGTATTTGGAGTCTCAACTTATCTGTTCGTGTCTGTCTTTACATTAGAACTTCACTGAAAAACAGCGTGCTAAAATATTTAACTGGGATTTCCGAACACCAGTTATGGTTACAAATTCAGAATAAGAAGCTTAAATCCATATTACTATGTGTTTGTTACAGACCCCCTGATTGTCATGTATCATGCTTTGTGAGTAATTTTATGGTTGAATACACAAAGGCACTTACAAATGGAAAGGATATTTTGGTCCTTTGTAATTTGTTGAAAATCACCGAAGATGCCTTGAGAGATATGTGCTGCAGTTTGAACCTAACACAACTAATTAATAAACTTACAAGGATAACTTTGCAGTCGCAGAGAGTGGTGTAGTGGAAATTAACATTAGTGATAATTGCTTGGCTTATTGTGTCCTTAAATTAAATAAACCAAAACCACAACCAATCTATATTAATGCGCGAAATGATAAGCATTACGACCGAAATCAATTTGTGCTGGATCTATCACAAATTCCTTGGTATAACGATCTTTCAATTGATGATGTAAATGGAAACTAGCACATTTTGATAACCAGTTCCTATGTATTTTGAAAAAACATGCACCTATCAATAATATGAAAATAAGATATCGCCAGCGTCCATTTGTGAAAAATGAGATTAAAACACTTATGAAAAGCAGAGAGAAATTACATAAGCTTGCTCGTCAAACCAGGATGCCAGTTGATTGGGAAAATTATCGTATATGCCGACAGAATGTAAAAAAGAAGCTACGAGAAACTGAGAAAGAATATGTGCAAAATGAAATACATAAGAACTCCAATAAAATATCTATGTGGAAAGTTATAAGGAATTGTCTTCCACGTAAAGAGTCGACGGAACTTAAATATTCAAGAAATATTAAGGAACTAGTTGAGGAATTCAAATTTTTTTTACCTCAGTGGGATTTAAGCATCCGAAGCTGCAGTTGCACTTGCAACTGAGCAAGTATGTGACAGTATACGACAAAAAGGAAAAACTTTAGTTACCAAATATCAAAGTGGTAACAGGAAGTTACATTCCTCTAAACATACTCATCTCGGACAAAATCCTTGAATCTATGGATCGTAAGGAAGTGACTGCCTTAGTTAGACTTATCCAAAGCATTTGACAGTATAGATAATTCAATTGTATTTAGGAAACTTAAAACAATTGGGTTTTTTAAATTTGCATTGTATTGGTTCAAAAAATACTTATCAGAAAGAAGTCAATCGGTACGCATTGGATCGATGTTATCGGAAAAAAGTAAAATAACCCGAGGCGTCCAACAAGGATCTTTTCTTGGGTCAGTGTTATTCAACATATACATTAATGATTTGTCCAGTGTGCCAAAGGAGTCCTCCTTGAAATCGTATGTGGATGATTCAAAAATGTATTTAGCATTCCCATTCTGGATACGAAGATTGCAGCGTCCAAACTTACAGAGGATATGAAAAGAATCACTACTTGGTGCTGTTTTAATAGTTTGCTGGTGAATCCAAAAAAACTAAGCTGCTTTTATTAGGCACGAGTCAAATGCTAAAGAGACTTTCTGGGACTGATTTTCTTATAACTGTTCTTAATGAGAAAATAACTCCAGTTTCGTTTGTTAAAGATTTAGGAATGACATTGAATTCAAGCTTGACCTATGATGAACATATTACAAATTTTGTTTCAACGTGCATTGCGGAATTATGCCAAATCAACAGAGTTAAACACATCTTTGATAAACAAACACTAATTCTTATTAGGACTACATTAATTTTTAGCGGAATGTATTATTTTTCCTCTATTTGGTCTAATACCTCGAAGAAGAATATATCCAAACTCCTAAGCATGCAGAACTTTGGGACGCGTATAATCACCGAAACAAGAAAATATGACCATGTGACACCTATCCTTCAACAGCTAGGTTGGCTTCCAGTTAAGTATATGCTAAAACTCAAGGATGCTGTTATGACGTTCAAATGTATTAAAGGGTTGGCTCCATCGTACTTATGTGATAAGTTTGAAACGAGATCGGAGTTCCATAGCGTCAACACAAGACACAAGAACAATTTAGATATTCCACGGTATAGTTCGGCTTCTGGTCAACGAACATTTCATTTCCGAGCAGTGACTATATGGAACGAACTTCCAAAAACTATTAAGGATATCGCGACTCTGGGTCATTTTAATTCGGAATATAAACTTATTTTATTACATTAATTTTTAGATAGTAATAGAGTATAATAGATAGTAATAGTATATACTATAATGAAATTGTGATATCTTGTATTTTACTCAATGTGATTGTAATGTTAGTCTTGCGTTCATAAGTTTTTTTTTAATAATATTTAATAAAATATCGCTTAGGTTAACCACTGATCTCTATATTGTAGCTTAGCGCATTTTTTTCTCTTTTCCTCTAAAGCGTCTGGGTACGTCTCGTTAAAAGGCGCTATTAATACAAACCTACCTACAATCTTGGAAAAAAATTCGACGACTTTTTAAATTTTGATATTATTTCCCCCTCTCCCCGCTGTACAATGTTGGTGTTGAGGCCATATCCTTGCAAATCTACATTACCTGAACCAACATTGTTCTGGGGGGGAAGGGGGGGGGGGGGCCGAAATTTAGGGCAATTAGCAGATTTGATTGAGATTACTTGCATATTTTGATGATGTGTTTTGATATTTGAATAGACTTTTCAAATGATATGCGTACTTTGTACTTAAAATCTTAACATATTTGTAATGTGATTTTGTAATTACAAGATTTCCTCATTTGTATTCAGAATGCAGCTAAGGATTAAATAAAGTTCATACATACATACATACATACATACATACATGCAATGATAAATCACAGCCGTCGTATTTAATTAATTTTCTGCCAGGCGCTTTCTTCGTTTCGTCCTCTGTAACGCCTCCGCGCACTCGTTTAGGATAGCCACTGATCTCTATATAGTATCTTAGCGCATTTTTCTCTCTTTTCCTCTAAAGCGCCTGGGTACGAGGCTGCTACATCTCGTTAAAAGGGGCGTAAAACTGTGACAGACCAAATACTATTAATACAAACCTACTACAATCTTGGAAAAAAATTCGTGGACTTTTTAAATTTTGACATCGTTTCCCCTTCTCCCCGCTGTACAATGTTGGTATTGAGGCTATATCACTTGCAAATCGACACTACCTGAACCAACATTGTTCTGGGGAACGGGGGGGGGGCGAAATTTAGGGCAATTACCAGATTTTATTGAGATTACTTGCATATTTTGACGATGTGTTTTGAAATTTCAATAGACTTTTCAAAAAGTCTACGAATATATTTTCCAAGATTGTAGTACTATTACAAATCCTGCGTTCTGATTGGTTCCCTACTACAGGACCACCAGGAATTAGCCTTCTCGTAACAAAAAGCGACAAAAAAGTCTTTAATACATTTTTTTAAACGTGTCCTGAAGTGCAGTCTTGTCGCTCTACACGAAAATTTATCCACAAAGACGCACTTTATAATACTCAATAATTCTCCGACTATAATATTTTGTAATTCTAATTTTATTTATAAAGATATTTTGCGTCTATAGCTATAAATCATGATCTACAGTGAGACACTTTACAGTATACAACATAATAACTTGCTGCAATTTGATTGCGCATTATAGTTGAATTGAATTGAATTGAACTTTATTTAAACACGGTGTCTCATCATTACAAAATGCTCTTCCTGAGAGCCGTGTATTTATATAAAACAAATTAATTACTTATAAACTATTTACCTATTCGATTTAAGTATGTTTTTAAAAACAGAAATATTTTTGCATGCCTTTGTTGCGTTATCAAGCGAATTTCAGGCAACTGCTCCACTATAGGCAAGACTATTTTCTAGAAAGTTTGTATTTGGTCTAGGCATGCACAAATTTAAATTGCTACCTTTCACCTCATAGTCATGTATATCATCCCTCTTCGAAAACTGGGATGTCAGATAGGAAGGTGCGGCATTGTTTACTACCTTAAACATCAACAATGCCTTATTCATATTCCAACGGCGCTCTATAACGTTTGCCAGCCTAGTTTATCTATGATCTCTGCTGACCTAATTTCAAAGTCAGGGCGCGTGATAATTCTTCCAGCACGGTTATGCAACAGACGAACGGCTTGGTAATTCTAGGTGCCAAGCAAATTAACATATATTCAGTTTTAATGGTGTTTAGGCTGAGGCGATTTACTCTAAGCCATTCGTTCATATATGTCAAATCAGCGTTAATTCTACTCTCCAATTCATCAATTTTTTCATTACCTGAGCTAATATTGGTATCGTCTGCGCACAAGAAAGAAAAGAGGTCCTAATATCGAACCCTGTGGCACACCAGATTTTATCGCGCGAGAATTAGACAATACTCCATTTGCAAATTTTTGTTTTCTGTTTGAAAGATATGACTGGATCCAGGCCAATTCATTACCAAAAAAGCCGTAGTATTGGAGCTTACTCAAAAGAAAAGCGTGATTAACGGTGTCGAAAGCTTTTTTAAGGTCCACCAAAACAGCTATATTTACATTGCCTTTGTCCATGTTGCTAAGCCAGTATCTTTGTGAAGGGCTGTAACTGTGGAGTGGAGAGGTTTAAAACCCGACTGAATAAAAGATCATTGTTGTTAAAATATTCATAGAATTGGTTAAAAACAATCTTCTCAAAAACTTTAGCTATTACGGATAAAACAGAAATTGGCATATAGTTGTTCATATCGGATCCCTATCCACTTTTAAAAATTGGGTTTATTTTATCATCCCTCCAATTGTTTGGAAGAATACCGCATAAGAGAGATTATTAAATATTTTAGACAAAGGGGCAGATATAATTTTTGCAATCACCTTTAAAATACAACATGGTATTTTATCAAAGCCCGACACCTTCTTAGATGGAATTTTTCCAATAGTAGTCACTACACATTCTGCACTAATGTGCTTGAAATTAAAATTGCTAGAGGATTGTCTTAGATAACTATCAGGGTGTATATTTGTCTGCGGAATGTCCCGGGAAAGTTCCGTTCCAATCTCAATAAAATTATTATTAAACGTTTCCGCGATACGTTTTCGATCAGGTATGATACCCGAGTCATTCGTAATCACATTAACTGAAGTTCCAACTAATTCAACTTCAAGTTGTATTGCAACTCTAAGTATCGAAAAGACGAACATGATTGTGAAAATTAAGCTATTCGCTTTTAAAACCATTTAAAGGTCAGCGTCCTGTATACAGAACAGCACGTTGTAGTGCACATTTTGATCAGTGGCTGCTGCAGGAAGCATATTGATGTCCCGTATGTATCAGCAAATTGTTGATGAGGTTGTGAGTTAGTTAGAATGCGTTCACAATCGAGGATTTTTTAGCGATTCTTGACGAAAAATATGATATTCCTGGCGATGGGACAGACTCTGATATTTCAGACATAGATGATCAAGGAGAAGAAATTGATATTTTGGCCGAAAATACGGATGATTGAGGGGAAGCAGATAATAATGATACTTCTGACTTTGACAACATTCATGGGATTAATGTAGTTGATGTTGGTGGACCTTCTAATCGGGCTGGAAGACTTTCTACTTATGACTTCTTAAAGACCAAATGGTCGGATAAACTCGAAGTAGAACAATCTGTCTCTGAAGCAAGGGGAAAGTTCAAGGAACAGGTAGGACCAACAAAAATTTTACCAAAGGAAGCTTCTGCTTTAAATTTCTTGAAATTACTCCTATCTATAAATGTTGTAAATCAAATTATTTTGGAAACAAGTCGATATGCGTATCAACAATATATTTCTCATAACAACCACCCAGAAACATGAGAAAAGTTTACTGTAGTGGAATTTTTAGCTTTTCTCGGTATACTTATCGGAATGGGACTGAAAATGGTGCCATGTATGCGCGACTGTTGGTCGCAAGATTGGTCTTTGGAATTCCCCCGTTGCTCTTGTTATGCGTCTTGCAAAATTTCGGAAAATTTTAAAGTACTTACACCTAAATAATAACTCTAAAATGCTTCCCAGAGATAACCCTTCTTATCGATGGTATCAAAGCTAATTTCAAGGTACATTATAATCCACATGAGGAAAAATCTATTGACGAGGCCATGATTCGATTCAAAGGACGAACGATCCTGAAGAAGTATATGCTAAAAAACCATCAAATGTGGTATCAAAATGTGGTGTCGTTGTGATGGAAGAACTAGATATCTGTGTGATTTTGAGATTTATACTGGTAAAACTGCTGATGCAATTGAATATGGGCTGGGATATAAAATTGTAACAAACTTATGTCAGCAAATTTATGGAAAGTGGCACAAAGTATTGTTTGACAATTTTTTTACCATTATAGATCTTTGTCAAGACTTTTTTGCCAACAAAACACTCCACTGCGGGACAATTAGAGCTGGTCGTCGTGGCCTTTCGGAAGAGTTATTCCACAAAGCAAAGTTGAAGAAACTATCAAGGGGTGATGTCATTGAAATGAAAAAGAGGCCCCTCTTAGCAGTAACCTGGCTTGACAACAATGCTGTTCATGTTGTCTTAATTTGTGACAACCAGAAAATAGAACTGTGGAAGTGAAACGAAGAAAAAAGGATGGCGTCCAGCAGGTTGTACTTGTACCTTGTCCACAGGCGATTCAGCAGTACAATGTATTCATGGGTGGTGTTGACAAGAATCACCAGCTAAAATATATTATGAAATAGTTGTGAATTCGAAGAAATGGTGGCCTTTGAGTTATCAACGCGAAATGGCTATGAGTTAATTGACCTATGCATTATCAACGCTTACTTACTGGAGTGTGAATCTCCAAACCATACAAGGCGTTCCCAAACCATACAAGCCATTTCGTGCTGATCTAGAGAAGCAGCTGATAGGAAATTTTTCTAGCAGAAAGATTGTTGGTCGAAGGTCATTAGAGATGCTTTCAAAATTTACTGAAAGACATTTTCCTAGTTGTTTGCCTGCTAATGAAAGTGGTAAAAGGATGCAGCGCGGATATTCGCTTTGCTCTAAGAAGCCAGCGTACTGGTGTGCAGAGTGCGAAGTTGGACTTTGTCCGGCACCATGCTTTAGGCAGTATCACACAAAACCATGATGTTTAATTAATTAGTGACTATGTTTGATGTATTTCAAACATTGTATTGTACTGTTTTACCCAAATACTACATTAAATTAGGAAAACACTTCTTACTTTACGAAAACAATTGCATGATATATGGCTACGTTTCAGGGTAATATTGTAAGAAATATTTTTTGTTGCATAGGCATGTTATAAATAGATAAATGACATAACATGGTGATATACACAAAATTTTAAAAGTTGAACTACTTTTAGTTTTGGCTTTAGATTTTGTAAACATGTGAACGAAAGAACCGATTGTGATAATTTAAATATATTTTCTAATAGATGACCTGATATATTAATGCATATCTTAGCACAGCTGTATTCGTCTCTCTTTGAGCTTTCATTTGATATATAACATGTGCAGATTACCCGAAAGTAGGTGCGATTATAACTTGTGAATCTGCATGATTTTGGTCAAATTTGCTAAAAATTATTTTAAAGTATATAAATGTCAGTTTCTCGACTTTTCCCATATGAAAATATAATTTGCGTGCTGCTTATTAAACCTGTGAACAGACTTGCTCTCGATAGCACAAGAGAGAGTTGATTTACTATCGCAAGGTATTTAAATATACTGGGAATATTTATATTCCTATATTTTTCCAAACAGCGCTATTTATAGAAAGCGAAAGGCTCCTGCAAATGCTTCCGCTTCAAAGGAAATATTCTTTCGAAATGAAATTTTGAAAATATCAAGGATCTAAATCATCGAATGGAAGTTTTGGAAGGAAGTTTATATTAATAGTATAGTTTAATAGTTATAAACATTGAACAATGGATTACTTGCCCGAATAATTCAGTCATTCGAATACATATATTTAAGGGCTTCAAGAAATTACAGCTCTGTTACTTCTATATATAACTATAATTTTATGCATTTGAATTCGAAAAATAGTTTAATGTGAAAATGGCTATTACCATGGCCAGATGGTCTGTGCTAAATGTGCATATTGCCAAATCTATACCGTATTAATTCATTTGCTTTTATAAACTTTGCACTATCCTTGGGATCTTTGAGTCTTGGTTTAATAATGTTTTCATCCATTTAACTATAACATTTTAATAAAAGTATTTTCCCATTTTAAAGATATATTTTTTGTACTTCGAGATTTCCGCCATATTTCTTACAGTTTGAAAATTCCAACGTTTGGGCCCGTTTAAGTCTTTTTTTGCTTTTTTTTATTAACAAAATATGGTTTGAAACTTTTCTTCGATATAATGGTTGTTATACCCCTGATTTTTAAATTTTTTCAACACAAAAGTCGTATATTTTTAGTTAATTAATTTCACTCTGGCGTTTGCCGTTCTATAAACAAGAAGCCGGCGCAAAAGTCGAAGGAACCCATTTAAATTCTCATGAATGTTCTTAAATTTCGCTAAAAACTTTCCTATTTTATTCCTTCAGCTTGAAATATACTATAATTACAGAATACTAGGCCTCGTTGTCTCTTAGCGAATAGTCAACTTGGCTTCGCCGCGTTGACTATTCGCTAATAGCCAACTCAGCCTTGTTGTCTAATTCTTAATTATTGGGTAAGGTTTTTGTTAATGATTTTGTGTAGGGATATATTTAACATCAGGCTTTTATGCCAAGAATGCACGACGCATCCCCACTGCGTCACTGCGTTCACTAGTATACAGGGTGTTAAAAAAACGCAGTCATAGATTCAAATGTGGATTTTGAAAATAATATAGCAGTAAAGCCTATATGTTTACGTTCATTTGAAAGCTTAGCCATTCAGCTTTCCAACGATGGGTTACTTTTTAAATTTAATCGATTGATTCGCGAAAAATATTGCTTAAGTAACTGAGATTGGAAAATTGAAAATTCGAGATCCAATAATAAAGTGGTCCTGAAATAGACATACTGAACTTATTACTAACTTTCCATGCACAACGGTGCTGGTTTAAACAGTTTAAGCTTGCCGCCAGCAATTTGCTAATTTTTGTTTACGTTACAATTAACAACGGCGTTGTTCGACTGGCGCCGCAGTACACGGAGATTGTTTCATTATTTTTGGGATCGATTTAAGAGTATAAAGTAAATTACGACTATAAATAAGAGTATAAATAAGACTTCTTGCATGCATGTACAACCCCCTCGCCCGTTTAAGCAGAACAATAATAAATTTATGGTTCCCAAACGTTATTGTAACATGAAATATTTGGACCATCACTGTTACCATGGCAACACGCAATACGATTATATATTTTTCTTATATTTTTGTACAAAATGGTCAAATAATTAAAGGTTTTTTTTATTTTAACTGTAGAATTACCAATTGCCCCACTATATAATGTAGATATGTTATTATAGACGTATTAAGCTTGGATTTAATGTAAGATTTAACATTTAAACGTTGCGCAAAGGCAAAGCGTTTACAAATGTTCATAAAACTTAAATTGTTTTTGCCGATAAACTTTGTTTTTGACCATGAAATATAGTCTTTGAAGTCATGTTGTTTTTTATTCTGCAACGTATTTGAGTCAATATCGTGTAAAGACATCAGATAAATAATAGATATAATATATTAGTAGATATCGAATATCATTATACCAAAAAAGCGAAGCAGTTCCTTACAAATCTGCCATTTTTCCTTTTGGTTTTTGGCGATGCTTTCGAATTTTTCTTCGGAAAAATGTTTTAAAAATATGTCAAAATACCTTCTTATAATATTAATTAAAAATGTATTAACCACAAAGAGTGATTTAATTTGTTACAAATCTACAAAAGGAACCCACATGTGAACACCAAGCACACAAATTACTTACTCGTCTGGCTATTCCGAAAACTATCCGCAATTCTTCGTAACGTTTAAACTCCCAAACCCCAAAGTTATTATGGCAGTTCTTTGACTATTCTTGCTGGTTCTGAATTTCACAATTGAAAATCATTTGAAAAGTTTTAATTGATCTTGTCTTAGGTACGTTATTTTTCCTTTTTGCGAAGTGTTTTGTTGTCACCCTTCATAGCCACGCGCCATGAACTTTGATCTCGCATAGCTTTCCTTTTTTCTCGAGTGTATAATAAATAGCCGAGCGGAATTAGTACCCTCGCCGTGCTATCTCCCGGAACGACGCTTCGCGCCGTTGGTTCGGGGACAAGAAAATTAAATAATTCCAAAGGCGACTATTAAAAACATTAGTAAAATTCCATAATTAGAGCGCAGCTCAAAATATGTGTTCTACTATATTTTCCCTTGTGCCATTATTGTACACTTAATTGGACTTAAACACAAATAACCACGTTAGAAAGCGAAATGAATGAGCTTTAAAATAAAACTAAAATCATTTTCTAAGGATAAATATTTTGAAATTTATTGGGCATAAAAGCATGAATTGCGTTTTATATATAAAACGCAATTCATGCTTTTATGCCCAATAAATTTCAAAATATTTATCCAGCTTGCATGCATGTATATGGCGGATAACGTGGATATAAACATTACGAACTCACACATCAAAGATTTAATTAAGACGTACGCCAAAGGCTTAGGGTAGTAAAACTAGATTAGAAACGCTGTGACATTTCGAGAGAAAAACCCTTCGTCATCAATGTTAGTCGTAGTGTAAGGTTTTAGTATTTTTCAGAGAGAAAATAATTAGCATGCCCGGTCACAGGAATAGTTTCCTGTACCTACTGAGTAGTCGACGCTAAAAGCCCTGGTTAAAAATTTTCAGTACAACTACTACGTTTTCTAGATTTGTTCATATTGTCTTACTATGTCAATTGCGGTGTTGTCACACAACAACACGCCCATAATCCGGCCTTAGAACGTCGAGTTAAAGTGAGATATGGATATGACACGTCAATAACAAGTTACTGATGTATGTCAGTAATGCTTAAACACTATAGTACGTACGATAGGTAAGTATGAACTGCCAGTACCAATCACATGTAACATTAGATAAAAGTACCTTGTAAATGTTCTTCTTAAACTTCTTGTAAATGTTTCGCTACTGCAATATTTCACTAGATCTTCTCAAGTTTCGAAACGACAGATTGAAGAATGCAAGAGGGGAATGTTTGGATTTAAAATGCTTTAATTGGACCAAACGGCACCCTGTACTGTTTGTGCCAATTTCCCGCATTCCCGATATGCATGCATGTATTATCAAATGATATTTTGTCTGGTTGTTTGAACATTGTCTGAGATGTTTCACGAATACCGAAATTGTAAAGAGATTATGTTGCTTCAAGTAAAAAGTTTATAAATTTCGATCTTATCAATAAAGTTTCACTTTTAGTATTCAGGAAATTTCCAGTGAACTGGTAATTAAATTCCATCCAAGAAAACTGCATAAGTTCACAGTATGTGCAGTTACCTCATGCTGATATAAGTGACATCAAATCATAAAAGCAATTATATGTTATCTGCATGATGAGTGCCACATCTTCTTGTGTGAAACTAAATTGTAATTAAGATGCTTAGTTGAATACAAATTCATATATATATATATATATACAGTTAAATCTGCAGACATGAATGTTTCGCCGTTCAACGGCTCGTCAGTGCAGCTTGTAACGCAGTCTATAGGTGCGACTGACTTCGTATTTATATATACACCATACTCTTGCTCTCACGAAGCGCATGTGGTACAATACTCGGACACATGCGCATCCAGATATGCGTGAAGTGTCTTGGGGCCAGAGTGTTCATACGACCACAAGGGAAGTGAGCTTTGCATTATCGCTTGTAGCCACCAATTAACCTCATGAGAGTGCTCAACAACAGAAGTGAAGGAGCATATATATATAATTGTTTATATTTTAAAATTTACGATCGCTACTATATATATATATACATATATATATATATTCGCTTACCTCAAAACTCTGGTTCAAATAGCAACGAATAGTTAATAGATGGTTAATTATATGTTAAGCCCCCCCCCCCCTCCCCCAATTTGGAGGACCATCCATTTCCAATGTATACAGTAGTGTAAATGTAACATGAATACATGATTGCATTTATTTGCTCTAAAGGGCGAGGGGATAAATAGAGAGGGGGTAATAAATGTACCATTCTCAAAGGTGGGGCATTTCTCTTAGACGGGTTTGGTTTTATTATTATACTTGCTTTACAGTCTACATTGAGTCTCTTTTTCCACTATAGTACAAATAGCATGACAAAGGATGTGCTGCAGTTGTGCAAGAAAGAGAATATTGTCAAAATTAGACTTGAAGTTGTGCTGAAATAATTCCTTTGGTAAATTCTTTCCAAAGATATTTAATATTTCAGTTAGATGGTCTGTTTAGTGTAGAGTTCATTTGAGCTCAAATGGGCCTTTTGTGAATTAAATTTGCTTCGATTTGCGCGGGTTAATTCCCATCGGTGGAAGAATGCAATTTCGACCAACAATTTTAACAAGACGAGTACTCGGTCAATTTTGTCCGTAATGAAACAAGAAAAGCATCATTGGAAAGCTAAAGAGTTGTTCTTTCGTTAATTAAATCATTTTACCCAGTATTTGACGCACAGCAACCAGTCAAAGTTGTCTTACCTAGTATTTGACGCACTGCATCAGTGAAGACGTCTGTAAAATTGCTCCGCTCATTACATTTGTAATCTGAATCAACATTTTGTTAATCATGGCACAAGCTATCACATCTAGTTTACGTGCCTGTAACGAGCTATCAAACCTAATTTACGATGGTTCTCGTCTTAAATGGACTGGTGAATTTTGTTCTCTACAGAAGTTTGTACTTGATTTACTTGGTCTGGAAGGACTTTGGTCGTCACCTGGTGGACACTCGAAGAAATTTACAAGCACAAATGTCGATATGGTTCTCACATGGTATCCAGGTGAAATAAATTCTCTTGTTTTCCGAGGTAAAGACAGCATTCTGATCAAGAACAAATGTATATATTTCTGTGTGACTGAAAACTCATTTAATTCAAACTCCATCGAGTGTGACCGCGATAACAACTTATGCCCTGCCGAACAGACCTCCGAAAATACGGATAGTTCTGCAGAATCATTAAATTCCCAAGTTTCACAGCCACTCAGTTATTACACCCTAAATACAACGGGTTTAAGCAAAACATTTGTTCATAACTCTTTACAAACAGCATCTGCAGCTAGTATTAATTGTCATTGTTTATGCGGTAGCCTAGCAAGTGAACTTGATAATATGAAACTTTAAATCGAAATTTTGCAGAGTAAAACCGATTCGTTGCAATCCTTGGCAAACGTACAAGACGTATTTCCTAAAAGTGAAATTGACAATCTTAAAACTATGCTCAGTATTGAGAAAAGTAAAAACGAGAAACTTGAATCTGATTTAGCATGGCTAGCAAATGAACGCAAGAATGAAGCTGGGAAATTTACGAATATAATCAATTCTTTAGAAAATGAATTAGCTCATTACAAAGAGGAATTCCTCACGCCAACATAAATACCCGATAATACGGAAACTTTTACTACAGATCGGCAGTCATGCGAGCAAGCCTCTCACCACAATACAGTGCCAAAACCAAAGGTCATCAATCAGTCACAAGAGGACTTAACCCTGACAAAGGTGGTTCTCCCTGCCTATGAACAGTCGAGAGTCGGCGAGCTATCCCATGACGGCAAACTGAATCGCAATAAATTTTCTGCCACCAGCAAAATTTTGTGATGTGTCAGAGGAGGTCGGACAGCCTATTAGGCGAATCTGGGCGAACATCTCGACCAATCAGATTGCGCCATTTTCCACAAGCTCTCATGAAGCTTGTGTCATCGAAAATTTACATAGGGCTCATAAATATCGATTTTTTTCATATTGTTATGCAAACTTTTTTGGAAATTTCACGCGATACTACTTTTACAACAGTCAATCTACCCATTGGAACGGTATCTTGAAAGGTAAGCGTCATTTTCCAGTTTATTTTGACGTCTCACTTAGGCGCTATGCCCTCGCGATGTAATTTAATGCCGTTTCTGTCAACAATCTTTGAAGACAAAAGTCTCAAATTTCCATGGTTCGATTTCGCTATTTTTTTCACGATTAGTTAAACAAAAGTATAATCTTTAATTCTATCCAGCCTCGGTCCCGCAACCGTTTTCGAGATATTCACCGTTGAATATAGCCCTTTGTAAAATATACTGCCTTGTCGCTCAGATCGATAATGAACTGCTATTACTCGCTTTTTTCTAAAGAAATTTGATATACTATACATCAGTTTCGATACATTATGGATTGTATATATTGTTTAAAGTATGTAAATAATTAAAGCACTTCTGTAACAATATTTTATAAGTGAAATTTATTGTTTGGCTGTTGTTTTAATAGATTTGAGATTCGTGATTTTGGCTGGATTCTATTTTTGTCAATGATTTTGTCTGCAAGAATTAAGCATCCTCATTAAATCTGGATAATGACAGATACAAGGACAGTTCGTTACAATCATTCAACTGACCTACCATCTCAGTAGTAGTGGTGTAGAACGACTGGATCATGTACGCATATCCTGGGGTTTTTGTGGCAAATCGAGCAGTGATCCCTCAGCGTGGTCAACTAAGTGTCAGAACAGCCCATTTCAAACGGGCAGAGAGCTTACCACCACCACCTGCTCCATAGAATACTGTATATAGACGCATATGTTAATGTATGTGTACATCTGCAGTGTTCCATTTTGTAGCATGCAAAATACTACAGTCTACAGAGTCCTGTTGCAATGTTGTTCATATTCAGAGTAAATATAAGAAAATGTACAGTAAAGACCTACATAAAAGAACCATTGTAGCTAAGAACCACCAGCAATTTATGCTACAATACTGTTTGCGCCCAAAATATAGAATCAGGCCAAATTGATGAGCAAAACTGTATTTTAAAGAATCTTAATTAATTTTTATTTAATGTTACAAGTTAGGACAGATATATACAGTACATTAATTTGACCATCCATCCATGGAGGCCCACTTGGCCTTTTTTTAACAGTATTTTGTAATGCTGTTACACAACTAATGCAGATAATGTTTGAGAAGTGGTGGTTCTTATATACTGGGTTTTTTTTTATTCTCATGTAATGTACCACAAAGTATCAGCAGCATGTTATTGTGGGACCTTTGATCAATATGTATATAAATAGACATATTTTTGTTTTATTGTTGCATTAATTTTAATGAAAAATTACTCACAAAGTTGGTCAAGTGAATGTATAAAGTATTTATTTATTAATTCAGTACAGCACATGTTACAATTATGTACTTAATTGCACGAGTGTGCATGACAGACATTGTTTTAATTGCACCCACTTATGATTAACCTAGTTTTTGTTTAAAAATGCTGGAAAAAAAATCTAAAAAGTTAACCAATTGAAATAACAGCATTTCTATAACTTGCTAAACCTAGTCAGTTGCTATTATATCACAAACAACTTGTCAACGTACCCTCATGCTCTTCCTTACCACTCACCACGTCGTTTTATGAAAATGTTTGGATAAAATCCTATTTTAAAAACGTCAACACTACACTTGATATGCTGAACATAGACCTCTAAGATATCTCCTGCAGCAATTAGTGGGTGCAAATACTTGCATAGTTCAGAAGCAAAATAACCAACATGTGTCCATCCAGTTCCATGGTCTAGATCAATTACAATAAGCACTTGGGTCCATTGGATTCAATGGCTCTGGCCGTATTCTTACATTCACTGGTTTATCTTGTCCACGAAGAGCAAGGTATGCCTGTTCAAAATGATGTTGGTAGTTTTTCTCATGAGCAGAACCGATGCACTTGAATGGTACAGCATGGGTGATTTCGGCCTCGTCACTTTCACCCTCATCACTTAACTGGTCACCACTTTCTGCCCTATCACCTTCATTACCATATCCATCCTGACCAGGTTCAAGACCAGCCAACCACTCAAGTAGATCTCTTTCTACAAAATCATAACAAGAAAATTTTTATTTTATTATTTTATACCTACACTGTAATCTCTAAAATTAGCAACCTAATGCAAAAGTGTGTCACTATTATTAGAACAAATATATTTTACACACAAATATGGCAATAATATTTTACCGCTGAAAATGGAAAAATATCTAACTACTAGAGGCATTAAACACAAATATTACGCCATAATTTTGTACAGTGTATTTATAAAATTACAGTACAAGAATAAAAACAACAAAGCGGAAATTTGACTAAATAACAAGATAATTGTAATGCATTGTAGTATACCAAACCTTAAATACTGCGCTTGTTTTCACGTTGATGATACATCATACACGGAGATTTAACGCCATCCAACTTAGAAAGAAGAGCCTCGCTATTGGGAATAACACAATTCCTTCACTCAGACGGATTATTTATAAAGCTAAAATGACAGCACGTCCCATGCAATTTAAAAAAAGGTAAACTTGGTATAGTAAAACAGAAGTCATGATGAGGATCGCAACAATACAGCAATAACATGCTGTTTACACAAAGTATCGCAGCCTGACACTCTTTAGCTTGTCGTTCGAAAGCTTCCATATTGGTTTAGTCAGAGAGATGTTCACTCCTCGACAGTCAACAGCCAATGAAGCCACGCGTGGAATTAGGCGCTTAATTCCCATGATGCTTTGCGGCCTGCTGTCCGACCTCCTCTGTGTCTGCCACTGCCTAACAGTCTAGCATAATTTAATTGGTAAACATACATGGTTGCTAAAAACTTGTTAACCCATTAACTGGAAATACTCTACTCAGTGCACTTAAGTCAAGGCTCCAGCTCAATTTGGAAAAATATATACAAAAATCTGAATTACACCAAGCTCATTTGAGCAATCTTTGAAGGGTATTTGCAACATTCACAAACCATTCAATACGCTGACGACACCGTTATTTTATTTGCTCACGGGGATGTTGATATAACATCGAAGTTGTTAAACGAGGATCTCCAGAACATTTCAAAATATTGTGCTATGAAAATGAATTATTGTTGAAACTGAAAAAAGGAAAAACGGAGGCAATGTTCTTTGGCAACGCTCGCCGTCTTTCGAAAGTAGAGAATGGCCTTCAACTCCGATACCGTTGCGGGCAAATTAATGTTGTAAAGCGCTATAAATATATTGGTAACATTATTGGTGCATCACTCTCGATAAATGAGGATTTTGACCGCAAACACAAGAAGGCTACCCTTGCCTGAGCAGTTCTGCAGCGGAAAAGATATATACCATGATGATCGTTCCGCTTATGACGTATAGCTGTCAATTGCATGCACGTCTCAACTCAACGAAATCCAAAAGGCTGGCATCTATTTCAACCAGAGCAGCCCACATCGTCAGCAACTCTGAAATGGCATTGTGCGAAGTCTCGAGAACATCACTTGTAAAATGTTTAACGTATACTTTAAAGTTAACGAACACAATATGAACACCATACAGGGATAGTTTAATGCGCGAAACAGATACCTTGGTAAACAAAGTGTTTTCTTTTTTTCTTATTTTGTTGAGCTAATTCTTAGAAAGTGCAAAACACTAGTCTGGTTAAATTAAAGTTGTTGAAAATTCTTATGCAACTCTCGTGACCGGTTGAACAACCATAACTCTCATCAACTCTTATAAAATTTTAAAGTGCATACTGAGATTCGATGAGAGCTGGCGGTCAAACGCGAGCAAGAGTGTCAAGAGTTGAACTAACCAGTACATGACAAAAATGCATCATCTCCACTAAATCGCGAAGTTGACTTGTTCACACTGTTAATTTCAAGGAGTTATTTTAACTCTACCATAGGAGTTAAAATATCTCCCTGTGGGAGAGTAAAAATTTTGCAGTAAAACCTACTCCAAAAATGGAGTTAAAACTACTCCATATCGGTACGTCTTCCAGAATTTACTCCACTAGGAGTCATTTTAACTCCACTGAAGGAGTAAAATTTACTCCATCGTAATTTTTACTCCTTAATACTACTCTAGGAGTCATTTCAACTCCTATTATTCTCAGCTAAAAGTAAACAGCGCTATTTATAGAAAGCGAAAGGCTCCTGCAAATACTTCCGCTTCAAAGGAAATTTTCTTTCGAAATGAAATTTTGAAAATATCAAGGATCTAAATCATCGAATGGAAGTTTTGGAAGGAAGTTTACATTAATAATATGTAACCGAATAATTCAGTCATTCGATTACATATATTTAAGAGCTTCAAGAAATTACAGCTCTGTTACTTCTATGTATAACTATAATATTATGCATTTGAATTCGAAAAATAGTTTAATGTGAAAATGGCTATTACCATGGCCAGATGGTCTGTGCTAAATGTGCATATTGCCAAGTCTATACCGTATTAATTCATTTGCTTTTATAAACTTTGCACTATACTTGGGATCTTTGAGTCTTGGTTTAATAATGTTTTCATCCATTTAACTATAAAATTTTATTAAAAGTATTTTCCCATTTTAATGATATATTTTTTGTACTTCGAGATTTCCGCCATATTTCTTACAGATTGAAAATTCCAACGTTTGGGCCCGTTTAAGCCTTTTTTGCTTTTTTTTTATTAACAAAATATGGTTTGAAACTTTTCTTCGATATAATGGTTGCTATACCCCTGATTTTTAATTTTCTTTCAACCCAAAAGTCGTATATTTTTAGTTAATTCATTTCACTCTGGCGTTTGCCGTTCTATAAACAAGAAGCCGGCGCGAATGTCGGAGTTTGTGTAGGGATATATTTAACATCAGGCTTTTATGCCAAGAATGCACTACGCATCCCCACTGCGTCACTGCATGGGTTCACTAGTATACAGGGTGTTAAAAAAACGCACTCACAGATTCAAATGTGGATTTTGAAAATAATATAGCAGTAAAGCCTATACGTTTACGTTCATTTGAAAGCTTGGCCATTCAGCTTTGCAACGATGGGTTACTTTTTAAATTTAATCGATTGATTCGCGAAAAATATTACTTAAGTAGCTGAGATTGGAAAATTGAAAATTCGAGATCCAATAATAAAGTGGTCCTGAAATAGACATACTGAATTTATTACTAACTTTCCATACACAACGGTGCTGGTTTAAACAGTTTAAGCTTGCCGCCAGCAATTTGCTAATTTTTGTTTACGTTACAATTAACAACGGCGTTGTTCGACTGGCGCCGCAGTACACGGAGATTGTTTCATTATTTTTGGGATCGATTTAAGAGTATAAAGTAAATTACGACTATAAATAAGAGTATAAATAAGACTTCTTGCATGCATGTACAACTCCCTCGCCCGTTTAAGCAGAACAATAATAAATTTATGGTTCCCAAACGTTATTGTAACATGAAATATTTGGACCATCACTGTTACCATGGCAACACGCAATACGATTATATATATTTTATTTTTTTTTACAAAATGGTCAAATAATTAAAGGGTTTTTTTTATTTTTACTGTAGAATTACCAATTGCCCCACTATATAATGTAGATATGTTATTATAAACGTATTAAGCTTGGATTTAATGTAAGATTTAACATTAAACGTTGCGCAAAGGCAAAGCGTTTACAAATGTTCATAAAACTTAAACTGTTTTTGCCGATAAACTTTGTTTTTGACCATGAAATATAGTCTTTGAAGTCATGTTGTTTTTTATTCTGCAACGTATTTGAGTCAATATGGTGCAAAAACATCAGATAAATAATAGATATAATATATTAGTAGATATCGAATATCATTATGCCAAAAAAGCGAAGCAGTTCCTTACAAATCTGCCATTTTTCCTTTTGGTTTTTGGCGATGCTTTTGAATTTTTCTTCGGAAAACTGTTTTAAAAATATGTCAAAATACCTTCTTATAATATTAATTAAAAATGTATTAACCACAAAGAGTGATTTAATTTGTTACAAATCTACAAAAGGAACCCACATGTGAACACCAAGCACACAAATTAGTTACTCGTCTGGCTATTCCGAAAACTATCCGCCATTCTTCGTAACGTTTAAACTCCCAAACCCCAAAGTTATTATGGCAGTTCTTTGACTATTCTTGCTGGTTCTGAATTTCACAATTGAAAATCCTTTGAAAAGTTTTCATTTATCTTGTCTTAGGTACGTTATTTTTCCTTTTTGCGAAGTGTTTTGTTGTCACCCTTCATAGCCACGCGCCATGAACTTTGATCTCGCATAGCTTTCCTTTTTTCTCGAGTGTATAATAAATAGCCGAGCGGAATTAGTACCCTCGCCGTGCTATCTCCCGGAACGACGCTTCGCGCCGTTGGTTCGGGGACAAGAAAATTAAATAATTCCAAAGGCGACTATTAAAAACATTAGTAAAATTCCATAATTAGAGCGCAGCTCAAAATGATGTGTTCTACTATATTTTCCCTTGTGCCATTATTGTACACTTAATTGGACTTAAAGCACAAATAACCACGTTAGAAAGCGAAATGAATGAGCTTTAAAATAATACTAAAATCATTTTCTAAGGATAAATATTTTGAAATTTATTGGGCATAAAAGCATGAATTGCGTTTTATACACCTTATGCATCTATATGGCGGATAACGTGGATATAAACATTACGAACTCACACATCAAAGATTTAATTAAGACGTACGCCAAAGGCTTAGGGTAGTAAAACTAGATTAGAAACGCTGTGACATTTCGAGAGAAAAACCCTTCGTCATCAATGTTAGTCGTAGTGTAAGGTTTTAGTATTTTTCAGAGAGAAAATAATTAGCATGCCCGGTCATAGGAAAAGTTTCCTGTACCTACTGAGTAGTCGACGCTAAAAGCCCTGGTTAAAAATTTTCAGTACAACTACTACGTTTTCTAGATTTGTTCATATTGTCTTAGCCAAATGATGTTGCGTTGCCTATTCCTGCGTTGTTTTTGCGGTGTGTGCTGAGTGTAGCTAAGTTCATGATTAAAGTTGCTATGCCTAAGTGCGTTCTGATATATGGGTGCAGATTCCTGAAAAGTTTGCTCATCTGATGAAAGAAATGCGAGGTGATTAGAGTGCATAGTTATGTATAGTGGATCGTCATTGGGCTTCCTATAGGGCCTATATTTTCCATTGTTAAGGTCGAAAGTTACATCTAAAAAGTTTACTGTACATAAATTTGATTCGGCGGTAATTTTTAGGTCAAACTGCTCGAAAATTTTGTGGAGGTCTTTCCTTGTTTTGTCTGCTAAACGTGCTGATTTACTTTTTAAAATAGCCAAACTGTCATCTCTATATAGGCCGATGCTTTCTTTGCCAAATTTTTTACTCAGGTGGTTTAAAATGAAAAGGCCTACTAACTCGCAAATTTCCGCGCCGTCGAAACTGCCCATGGTAACGTCAAACAAACTCTTGCTATCTTTTTTTATCCATGAAATTCCGGTATTGAAAAGGAGAGATTTTCTAGCGTGTTTTATTATTGAAATATCGTTTTCAGGTATAGTAGCCAAATTTGAGGCCCAACATAAAGCTTGGTCCAATAGTTTTTCAGAAATGGATGGGTAGAAATCGACAATGTCAAACGAAATAAAACTGTGTCTGTCCTTATCTTTTATATTGCCAAACCACTGAATAACTTGTTTTGTATTCCTCCATTGATTTAAATTCAGTTTTTGTCTCAAATTAGAATTAATTTTGTCCAAAATAACTTTGCTTATCTTTCCGGATTCGCTTTTAGCGGGATTAATTAATCGGCATTTTGGATTGTTTTCGAAATTTTCTTTGTGATCTTTTAAAGATATAAATGCTTCGCGTTTTTTCATTTTTTCAATTCTGTCGCCGATTCCTAAATTGTTCGAAATATTTTTTAGTTCTGAATCAATTTCATCTATAGAGTCCTCGGATCCATGCTTATATGTTTTTGTGATGTTGTCATGTAAGAGCTTGTTGTATGTGTCGAGCGAGGTTTCATAAATATTCCTAGTTTTGTCGGCAAAAATGAAAATGTTGGGAGACGAATTAATTTTCTTTAGATCGTTAGTCAAAGATTTCTGAAATTGGTTCCTATATGGCCGAAATTGTAAATTTCGATCAATTTTATAAGGTCGTCTTCGAAAGGTTTCATTTCCGGAATTGAAGGAGGTGTTTTGTTGGACGCAAGGCCGAAAAGGTTGTTTTGGTTTTCACATTTTTTGTTTTTAAGAAAGAAATTAGCTTTCCATCTCATACGTTTTATTACACTTTCCACTTTTTCAATCAAGCTTATTTGAAAAATTGAAAAATTTGATTGAAAAAGTGGAAAGTGTAATAAAACGTATGAGATGGAAAGCTAATTTCTTTCTTAAAAACAAAAAATGTCCAACAAAACACCTCCTTCAATTCCGGAAATGAAACCTTTCGAAGACGACCTTATAAAATTGATCGAAAATTTACAATTTCGGCCATATAGGAACCAATTTCAGAAATCTTTGACTAACGATCTAAAGAAAATTAATTCGTCTCCCAACATTTTCATTTTTGCCGACAAAACTAGGAATATTTATGAAACCTCGCTCGACACATACAACAAGCTCTTACATGACAACATCACAAAAACATATAAGCATGGATCCGAGGACTCTATAGATGAAATTGATTCAGAACTAAAAAACATTTCGAACAATTTAGGAATCGGCGACAGAATTGAAAAAATGAAAAAACGCGAAGCATTTATATCTTTAAAAGATCACAAAGAAAATTTCGAAAACAATCCAAAATGCCGATTAAATTAATCCCGCTAAAAGCGAATCCGGAAAGATAAGCAAAGTTATTTTGGACAAAATTAATGAATTTAAATCAATGGAGGAATACAAAACAAGTTATTCAGTGGTTTGGCAATATAAAAGATAAGGACAGACACAGTTTTATTTCGTTTGACATTGTCGATTTCTACCCATCCATTTCTGAAAAACTATTGGACCAAGCTTTATGTTGGGCCTCAAATTTGGCTACTATACCTGAAAACGATATTTCAATAATAAAACACGCTAGAAAATCTCTCCTTTTCAATACCGGAATTTCATGGATAAAAAAAGATAGCAAGAGTTTGTTTGACGTTACCATGGGCAGTTTCGACGGCGCGGAAATTTGCGAGTTAGTAGGCCTTTTCATTTTAAACCACCTGAGTAAAAAATTTGGCAATGAAAGCATCGGCCTATATAGAGATGACGGTTTGGCTATTTTAAAAAGTAAATCAGCACGTTTAGCAGACAAAACAAGGAAAGACCTCCACAAAATTTTCGAGCAGTTTGACCTAAAAATTACCGCCGAATCAAATTTATGTACAGTAAACTTTTTAGATGTAACTTTCGACCTTAACACTGGAAAATATAGGCCCTATAGGAAGCCCAATGACGATCCACTATACATAACTATGCACTCTAATCACCCACCGAGCATCACAAGGCAACTACCTGCATCAATCAACAAGCGCATCGCACTTCTTTCATCAGATGAGCAAACTTTTCAGGAATCTGCACCCATATATCAGAACGCACTTAGGCATAGCAACTTTAATCATGAACTTAGCTACACTCAGCACACACCGCAAAAACAACGCAGGAATAGGCAACGCAACATCATTTGGTTCAACCCACCATTTAGCAAGAGTTTTAGCACAAACATAGGACGTAATTTCCTTAGTCTAATTGACAAACATTTTCCACCGCACCACAAGCTACATAAAATTTTTAACAGAAATACAGTTAAAGTAAGTTATAGCTGCATGAACAATATTAAGTCAGTAATCACTAAACATAGTGCACGCATATCTAGAAATAACAAGCCACAAGAGAGGGACACTACCAATTGCAGTTGTAGAGAAAACACCATTTGCCCGCTTCAAAAACAACGCATGACTAGGGACATAGTATACAAAGCAACAGTCACAGTAAGCAACACAAACACGATCAAACATTACATTGGCATGACTGCAACCACATTCAAAGAGCGATTGGCTAACCACATGATCTTTTCAGCATAAAAAGCATGCAAATGACACGGAACTTTCGAAATATATTTGCACATTGAAAGAAAACAATAAGGATTTCAGTATTAATTGGGAAATTTTAAAACATTCTATTTCGTATACGGGAGGATCAAAACGATGCAATTTATGTTTAGAAGAAAAATTTTGTATTTTGAAAGAAAAAAACAAGGATTGTTTACTCAACAAAAGAGCTGAAATAATTTCACGATGTCGTCATCGTAACAAATTTCGCGTAAACAACGCAAACAAAGCCATGCATGCACACATTGTCTCCCACACACACCCCCACGCTCCGGCAGGAAGCATATAAGCGGTCATTTCTTTCGATACTTGTAAACTGCCTGATGATTCTTTTACAGATGAAACAGCCTGTTGCAGACAAGTTTTGAGGTAAGCGAAAATCTATAATTTGCTCTAACTATATGTTGTCGAGCACTCTTTGCGTTTCGTAGACCTAAACCTACACGTATATACAGGGTGTATAAAAAAAAACGCAACCTCGGAATTTCCCAAGAAATCCACTTTGTTCTTAAGCACAAAAGATTTTAGGCCCCTGGGGAATTTAAAATAGTAATACGACCTATTAGTAATTCGACAGTTATGCTCCTGGAATACGATTAGAAGCTATTTTAAATTCCCAGGGGCCTAAAATCTTTTGTTCTTAAGAACAAAGTGGATTTCTTGGGAAATTCCGAGGTTGCGTTTTTTTTTATACACCCTGTATATATATATATATATATATATATATACAGTTAAATCTGCAGACATGAATGTTTCGCCGTTCAACGGCTCGTCGGTGCAGCTTGTAACGCAGTCTATAGATGCGACTGACTTCGTATTTATACACCATACTCTTGCTCTCACCAAGCGCATGTGGTACAATACTCGGACACATGCGCATCCAGATATGCGTAAAGTGTCTTGGGGTCAGAGTGCTCATACGACCACAAGGGAAGTGAGCTTTGCATTATCGCTTGTTGCCACCAATTAACCTCACGAGAGTGCTCAACAACAGAAGTGAAGGAGCATGCATATATATATAATTGTTTATATTTTAAAATTTACGATCGCTACTATATATATATATATTTTCGCTTACCTCAAAACTTTGGTTCAAATAGCAACGAATAGTTAATAGATTGTTAATTATATGTTAAGCCCCCACCCCCCCCCCCCCCAATTTGAAGGATCAACCATTGCCAATGTATACAGTAGTGTAAATGTAACATGAATACAGGATTGTATTTATTTGCTCTAAAGGGCGAGGGGAGAAATAGAGAGGGGCTAATAGGTGGGGCATTTCTCTTAGACGGGTTTGGTTTGATTATTATACTTGGTTTACAGTCTACATCGAGTCTCTTTTTCCACTATAGTACAAATAGCATGACAAAGGATGTGCAGTTGGCAAGAAGGAGAATATTGTCAAAATTAGACATGAAGTCGTTCCGAAATAATTCGTTTGGTAAATTCTTTCCAAAGATATTTAATATTTCAGTTAGATAGTCTGTTCAGTGTAGAGTTCATTTGAGCTCAAATGGGCCTTTTGTGAATTAAATTTGCTTCGATTTGCGCGGGTTAAGTCCCATCGGTGGAAGAATGCAATTTCGACCAACAATTTTAACAAGACGAGTACTCGGTCAATTTTGTCCGTAATGAAACAAGAAAAGCATTATTGGAAAGCTAAAGAGTTGTTCTTTCGTTAATTAAATCATTTAACCCAGTATTTGACGCAGAGCAACCAGTCAAAGTTGTCTTACCTTTTTATACACCCTGGATATGATTTTATAACCACGAATGCCTTGATCGACTATATTTAAGCCAAATGGTTTTGAGACCTCAAATTTGCAGCAACAATAGGTTGTTATATCGTTATAGTTGCAACCAAAGTTTGCACCGTCAAAAGTTTGTGATGTGTCTGCCACTGCCTAACAGTCTAGCATAATTTAATTGGTAAACATACATGGTTGCTAAAAACTTGTTAACCCATTAACTGGAAATACTCTACTCAGTTCACTTAAGTCATGGCTCCAGCTCAATTTGGAAAAATATATACAAAAATCTGAATTACACCAAGCTCATTTGAGCAATCTTTGAAGGGTATTTGCAACATTCACAGACCATTCAATACGCTGACGATGCCGAGATTTTATTTGCTCACGGGGATGTTGATATAATATCGAAGTTGTTAAACGAGGATCTCCAGAACATTTCAAAATATTGTGCTATGAAAATGAATTATTGTTGAAACTGAAAAAAGGAAAAACGGAGGCAATGTTCTTTGGCAACGTTCGCCGTCTTTCGAAAGTAGAGAATGGCCTTCAACTCCGATACGTTACGAGCAAATTAATGTTGTAAAGCGCTATAAATATATTGGTAACATTATTGGTGCATCACTCTCGATGAATGAGGATTTTGACCGCAAACACAAGAAGGCTACCTTGCCTGAGCAGTTCTGCAGCGGAAAAGATATATACCATGATGATCGTTCCGCTTATGACGTATGGCTGTCAATTGCATGCACGTATCAACTCTACGAAATCCAAAACTCCGGGCTGGCATCTATTTCAACCAGAGCAGCCCACATCGTCAGCAACTCTGAAATGGCATTGTGCGAAGTATCGAGAACATCACTTGTAAAATGTTTAACGTATACTTTAAAGTTAACGAACACAATATGAACACCAGAAACTGCGCAACACTCCTTTCATTGCCAAAAGTGAAATTGGAGTTTGAAAGAAAAGGATTATATTTTCATGGTGCAAGGTGTATAATGAGCTCCCGCGTTAGCTTAGAAAGCAAGAAAATTTTAATAGTTTAAAGAATTTGCTAACTCAAATTATATAATTACTTTTATATCTAGATACCTTTGCTTTTAATACGTAATTATTTCCTTTTATAAAATATTAGTTTTATTAATTAAGATCTTAAAAACTCGCAGCATATCGTTTGTATCTACACTGTAACCACGCGAATCGCGACAGAGATAGTTTAATGCGCGAAACAGATTACCAAAAAAGTTATAGAATTTGGTAAACAAAGTGTTTACATTTTTTTCTTATTTTGTTAAGCTAATTCTTAGAAAGTGCGAAACACTAGTCTGGTTAAAGTTGTTGAAAATTCTTATGCAACTCTCGTGACCGGTCGAGAAACATAACTCTCATCAACTCTTATAAAATTTGAAAGTGCATGCATGAGAGTCGATAAGAGCTGGCGGTCAAACGCGAGCAAGAGTTGAACTAACCAGTCCATGACAAAAATGCATCATCTCCACTAAATCGCGAAGTTGACTTGTTCACACTGTTAATTTCAAGGATTTATTTTAACTCCACCATAGGAGTTAAAATATCTCCCTGTGGGAGAGTAAAAATTTTGGAGTAAGATCTACTCCATTTCGGTACGTCTTCCAGAATTTACTCCACTGGGAGTCATTTTAACTCCACTGAAGGAGTAAAATTTACTCCAGCAAAGGAGTAGAAATAATGGAGTATCGTAATTTTTACTCCTTAATACTACTCTAGGAGTCATTTTAACTCCTATTATTCTCGAACGGGAGTAAAAATTGAGAATAGTTTTACTCCTGAATTTTTACCGCGGCCAAAGTTATTTAACTCCAACATTATGTGAGATTCTTTCACTGGGCGTATGGACTAGTTAGGGTATTTGCTAGTGATACGAAATGCTTTTTAAGAAGCAAGAATTAAGTTCCTGCTATTTACGTCGCCAAGTGGGAATGCTGTATTATGCATTGGCTTTTTACATTCTTTATAGTTCAACTGCGAGCGGTAATCGAAGCCGGGTCTGTCGAGAATCGCCAACGTACTTTTCTCGTTATATTCATTCACTCAAAGTCAAAGGATTTATTTACATTTTGGATTGGATTGATATTTTTTCTGCTGAGAAGAATGCTTCCCTCTGTTAACTTGACAAGTGGAAACACTCGTATCTGCACCAATCAACGCGTTAGGAATGTACCACGTGTTATAGTAATTTGATTCTGTATTCACACCATGCATGCGCCAAATTCGATATTTTTAATATTTTGCTTTCAAAGGTTCAAGGAGAGAAGAGTTTTATCCAAATTTTCTTTTCTATATATTCACGAAAACCGGACAAGTTATACGGACTTTGTTGCGAAGGTATGTTTATTGTTATTTGCTATTTTGTGTACGATTATTTACTCGATAGGTGGTTATATTTTCTATTCAAGACTGTATACAAATCACCACTGGCGGAAACTTGGCGGAAACTTCGAAACACCTTTACGGAAAATTGACAATTTGTCGGAAATTTTCATCTAAAAAAGGGCTAAAAACAGCCTATTTTTAGTTTAAAGGGGGGGTTTGTCGGAAATTTAGGAGGCTTTGCCCCCCCCACCGAAAAACGTGAATTTCCGCGCATCGTCCAGTTTCACTTATTTCTTGCCTAAGTAAAATCAGTGAAAAGGTTGTGTTCAATAGATTGTATTCGTATCTTGTATATATTGGATTCTTTTATCGTTTTCAGTCTGGCTTCCGCCATTGCGATTCAACGGTAATGCAATTGGTTTACACATTGTTCATAGAATACACGAGGCGTTAGATAGAGGTAATGAAGTTAGAGCGGTCTTTTTAGATATATCGATGGCTTTTGATAATGTTTCGCATGAGGGGCTCTTTCTAAAATTAAAAAAATGGGGATTGAAGGTACACTATTTAAATGGTTTCAAAGCTATTTGAGTGATAGAAAGCAACGTGTTGTCTTGGACGGCGAATGCTCATCATGGAAAGAAATTGAATCTGCTGATGTTGTTTGGGATGGGTGTTCTCAATGTGAAACAGACTGGCTCGAGTCTGTTCAATTAGATGCCGCAAGAGTAATAACCGGTGCTATGAAGGGTACGCACAGGGAGAGTTTATTAAAGGATCTTGGGTTGCATAGGCATGGCGGTAGAAGGAAAATACAAAGACTGATTATGTTATATAGGATTGTTAATGGCTTAGTGCCAGGATATATCTCTCATCTTTGTCCTTTTCGTGTTGGTCAAAGAACTAGGTATACACTCCGAACAAGTTGTGCGTGCCCTTCGCATCCACAGAAAAATTTTAAAAATCTTTTTTGCCATCGACCATAAAGTTATGGAATACTATTCCAGAACTATTGCGAAATTATTCTTCCGTTGTCTCATTTAGGAATAATTTGCTACGTGAGATATTTTATATGCCTCCTGCTAATAAATTGTTTAATCTTGGTGATCGCTATTTAAGTATTTTACATACGAGACTAAAGGCTCTTTTCCACTCATCGCAAAACCAACTCGCAAACTAGGCTGCGAGTTCTTGTATGTAATTAAAATAAACTGTCGAGCATTGTGATTGGATGAAAGTACTCGCAGCGAGCTTGCGACTTGATTTTTGCGACGAGTGGAAAAGAGCCTTAAGACTTGAGGATTGTGTATTAAATCACTGTTTATATTTAATGAATTGTAGTGAATCACCTTCTTGTATTTGTGGTGCATCTAGAGAAGATGTCACACGCTATCTAATGTTTTGCCCTCGTTTTGCTGCTCTGCGCGCTTCTATGCTTTCTTCCATTGTGCAGAGTGCTGGAAACGACTGGTTGTCGCTCAGCTTGTCTGGACAGGTGGATGCCTTACTTAATGGTTTACCGATGTTAAGTTTTCATGCTAATGCTTCTATTTTTACTGCAGTAAATTGATTTATTAAACAATCAGGACGTTTTAATTAACCCTAAGATCTTAGTAATTTGGTTATTATATATACTTCAGAAGCAATCTGGCATACTTTCTATGTATTTTTGTTAATTGTAAGTGTGCTTGTAAATGTAATTTATAATTTACGTGAGACCCCATGATGAGCAATGTGCTCTTGGGGCAAATGTAAAATTAAAATATTGTTTATATAAAAATAAAAAAATAAAAAATTCAAGTTAAGGTGGCTCCCTACAGTTAGTACAGTTTGAAACACGATCTATATAGATCAGATGTCACCTCGCGTGGAATCTTCGTGACCGGTAAAATTTTGAAACATCTCAAACAAGCCGCGGGAAGTTATTTTCGAGACTTTTCTGCGAAGAAACCACAACCTTTTTTCATTATAATCGTAAATCTTTGAAATTCAAGCAGTACGTATGTTGTTAACCAGTTTCTAAGCTTTCTTTTAGTATGTTTTTTACGTATTTACGTTCAGTATTATCTTTTATAATGTTCAAAATCTTCGACTTATTGCAGACTAAAAATTCTAAAATGATATTTTATACTCTGCTCAAGGCAGTCTAGAACTGTCAGAGTAATATAATTCTTTAAAGCAATCAGAAGTTTAAAAACTACTGCATACAACTACAGTACAGACAGTTATGACTTACGAGTTATCTTACGAAAATTTGGAATTGTTTGAATATTTTGAAAAGTTTTCATACCGATTTCAACAATAAAAACAAATTTAAGAGACGTTGGATTAATTCAATGGGTAAATCGCCGACAAACCAGACCAGAAAAAGACCACCAACAAACAATCTTGGGTCCAACAAGCCAAGGGTAACGAAAACGAAGATAATTTTGCTCGCAATTGTACACCATTTCGGAAAAAAACAGCCTGTTTTACAGCCAGCGAGTGTCACGCGAAAGACAAGGACATGCGCAGATGCCGATCTTGTCGAAATGAAATTCTGTTTGCCCGCGTAAGTTTTGTGCGTGGCTTAATGGCTTTAGTTTTAATTTCCTTCGGTGAAATTTTTTTAATTTTTGTATAGTGAACTTACAAGTCGCCTTTTTTAATATATCCAAATTTTAGAAAAATTTATAGATAAGTTTTCTCAGAATAGAAATTTGCAAATATCTAAAAAACTTATCCTACAACCTACCTTAATTTTTTGATATAATGTTCCGTTTAGTATTCCAAATTTACTTGCATTTTTTTAAAAAAATTCACCGAAGGAAATTCAAGTAATTTTATTTTTTGTCCCATTTATAGGATATGACTACTATAGTTCATACGCTATTGTTGCCATAGCAACGCGACTGTGGTATATTTAGAACCCATAGGTTGGACACATAACACTTATATTAATAGTTATTACCCAAAAAGCAACTATATATTTCACAAACATGAAGATATGTGTTGCAATAGGGAGAGCACATTTTCACCCCTTGTTTTAGTAATAACTGCAGGGAACCACCTTAAATCATTATATATTTGAAAATATTTTTGTAATGACATGACCTTGCTTTATACATGGAGACAGGATATTCCTATTAGCAGGGTTGGTGACCAAGAGAGTCATAGAAAGCAAGGGTTTACATGGTTTAGAGTAATGCTACTGACACAGTTATGTTAACTCGGTTAAGGAAAGCCCTTATTCCATCAGTTGTTAAAGGCATAAAAATCGAAGAAATGTTCGCCGATTGTAGTAGCCCTGCATTGATAGAAGTGCATACCAGTTGCGTTTTCAAGGTGAGATGATTTAAACGCATGCTTTTAAGTTTTAATAGTGTATATACATAATTTTGGTTGAAATACATTTTGTATATTTCAAAAAAATAGAAACGTTAAAAACAGATAAGAAATACACACAATGTGTTTACAGTACATAAATATCTTTGAATAAGAAATGATTTAAGCAGTAAAAATGTAGTGAAAATTGATTATAATATATAAATATATTTGATATAATTCAGGGCATAAAATGCATTTTTTATTTGTTTTTTATATTAATATTAAACACGCCATTGTTAGACTGATATTTAAGTCCTTTACCTTGACTTTGTTCCTACTCAATGTGTTTCTTACTTCCATGTATAGTTCCATGACCCCATTGAAATCAGGGATGGATGTGGCCAGCTATGTAATATTGTCATGTTGTGGGAGTTTGATATTTTACCATCACCAACATCCCAAGCACAGAATAGGAAATGACCAGAATCATGATCCCAAGCAGTCCCTCCAGGTGACCCGGATATTCAAAATGATGAGCTGGAGATAATGTACTTCCACAATACCTTTAGACAATCCAACTGAATGTAATTGTTTTAAACAACTACTAAATCCTATTTGTTTGGCAAATATTGATACACACCGAGTGGTAAAGAACAAAGACATGTCTAGTGGTGCTAGTGTTGGTAAAACTGAGGCAGTGAATGTAGATGAAGTTGAGAAAATTAAACAATTGACAGAAATTTTGGATGTGGAAAATATTTTTTTAATTTTATTTTGCTTCGCCAACTAGGGCAGGGTCACCGCAACAGCATATGCCAATTATTGTGGGCCCTTTTACCAAACCCACCCTGCCAACTTTCCCTGTGGGAGTAAACCGGAGTACCCGGAGAAAACCCACGACTTTCGGCAGAGCGTTGACTTTACTCTTTTCACTTGAGGACTGGGTTCGAGTCGCATTGAGAAAGTTCTCACTGAGACTTGAACCCGTGACCTTAGAGATGATGAAATGTCTGATGATGAGGACAATAGTTTGGATGTTATATCTATGTATTTTGAAACGTTTGTTGTTGTTGGATTTTAGCAAGAGAACAGATACCAAGCAGCACTCATAAGGTGCATGTGGAGAAGGTCATCAAACCTCTCGGCATAATTATTACAGTCAAACCAGATGTTCTCTAGCTTGTGAGCAACATTGTCGCACAATATTGCAATTTTGACTGGGAGGAGATTGCTCTGAGCAATTGCTTGCAAACGATTATTATGTACAGGTAAGACATTGCTACTGACAGAGTGGCACTGGGGTACAAGTAAAAATTCTTGTAAATCTCTGCCACTCCCATATTAGTCCTGGTTTTGGGATATTAGGGGTTTACATTGAGTCATGTAGCAGCTCTAATAAGGTCTGCTGTGATTGGTCAATGTACTATTAACAAAAATATTTATTAAAAATATTGACGGTTTATTAATATTATGTAGTATAATTTTTTTTAAATTTTGGTTATATAATATAGTATAAAAATAATTAGCTATGTTCTAATGGGAAGAATAGCGCTGTGTGAGGTAGCGAGATTGATAGATAGATTCCCAATGATACAACTCTATGGACCCAGCTATACTATAGAGTAGCGAGATAGATAGGGGACTGTAGCAAATATGGGTAGCGAGCGTAGCGAAGGTAGCGAGATAGATAGATACATTTCTATAGGGGACTATGTAGCAAATATGGGTAGCGAGGGTAGCGAAGGTAGCGAGATAGATTTCTATAGGGGGCTATGGCAAATATGGGTAGCGAAAGTAGCGAGATAGATAGATACATTTCTATAGGGGGCTATGGCAAATATGGGTAGCGAGAGTAGCGAAGGTAGCGAGATAGATTTCTATAGGGGGCTATGGCAAATATGGGTAGTGAGGGTAGCGAAGGTAGCGAGATAGATAGATACATTTCTATAGGGGGCTATGGCAAATATGGGTAGCGAGAGTAGCGAAGGTAGCGAAGGTAGCGAGATAGATAGATACATTTCTATAGAGGGCTATGGCAAATATGGGTAGCGAAGGTAGCGAAGGTAGCGAAGGTAGAAGGTGAAGGAAGGCGAAGGTGGCAGAAGGTGTGAAGGAAGGTAAAGGAAGGTGGCGAAGGTGAAGTGAAGGTAGTGAATAAGAGGTGAAGGTGTAAGGAATAGAAGGTGAAGGAGTGAAGGTGAAGTGAAGGTGTGAAGGTGTGAAGGTGTGAAGGTGGCAGAGGTAGCGAAGGAATGAAGGTGTGAAGGTGGCGAAGGTGGCAGAAGGTGTGAAGGTGTGACGGTGTGAAGGTGTGAAGGTGTGAAGGCAGCGAAGGTGTGAAGGTGAGGAAGGTAGCGAAGGTGAATGTGAAGGTGTGAAAGTGAAGGTGTGAAGGTGAATAAGAAGGTGGCAGAAGGTGAAGGTGTGAATAGCGAAGAATGTGAAGGTGAAGGTGTGAAGGAAGGCATGAAGGTGAAATGAGGTGTGAAGGTGTGAAGGTAAGGAAGGAAGAAGGTGAAGGTGTGAAGGTGAAGGTGGCAGAAGGTGAAGGTGAAGGTGGCGAAGAAGAAGGAAGGTAGCGAAGGTGAAGCGAAGGTATGAAGGTGTGAAGGTGGCGAAGGAATGAAGGTAGCGAAGGTGTGAAGGTAGCGAAGGTAAGGAAGGTAAAGGAAGGTGAATAGGAAGGTAGCGAAGGTAGCGAGATAGATTTCTATAGGGGGCTTTTGCAAATATGGGTAGCGAGTGTAGCGAAGGTAGCGAAGGTAGCGAGATAGATTTCTATGGGGGGCTATGACAAATATGGGTAGCGAGAGTAGCGAAGGCAGCGAGATAGATAGATACATTTCTATAGGGGGCTATGGCAAATATGGGTAGCGAGAGTAGCGAAAGTAGCGAGATAGATTTCTATAGGGGGCTATGGCAAATATGGGTAGCGAGAGTAGCGAAGGTAGCGAAATAGATAGATACATTTCTATAGGGGGCTATGGCAAATATGGGTAGCGAGGGTACCGAAGGTAGCGAGATAGATTTCTATAGGGGGCTATGGCCAATATGGGTAGCGAGAGTGGCGAAGGTAGCGAGATAGATTTCTGTAGGGGGCTATGGCAAATATGGGTAGCGAGAGTAGCGAAGGTAGCGAGATAGATAGATACATTTCTATAGGGGGCTATGGCAAATATGGGTTGCGAAGGTAGCGAGAGTAGCGAAGGTAGCGAGATAGTTAGATAGATCTCTATAGATAGTTTAGTCATTGTATAACCTCCAATTCTGAAGAGAATCTGCAAAAAGCAGACTTTTACAATTGTGAATGAATAATTATATAAATAGCTAAAATTTATTAAAATAGTTAAAAGTCAATATTAAAATTTTAAAACTAAGTTAAGAATTATGAATTATGAAAGTGTCAGTATTTGCATTAAATTAGTCTGCACTATTCGTTAACTTGTATCGAAATGAGATCATGCACTTTGAGGAATATGTTAAATATTTCGCCTGCTGTTATTGTCAGACATCTATCAAGTTCCTCTGTTGTAAAAGAGGGACAGTTTCCACTTAATAGGGTTGTATAAATATCTTCTTCTTCTAGGTTGTGGATGTAGCATATGCTTTGTATAGGAAGGCTATCCATTAATTTATCCCACATTGTGTTACGCTCTGGATTCGTTGCTGAACAGTTCATTACAAAGTGTTCTCCAACATCAAGCAGACTTTCACTGCATACCCGACATACATATTCAGTATCGTTTTCTATAACAGCTGATAACACCATTGCTGGAACATTTCCACATAACAAATTCACCAGGTTAGCTATTATCTCTCGCACGCCTGGATTGCGCTTGTTACACTCCAGTGTTGAAGCGGCTTTAAACTTGTGTGACTTTTTTGCAAGTGTTTTAAGTTCGGTTTTGCACTAATTGCTTCTTTCCATACTTCCGTCTGTTTTTGATGTATTTGTTCTTTAACCATTTTCTTCCACTTGGTTTTGTTGGGAAACTCACCGGTTGCTAGGTAGTTTGTGACATAGTCCGTTAGGTTGTATGTTTCAAGTATTTTATAGATATCCGCTGCGAAACCAATACTTCGAGAATTCTCCTGATGAAGATGTGAGAATACTCTATATAGAAATAGATGTTTTTGCAAGGTGTCAGGCGGAGAGCGACAAAGGGAACCAAGAAATAAAAGTTTTTGTTTGTCAATATATGCAGTTGTTTGCCACATCCCAATAGCACCAAGGGCTCCATGAGAGCTGGTGGTTATACAGAGACCTTGGATTCGTTTTGCAGCAAAAGCATTAGCACGATTTAGTATTTCCTCTTCAGTTTGTGTTAGGTTCCACCAAACTTCGCTTCCGTATAACATGGCTGGAAGGCCATATGATCTCCAAACGTTCGCCCCAATAGTTGGATTTAGTCCAGCAGGTCGTACTTTAGCTTGCATTAAAGCGCCAACGTAGGCCTTTCCTTTATTTGCTGCAGCCTTTGTTCGTTCCGTGCTGGAGAAATTGCCACTCAACGAGATTCCGACATGCTCCCACGAGCTTTTTTCTATGATTTTTACACCGTTTAAATACCATTCCCTGGTCAGTTTGCAAACGGAATTTGTTGTAGTTCTCTCTCCAAAGGTCACTTCGACAGTTTTGCTGGAATTAAAATAAAATCTCCATTTCTTGCTGTAGGATTCAATTGCACTTAGTAAGCTTTGCAGTCCCTTTACCCTGAGTGACAATAAGGTGATGTCATCCGCAACCAACACCGAATTGGAGTGGATATTGTCAACCTTGAGCTCACTGTCAATTGGTTTTAATATTTCAGGAATGTCATTGTTAAAGCAGAGGAATAACCATGGCGATAGCACTCCTCCTTGTCTTACACCCTGCTTGACAGGAAACATGTTAGATTGCAGACTGTTTACAGAAACACAACAACGCATTTTACCATACCAGTTCCTCAGAATTCTCCAGGATTTCCCATTAAAGCCGAGATGGTATAATTTATAGAAGAGGCCATCTAGCCATACGGAGTCAAAGGCATTCGAAGAGTCCAAAAAGCAGCAATACACTTTGATAGATAGATAGATAGATAGATAGATATATAGATAGATAGATAGTCAAATCTGCAGACATGCATGTTTCGCCGTTCAACGGCTCGTCAGTGCAGCTTGTAACGCAGTCTAGATGCGAGTGACTTCGTATTTATACACCATACTCTCGCCCTCACAAAGCGCATGTGGTACAATACTCAGACACATGCGCATCCAGACATGCGTGAAGTGTCTTGGGGCCAGAGTGCTCAAACGACCACAAGGGAAGTGAGCTTTTGCATTATAGCTTATTAGCCACCAATTAACTTCACAGAGTGCTCAACAACACAAGTGAAGGAGCATATATAGTCAAATCTGCAGACATGCATGTTTCGCCGTTCAACGGCTCGTCAGTGCAGCTTGTAACGCAGTCTAGATGCGAGTGACTTCGTATTTATACACCATACTCTCGCCCTCACCAAGCGCATGTGGTACAATACTCAGACACATGCGCATCCAGACATGCGTGAAGTGTCTTGGGGCCAGAGTGCTCAAACGACCACAAGGGAAGTGAGCTTTTGCATTATAGCTTATTAGCCACCAATTAACTTCACAGAGTGCTCAACAACACAAGTGAAGGAGCATATATAGTCAAATCTGCAGACATGCATGTTTCGCCGTTCAACGGCTCGTCAGTGCAGCTTGTAACGCAGTCTAGATGCGAGTGACTTCGTATTTATACACCATACTCTCGCCCTCACCAAGCGCATGTGGTACAATACTCAGACACATGCGCATCCAGACATGCGTGAAGTGTCTTGGGGCCAGAGTGCTCAAACGACCACAAGGGAAGTGGGCTTTTGCATTATAGCTTATTAGCCACCAATTAACTTCACAGAGTGCTCAACAACACAAGTGAAGGAGCATATATAGTCAAATCTGCAGACATGAATAGATAGATAGATAGATAGATAGATAGATAGTTTTGTTTGTGTTTACTACATTTTGTTTATTTTTTGCATCACCTAAGATCTTGGTATAGAAATATTTACGATGTTCACTAGAATGGAATCTGTGCCTTCTGTAACAACCCTTGGCATCGCCATGAAGATTGTAAGAAGGTAACAGACATTAAGGAACGTAAGAAACTATTATTAGAATATGGTAGATGCTTTAATTGTTTGAGAAAGGGACATTTAGCTAGGGATTGCAAATATTCAGTTAAGTGTAGTGCATGTAAAGGCGATCATCACAAAGCATTGTGTGGTACCGAGAAAGAGGGGAATAGCTCCGTAGATAAAAGTAATGAAGTAGATAGTAATAATTTGCATGTTGTAACGGGTGCCAAGGTCGTCTTACAGAAGGTACAGGCGCAGGCACTTGGTAAAAGTAAGCGTAGAGTTCGCGTGTTGTTTGACACTGGCAGCCATAAGTCGTTTATCACTGCGCGTGCGGCTATACTTCGCTGGGATCACAAGCCCTCCGAAAAGAGTGGGTAGCGTTAAACATCTTTGGCCAAAAAGCAGTAGGCTCTAACCTTAGAGAGGTTGTGCATGTTGACTTAGCTCCCGTGGGGGAGGTAAAATGTTTAGTTTGGAAGCGATTGTTGTGCCTGAAATTTCACAGGTCCAAAACGAGCACTTGGAAATCGCACGTAATGATTACCCACATCTGGCGAATATATGAGGTTAGAGATAGATATCCTAATAGGCACAGACTATTTGTGGCGCTTTCAGAGTGGCTTTGGATACAAATTTAGGATGGGTCGCGAGTGGTCCAATGAAACATAGCCCGACAGTGGATGGCACGCAAGACGTAGGTGTAAATTTTGTTGGTAAATATAGCTTACAAACTGACCATCTTGATGAAAACGTAAAACGAATGTGGGATTTGGAAACTCTAGGGATGGCAGTGTTTATCGTTGTAGTTATTTAGGACATGCCATTGAAAATAATCTACTCATGAGCAATGCAAAACCAAACAAGCTACCTAATTCGCAGAAAGTGTTGCCATATGTGTTTGTTGCAGACAATGCATTCGGTTTAAAAACACACATAATAAAGCCATTTCCCACTCAAAAGTTGCCACTTCAGGAGCGTGTATTTAATTACCGATTATCACGGGTACGGCGAGTTATTGAAAACACATTTGGAATAGCAGCCAGTAGGTTCCGAGTATTCCGTAGACCAATAATTGCAAATGTTAAAAAGGTGATATTGGTAACAAAAGCTGTTGTTGCTCTCCATAGCTTCCTGGTGACCATTAACTCAACTGGAGGATATAAGTACTGTCCTAGGAACCACATCGACCAACATGGACCTTCAGGGTTTACAGCTGGAGAATGGAGACAAGATGCAAATACTGCTATGGGCCTACAGCCAATTTCCCAAACTTGTTCCAATAACTATTCTAATAATATACATGAAAATATTTCTCAATTCTGATTGGCTAAGAGCAGTGCAGTTTTGAGGAAATACAGTGCAGAAAAAAGGAAATATAGTGCAAATTTTTAATTTTTTTTTAATTTGCACAATAATCATTTTTGACTAGAAAAAACCTATTCCTGTTACATTTTTTTTTCATGTTATTTACATAAAGTATTCCGATTGGAAAGATTCTCTTTGTGTTAAATTTTTTCATGTATATTATTAATAAGTAATAGCATGATTTCTCGTGCAATTTGAAAAAACATGCACTCGTGAGTTTTTCAAAGACCTCAAATAGCACTCGTCCTTCGGACTCGTGCAATTTTGATAGTCTTTGAAAAACTCACTCGTGCATGTTTTTTCCAAATTGCACTCGAAACCATACTATTACCTATACAAAAAATGCAGCTTCAGTTAGACAGGGATACAAGGAATATTTTAATTCTAAGGGAGCAGTAGAGTCACTGGAGTGGCAATGGGATTTAGTAAATCGCACCGTCAATCATTATGATGCGTTTTTGGACAGATTGTAAGTAGCTGTGGTATTGCAAAACGAAACACTGGGTAAAAATTATTGTCAGCCTGAAAATAGTTAATTAAAGGTAATGTAAAGTCCATAATTATGTAAACAATGTGCTTTGTTTACATTTTGAGCACACTTTTTTCATTAAGGATTACATTCTCAGACTATGAGTTCGATTTTGGTAATCAGTTAACGATTAACAACGAGCCTGTTAGAGTTGTCAATAAGGCAAAACTTTTTGGATATTACCATCTTAGATGAATTAACATGGAATGATCACATTCACGATATCTGTTCTAAAGCTAGTACATTTCCTAAGAATCCTACAACGAGCGGGTTTTGATGATGTGGATTTAGTAAAAGTTTTTTGCTGTTACATTCGGCCAGTTTTGGAATATGCATGCTAAGTATGGCATTCTTGTAGGGGAATATTTATGTGAACAGGTTGAATCAGTTCAAAAACGAGCCCTCCGTATTATATGCAAGAATTTGTCATATTCAGAAAACAGGAAGACTACTGCGTTAATGACACTAAAGAATCGAAGAGAAACATTATGTCGTAAATATTTTAATCGGATAAACATGCCAAGTAATCGCCTTTTTAATTTTTAACCATCTAGTCGTGAACATCAATATAATTTACGTAATGCCAGCCTTCCATGCACGCGTCTATTAAAGCCAAAACTGAGCGTTTTAGAAATAGTTTCATTCCATACGCAATTAGAACATATTCGTAGTTTTAGATTAATATTTTAATAATTTTTATACTCTTCTTATAGCATAATTTTAACAAAGTTTTATATATATGATTATGTAGCTATGCATAATGTAAGAACGTGTAATTCAATCCTTGATTGCTAAACGTTTAATTATTATTACAAATCGAAATAATACAACAATAGATTGCTGACCAACCGCACCTCAGCGCTCAAATTACGTTGACAAGTTTTCCTTGTTGTCTGTTGACCCATACAGACGAGCACAATTTGTACTTTGGCAATTTTTTCTATGACAAGTACACTTGTTCAAAACCTAGCATGCTAGCTCTGGAATAAGTGTACTTGTCATAGAAAAAATTGGCAAAATTGCGTATACAGACAAGCAAATAGAATTTATTATATAAAAACATGTCATAGAAAATTTGCTCGTCTATAAGAGGTTTAACTCCCGGTCGCGTTTGACCACCAACTCTCATCGACTCTCACTCGGCACTAAAATAAAATAACTATAATCAGACTAGTGTTTTGCACTTTCTATAACAATTTGCTTAACAAAATAACACGCAAGGACTGTGTTTATAAGAAGAAATTTTAACACTTTGTTTGCGAACATTTTAGAATTATTCCCAAGGCACTGTTTCGTTATTTTTGTCGCGACTCTCATGCAACTCTTGTTCCAGTTTGAAATTTTGCGTAGGGGGGTTTGAATGTAGGCTAAGTCGGTGTAAAGCTAAACAAAGTCGGTTTAAACGGTGCGTTGATGTTTTACGTTGAGTGCTACCATAAAGATCGTCCGACCGCGTCCGCGAGCTTGTTTTCAATCGACAAACGATTCTATAGGTCTCTTTCATGATTTAAAACTATTATGCTCTTGTTTAGTTTCAGCTTGAAATAACCTTGCAAATTAAAGCTCTTTCTCTCCTAATGATAATCTATGCGAGAATGAGTCAAACTTAAGCCAAAATAATAATAGGTTATTGACCGAGCGTGAGGTCTGTACAGTGAAATATCGGACCGAGGTTTTTTAGTACGGACCAAGCGAGCGCAGCGAGCGCGGTCCGTACTAAAAAACAGAGGTCCGATATTTCACTGTACAGACCGAACAAGCGAGGTCAATAAACTGTTTATTATATGGCTCTTGAGTTTGATTCTTAAATTAATTAAGGCATAAACAAGAATTTTTCGCCACCTTTCTTGTTGAGACATGAAATGGCTTCCTCTAGCCTCCTCCGCAGGCAACTCTTGTGGCATCCCAAATGGCAAACGTTTGAAAAATCCCCATCAAAAAAGAGCAATACTGTCGCGAACGGCGAATTAATAATATAATGTTGTTTTGGCCGAGTAGTAATAAAATTAAGGGGATTGGGTCGGGGGGAAGGCGGAAGGGAAAGGCGGGAAGGGGGCGGGGCGGGAAAAGAAAGGAAGCGGGAGTTGCCTGCCAAAAATCGACATGGTCTATCAGTTCTGCGCATGTATCTCGCGCATACTAAAAACTAACTAAGTGGTGGTGTGTAAGGCGAAATTAAATACTTTCCCGGGTAGACAAAGGAAGCTTTTTCATTTAGTAAATATGGCGGCACTCGAAGAAAAACTCTTACTGAAGCGCTTGAAAAACTTTCTGCTGTTCCTCCATTGTGGCCTAATATAGCATCGAATTTTACAGTGAAAGGATGCCAAATAGAGTCGGTGGTTAGAGCAATTTCAACTTTTGAGGCTGCCACAAAATTTGCTTTTTGTCTTCAAGAAATTCATGTTGCTGAATACGAACAGATTTCGAAGGCCATTGAAATATCGGACGAAGCAAATGATCGTTATGTGTATAACATTAGCATCGTAAACAACAAACCGCTTGTTGAACTGAATTATGTACTGAAGAGTCCACCTTTTATACCTTCGGAAGGAAGCACATATTTCAACGGCCAAAGCTCAGGAGATTTTATAGGCTCGAATATATTGGAAATGTCACTCTTTTTGTTATCCCGTATGTTCAAGTTGAACAGCTTCTTTGCTGTATCAACTTCTGATGTAATTGCATTTCTTTCTGATACGGACAACAACCCACCAAGAAGCCTTCCGGTAGCAATTATATCTTTTTGTAAGGATATAACATCATCTTGCAGCTGAACAATTTCCTCGTAGTGAACAAATGTTTCCTGCAGCTCAGATAGTTTATGACTATTGGTGCACTGCATGGAGTCTTCAAGCTCCATTGTTTCAGATACCAACTCTTGTAAAGACATAAAACTATCACTGCCTAAAAGACAATTGAAAAAATATATAGTTACTGACCACATGAATTGAAGCAGGTCATATTAAGTTGTTACTGTCGATGCAATAGAAGTGTCGATAAAATATTGCATCAATTCATTTCATCAAGTTGATCAATTCATGCAAATTTCTTTTTACTTCCAGTGCGGTTCTTATTGGTCAATCAGTTCTGAAACAAAATATAACTGGCTATTTGCATGGAAAGCAAGTTGACAAATTTTCTATCAAATGAATTGATCAACTAGAGGAAATGAATTAATGCAATATTTTATCAACACTTCTATTGCATCAACAGTAAATAGCAATATGCATCTCATGCATTGATTTTGTACCTCCATTACTTGCAGTTTTACTGTTTTCCTCCCCATCATTGACACTGTCCATTTGAAGACCTAAATATAAACTAGATACGTCAGAAATTGTATATAAGAAAATGTATATATTAGGCAGTGTTGTGAAATATAGAATATTATATATTACTCTTGAAAATATTTATATACTTTTTCTGGCTTTGCTTGACTTTTGCATTTCCGACCCATTTCTGATCCCTGTAAACAAAGTGTTTGTCTAGTTATTATTCAATGTTGACAAATTAAATTGTATGCTCCGTAAAAAATATTCGAAACACAAGCGACAAATACTCGCTTTAGTAAAAAAAATTGATGACAGACCTTGTGGCATGTCTCAATTTGAAGGCTTTTCATTTTTCATATAATATATCATTTATAGACCCACTATTTGACATTCAATATACCTGCAAAATTTTCCTGGTCTTCAATAAATCCTAATCCCCGATAATAGGCTCTGAAAAGAATGAAATATTTTAATACACCTCAATTATGTAATATAGTTCCAAGGGCGACTTTGTATGGAGGAGGTCCCACCTGGGTAACTGAACTAACTTGTTTTGGCTGTGTCACTTGTCATGCATTTATATTGGAACCGCCCTGACACACTTAGGCAATATTTTACTTTCTGTATTTGTTAAGTTGGGACATTGCCTAGGGCTGCATGTAGTTTCCCATATACATGGCAAAGCAAGCTTCCCGAGCTGTCTCATCTCCATGTAAACACCATATAACTAAATGTATGTAAGATCAAAAAGGAAAATAGAAAGAGAACATAATCATGTGTAAGGTCAAGGAAATATGCTTGTAGAAATTAGCAATGAAACATTCACCATACCTCTTCTTCTTCCCCATATATTCCACCTTCTTCCCATATATTTTGGATAGCTCCTTTAATACATTTGATCGTTCAAAACCATTTACTCCTGGAAACCTTCCATTAAGTTTTTGCATTATATCATCTACCATGACAATAGATTCTGTCTTCTTGCAAATCAAACATTCTAAGGCTGTCTTCATGTCGGCCTTAAATGCTTGGTAGGAAGGTTTTACTATAAAATATTTTAAATATGCAAATTTACATTGAAGATCAGTCGTTTTTCTTTTTACATGTATATGTAAACACAGTAGAAACAAGCCACCCCTAAAACGTTAAAACCTGGCGGTAAAATTGTTCCCATAAAGTACTAGTAGCACTATCATATGAAAGATTGTTGAGGCAATCGCATTATTAAAATATAGTTTGTATAAACTTGCCTTTCCTTTTGGTTCCTCCTGGAGTATAAATTACTTTCCTCTGACTATTATCAGGGACGGGGATCATCGATTGCTTCAAGGGTTGATCACCTTTATGATCCATACTGCTGATACTCGACGAATATATAAACCCAAAATTGTCAAAATGTGATTTCTTACGATCGGCCAACCCTTTCTTTTTCGCTTTAATCTGGTCCTGTATTTCCGCTATTTGGGTTTCTTTTTGCCGCACACTCGGCAAAATATTCTTGTATTCTAAACTGCATACAGGGACTTGTGTTCTCACATAGCGTGGTATCTTCGATTGAAATGCTTTCGAACTACCTACACTTTCAGCCATGTTGACTTCAATAATAGTCGACTGCAATTTTGCATTCCGATTTTGAACACAAGAGCAAATTATACTCACCCTACCCGGGGTGAATTGTCATGTCCATTGAGGTGAATTGTCGCGTCCAACCATTCGATTTTTGGCAGGCAACTCTCCCTCCCCTCGTTTTTCTCCTCTCCTCGTATTTTATCCCCCAAGATCCCCCTTTATCCCGCCTTCCCCCCGACCCAATCCCCTTAATTTTATTACTACTCGGCCAAAACAACATTATATTATTAATTCGCCGTTCGCGACAGTATTGCTCTTTTTTGATGGGGATTTTTCAAACGTTTGCCATTTGGGATGCCACAAGAGTTGCCTGCGGAGGAGGCTAGGCTTCCTCATTAGCTATTCTGTTACTTTTATCGAACAACGACGGTTGTTTGCCAGTTTGGCACTTTGGCTTCCGTTACGATGGGCATTGTTTTTTTTTGTTTTATTAATTGCAAATTTTAAAAATTTTAAATTTTAAAAATTTTAAATTTAAAAATTTTTAAAAAATGTTTAAAAATGTTTTTAAATTTTTAAAATATTTAAAAAAAATATTTTTAAATATTTCTGTTTTAAATTTTTAAAATTTAATTAAAAATTTTTAATTTTTTAACCGGGACACCGGTGTCCCGGATTAAAAAATTAAAAATTTTAAATTAAATTTTAAAAATTGAAAACAGAAATATTTAAAAATATTTTTTTTAAATATTTTAAAAATTTAAAAAAATTTTTAAACATTTTTTAAAAATTTTTAAAATTTTAAATTTTTAAAATTTAAAATTTTTAAAATTTGCAATTAATAAAACAAAAAAAAACAATGCCCATCGTTATGGAAGACAAAGGGCCAAGCTGGCAAACAACCGTCGTTGTTCGATAAAAGTAACAGAATAGCTAATGAGGAAGCCATTTCATGTCTCAACATGAAAGGTGGCGAAAAATTCTTGTTAATTATGCCTTAATTAATTTAAGAATCAAACTCAAGAGCCATATAATAAACAGTTTATTGACCTCGCTTGTTCGGTCTGTACAGTGAAATATCGGACCTCTGTTTTTTAGCACGGACCGCGCTCGCTGCGCTCGCTTGGTCCGTACTAAAAAACCTCGGTCCGATATTTCACTGTACAGACCTCACGCTCGGTCAATAACCTATTATTATTTTTTATCTATGAAAATAAAGCAATCTGATTGGCTAGCGAGCGTTTCAGACCGGTCCGGATTTTTGCATCCGGCCCGCTCTGAAACTCATCCGGCCCGCTCTGGATTACGCGACAAAACACAGGAGTGAAACAATTTTAGATTAAAAAATCTACCCAAAAAGTTCAAAAAGCTAGCCTAACGATAGTTAGAGTACAAAAATGAAATGCATCAACCCTAAAGGCTTCATGCTAAGCACGATGCGCCGAGAAAACTAATAAATTTGTTTTAAATGCTCATGTATTAAAATTAATACATTTGTTTTAAATGATCATGTATTTCAGTATTTGTCCACATTAAAGTTAAAAAAATACAGTTTAAACAGATATCATAGAAGAAAAAACTTTTCTCCATACATAAAACTTAAAAACATGGACCAACTGTAGTGAAAACATGATTTTTCTGCCCATTTGTTCAAGTACTTTTCGAGTACATATTGTAAACAAAAAAACATTAAAGCCTTGGCCTTGGGCTTGGCAAACAAAGTTGAGGCTATATGTTTTTTTTTATCGTGAAACGACCAGAAAAAAATTACAGCCATACCTTGTTCATTGTCCAGTTTTAGTAGAAAGCGTTGATCGAAGTCAAAACACATGCATTCACTGCATGATTCATTATGGACAAAGCAAGTAAACACGAAGATATCCTTGTCGAAGGAACACTGAACACCAGAAAACCAGGCCAAAACATTTCATTCCTATATATGCTTTTCTGCTGCCATATTTAAAAAAATATCGCCGTATACATTTTTACAGAAACTATGCTTTTTGTGAGTTTCTTGCCAGTTTTCTTGAGTTTTCGTCTGCGTGTTTTCTTTCAACGTTCAAATGTTGACAGCTTCGCTTTGATTTCACAATTGCACTGATCTCAAATTATTTCGATACACTGGAATTTTCAATTTTAATAAATTCTTAAATTTTACATGTGATAAAAAATAAACACGTTGTTTATCGGCAGCGTCGGTCCGGATGAGAAAAACTGTGCCCTCGGTCTTGAAAACGTCCCTCGCTCTTCCGGATCTGGCCGTTTTCAAGACCTCGGGCACAGTTTTTCTCATCCGGACCTCGCAACCGGTAAATAACATATATAAATTGGTACAGCAAGCGTTATAAAAGATAGTTGTTAATTTATAGTATGTTAAGGAGACGTGTAGACTGTAGAATCGTCTTTATATTTAGTTGAAAACAAGCTTGTGGACGGTCACGGACGTTTGCAGACGTTCGCGGACGGTGTTTAGTAGGATCGGTAAGGACCGGACTCACTCACAACACCACCTGGGGTCTAAGTCGGGTTAAGTTGGCGTAAGGCAGTCTAAACTGAGTCGTTGCAAGGTATGCTAAGTGCGTCTAATGCGGGATTATAGGTAGTCTAAAGTCGTTGTATGGTGGTCTAAATGGGTCACAGTCGACGTCGGGTTAAGTTGGCGTAAGGTGGTCTAAAGTCGTTGTAAGGTATGCTAAGTCTATAGCAGTGTAGTTTAAATGGGTGTAAATGTTAATGTTTTACGTTATACTGGTTTGTCGATCCAAAATATGATAATTTTTTACGGATCCAAAATATCCCTGGAAGACCGAATACCTACCTACCAAACAGCCGAATACAAAACTTCCGAATACGAAACAGCCAAATACGAAACAGCCGAATAAAAAACTGCCGAATACGAAACAGCCGAAGACGAAATAGCCGAATACAAAACTGCCGAATACGAAACAGCCGAATAGGAAACAGCCTAATACGAAACAGCCGAATAGGAAACAGCCTAATACGAAACAGCCGAATAGGAAACAGCCGAATACGAAACAGCCGAATACGAAACAGCCGAATACGAAACAGCCGAATACGAAACAGCCGAATACAAAACAGCCGAATACGAAACAGCCGAATACAAAACAGCCGAATACATGCAAAACAGCCGAATACGAAACAGCCGAATACGAAACAGCCGAATACGAAACAGCCGAATACAAAACAGCCGAATACGAAACAGCCGAATACAAAACAGCCGAATACAAAACTGCCGAATACGAAACAGCCGAATACGAAACAGCCGAATACAAAACAGCCGAATACGAAACAGCCGAAAAGGAAACAGCCGAATACGAAACAGCCAAATACAAAACTGCCGAATACGAAACAGCCGAATACGAAACAGTCGAATACAAAACAGCCGAATACGAAACAGCCGAATACGAAACAGCCGAATACAAAACTGCCGAATACGAAACAGCCGAAAAGGAAACAGCCGAATACGAAACAGCCAAATACGAAACAGCCGAATACGAAACAGCCGAATACGAAACAGCCGAATACAAAACTGCCGAATACGAAACAGCCGAATACAAAACAGCCGAATACAAAACTGCCGAATACGAAACAGCCGAATACGAAACAGCCGAATACAAAACAGCCGAATACGAAACAGCCGAAAAGGAAACAGCCGAATACGAAACAGCCAAATACGAAACAGCCGAATACGAAACAGCCGAATACGAAACAGCCGAATACAAAACTGCCGAATACGAAACTGCCGAATACGAAACAGCCGAATAGGAAACAGCCGAATACAAAACTGCCGAATACGAAACAGCAGAATACGAAACAGTCGAATACAAAACAGCCGAATACGAAACAGCCGAATACGAAATTAATATATCTTTTCATTTTCGAAATATTGGTGTTGGTTTGATACGTCAATCACACATATCTGAATGGGCAGTAATACTTCGAGGTTTTTATATTAATTTTTACGAAAACTCATTATGCAGTGAGTAGTAATATAGGGGCCGATCGACCCGGATTTTTAGGGGGGCGCAGGGGGGCGCAGGGGGGCGCAGGGGGGCGTAGGGGGGCGCAGGGGAGCGTAGGGGGGCGCAGGGGGCCGCAGGGGGCCACACTAATTAGTATGCAAGGGGGGCGCAAACAACACTAATTAGTATGCAAGGGGGTCGCAAACACTATCATATAGGGGGCCGCGAACGCAACTCATCATTAACATAAACATAATTAATTATGTATTGACGTCATAATGATATACAAGACGTGTTTGGGCAAAACAGTCATTAAGCTGAGCTCAGCATTTTCGTCACAAAAAGAGTTAATCCTTACGCTTTTTATCACAATAGCTATAGCGTCCCTATAAAGTCCCCAAACGTTGTGTTCCAAACACAGTCCGTTTCGACAAAGAGTAAATATATTCTCGTATCTAATATCACCTTATACGAAACGGCTTAGACAACTAATATAGCGACGCTTAACCTAGTATTGCCTTATGCGGAATAATAACAAGTAGAAATATAGCTTTCTAAAACGAGAAATGTCTTATAGTCTAAGGTCTTATAGAGCAATACAAATATATGTTACCAAGCGATTGTTAAAGGGGTTTAAACCTTACCGAGTTTCAAGCGTTTTAGATGTAGCAGTGATTTTTAAGCGAGATACAAATATTGTATGCAAACACAATTCTATGCGGTTTGTAAGTCATTTGTAAATCGTTAAGAGTGATTTGAATAAATTTAGAATATATCATAGGACGGGAGAATATTGTACAATGTACACACACACATAATTAATTTTTAAAACACATTTATTGCTTATAATTTCTTTTACAACGTTAGTAAGGTCTGCTCCTAAGAGCATATCGTTTAGGCGTCTTTTGATATAAATTTAGAATATATCATAGGACGGGAAAATATTGTACAATGTACACACACACATAATTAATTTTTAAAACATATTTATTGCTTAAAATTTCTTTTACAGAGTGTCTTAAATGTCATCTTGGGAATATTCACTGTCCGAGTCATTTTCGTCGCTACTTTCATCATTCCTTATCCACTTTGTTGGTCTTCTATCCTCATCGTCTATATTGAAACACAGTCTTTTCCTTTTGGTGGATGGTATATTACTGCGTGAATTTTTTCGTCTCTTATTTCCTCGGCCTGATTGTCGTAGTAACGTCTTTGCTCCCTGTTCGGCAAAGTCTTTCACAACTTCCCGTCCACGAGCTTTTACCGATTCCGAAACCTTTTCCCCATCGAGTACATCTTGACCAACTTCCGTTGCTGCTTGTAACGCTCTTTTACCAACTGTTTTAGCGCCTTGTTTGAATAAAGGTATTGCAAATCTAGCAAGGCTTCTGAAAATACCCACGATTCCATATCCCCTCTGCATTCTTGCTCCATGGAATCCTTCAATACTACCACCACGCTGATTTCTTGTGTAATGTTCAGTTAGTAGCTTTACGTCGGGGATAAGTACACCCCTCATCTTTTTATGTGTCTTGGTCGGCTTCCAATGTTCAACTGATGGGAGAATACTTCACTTGTGTATTTTATTTGAATCATAAAAGTGACTTCTATTTGTACGGACGTCTAATATTTCATCACAATAACAATGTGAACAACACGCAATCGTATGTGTGAAATCATCTTTGTTAAGTGTACAATCACAAATCATACAGTGACATCCGGTAAAACTGGAATAAAAATCCGTCCATGTACAGATAGGGCATGTACCCAATTGACATATCTGTAAACAATTTTCACAATTGTTACATTTTATATCTTCAGACGAATCTTTAGTATCTTCATCTTGCCGTGACTCCATCCGTGCTAGCATTGCGAGGACCCGCCCGTTGGTGATAAGACTTTTATCAATTTCCAATGCCGCAAGACCTTTGAGAAATATACTCAATCCATAAGGTTCTGGAATATATGGATGAAAGGGTCTCGTGCAATATTTTAGAATGTTTACAATATCAGTTCCACGTATATCCTGTCCTCTGTAGACGATCTCTCCTTTTGTATTCCACGTCAAAATGTCCGTAGATGTGAGAATAGAGTGAAGGATTTCTTCGGCGCCATAACTATTTTCATTGTCAAGATAATGAAGAATGTCTTGAAGTCGCCACTGTTCAGGAGATGATCTTTTGGTGCTATCCATGGTTGGAATGATGGATATGAATTAAATTTTGATCATTTTATACCAATTCTGCAAGTCCTTCTAAGATTGGAGCCAGTACCAATCCTAGAAAACCATTTCCATGCTGAACAAGTATCTTCCTTTTTGTTTTAACACTTTTATTTTTGTTAGTCAGATGAATAATATCGTGTTCAAAAGGTCTAAGTTTATCCATTGTGTGTTTAGGAAGTGCGAGGTTCATAAAACTTTTCACACAATTACATAGAAACCGAATCTGTTCATGAGATGAAGATCTCAACAGAGCTTGTTGTTGAGTTGGATAAGAAGTACATAGGAGCTCTATAAACGATCTATGCTTGGGAAGGTTAGTCATATCTGCCCGACGGTCAACAATGTAATGAAGACCTTATTGGAAGACATACATATATAAGGATATCGTACAGTATCTTAAGATATCATTTTAGGATATCATACAATATCTTAGGATATAATTTTAGGATATCATACAGTATCTTAAGATATCATTTTAGGATATCATACCGTATCTTAGGATATTAATTTAGGATATCATACAGTATCTTAAGATGTCAGTTTAGGATATCATACAGTATCTTAAGATATCATTTAAGGATATCATACAGTATCTTAAGATATCATTTTAGGATATCATACAGTATCTTAGGATATCATAACCGCACTTCACCCCAATAAATGAATTGTGCGACTTTATTCAGAAAGTTATAATTTGATTGATTATTCCTATTTAGACGTTTCAGAAGAGTTAACAATATTTTGATATTAACTTTGAGTGGATACGAAATCATTCGAAGCGTTTACGAAATCATTCGAAGCGTTTACAAGGACTATTTGTAAAGCAGTGTTATTACAGATGATATGAAAATTAATTGTGTGTGTGTGGGTGTGTGTGTAAGTGTGTGTGTGTGGATGGCTGGGCGGGTGGGGTTTCCCCCAGAATCCACGATTGTTAAAATATTGCGACGAAATATGATTTATTTGTGTATAAAAGACATTAAATGATCCGCGATATTGGAGGGGGATTAAAACAATTGGAAAAAAATTCCTCGTTTCATTCACATGATATATTCGTATGAGAATAGGAAGAAAACCTGTTCATTCATGCATGTAATTGTATACAGGACGAACGCCGTTAAAACCGTAAAATGTCATAAAATGCATTGCAAAATCTCCAAATTTGAGGTGGACAAATTTCACAGATTTGGTCAAAATTACTCTCAGGGCTCCAAAGTTTCCTCCAAAACATAAGAATTTCTTAAGATATTAAAATAAATATTCTTGTAATTTCGGAATTGCAATATAGGTTTGGTTACTCCAATGAAACAATTTAAATAAACAAAGTGTGTTTTGCGAATACCAGTACGTTGCCGCCTTGCTTGTTGTATTATCAATGCTCCAATTGAGAACTTGTAACATAGACGTTTTGTGGCCCCATCCAGGTTTCCTGCATTGCAATTTCTGTCCTGCCTGATGGTAATGCTAAAAAACAAGACTTACTATCATTTGCTAAAAGCTCTCTTCTATACTTTATGAGTACAGTTATTGTGGGAGTTGGGTTCTTTCTTCTATGACCTTATTGGCACTTGGACACTCCTAGCGGGTTTTACATGTGTTTGTCCCGTCACAGGATGAAAATATAGGGCGAAAGTGAGTCTCTGGTGGGATAAGAGTATAATACTGTATATTATTGGTTAACTCACCTTGATCTTATTCTGCCATAATAATTTGGGTTTTGAATATCTTTTCCTGTACTTTTTTCATGAAACGGGCTCGGATCATCAGCAGACTAAAATAGAATGTGTTATATATTTCTCCTTTTCAAACATATCTTCTAATCCAGCCATTCAGCTATTTTTAGGGAAAAAATTCCAGTACCAAAATTATTAAGTAAGCAAGTGGGGGTGTGCTAATAATTCCAACTTCCTTCTGAGAACTAAGCTGAATTACGAAGGACGCGACTAAATCTGATCGAATCGAAGGCTTTGCCAGGTCGCCTTACACAGATACTTTATGGCTCATGTGTGACCACCGACTGCAGCAACGGTGAAAGGGTAAGCAAGGGGCCGATCCCGACCCACCCAGTCAACATTCCCTGTGGGAATTAACCTGGGTACCTGCATGGACGCTCTAACGATTGCGCCACCGAAGCCAATATCTACCATAGACAGTTAGTATGTCTTGTTTTCCAATCACTACATAAAACGGTTAGTGGGTATATACTAAAATACATATCATCTTATACCACATGATTTTCTTTTCCTGTCAAGACGGAATAATAAAATCAAGGAACCTCTCAATTTATCTGAAATCCGGAAGAATTTAATATGTAAATCTCATTTTTTGTAATTTCATAAGAAGAAATACCACACGGTTCAAATGGCAAAGCAAACAATTTATTATGTACTATAACAAACTTGCATCTATGAGCGTATGAGCGAAAGTTGCGTTGTTAAAATATAGCGATAAACTTGTAATCAAATATAGTAAAATGTTTGGTCAGGATAATGTCAATTTGTTAATGGTATTGATCGAAGCAAAGAAAGGCTATAGTAATCTCTGATGTTGTTTAATATTGTCGAATTTTTACTGATATATTACTGCAGAAATTAAAATCTTCTTTCATATTTCAAATGCATTTCATCAATGGTTTCCATCATATTCTACCAAATATTTCAAAAGATAACGTCATCTTCTATTCAGCGCTGTACTCTCAAATCGAAATTGAAAAAAAGTGTTTCTTTACTAAAAATTGCCTTTTAATTAGTTTAAGTTGCTGGTTTTTTGGCATGGCTTCCCTATTTGAAGAAGCAAAACGGGATGTTATTTTGTAATTGTTTTGCGAAACATTTATATAAGTTTTCTAACACTACTGAATGTTGATATTTTCTTGCAATTCATTGATTGGACGCTAATTCTAGACCGTTTGGAAAGTCGGTAATGAAAATACAAACCATTTGCAGGACAAATATCTTATGTCTTATTGAATTGATATTCTTCCGTTAATACTGAAATAGAATAAACATACTAAACAGGACATTTAAGGCGGAAACACAAATTGAGAGTTCTTGTGTATTTGTTTAACGAGTGTCCTGCGTGCAAGCTAGGCTTGTGTTGTTTTTCGGTTCAAAATGTCTCCTAAAATTTGATGTATTGATATGTGTCAGGAAAGTTCAAACGAGTTATGCAATCATAGATACGAATAGAAAGTTAAACTTTCACTTTTCGCTAATTGGGGAGGGGGGGGGACGCTGTTGGCCACAATGTAATGCATTTAACGTTTTATAAAATATCCACGTTTTTTTACAGTTTTAATTAATGTTTAAGATGATATGAATCGCGGTTTCCCAACTACTGACGCCACTGATTAAACATTGTAATATCATTATAACTGTATATTAACAATTGTTATTCCATTGGTGTTTAACGTAGATTGCTATACGCAATCAACTGATTATAGACAAGCTGACGAGCATATGAAATGAAACAATACTATAGCCTGCCTAAAAATAATAATGGAAATACGCAAAAGGAAAACTGACGATTCAAGGGCTTTGTTGAGAAACCACTGCTTTCAGAAACGGGGATATGTTATCAGGTCAGTAAGTGGCGAATTATCCCCGAGCCGGCGCGAAGCGCCGTGCGAGGGTACTAATTCCGCTCGGATATTTACACCCGGGTATGTGACAGCACAGCGGAATGCAAAGTTGTCCGCCATTATGCAATGGACGGTTTTCTACGTTATGCGCATGCGCGATTTCAGGCCGACAGCGAAAACTGTTTGTACTCGGGAGTCGGGGCATAAACAGACAAACAAAGTCTCTAAAACGACATAAATAAAAATTACTTAGAGGAACAGAAGGAAAAAACAGTCAAAAGACCGAAGAAAGACAATATTTTCGAGTTTTAAAGCGTTTTAAACGCGTAAGTGTCTATTTTGTATTCTTGTTTTGCGTATTGGCATGCAGTATGTTTATATAGTTTTGTGGATTTGAAATGCGTAGATCATCCTGTGTGGTCAATACAACATTGATTAATCTTAAAAGGTATTTTAGTATTAATGCAAAATAATACGTTATAGAATAAGAAACAACATATTAAATCTCAAAAACAAGTGCGAGAATAAGTATAAAAATACTGTTTCGTGAAAATTTCGAAATGTTGAATTTTACAGTAAATCAAAGCTAAAAGAGTACGTAATTACTAACATACCTACTTTATATAGTTGGACAATTGATAATTTTATAGTTAACATTAACAAATCTTATCAATATTTTGTACAAAATAATAGAAATATACAGTTGCGTGTTACCACAGAATAGATAATAGACTATATATAATAGACTATAATTAATTATATAACGCCTTAGTAGATTCTCGTCATTTAACTGGTTGATTATGATCACGTGGTATTAAATAAATATTGCCATTTTACTGACCGTACAATGGAAAGTTCCATTGCACGATCTAGCCGTGCAAATATTTCTTTCCATTGCACGGTAGTTTTCATTAAATTCAATCACTCAAAATGTTACTCGTACCGTGCTCGCACGCATTTAATCGCGAATCCCAATAACATGGCCGATGGTATATTATTTAAAACACAAACGAGACAAAATGGCGGGTGTTTTAAACAGTAAAGCGCCTTTTGTTTTCGCCACGAAAGAAGATTTATCCATGGTTATTGACGAAGCTGATTCGGTAAATACGAAAAAACAAATAACATATGCTGTAAACCGGATGAATTTGTTTGCTTCAAGCGCTGGTGTAACGTCCATCGAAACTTTGAGTGAAATTGATCTATTTTGGTGTCATATAAAACAAATAATGAATGTTTTCATTCGTGCAATGGTAAGAATATTTTCATTCGGTGAAAGATGGAATGTTCCATTCAACTCGGCTTCGCCTCGTTGAATGGAACATTCCATCTTTCACCTCATGAAAATATTCTTACCATTGCACTCATAAACATTCATTATTAGTATAATAATATATAATAGACTATAATTACTATATATTATAGACTATAGATAATAGACTATATAGGTAATAGTCTATTATCTATTCTGTGGTGTTACCATGGTTACATTGATCGACTCAGCAGTGTGACCCACAGGCATCCCAATCTCACATTGTTGCTATTTAATTTTTTTTTTATTAATAATTTTGTATTATTGCTGTTTGTATTTTATGGTATATTATGTACTATGTGTTATGTCTGTTAATGTATGTGCCAGAAATGGTATGATGGAATTAAATATATATTTATTATTGATGGTTAGGGTACTTCATATTAGCAAATCATAGTAGACTTGATAGTCGAATATATATTGTCAAACAATTGCTAAAATATTGTGTCAAATGTAGAAATAAAGTTACTTACTTCTACTACAAGTTGCAATCGACTTTTCGGTGTTGACTTGGTGTGATTTTAAATCCACTTTGAGGGGATGGTATTCTATGTAATATTAAGGAGAAGGCAGGTAAATATAGCTCCAACGAACTCGCATCGGCTTCACAAATCCTTCTCGCGTCGCATAATAATGTATCGAATCGCCAAAAAAAAACCCAGATCCATAAGGCCCATTACATTTCACATAACATTCATCGTCTTCAGCAAACACAAGAGATTTTTTGTCGGTGAAAATCCATAATTTGTTCGATTTTCTGACAATCTCAGGCTCCGTGGCTGTCGATACCCTGGGATATTCAGTTGAGAGCTTGCGAGTTCGAATAAACACTCTTTATTGTTATTGGTTGATTCGAATCGCGTTCACGCGACAACAATGTAATGAACCAATAACAATAGAGAGTGTTTGACTATTACCTTTATTTCTACATTTGACACAATATTTTAGCAATTGTTTGACAATATATATTCGACTATCAAGTCTACTATGATTTGCTAATATGAAGTACCCTAACCATCAATAATAAATATATATTTAATTCCATCATACCATTTCTGGCACATAACATAACAGACATAACACATACACATAATATACCATAAAATACAAACAGCAATAAAAAATTATTAATAAAAAAAAAATTAAATAGCAACAATGTGAGCTTGGGATGCCTGTGTGTGACAAGGTTTTTTCAGGAACAATTACTAAAAATGCCTGCGAAAAATTACTAAATCCAGAAAAAAATTACTAAAAGTTGCACAATTCCCAAAACAGCTCATAAATCAGTTTTTCATTAACTACCATAATGCTTAGCGAGTATAATGAGTATAAATATCATTATTCATGTTGCTCCTATAATTTATTAACCCAAGATTTCAGGTTTTGGACCAGGGGCGGAGGTTGCGGAAACATTTGAGAATTTCTGTTTGCCAAATTTCACGTTTCGCATGTGTGATGCTTGTTGCAAAAACGTCGGTTGCAACAAAATGTGACAAATTCATAAAACAATTCATAAAACAATTCGCAAAATTTGAGAAATTCACCTAAATTATCTAATTACCAACAGATTACTAAATTTTCCAAAAAATTAACAAAAATATTTAATTACTAAAAAAGTCCCAAAAATTACCAAAAGTAATTAAAATTACAAAATCTGGTCACACTGCAACTCAGTACTTCATGCTACAATAACTTCTGCACTTCTAGAACTTGGTACACTTGGTTAACATCATGCACTTCTACAACTTGGCACACTTGGCTAACTCCATGCACTTCAATAACTTGGTACACTTCTATAACTTCATGCAATTCTATAACTCGGAAAACTTGGATAACTTCATGCACTTCTACAACTTGGTACACTTAGATAACTTCATGCACTTCTACAACTTGCCAAAGTTGGATAATTTAATGCACTTCAATAACTTGATGCACTTTAGGGTGTATAAAAAACCCTTGATGAGTTTATAAGCGTGCTGAAGGTTTTCACATAGCAATTATATGTTTTTTTTCTTCCGAAAGCAAGAGATAATTAATCATACTACATATTGCATAATTTCATCCACTTCTACAAATTGATACACTTGGATTACTTCATGCACAATAATAATTGGTACACTTGGCTAACTCCATGCACTTCAATAACTTGGTACGCTTCTATGACTTCATGCACTTCTACAACTTGGCACACCTGGATAACTTCATGCACTTCTGCAACTTGGTACACTTAGATAACTTCATGCACTTCTACGACTTGCCACAATTGGATAACTTCATGCACTTCAATAACTTGATGCACTTCTATAACTTGGTACACTTGGATAACTTCATGAACTTCTACCACTTTGTACACTTGGATATCATCATGCATTTCAATAACTTGGTGCACTTCAATAACTTGGTACACTTGCATAACTTCATCCGCTTCAATAACATGGTGCACTTTAATTACTTGGTGCACCGAGACAACTTGGTGCACTGGAACTTCTTGGTACACTTCTATAACTTCGTGCCCTTCTATAACTTGTCACACTTGGTTAACTTCATGCACTTCTACAGCTTGGTACACTTGGATAATTTAATGAACTTTTACAACTTGGTACATTTGGATAACTTGATGCATTTCTATAATTTGGTACACTTGGTTCACTTGACGCACTTCTACAACTTGGTACACTTCTATAACTTCATGCACTTCTACAACTTGGTACACTTGGATAACTTCATGCATTTCAATAACTTGATGCACTTCAATAACTTGGTACACTTGCATAACTTCATCCACTTCAATAACTTGGTGTATTTTAATAACTTGGTGCACTGCGACAACTTAATGCACTTGAATTTCTTGGTATACTTCAATAACTTCGTGCCCTTCTACTACTTGTTACACTTCGTTGACTTCATGCAATTCAATAACTTGGTACACTTCTATAACTACATGCACTTCTATAATTTGATACACTTCTATAACCTCATGCACTTCTACAACTTGGTACACTTGGATAACTTGATGCACTTCTACAAGTTGGTACGCAAGGATAACTTCATGCACTTCGATAACTTAATGCACTTCTACATCTTGGTAGACTTGGATAACTTGATGCATTCCATTTATTACTTGGTAGGGTTGGATAACTTCATGCACTTCAATAACTTGGTGCACATCAATAACTTGGTACACTTCGATAACTTGCTGCACTTCTATAACTTGATGCACTTCAGTAACTTTGTGCACTTCGATAACTTCATGCACTTCTACAACTTGGTACACTTCGCTAACTTCATAAACTTCAATAACTGGTACACTTCTATAAGTTCAAGCATTTCTATAACTTGGTACCCTTGAATGAGAATAACTTAATGCGCACTTCTACAACTTGGCGAACTTGGATAACTTCATGCACTTCTACAACTTAATACACTTGGATAACTTAATGAACTTCTAGAACTTGGTACATTTGGATAACATGATGCACTTCTACAATTTGGTACACTTGGATAACTTGACGTACTTCTACAGCTTGGTACACTTCATTAACTTGATGTACTTCAATAACTTGGTGCACTTCGATAACTTCATGCACTTCTATAACTTAGTACACTTTATAACTTCATGCACTTCTACAACTTGGTACACTTCGCTAACTTCATGAAATTCAATAACTTGGTGCACTTCAATTACTTCATGCACTTCTATAACTTAGTACACTTGACAACTTCATGCACTTCTACAACTTGGTATACTTCGCTAATTTCATGCACTTCAATAACTTGGTGCACTTCGCTAACTTCATGAACTTCAATAACTTGGTACACTTCTATAACTTTTTCCACTTCTATAACTTGATACACTTGAATAACTTCATGCACTTCTATAACTTGCATGGTGCACTTGGATAACTTCATGCACTTATACAACTTGATACACTTCGTCAACTTCATGAACTTCAATAAGTTGGTACACTTCTATAACTTCATGCATTTCTACAACTGGGTACCCTTGAATAACTTCATGCGCACTTCCACATATTGGTACACTTGGATAGCTTCGTGCACTTCCACAACTTGGTTCACTTGGATAACTTGATGCACTTCTACAACTTGGTACGCTTGGATAACTTCATGAACTTCGATAACTTATTGCACTTCTATAACTTGGCACACTTGGATAACTTCATGCACTTCTACAACATGGTACACTTGGATAACTTCATGAACTTCTACAACTTGGTACACTTGGGTAACTTCATGCATTTCTACAACTTGGTACACTTGGATAACTTCATGAACTTCGATAACTTAATCCACTTCTATAACCTGGTACACTTCGATAACTTAATGCGCTTCCACATATTGGTACACTTGGATAGCTTCGTGCACTTCTGCAACTTGGTTCACTTGGATAACTTGATGCACTTCTACAACTTGGTACGCTTGGATAACTTCATGAACTTGAATAACTTATTGCACTTCTATAACTTGGTACACTTCGATAACTTAATGCACTTCAACATCTTGGTAGACTTGGATAACTTCATGCACCCCAATTATTACTTGGTACGCTTGGATAACTTCATGCGCTTCAATAACTTGGTGTACGTCAATAACTTGGTGCACTTCGATAAATTGATCCACTTCGATAACTTGATGCATTTCTACAATTTGGTACATTTGGATAACTTGACGCACTTCTACAATTTGGTACACTTCTATAACTTCATGCACTTCTACAACTTGGTATACTTCGCTAATTTCATGCACTTCAATAACTTGGTGCACTTCGCTAACTTCATGAACTTCAATAACTTGGTACACTTCTAAAACTTTATGCACTTCTATAACTTGATACACTTGGATAACTTCATGCACTTCTATAACTTGCATGGTGCACTTGGATAACTTCGTGCACTTATACAACTTGATACACTTCGTTAACTTCATGAACTTCAATAAGTTGGTACACTTCTATAACTTCATGCATTTCTACAACTTGGTACCCTTGAATAACTTCATGCGCACTTCTACAACTTGGCACACTTGGATAACTTCATGCACTTCTACAACATGGTACACTTGGATAACTTCATGAACTTCTACAACTTGGTACACTTGGGTAACTTCATGCACTTCTACAACTTGGTACACTTGGATAACTTCATGAATTTCGATAACTTAATCCACTTCTATAACCTGGTACACTTCGATAACTTAATGCACTTCCACTTATTGGTACACTTGGATAGCTTCGTGCACTTCTACAACTTGGTTCACTTGGACAACTTGATGCACTTCTACAACTTGGTACGCTTGGATAACTTCATGAACTTCGATAACTTAATGCACTTCTATAACTTGGTACACTTCGATAACTTAATGCACTTCAACATCTTGGTAGACTTGGATAACTTCATGCACCCCAATTATTACTTGGTACGCTTGGATAACTTCATGCGCTTCAATAACTTGGTGCACGTCAATAACTTGGTGCAATTCGATAAATTGATCCACTTTGATAACTTGATGCACTTCAATAACTTGGTGCACTTCGATAACTTCATGCACTTCTATAACTTGGTACACATGGATAACTCCATTCACTTCAATAACTTGGTACACTTCTCTAACTTCATGCACTTCTATAACTCGGTACACTTGGATAACTTCATGCACTTCTACAACTTGGTACACTTGGATAACTTGATGCACTCCTACAACTTGCCACAATTGGATAACTTCATCCACTTCAATAACTTGATGCACTTCTATAACTTGGTACACTTGGATAACTTCATGAACTTCTACCACTTGGTAGACTTGGATATCATCTTGCATTTCAATAACTTGGTGCACTTCAATAACTTGGTACTCTTGCATATCTTCATCCGATTCAATAACTTGGCGCTCTTTAATAACTTGGTGCACTTGAACTTCTTGGTACATTTCTATAACTTCGTGCCGTTCTATAACTTGGTACACTTGGATAACTTCATGCAATGCACTTCTACAGCTTGGTACGCTTGGATAACTTCATGCACTTCGATAATTTAATGCACTTCTACAACTTGCCACACTTGTATAACTTGATGCATTTCAATAACTTCGTGCACTTCTATAACATCATGCACTTCTATAACTTGGTACACTTTATATAACTTCATGCACTTCTACAGCTTGGTACACTTGGATAACTTAATGAACTTCTACAACTTGGTACATTTGGATAACTTGATGCATTTCTACAATTTGGTACACTTGGATAACATGACGCACTTCTACAACTTGGTACACTTCTATAACTTCATGCACTCCTACAACTTGGTACACTTGGATAACTTGATGAACTTCTACAAGTTGGTACGCTTGGATAACTTCATGCACTTCGATTACTTAATGCACTTCTACAACTTGCCACACTTGGATAACTTCATGCATTTCAATAACTTGGTGCACTTCAATAACTTGGTACACTTGCATAACATCATCCACTTCAATAACTTGGTGCGCTTTAATAACTTGGGGCACTGCGACAACTTAGTGCACTTGAATTTCTTGGTATACTTCTATAACTTTGCGCCCTTCTACAACTTGGTACACTTCGCTAACTTCATGCACTTCAATAACTCGATATACTTCTATAACTGCATGCACTTCTATTACTTGGTACACTTGGATAACTTCATGCACTTCAACAAATTGGTACACTTGGATAACTTAATGAGCTTCTACAACTTGGTACATTTGGATAACTTGATACACTTCTACAATTTGGTACACTTGGATAACTTGACGCACTTCTACAACTTGGTACACTTCTATAACCTCATGCACTTCTACAACTTGGTACACTTGGATAACTTGATGCACTTCTACAAGTTGGTACACTTGGACAACTTCATGCACTTCGATAACTTAATGCACTTCTACACCTTGGTAGACTTGGATAACTTGATGCATTCCAATTATTACTTGCTAGGCTTGGATAACTTCATGCACTTCAATAACTTGGTGCACATCAATATCTTGGTAAACTTCGATAACTTGATGCACTTCTATAACTTGATGCACTTCAATAACATGGTGCACTTCGATAACTTCATGCACTTCTATAACTTGGTACACTTGATAACTTCATGCACTTCTACAACTTGGTGCACTTCGCTAACTTCATGAACTTCAATAACTGGTACACTTCTATAACTTCATGCATTTCTATAACTTGGGACCCTTGAATAACGTAATGCGTACTGCTACAACTTCGCGCACTTGGATAACTTCATGCACTTCTACAACTTGGTAAACTTGGATAACTTAATGAACTTCCACAACATGGTACACTTCGATAACTTAATGCACTTCTAGAACTTGCCACACTTGTATAACTTCATGCATTTCAATAACTTGGTGCACTTCTATAACTTCAAGCACTTCTATAACTTGGTACACTTAAATAACTTCATGCACTTCTACAGCTTGGTACCCTTGAATAACTTAATGCGTTCTTCTACAAGTTGGCGCACTTGGATAACTTCATGCACTTCTACAACTTGGTAAACTTGGATAACTTCATGAACTTCAATAACTCGGTACACTTCTATAACTTTATGCACTTCTATAACTTGATACATTTGGATAACTTCATGCACTTCTATAACTTGCATGGACCACTTGGATAACTTCATGCACTTATACAACTTGATACACTTCGTTAACTTCATGAACTTCAATAACTTGGTACACTTCTATAACTTCATGCATTTCCATAATTTGGTACCCTTGAATAACTTCATGCGCACTTCTACAACTTGGCACACTTGGATAACTTCATGCACTTCTACGACTTGGTACACTTGGATAACTTAATGCACTTCTACAACTTGGTACACTTGGATAACTTCATGAACTTCGATAACTTAATCCACTTCTATAACCTGGTACACTTCGATAACTTAATCCACTTCCACATATTGGTACACTTGGATAGCTTCGTGCACTTCTACAACTTGGTTCACTTGGATAACTTGATGCACTTCTGCAACTTCGTACGCTTGATAACTTCATGAACTTCGATAACTTAATGCACTTCTATAACTTGGTACACTTCGATAACTTAATGCATTTCTACATCTTGGTAGACTTGGATAACTTCATGCATCCCAATTATTACTTGGTACGCTTGGATAACTTCATGCGCTTCAATAACTTTGTGCACGTCAATAACTTGTTGCACTTCGATAAATTGATGCCCTTCGATAACTTGATGCACTTCAATAACTTGGTAAACTTCGATAACTTCATGCACTTCTATTACTTGGTACACTTCGCTAACTTCATGCACTTCTACAACTTGGTACGCTTGGATAACTTGGTGCACTTCGATAAATTGTTGCACTTCGATAACTTGATGCACGTCAATAACTTGGTGCACTTCGATAACTTCATGCACTTCAATAACTTGGTAAACTTCGATAACTTCATGCACTTCTATAACTTGGTACACTTCGCTAACTTCATGCACTTCAATAACTTGGTACATTTGGATAACTTCATGCCATTCACTTCTATAACTTGGTGCACTTGGATAACTTCATACACTTTTACAACTTGGTACACTTGGATAACTTTACGCACTTCTGCAACTTGATACACTTCGTTAACTTCATGACCTTGAGTAACTTGGTACACTTCTATAACTTCATGCACTTCTATTACTTCGTACACTTGGATAACTTCATGCACTTCTATAACTTGGTACACTTAGATAACTTCATGCACTTCTACAGCTTGGTACACTTGGATAACTTAATGAACTTCTACAACTTGGTACATTTGGATAACTTGATGCATTTCTACAATTTGGTACACTTGGATAACTTGACGCACTTCTACAACTTGGTACACTTCTATAACTTCATACACTCCTACAATTTGGTACACTTGGATAAGTTCATGCTCTTCTGCAATTTGGTACACTTGGAGAACTTGATGCACTTCAATAACTTGGTACACTTTGATTACTTGATGCACTTCTATAATTTGATGTACTTCTATAACTTGGTGCACTTGAATTTCTTGGCTCACTTCTATAACTTGATGCACTTCAATAACTTGGTGCACTTCGGTAACTTCATGCACTTCTGTATCTTCGTGCACTTGGACAACTTGGTACACTTCAATAACTTGATACACTTCTATAACTTGGTACTCTTCAATAACTTGATGCACTTCTATAACTTGGTGCACTTCGATAACTTGATGCACTTCAATAACTTGTTGCACTTCAATCAATTGGTGCACTTCAATAACTTGGTGCACTTCAATCACTTGGTGCACTTCGATAACTTGATGCACTTCTATAACTTCCTGCTCTTCGATAATTGGATGCACTTCGATAACTTCATGCACTTGGATAACTTCATGAACTTCTATAACTTGGTGCACTTGGATAACTTGATGCACTTTTATAACTTAATGCACTTCAATAACTTGGTGCACTTCAATTATGACTTCATGCGCTTATGATATGAGTGAAACAAGCCGTAGTAGATACCTTGAGGTAAGCGAAAACTTATCTAAAATTCGTTAATTATTCATAAACAAAATGCGAAGGAAATTCATGATCCGTAGCGGATCAATATATTTGATATAGACTTGCTCAAATTTTCCCCTTCAATTTTTACAGCGAAGATAACATCAATCCTTAAAATTCCAACGCCAGTGAGCGTGCAAATCGAGTCATTTTAGAAGTCATATGAGTAGTATAGGAAATAGGGGTATCGGCACACTTTTCCAGAAAACAGCCTCTTACTGCAAACCCATAGGTCTGCAGAGACTATTTCCCAGACGCGTCATGGTCGCCACTTACGCAACCATGATTGCGTAGACCAATACCCCCATTTCCTATGGTTATGCTTTTCGCGTATTTTTGCGCACCAGTTACGCAGATTAGTTTGCGGATATGTCCCTATGTCCATAGGCTAGGGAATCAACTCCGTTGTCTAGTAGATACCTTTTATCATCAAAACAACTTAATGATATCTTATTTATGTTATGAGTACCAAGGTTATGATTTTTACTTCTAATACTCTTCATATCATGTCTAAGAATCTTTGATTTGAATAGCACTTTTTTATAGTCAGAGTGTTTAATATTATTCTTAACCACCGATTTTTTAACCCCCTTACATTTCTTTATTACGTTGTTATTGCCAACATCCACGGAGTAGTTTTTACTACGGAGACCAACAAATTCTATTATTGGTTTCCAGCTGTTTCATCCTTCATTTTACCAATTACCTTCTTATTCTCCTTAAAGTAAAAGGGGCTATCCTCAGGGTAGTCACTATTATTATTTATTATTATTATTTAAACTTATTTAATCACGGTAGCCTTTCAGAAGTACATCTGTTTTTCAAAGGGCCGTGAGTTCATTAAAATATTTACATAATTAGGAAAAAATAAAGTTTAAAAAGCGAGAAAAACAGGAAATTTAAGTAAACTATTTACATGGATAATTACACTATAAATTGGATAGGACCAATGGTTAGGACATACGTTTTATGACATTCTTAAAGGAGTTGACAGAGACATCATCTATTAATGCTTGGTCAATAATATGATTAGGTAGGTTATTCCAAATCATAGCTCCTCGATAGGAAAAGCTATTTTTTAGAAAATTTGTCTTTGGCTTAGGTAGGTGAATATTTCTATTGTTGCTACGTAATTGATGGCTGTCGTTTCCGTTCAAGTTAATTGTCTGCGTTAGGTAGTCGGGAACTAAACCTTTAAGGGCCTTAAAAATCGTTACAAGGTCGCGCTCTTCTAAGTTGTCATTTATAGGTCTCCAGTTTAAGGTTTCAAAAATGTTAGTTGATCTTATCTCGTAACTGGATCCTGTTATTACGCGGGTAGCCCTTTTCTGTAACTTATATAGTTTATTAATGTGATCGGCGCCAAAGCCATGCCACACAGTTGAGCAGTAGGTAAAGTGCGGAAGTACAAGTGAATTGTACATTGTAATTAAAACATCTTGTGTGACAAAATCTCTAGCTCTTCTGAACATTCCGATAAGTGCTGAGATTGTTTTACATTGTTTGTTGTTATGTTCGTGCCATTTTAATTGTTCATCTATAATAATGCCTAATGATTTTGTACTTTCAACTCGTGTTATTTGCTCGCCTGCAATTGATATGTTTGTAATATTTGAGCCAATAGAATTTAATTTTTGTCGTGAGCCAATAATCATGTATTCAGTTTTTTTACGGTTTAAGGTCAGTTTGTTTGCGGTTAACCATGTGTGAACTATTTCTAAATCGTGATTCAGTTTACTTTCTATATCTGCAGATGATAATCCGTTGCATGATAGATTTGTATCATCCGCAAACATTGTGGCGTTTGTTGTTTCAAGGCAATTTGGCAGATCATTTACATAAAGGAGAAATAGCAACGGGCCTAAATTTGTCCCTTGAGGAACTCCACAGGTAATTGTTCTTGTGTCCGACATTTTTTGGTTAATTTTGCATACTTGCTGCCTCTCCTTTAAATATGACTGAAACCATTTGTGTGCTGTGCCCTTTATTCCATAAGCTGTCAATTTAGATAAAAGAATATTGTGGTCCACTGTGTCAAATGCCTTTTTGAGATCTAAGAATAGAACACCATTGATAAGGCCCTGATCCATGTTTATTAACCATTCATTTGTTGAGCTCAGAAGTGCAGTTTCAGTTGAATGGAGTGATCGAAACCCGGACTGGTTTGGCGAAATGATAAGGTTTTCGTCTAAATAGTCAAGTATTTGTGTATAGACAATTTTCTCGAAAATCTTTGCAATTGTTGAAATTATTGAAATAGGTCGATAGTTTCCACAGTCTGATTTTTCACCAGATTTATAGATAGGGGTAACCTTGGCGACTTTCCAATCTTCTGGAAAGATCCCAGAACTTAACGATAGGTTGAATAAATAATTTAGGGATGGTATTATACTGTCGCCAGCTTCCTTGACCAATTTTGTAGAAACGTTGTCAAGACCTGGTGATTTGTTAGTTTTAAGGTTTTTAACTACTTTTTTCAGTTCATCATAAGTTATGGTTTGAAATTCGAATGAAGTTGACACTGGAGTGACATAATTCAAAGGATTAGTGTTTGTGATGGGAATGTTACTAGCTAGTGTAGGCCCAACTGAACAAAAATAGTCGTTAAATTCCTGGGCTATATTTGCATCACCGGTTATGTCAATCCCATTGACCTTCACTTTATTAACCGCAGTGGATTTGGAGTGTTTATTTAATAGTTTGTTAATAGTTTGCCAACACTCTTTACTATTTTTGCAATCTTTTAGCTTGGTATTAAAATATTCAGTTTTGCATTTCTTAATGAGTTTCGTAACTTGATTTCGGCATTTCTTGTAAGCCTTATGGTAGTATTCAGAGTTTAATCTGACAGCTTTCTTTTTGAGATCATCTCTTTGATAGGAAAGAGATTTAATTTGATCTGTTAGCCATGGTGCATGAGCACTTTTAACTCTACGGGTTTTAAAATAGGTGCATGAGTATTGGCAACGTCTAGAAAAATTGTTTTCCATTCATTCCATGCAGTGTTTGGTTCAGCATTAAAGCTGTACGTTTTAAACGTTTCCTGTAAATCATGCTGGAATGCTGCCGTGTTAAAATTTTTGAATTGCCTTGTCTCGACTATTTTGGGAAGCTGCTTAGGGACACTCACTTTACGGCAAATGTATACAAGGTTGTGATCACTAATCCCTAAGTCTATCACCCCACTATCAATAGTTTTTGTATCTTCTACTTTTGTGATCATTAAATCTATTAAGGTTTTGCTATTTAAGGCAGTTCTTGTTGGCATCTGTATATGTTGCTGTAATTGATATATGTCTAAAAGGTCTGTGAGTTTTTTAGTATGTGCGTCTTTGTTTGTTGAAAGTAAATCACAGTTAAAGTCGCCGGTGATAACTAAGTCTTTGTTTTCATTCTCCATTAAGTGCAGATAATTTTCAAATTTTTGAAAGAGTTCAATAGGGGAGTTTGGTGGTCGATACCATGTAGATATCAGAAAAGGTTTACTTTTAGGTTTTTATTTCAACGCAAATTGTCTCTAAGTCCTGGACAAGTAAATCGTGGCGCTGGATATAAGGAATATTATTTCTGATGTAAATGGCAACTCCTCCGCCGTGCCTATTTCTATCACGGCGTATTATGTCATATCCACTAATCCTGACATCTCGGTCATTGAAACTATCATCTAGCCTTGTTTCATTAATTGTAAATATATCAAAAGATAGTTCATTGATAACTATAGTTAGTTCGTCTAAATGTTTTGGTATGCTCGCTATATTAAGATGGCCTATTTTAAAGCCTTTTAGTTTCGGATACGAGTGCTGTTCATAATTAGGTGATGAAATAGATTCATGACTTGAGATGTCTAAATTTGCTTCTATGTCTAAATTTGCTAAATTTGCTTCTAATTGTCAATGTTTTATACAGTCAATTACATTTCTGGCGAGGGTGGACGTACCTCTGGTATTTAAATGAAGCCCGGAAGCATTCAGTTGACTTTTACTAATATTGATATGTTTGATAAACAACCAGTTATTTTTTAAACATAGGTTAGCCAACAGGTTATTAGTAGTAATAATTTTCGTATTAAGGTTATCGTCACTTCGAGTGATTAGACTTGATATAATAACTCGACACTTTGAATTAAGCTCAATGTGTTTCCCAAGATCATTTAGTTTACTTACTATTTCTTCGGGTCGATCCCTTGGGATGTTATTCGTTCCAGCGTGGACAATGATTGCTTTAGGACTTCTCTTTAACGTAGGTTCAACATAATGTTTCATGTCCTCAATAGTTGCTCCTGAAAACGTGCGAATATTCACCCTTTTATTGCTGTCTATAGAGCGTCGTACTCGGTTTACGTCCAGCCGCTTTAACATTGAGTCTCCAAGGATTGTAACGGAATCAAGGTCGTGAGTTGTTGATACATTGCTGGAACTGTAGTCTTTGTTGAGGGAATCGCCAGTTGTTTTCTTAGGCTTTTGGGTCTTTGAGTCGTGCTTTCGGCCATGGCTTGTTGGTCTTGCCCCGTCGGCACTTGTGATTTCATGCTCTGGTTCGTCTGCCGTGTCCTCAACTTCTAACGGAGAAAAACGGTTTGAACCCAGAACGTCTACCAGATTTGGGCCTGCGGCGGTAGTTTTAAGAATATCTTGCTTCGATGATGAATTTCCATTGATATTTCTACTCTTTGGTCTTGAAGCGACTTCTTTGTAGGTATTCTGTGGCAGGTACTTTGTTGTTATGTTGTTATTTAACTCGACATCGCTGTCGGACTGTATTAGTCGGATAGCAGTTATTAGTCGGATAGCAAATAGTTTGTTAGTTTATGTCGGACTGTATTAGTCGGATAGCAAATAGTTCTTTATCCTTTATTAGATCCTCATACACATTCTCAGTCACTATGTCATACAATAAAGAGTCGGTGTCTGTGAAGAGTAACTTAACACCATATCCGTAGACCTTCTTGGTGTAGTTATAGTGGAAGTCATACATCAGCTTTTTAGATAGATCAAGGATGCACATCCCAACATACGCTGGACGATTCAACAATAATGACTCCTTAATCTTATGAACAACTACTAGGTCCTTATTAATTATTTTACTACTAACAAATGTTGGTTTACTAACCAACTTAGACAGTTGTTTTTCATTAGTTACAAGTCTAACATCAACCTTCTTTCTCAGATTTTCCCTGGTTTTACCAAACACACTATTATTCATAAGCTTGAAGAAGTCCTTTTCAAAGGCGTTCTTAGCAGCTGTTCTTTTAACTGTGTTAAAGTCAATATACTCTCCTAACCACTTACTCTGACGAAATTCTAGAATCCTATGAACTTTAGTGACCTTAATACCAAGATCCATATACAGTTTAAGGTTTTCATAATGAAAGACATACTTCTTTTATTATATAATGTAGTCATTAGCTTTCTCATATTATCAGTTTTAAGGTCGAACTTATTGCAGATACCAAGGCAATACTCAGATAATTCAGACTTATCAATCAGCCGGTGTTCAGGTGCTAGTGGATAGTCATTATGCATATCATGAAGTTCCTCAGGGTATTCCAAGTCGACCTCCAATAAAATTCCCTTATCACTATCTGAAGTGTACTTGCTAAGGTTAGCCTTCTGAAGGTCCAACCACTTAAATCCACCAGTTGGCAAGGATTGACTCATCGCCCACCCATATAGGTTATTACCATCTAAATACATAAGGTACTTAGTTGGCTCATTCTCATCATAGTCACTAAGGTAGGGATTATTTGCCTTAGCATACCTCTTGGAGATGTAACTAATTCCACCACGCATACCTTTTTCAACGAACTGATACATATCAATGTCTGTAATAAGGTCAAGCTTAATACCAGTCATCTTTAAAATTGCATCCCATGCCAGCCGAGGAGATGTGAAGTAGTGGCAAGGATCCAACTTGTAGTTCTCAATACATGTCTCCCTAAAGTTCTCAAATACATCAGACAGTAGTGCAACATCACTTCTCAGATATAGATCATGATACTCACCCATATCCCGCAGTTTGAATGTTTCCCAAACTTTCTTAGCGTGACCGTAGTCCTCCTCTGAGATACCACAGTCATCCAATTTGGAGTAGAACTTCTCAATACTAGGTAATTCTGGTATACTAAACTTTGTAAAAGAGTTCATGTAATCATACGGGTAAACCCCCTTTCTAGACATTACTGTGATGTCATCACCAAACTCCTGAGCGGTGTATTTAAATTTATCAGGTGGAACATTAGAGACTAGCTTATCCAAAGAGCTACTCATATATTGCATACTATCTAGAAACACCAGATTAGGACCAGGCATAATAGCCATGTATCTCTCCATGTTATTAGGAATACAGTTAACAGTCAACCCAAATTCACCTCGCCAACTTGCTGCATTATAAGGTGACTATCATAGCCCCTCTGGTTATGAAAGATTACAGGTATTTTATTAGTCATCCTAAAGTTCCTGTTACACAATTGATGAGCTGATCCTCTATACTTTCCAGTGGCGTGACAGTGATGCATACTCCTGTCAACATGCTCCTGAAGTTTCCCAGGGTCTTCACTATCACCACTGCGGAGAATAGCCTCAAAGTCAGCGTATATGACAAAGGGGACAGCTGTTTATGATAATTAACAAACTTAACCTTACTACCAGATTTAGGCATTTGAACTGATTGTTTACCATTAACAGTTATACAAATATCCCTGTGGTCATTAAGTATTCTATCACTACTAAAACACTGTAGACAGAACATACAAAAATGCTTTTTCGCTCGGTATTTGGTATGATTATACATGCATAAACCTATTGAAGTCCGTTGATATAAATAACAGTAGGTATGACATTGATATGAACCTTATCATTACCACGTTTGCTAATATACAAAGGGTACTTCTCCCCCTGTGAGTATCCAAATACATTAACATTTATCCCACATTGCTCCTCAATCATAGGGTATTGCTTCATGGTTACTGGGAAGTTAATTCCACTGTACCCTAACTCCAACGTCTTAACAAACACCCGATCATCCTTTGTAATCCTTGATGCATTTGTTTTTGAGGGTTTAGCATTCTTATATGGCACCATCTAAAGCACTCATTATCAGAGTTCTGTATATTAACCAATCCCTTACGGTTGTGTCGTAGCTCATTAGGTAATGGTACATAGCTACTACCTCTAAGTGGAGTGTATTTATTTAGGTTAATATACTGGCCATCAACGCTTTCAATTGCCCATCCAGACCCAGCTTCCATCCATGCATCTATCACACTCAGAATTCGCTCTTCACCAATTTTTAGTTGTTTATCTATACTGTCACCCGATGATGGTAGGATAATATCAGGTTTACTATTAATATACACATCCTTATAAGTTGTAATGTCATCTTTCCCCTTCTTGTAGAACTTAATAACAAGAGTTCTAACAAACTTAATACCCAGTGAGGTTTCTAATTCCTCACTTGTTACTTTACGAACCGATTTCCTTGTTTCCTCTAATACGCTTATAGGATTTATGTCATCAATGTGTGCATGTATTTGAACTGATTTGGTGTATCCACGCAGGGCTTTTACTTGTCTCATACTATTAGTACACACTTTGTCCTTAAGTGCTTAAACGCGCCCCCGAGAGTCCCAGGACTCCCGGAGGTGGAATCCATTATAATGTGACATTAACGTTTTCTCACTTTTAAACCCCCTACCACATTTCTTACACTTAATCCTAACCAATTGCATATAATCACAAATCTCAGTGATTATATAATCATAATCACCACTAACAATGCACTTATATCCATTTACCTTATAGCTTTTAAGTAGCTCCCTTTGACTGATAGATAACTTTGACTCAGCATTAGCCCCGCACTTAGGTGTTTTTAACTCTATACAAAATCCGCTATGATACTTATGTGAATTCCCAATTATTAAATCAGGTTGTCCCTTTTGGTATCCTTTAATATATGACTTAATTATTTTGGATGATGTGTCCTGAAGCTCACCAAGACCAGCTATAATTAATGCATTACTGTGGAACCGTCTTATATAGCTAACCACCTTAGCATGTAAGTCAAACTCATTAACTATTCTAAATGTGAATGTCTTAGGATCATTAAACATTTTATACTCTCCATACTTTCTAATACTAGGAAGAACCTCAGAGAACACCCAACGTTGGAATTGTTTAGCAGTCTCCAGCTTAGATCGGAATATAAGTGAGTACACTCCTGGTTCCATTATATACAATATCGCCGGATTACCCCGCTGTTTCGACGGGGTATTAATTAAACATTTAAACTCTTCCGGAACATGCCTTCTTATAGCACCATTCGTATCCTTATACCCTAATGCCCTTGCCACCTCACACCCCTTAAATAAAACCTGTTCACCTTTCATCACCGGATTTAATGTTACGCCTAATGTTTTGTGTGTAAACTCCCTTACTGCTAGTAGTGTCATATATACTACCACACACTATAATAAATACCGGTAAATAGCATACCCAGTGCCCATACCAACCCCAGCAGTGGCCAATAGCTGATACTCACTCATCTCATCACTAGGATGGTAGTAGTCACTCAACTTTGGTCCCACTCCCGGCTTACTTTGTGCCTGAATTTTATTCAATAATATTAAAGAGTCATTAGTAAGTGCAATGTCATCATTCGCATCCTTTATTTTATCCCTTAGTTCTTGTATTTTATTACGTCTCAGTATTTCCTGTTCATAGAACTTCTCCTTAGCTGCGGCAAGGTCCTCTAGTGCTTTATTATGTCTCCTCATCTCGGATCCATACCCGTTCTTATCAATAAGCTTGAACAGATAACCAGCACCAGCAAACGATATTGCTGCAAATGTTGTTTGTACCACTGATTGCATTATACCACTCCCGGAGGTATTACTTAAAAGGGTCTGATGGTAGATACTTTTTTTCCTGTAGATACTTAACTGCCAAAGCGCTACCAGACACAGACACTGCCAACTTCGCGGTTCCCATTAGTGACTCTGGAGTTGACAATGGTTCCTTTAGTATCTTCTTACTAATCATACTCAAACCCACTGCACCAAATGTTATCATAATTGAATTATACACCTGGTTCATTAAATCTTTTTCCTCAGACATACTGTTGTATTTGTCTAGTTCTGGTCCCGGTCTTTCCGGTTCTGGTTTCTCCGGCTCTGGTTTTTCTGCAGCTTGTCTAGTGTAATACAAGCTTACTAAGGCAATCAATATCCCAATTACACCTATATATATTACTTCACCCCCGGAGGTAAACCAAGATGTGTCACCACCGGCACACACAGCGGCGGCGTCCTCTAGTAATTTTTTCTTCCTCTCACGTGCCTGCCTAGAGAACTCAGCCAACCTTTTACCGGCCTCAACGCGTTTTGGATCCTTCTCTTTTTTGGTCACTTGGTCATTCATAATATAAAGTGCTAAGTTTCATCCAGTTCTCATGATAAAGGCTAGTGCGTAATATGGTGGGGTAATATCAATTGGTTGCCCCTGACCAATTGTGTCCGTTGTGATTCGCTTTTCATTACCCTCATTGTTCCTGTGTTAAACTCACTATGAGCCCCCTTTGTTGCTATATCAGCTGTGGGAGTTAAACTCGGTAAGTTTGAGAATCCACCTATTTTATGGAAATGAGCGGGCATATTCGCTACACTCAGAGTCTTTTCCTTGCTGCCACCAGTTTCACCCATATCAGCAAGACCCTTTGATATAATAAATCTGTCCGTTAAATTAGGTGTACCATTGGTCCCATCACACAGACTCCATAATGAAGGTATAGTTGTACCACTCCACATTGCTATGATTCCCTTTGGTATTACCTTATCAATTTCAGTGTCACCGCCGGGACCCCCGGCGTCGTAACCATAGTACAATGCCATTATAGTAGTAGTCTCGACAATGTTATAACCGACAAAGCTGATATAACCAATAACTCCATCACCGGAGTTTCCCCCTTGTCTACCACCTTGGACCCCCGGTGGTCCCGGGGGAGGTCCACCACCGTGGGCTGTGCGTGTCCCGCTGGTACTGTGGGGTGTGCATGTTTCGCTGTGTAGTTCACATTGGCGTTCTTTCCGAAGGTCATAGTCTTCTTCGCAATGGTCAATATGTTATTATAGCCAGCAATCGGCTTCTGTAAAATAATCATATTTCCCGGAACTAGAATAATGCCTGGGATAATGGCAGTGTTAAGCACCACATTCGTAGCTGCTATCGCTTTCCTCATGTTTTCAATAGTAACGGTTGTATCGCTTTGTACTACAGTATCCTCAACAATTTTACGGAATACGTCTTGTGTTTGCGAACTCTTTGCCCCATTGTTAACTATCTGCCACCTAGTTCTTGCCTGAGATCCAAGGACTGCATATACGTAGCTTTCTATGCTTTCCTGTAGGAGCTTCTGTCCAAGTGTTGTTAGTCCAGTACTTCCAGTTTATGGTATAAATGACTTATAGTCTGCAGATGCGTTTCTCACCGACTCACCCACCTTTTGCTTGTAGTATATTCCAACTGGTCGTCCTCGGCTATTTCTGGCGTATGTAACATCTTTAACTTAGGTGTTTCCACGATCTTTCTTAAATGTGCCAATTGTAGGAACCCCTTGGTAGAACTTTCTACCAGACCACTTTGTGACAATAGGAAGCACCTTACTCCAGTCAATCGCTTGCAATTGATTGGAGTATCTTTTAAGACCGTCTGGAGCTGTTAGGAATCTTCTAATCCAAAAATAAATATGATACCTAATAAGACTTTCAACTACCGTGCCCACCTTTAGATGCTCCATGGATATCCCTGAGAGATGTGTTGCTACATACATAGCACAAATACTGGTGTAATATGGTTCGGTAATGACGGTATTAATATTGAATCTCTGCATTAGTTTCTTGGGCGCCGCAATCTCAATTTTACTAAGGTCACTCTGAAATCTATCACTATCGTTAACGTATACATCAAAGTTACTTAGTACAACATCAACACTCATATCATTGAGCGGGGGTGTCAAGGGTATATCCTCGCCTGAGGGTAGCCACAACTTAGGCCAGTGATAGTATTTATTTATTGTTAGATACTTTTGGTACTCTTTGTTACCCGTAAATCCCTTCTTTTTAATGTCGAGTAATATCCAATCCTTCGTTATAAAACAAACATTAGTACCTCTAGCGTTTGACAAATCAGTGGCGGCCCATGTTTCAAAGTGAAACCTACTTGTGTCAGCATAAGGATACTTAGTTTTAAAATCAAGCTCGATCTTGCGTTTAGCATCAATTATCCATTGAGAATAATCCACCATACCTAGTGTAATGAGAAAAATTACGTTGGTAGTGCAAACTCCCGAGGCTGTTATCACACAAAGGTTCCCAATATCCTTAGACAGATATGAGTATTTACTGGTAAAAAGGGTTGTAATACTTTGGGAGTTTTGGAATTTCCCTGAAAATACAACCCTGTTTGATGTGGGTAGTAAAACATTTACTACTAAGGCTAGTCACGCCACCTTCTCTGACATAGTTAAGGCAATTCATGCATATGATCCAGACATTAAGGTGAAGTACTACAGTGGGAGTGGCTTCTGTATAATCACGACCAAGAGGAAGACATTGAAGTTATACCCTGAATTGGCTGAACGTCTAGGCTTTACACCTGGTAATACAATATGGAATGTCAATACAACCCGAACAGCACACCTTAAACTTAATATGAATCGCGGATTGGAATACCTGAAAATCAACTTCCCCGGTCGATTAATAGATGAGGCTAATAACATCTCCAATCTGAGCAGACCAGTCGTATTTGACACATTGGATAATAAAACGTACACCGCAAAAACTAAGGAGTTGAGTGGGACTGCTATTGAGTGCTCGACTGTGTTGCATCTACCAATTCCTAAGGACGGTAATGTCTTTGGCTAAATACAGGAGTTCAATGATATTGAGTCCAAGGTTAAAGTTAATACTGGTAATGAAATCAGCGGCTTCCATGTTGTGGTGACAGATCAGGATGATCAACCCAGGGATATAGGTAGGATAATAATAGAAGCCTATCTAATCTAAATGTATGTTGAAAATAACAGTACTACTGCAAGGAGATACAACTACTGTGAACATTCAGGAATCAATTGTCACTCCGTCAGCGGTCAGTCTCTTCGTGAAGAAGGCGACCATAAAAACTCCCCCTCTGCCTTCAAAGCAATGTATATTGATGGAAAGGTTATAGTAATGACTGCTGGGTATCACAACTTTAAGAGCTTACAGTCGTTATTTGAGGGTGAAACTGCAACATTGGAGGCTATTGAGCAGACAGGAAAGTGTAGAATAACGACACACCCCGGTATTGTTGTGAATCTAACAGAAAGGTTGGCCGCGTTACTGGGCTATAGTAGTGATAACAGAAGCTTCAAAGGAGGTACAACCACCGTCAGTGATAATCCTGTTAACATTAACAATGGATTGGAATACATTAATTAAGATTAGTTGTAACATTGCGGATCCGGCATGTAATATAGATGAATCAGGTAGGAAAAGTAGAAGAATCTGTAGCTTACCGGTGACCACTGATAAAAGTCTATTTGGTAGTGTCCAAACATTTGTTGACATCGAGTCTAAGGTTAGTGTAGGGAATGGTGTTATTAATCAATTAGTATTCAATGTCACTGATCAGAATGATAATCCTGTTGATGTAGGAAATATCTTACTAGAACTATACTTATGGAACTAGAGTTGGAGCAGGGATTGAGGGACCTTTATTATAATCCTAAAACAGGATATTCCGGTGTTGAATGATTGTATCAGAGGTTTACAAGTAAGTAGGAAACAAGTAAAAGAGTGGTTAAAGTCATAGACACCTACACAAGATATAAATCTGTTGTTAGAAGACATAAATTTAGACAAACACGCGCTGACTACCTTGGTGAGCAAATACAGATGGACCTTCTTGATATGGGTAAATACAAGGGTAAGAACAAAGGATATTACTGGATATTAACAGTCATAGATATTCTTAGCAGATATGCCTTCGCCGTTCCGGTTTACAGAAAGGACACTAGTAACATGACTAAGGCAGTGGATAAGGTATTATCTGAGTTTAAGGACCACTTCGGTGAACGGTATCCTAAGTTAGCTCAGTTTGATGATGGTAAAGAATTCTATAATGTTGGTGTGAAGTCATTGTTAGAGTAGCGTGGTGTGAGGTATTTCTCTACTTTATCCGATAAGAAGGCTGCTATTGTTGAGAGATTTAACAGAACACTTAAGACCGCTATGTGGAAGTACTTCTACAATAGTGGCACCTACAAATGGATTGATGTGTTACAGCAACTAGTGGATAATTATAATAGTACAAAGCATACAAGCATTTTAATGAAACCAAAAGATGTTAATCTGAATAACGAAGGTCAAGTTTGGACAACGCTTTATGGTCATATATATGGAGACCTACCACTAAATAAGTTTAAGGTTGATGATACTGTTATAGTGTCTAGTTATAAGTCCACGTTTACTAAAGGCTATGAGGCTAACTTTACGGAGGAATTGTTTAAAATTGCGAAGGTTATTCGTGGTGATCCGAACGTTTATGAGATTGTTGATCTTTCCGGTGAGCCAATTATCGGTAAATTTTATGAGCAGGAATTATCAGCTGTTAGTAATAAGCGAGATGGTGGCGTATTTAAAGTTGAGAAAATACTAAAAGGAAAACACTCAAAGGAAAGAAGATGATTCTAGTGAAGTGGTTAGGTTATGATAATAAACATAATAGTTGGATCCCGGAAAGTAATATCGTTGAGTAATAGTAGATGGATGGAGAGTTTGAAGACATTGAAATGGGAGATCTAGGAAAGTATCCAAATTATGATGATATGAGCTATGATCAGTTGAATGAGGCATACGACGTGCTAAGTAATCTTTTAGAGAAAACACAAGGAAAGCAGCCAAAAGAAATCTCTGATAGAATGAAGATAGTGAATCAGCTTCGACGGATTAAGAACCTAGAAGTAGGTTCATTATTTGTAGATGACCCCAGTGATGAGGCAAGTAAGTCATTTATAGAGAACCCTACTCCCGGGGGTGGTGTAGCAATAAATGGTAAGGTAAGTACGTCAAAGGCAACGTTCGTAAAGAAAGTGGGTGGCGACTACGGAGATGTGACTGATGAAAACTATAATTTAGCGATAGATTCATATAATGTGGATGACATGAGCAAACGCTTGGCCGCATTAAGGGATGGTAGAATTGGGGATATTACTTTAGATATATATGAACATAAAAGAAATGCGGCGACTGACCAAATAAAGCGCGTGTGGCAAATAAATAAGAAGCTCAGACAAATGAAAGGAGGAAAGGTATTAGGTAAGGACACTGTGTCGAGAGACATAGTCAGACGAACATATGCCACAGATGACCCCCGAGTTTCTATATCTTTCAAGGCGATAGATAGTGACGGTAACCTAAGCGAACCAGCCCCAATCTTCATTTCAAGTTCCAAAGGAAACTTAGTCATTAATAAAAGTAAAGACCCGTCCGTTAAGTTAGCGTTGGAACAGTTCAGAGATATGGTAAGTAAAATCCCGGGGGAAGTCCAGGAGATCCCCGAGACTCCCGGGGGTGGAGAGGAGTTTCAAAGAATTGAGACACACAAGGAATACCACAACGTACTAGGACTAACGTACCAGGAAAACAGAGAGCTTGAGGGTGTGCTAAACCCGTCAAGTAGTATGGACCCTGAATCAAGAATTGGTCCCAACGGGTCCTTACAGATCCAGGCAGACCACTTTAATGACACAATTAATGAAGTAGTTGAACAAAGGGATGATCCGGGTACGTCTATGGAGAATTTTTTACTATTAGAGGAAAGAGTTATTGGGCTACGAAATGCAAGGGATAGAACAATAGAGCAAAAGCAAGTGGAGGAGGTTCGCGCCCAACAAGAAGAGGATATCAGCAGGTATGAAAGGTTTAAGGAATGGCTTAGGAATAACAAAGAGCTAGCAGTTGGGTTATCCGCTGTTGCCTTGAGTATTGGTGGGATTATAACTAGTATTATAGTCAGTGGACGCACGGCAGTTTACAAAGGAGCCTCGGCTGTTGGTAAATTATCTAAAGCTGTTTATAATGTGTTTAAAAAGATCGCCGCTACACTTGGTCCTTATTTGGGGCCAATAATATCAGCAATTGGCACTATCCTAAGCGCACTGTTAAAATATGGAGCAAAAGGTCTCGCTTTTCTAGCCAACAACTTGTGGCTATTAGCTCTAGCTGTAGCGTGGTTTATTTATGATAATTATAAGCGCCGCCGTGTAGAGTAAACACAGATGGCAAGCTGTATTTGTTTAGCACAAATGTGTACAGCACAGTGTACAGCGCAGTGAAAATAATAAAACGTAGTAATAATATATGAACAACACAGAGTCAGAACTTCAGCCGGGTTATCGACGCATGAAAATGTCTAGCGTTAAAGGAGTGAGGACTAGGCATGTCATAACAATGAACCCCAATAAGGTCTCACCAGGCGAAGAGCTTTATATAGACATCCCAAAGCTAAAGCCGGATACTTGCTTAGTTCCCGGGTCACTTCACTTGCTGTTTGACTTTAAAAATAAGAACGCAAAGAGTTGGTTCCTGAACAACCTATCGAAGTCAATAATAGAAAGGTTTAGGGTAAAGTTAGCTGGGGAGATAGTATATGACTGCTCAAGTGAGGGATTGTATAATGTGTATAAGGATCTATGGATGAGTAAGTCAGAAAGGGACCAACGAGTTGAGTATGGAATTGGTAGTGAGAACCTTAGAAAGCTTATGTCTGGTGATGACACAGGAGCCACATCAGGTGATGTTGGGAAAGTGTCTGATGGGTTGATGTTCTCAGTATATGGGAATAAGCTAAGAGTTCAAATAGACCGTATCATTAGCGATCATGGGCTGTTCGCGCCATTCTATATGAATAATAGATTCCAATATGTGCTGACACTCAGCAAAGCTATTGATATCATGGAGGCGCCGGGTGGTGAGGCTGTACAGTAGCTGGGTATGAACTGGAGAACTTGGAACTGGAGTATGAGACTGTGGATAATGAAGAGTTAGCTCGTGAAATAGTTAATTTATACTCAGCTGGTCGATCACTATCATACAATCATGTGACTTTAATGAAAACAGTAGAATGGCGTAATGATCAGACAATTGTTAATGAAAGTATTAACCTACCTAGGAAATCAATGAAGAGCGTAGTTCTGCTATTCACAAATAAAACAAGAGGTGACACAGAGGAGTATATTTATCCCAATATTGAGAATGTAAAGGTCACCATTGAAGGGGTACCAAACTCTGTCTACTCTCAGGGAATTACCAAGGAGAGATTCTATGAGGAGGCTAGCAGAGTGTTTGGTATTGGTTCACCGGTTGCAGACCAGTACATAGGGATAAAGAGCTTTTATAAGGACTCATTCGCTCTTGTTGTCGATCTTAGAAGTAATCAGGGTAATGTTACAGCTAATGGTAAGCGGATAGTAAACACACAATCTGGTATACTTCTTGAGATTGTTAAAAAGGTGACTGCAGCTAATGTGATGTGCCACATCTTTGTGGTGAGTGACGGGCTTGTTAATCTTATTAATAAGGACCTGCAATCAATACAATATATAGTAGTATATGGATAAACCGGAGTTAACACTTATTGTTGGCCCCTCAGGAGTTGGTAAGACATACACGCTACTACACCATTTAATAGAACCAGGTAAATTTGATTATGTGATCATATTATGTCCAACTATTTGGATTAATAAAACGTATGCGGAATGGAAACCAATTGACACAGATGATGGGGTAATAGCGGTTGAGGTGGGTGGTGATAAACTTGATAGTATGCTTAAATACATCATTAAAAACCTTTGTGCTGATGCCGGTGGTAGTAGAGTAGCTGTTATAATTGACGACATCTCCAATGAAGCCAAACAACATAGCAACTTTGGTACGCTTAGCTACTTAGCATATAGTGGTAGATATCACAGAATTAGCTTATTTATAGTATCTCAGAAGTTAAATAGCATAGCGACTGGGGTTAGGGATAACACTACGCGAATTATCTTCTTTAAAACGCATAATAAGCGCAGTATGAAGGTCCTAGCCGATGAGTTCTTTGGGGGAATATCAAATGATCGTGGAAAATCTTTGTTATCTGGTCTTAACAACGCTAAGTACTTGGATATTGATTTAGTTAATGGAATATATAGCTTGATGTAGTATATAGGTATATGCCTAGGAAAAGAAAGGTCGTCAGCGGTAGTGATAGTGATAGTGATATAGAAGAAATACTAAAACCTGATGGTAAAGGTGAGAATGATAATAATAAAATAGATGCCAGAAGTGAGTTAATTAAACTAGCTGAAGATGGGGAGTATGACAAAACCGTAGCCTACCTCAAAAAGGCTAGTAGCAAAACAATAGAGAAACTATATATGAAATGGGAAAAGGATAAAATGAAAAAGGCGAATGAGTATCTCACTGATTTATTTATATCAAAATTCTCTGATATCCTTGGTGGCCTTGAGGCTATAGAGTCATCTGATGAACTATCTAAAGAATTGAATGATAACACGTTACTAAAGGGCGATGTTCTTAAAGCGGTTGAGAAAATAAGTCCGTACATTCCATTGCTAGGATTAATGAGTGGCGGAGTTATAACAGCAAAGCATGTCTATAAGAAAAAGTTTGACGGTTCCGCAAACTAATCTGCGTGACTGGTGCGCAAAAATACGCGAAAAGCATAACCATAGGAAATGGGGGTATTGGTCTACGCAATCATGGTTGCGTAAGTGGCGACCATGACGCGTCTGGGAAATAGTCTCTGCAGACCTGTGGGTTTGCAGTAAGAGGCTGTTTTCTGGAAAAGTGTGCGAATACCCCTATTTCCTATACTCATATGCAAACCTTGCGGCCTTTATCAGATCTAAAACACTCGGCTGAGGCTCGATGTCTTAAATCAGATAGAGACTTCTCGTGCGGTTTGTATATATTACTTCTACATCCATCATACCATCATACAGAAGACGCAAAAACATTAAAGAAATTTTAAGTGCATCCAGAGACAAACACAATAGTAAGAACACTAAGCAATGGGATTGTGTTAATTGTTCAAAAAAATATATATCCAATCAAGCAAAACACTCGTGGCCAGAAATTCAAATTCGCGCTCGCTGCAAGTTTGTGGGTTTTCGTGCGCTCAGGCGACTCACACATAAAAATTCGTGACATACGCGAGGAAGGCCTTCGCATATCGCAATCACCGTCTTGTTTTGCCGCCTTGTCGCCATGGACTACAGAACACTCCATAATGCAAGTTCGATGGATGTTATGGCAAGCCAAACAAACGCAGAAAGCAGAAGGTCACTTTTGATATATATGAAGTGGAGAAACATGTGGCCAAGCGTTGTGTTTCAGGGGTAAGGTTTTTTGGGATTTTTGCATGTTGACTTTCTATAGCTACTGCATTTGTGTATTTCGTTTGAAATATAAATTCTTAAAACAAACTTATTACAACACGTTTTTACCTAGGTTAATCAGTATCTAGTTAAGTGGCTTGGCTGGTCTAGATACGAGGCCTCGTGGGAGGGCGAGGATAATAATTATAAGCGAAGATTATATCGAGTAAGTACAACATTTATATCGATCGATTCGCCAGAATTATACTGATAGCATTCGGAATTGTAAGTAGAAATGCAGTCATGAATATGGAGTATAAACTGTATATATTTGTTTGACATAGATATTTCAATAACACAAAGCCAGATGACATCACCATTCTAGAGTCTGCTGCTGAGCTGAGACAGGCAGTAGAATGCTATTTAAAAGGAAAAGGTCACTTGGCAGTACCCCTCCCATTTCCCCTCGACGTTTTCCTGTTTTTGGTGTGAAACCAAAACGGTGGTATCTCCTGGGGGAGGATTTTTTTCCTGTGCAATATTTCCCCGTAGGCTGGGATAAAGTTAAGGTCGTACATGACCCGGGTGTCCAACTTTGATACCGTGTTCGCTCATATTTTTCCTGGTCACTTCGGAAATACCATGTACAGTTAAACAGTCAGGCCATCATCCCTTCTCAACGGTGCTACACTGAAGATGACATTCAAGGCCTTCAGGAAAGCTGGTTCAATGTAGTGTTCACCAGATAAAAGGATTTTAAGTGTAAACACTGAATAGTTTAAGGACACCCCTTCAAACAAAATAATCTTTTGAAATACGCGGGCGAAAGCCCACAACGAAAAGACTCTACCAACATTAATGGTAAATACATTAACCAGAATGAACATAGGCGTAAGCATAATCATGCACCAATCAGGTACGCAAATAAGAACATAAGATAAAAACAAATTGATATCTTACCATGAATAAATCATATCAGAAACAGTAATATCCTCCCCTCGCCAGCTATCAAATAAATTTGACTCCAGCCCTTGGGACACTGGATGGCGGCTTAAAAGGAGGAAGGATTACACTGAAACAAGAAAAATGATATTTTATTCTAGTCAACAACAATATAGAATGATACAAACGAGATGTAACTAAAAAAAGCCTAAATTAATACACATACGTAGGTTAGCACAATGCATCAATAAAGAGTCGTTTATCACAATACACATTAATCAAGACTTATATAGTGTTGTTCACGTGATAATATGATATTACATCATATTTATATAGCCCATTTACTACTGGTCAGTTAGTGGCTTTGCCAGATAAATATCCACTTGAATTATCCTGCCCAATTTGATTTACCGAAGAGCATAACATTTATTTACTGTGTCAAATTATAAGTAAAACCTCTAAATTGCTCACTGTAAAAAAGCTGTTTAAAAACACTTTGTACTGTTCATTGAAAACTGCCAAGCAGCATTTTACTTTTAACTAATATTCTGAAATTGTTGTTCATTGGATACTTGGTTAAACTCAAAATATACCCAGAAAAAGGGTTTTGAGCCACATACAAGGAATGAAACATGCAATTAACCTATAAGCAAGTTTATACATGCCCATAGGCATTATAAAGTTAAGTTAATGAAACAAGCGTTCGGATAAAAGTAAAGTTGTGCAAAGTCTGGTTATCTTCAATTGCATCAGGTCAGGTACAAAGGTCAGCCTCTGAAACGCGTGATAAAGATCAGACACGCGTAAAGTGCCAGGAAAGTAACAAAGAACCATTGTCAAACACTTCCTCTCTTGTGCATGGGAAAATAGACCAATCAGGTCTCACCGTTTTGTCTGTATATGCTTCCTGCTTGGGTCACAAGACTCATTGTGTCACTTGCAAGCCAAAGCGAAGGACCCTTTGCGGCGAAAAGTTGATTTTCCACCCATCCCACCGTTCAATGATTTTGCACCACTTTATCAGTTTATATAGATATACCCTCTATACCCTCAACCCATAGACTCACAAATCGATGTACTATACAGTTAAAATATTATATTAAAGTAGATCATGTCCAAGATGGGGACCACTACCCCTGAGGACATTAATGCACCAGTCCAACATGGGGACCAATACCCCATGAGGACGTCACCAGTCCAACATGGGGACCAATATCCCTGAGGACATTAATTAGTTTAAACAATGAGTCTGTGGGGTGACACTTTGGCCTCACAGTTTAAAGTATAATCAGAGCATTTCTCCCCAACAACCCTTCTCCCACAACCTCGTGTGTACTTTATTGTCTCTGAATTGTTTTAAATATTAACTAAACGTATTGGAGCATTAACTGATGGCAAATTATTTACAACGACCATCAAGCACACAACTCACAGCAACCAAAGAATGACATATTTGCTAGCTACTTTTTGATGAGATGATGGATAATTCCTTGCTGAGAAGGTAAATTATTTTTGGTCATGTACTTCCAATTTGATTGTATTTGTTTTTCAAATTTGTGCTGTTTATTATGAGAGACAAATCAACCCAGTGAGCATGACAGCACGCTTAGCAAAATCTCCCCCTTTAGGGAGCGGAGGTTGGCACATGGGGAAAATGGCAGTTGAAAGAGTTTTTGACCCCATTTAAGATTGAAGGCAAAATTTTAGCCCCTCCCCCCTCTGATGAAAGTAGAAAAGTTTCTAAACCCCACCCTTCTCAACAAGTCACATAGACACACATTGTTCATGAAAGGAAAATCTATTAATTATACATTATAATTATTCTTAAGGATGCTGGAATGGGGGAGAGGGGCAGCTGCCCTTGTCCTTTACCAAGAGAAAGGGTGGCCTTTTAATATAAGGGATCTCCGGGTGAGAATGTGCGTTTCTATGGAGAAAATACGTTTCCGGTATATTTTTTAGAAAAAGTATTTACAAGTGCTTAGAAAACAGAATTAATCCTGCCTAATCTAGATAGAGTTGTATATGGGGATTTCTCGCTCTGGCTAGACCGGATATCCCAGCACGATCTCAGCTCATAGTTTATTTGTTGGGAAGAGATGGAAATGTTGACTCAGCAATGTAAGCCATATACTAAAAAGTGCAAGTATCAGACAGTGTTATTTCTCACCTTGAGCACTACACTGCTTCAAGTTTCCATATCTTTTTATGAATTTCACAACCTGCCAATGTGATATAACTTCTATCAATAACTTCGTTTATTTCTTTGAAGACATCTCTGAAAGAACACTTAAAGGTGTCGTAATTCTCAGCTCCTCTTACAACCGCGAAAGTGTGATTCCCTACAATAATAAAATGTATGTGCACTACAAATACATGCATGCAGCAGCCCCTCGCCACAGCTAAACAATGACAGTTCCCAACATTATACTAAGATGTTTTATGTGATATATATATATATATATATATAGTCAAATCTGCAGACATGCATGTTTCGCCGTTCAACGGCTCGTCAGTGCAGCTTGTAACGCAGTCTAGATGCGAGTGACTTCGTATTTATACACCATACTCTTGCCCTCACCAAGCGCATGTGGTACAATACTCAGACACATGCGCATCCAGACATGCGTGAAGTGTCTTGGGGCCTATATATATAGTCAAATCTGCAGACATGCATGTTTCGCCGTTCAACGGCTCGTCAGTGCAGCTTGTAACGCAGTCTAGATTCGAGTGACTTCGTATTTATACACCATACTCTTGCCCTCACCAAGCGCATGGTACAATACTCAGACACATGCGCATCCAGACATGCGTGAAGTGTCTTGGGGCCAGAGTGCTCAAATTACCACAAGGGATGTGAGCTTTTGCATTATAGCTTATTAGCCACCAATTAACCTCACAGAGTGCTCAACAACACAAGTGAAGGAGCATATATAGTCAAATCTGCAGACATGCATGTTTCGCCGTTCAACAGCTCGTCAGTGCAGCTTGTAACGCAGTCTAGATGCGAGTGACTTCGTATTTATACACCATACTCTTGCCCTCACCAAGCGCATGTGGTACAATTCTCAGACACATGCGCATCCAGACATGCGTGAAGTGTCTTGCGGTCAGAGTGCTCAAACGACCACAAGGGAAGTGAGCTTTTGCATTATAGCTTGTTAGCCACCAATTAACCTCACAGAGTGCTCAACAACACAAGTGAAGGAGCATATATAGTCAAATCTGCAGACATGCATGTTTCGCCGTTCAACGGCTCGTCAGTGCAGCTTGTAACGCAGTCTAGATGCGAGTGACTTCGTATTTATACACCATACTCTTGCCCTCACCAAGCGCATGTGGTACAATACTCAGACACATGCGCAATTGCGCATCCAGACATGCGTGAATTGTCTTAGGGACAGAGTGCTCAAACGACCACAAGGGAAGTGAGATTTTGCATTATAGCTTATTAGCCACCAATTAACCTCACAGAGTGCTCAACAACACAAGTGAATTAGGAGCATATATAGTCAAATCTGCAGACATGCATGTTTCGCCGTTCAACGGCTCGTCAGAACGTTTGTAACGCAGTCTAGATGCGAGTGACTTCGTATTTATACACCATACTCTTGCCCTCACCAAGCGCATGGTACAATACTCAGACACATGCGCATCCAGACATGCGTGAAGTGTCTTGGGGCCAGAGTGCTCAAACGACCACAAAGGAAGTGAGCTTTTGCATTATAGCTTATTAGCCGCCAATTAACCTCACAGAGTGCTCAACAACACAAGGGAAGGAGCATATATAGTCAAATCTGCAGACATGCATGTTTCGCCGTTCAACGGCTCTTCAGTGCAGCTTGTAACGCAGTCTAGATGCGAGTGACTTCGTATTTATACACCAGCCTCGTACCCAGGCTCGAAAGAGAGAAAAAATAAATAGAGATCAGTTGTTGAGCGAGCGCGCGGGGGTGCTTGGGGAGGACGCGAAGAAAATCGAGCCTGGCAGAAATTGATGTTAACATGGCCGACATGAATATTTCATGAAGAATAATGTAAATGAGAAAATCTGTGAAATGTTGCAAGAAATTGAAAGACCTGTCCACAAAGCAGTTATTTTGGGAAAGATCTTGTGTCCTAGAGAAGGTTGCATTGCTACAAGAGAATTATTTTACGAAAGCGGCATTGATCGTCATTATCGTGTTAGACACAAGAGCGAATTTTCAAGTTCTGAGCGGCACGAATCAATACAATCCTTTATATAGCAGAGGAAATAAACCTTGCGACGTTGAGCTTGTATGTGATGGTTCACAAGCAAAATTTCACTGCTGGTATATAAACAAAAATGATGGGACTGAAGTATCCTTTCAGACAGAATGTTACTTTATCAAGCGGGTAAGTTATTTAGTATATGATATTATGATTTATTGATTTTTACAACTTTCATGGCCATTTTGTACCAGCACAGTGGCTGGCCTTGTTCTGGCAAAAATGGCCAGTCCAAACTCCAAGACAGTCTGTTTTCTGACAGAACAGACGCACTATCAAAAAGTCTGGATATTGTATTTGATTGAAACACTTGCTCATGTTGTATTGTATTGTATTGTATTGTATTGTATTGTTTTGTATTGTATTGTATTGTATTGTATTGTATTGTATTGTATTGTATTGTATTCTTTTGTATTGTATTGTATTGTATTGTATTGTATTGTCTTGTATTGTATTGTATTGTGTCCATGTTTATATTGTATTGTATTGTATTGTATTGGTATTGTATTGTATTGTATTGTATTCATATTATGTGTATTGTATTTGCATATTGTACTGTATTGTATTCATTGTATTGTATTAGCAATTGTATTGTATATTAATAATGTATTTGTATTGTATTGTATTGTTCTGATCATTTTATTTTATGAGACCAGAGAGCAACAGTTTATTATTAACATGTCCAGTGACTGGGAAACTGTGTGGTTTGTTAATCACTTCATACCTGATTCAAAACCATGTAAACAATAAATGTCTGGCTTTAATAAAATAATATTCCTATTTTACAATAACTTATATTTTGCAGGCTTTTGTACAGTATATTTTGATGCGTGACAAATGTGTTGACTGTCTGAGTCACTAGTGGGCATTGGTGAGATATGAATCTTAATAATATGTAACTAATGTTTGTGTTATCTTCAGGATCATAGATCAAATGGTTACGCCGTCTGGGTGCTGTTATAACATTAGAGCCAACAGAGCAGAAGGAGCGCTGATAGCTTTGCTGGAGACACTTTTTGGACATTCTTAAAAATGCTGTTTCATCATGACACCTTGCCAGTGTAACAATGACAACTGGGAAGATACATTAACGTGTTATTCCAGCAGGGAAGAGGTAAATCTGTTTTGCTACTGGATTCCGGGTCAGGCAACTACAGAAGTCACAGTTGTAATAACACCATTATTGGCACTTCTAAATGACCAAGTTTCTAAATTGAGGAACTATGGAATTAATGTATCTGCCTATGTCATTTAATTATGTCGGCTGAGAGAGGAGAGACATTACCTTTAATGAACTGACATGTGCATAGGGGACTACAATTGGAAGGATTGACATAATTAATAAATACATATGACAAAATATATTTGAACTGTAATATATTGTATCCTTCGACTTTTGTAATAAACGACCATGCAAAGTCCCCGTTTCAACAAAATAATCTCATAATCTTCTATCTAGAATGGCAGCAATGTTGGTCCCACAAATTCAATTGTCTTTGGGATTGGTTGCAAGTGAAGAATAAAAATTATAAAGCATAATGATATGAAGTATAAATAGATGCAATAATTTATTGAATTTACCATCATCTTGAGACATCAAGTTTTGAAATGATCGCATTAAATTCATCATCTGAATTCACCTGATTCTGTATTTAAAGAAAGTTTTTTTAGCAGAAGTGAAGTCATAAACGACAAACAAACAATTAATAACTAATAGCACCATTCATTTTAATAGTCAGGTTTATATACTATACTAGCAAATGGACAGACTACATTTTATCATTTTTATGAGTATTAAAATACGTCAATACAAGAGTAAAATATAAATAAAGGATAAGTCTTTATTAATCATGACAGTTATGAGATATCAGTTCATAGATAAATTGTGTGGCGCCGTAGCTGGTAGGCAGAGAAAATTAAATGTAAAGACATGCAGTATTAGTAATAGCTTGTTGACATGTTGCCTTGCACAAATCTTGCCTAAATTATAAAGTAAAAAAATTAACTTCAGATGAAAGTTCTTGGTCCATATCATCAATGGATGGATAAAAAATGAGTAAATAAACGAGAAATCGCTTAAAACGCACATAAAAACCTGGGGACGATTTACGCGGATATATTCGATTCTTCACTTATCGACGCGCATTTCATGCATATCGGACTACTAATTCCCGTCGCGTCCTCCCCAGCACCCCCGCGCGCTCCTCAGCATAACCCGCTGATCTATATAAAACGCAGATGCGTCCTTTTTCTCTTTTGCGCCTAGGTACGAGGACGTTTGCCACCCTTCTCACCTCGCAAGCGCATGCGGTACAATACTCGAACCGCGCATCCAAGACATGCGTGTAAAGTGTCTTTGGGGACGAAGTGCTCAAACGACCATAAGGAAGTGAG